>OW285189.1:8161998-9361998 GCA_935421135.1 Bugulina stolonifera
TCCTTGCACCTACTGTACCTACATGTACTGGTACATGTATATATATATACACTGAAATGTACCACTGTAATATATAATAATAATTACACCCATGTAGGTCTACATGTACATGTATATGTGTGCATTACAATACTTGGCAGGTTAACAATGAGAGGTTCTTCATTTGAGGTCACCTACAAAGTTATTGAATGTTTGATTATAGAAACAGAAAATTGATACTGATGCAATTATCTTGTACATTCCACTATATTCAAAATGCCAGAGTCAGCCAGATGTTCACTCCTACTTGCAGCAGCTTAATCTTTCGAGGAAAGTATGTACAACTATATCTTTTTACTTGAGCCTTTCACTAAATTCTCAAAAGTCTTCTTCCTGCATTCAACTTAGTTGAGAATGCAGGCACTGCTGATTGAACACCTGATTTAATGGCACTGTACATATTTATTGGTGGACTACCTGTGAAAATCTAGGTATCCAGGGTCACTGAGCATGCATGATAACACATAAATAAACTGGTTCAAGGTAGATGACATCTTCTTGGAGTTGTCACATTCAACCCCAAGATGTGACAACTCCAATAGCGAGATGACTATGCTTTTTAGAGTCACATAGTGTGCACACAGTCATGTCACCCAAACTGTGATATATATATTATTTTACTTACAGAGTCATAGATCGGAGAGTGTCAGAGTGTATTTTCAGTTTCATTAATTCAAAGCTCTAAACTGTTAAAGGCTGGATTTCTTCTCCTATCAATCTGCGGTCTTTCTTTATTCTGTTAACTACATGTAGTTAGGAATATAATAGAAAAATAGATGAAAGTCCCTGCAGCCTCACTAGTAGGCCTATTATAATGATATAATGATAAATATAATTTTCCTATATCTAAATACACATTTCATGAACCAATTTGTGTTTCAGAATTTTGCCTAATATTTCTCTAACATTTCTTAGCTTACATTTTAACAAATCCTAATCACTAGTGATAAAGCTGTACCAAGGAAAGATTTTACATGTAGCTTTCTTCTAGTTGAATTATATCCCACAAGCTTGTATTGATCTGATAATGGTGTCTGACTGTCTGACTAGGTGTAACTACAATTTAAGTAACACCTAGGATACTGGCGTACCAAGACTTTAGAATAATTTTTATTTATTTATATTTTCAGTAAACCAAAATTAGGTACACGTACATGTACAATAATTGTGAAAGTTTTAAAATTCAACAATTATTTAATCATCTCACACAGAGACACGAAGGAAATGAATGTCACCGAGAAAACCATAATTCCAAATGGTGCTAATACGACACACTATTTGTTAGGTTAGCTGGCTAGCTGGAATGTAAATGAAAATTTAAATTAAATGCATTGAATTGATATACATGTTATCCTGTATAATGATATTATAATATATAATAACTAATAATATTAATATATATGAGTTTTTTAACGCAGAATATTTATATTAATACAAATATTAGGAAACATATAAATTATTTTAAAAATGAAAGAACTACCACGCAGTAGATGTATAAAAATGGATACTACCAGTATCGCTACAGTCAGGTGGATCCAAGATAAGAGCAGGACTAAGCAACTTTCTAAATATGGAGGAAACTAATTCCAAGTGAGTACTAATATAATATGTCGAGGGTGGCCACTTACAGACCCGGTCCTGAATAATTCGACACCAGACACCAGCTTTACGCCAGTCGCACCAGTTTTGATCAAGGATGCCACAACTCCCATCGTACTAGCAAGGTCAGGGGCGATCACTCCCAAATTTGTGGGGATAGTGGGGATAAATCCATAAGCGGAGAATTTCCGGTGTTTCCTTAACATCGTTGAGCGGTAGGATTTTCTCACTGTAATCAGTTGATGCTTCTAGACTCCAATAAAGTCACATCTACTCAGTTAGGGTAGTATCCACCCACTTGATCACATGGCCTGGCTGTGCCTACTTTTGAGAGTACAAATAACAGCTGAGTGATTTCAAATTACAAGCTTACTGCTTTTGATAATGAGAAAACAAGCTTTTTTGGTTTCCCTTTCTTTCAAGTATGACCTTTAGCTCAACAACCATAAAATTACTAAATGGGTTAACTATTGCATGACTTTGAATGTCATATATATAATGTACATGTAGCTGGGATGTCATAAACAATGGTGACATTGCTTACCAGTTTGATTTTGTCTCTAGCCTTGATTCCTGTGAAGAAATAAGCTGTCATTTATGTATAGGCAGAATTCAAACCATGATATTTACAATTTACCTAGTTTGCTGCATTTAAATGTACATGCAGATCTGCAATACATATTTTTATATGTCTTGAGAATGTGATTTTTTGTACATATCAGCTGCATATATATGAATAAGAAGTTTTCCATAACCCATGTTTTCTGTTGCCATGGTGCCACCTTGTCCAACCGCTTCCCCTCTCACTACCATATTGGCCCCACCTATTTTGAAACAGTGGATATGTCACTGTAACTCAGCAGCTATACAGAGTCTTCTCTCCTAGCAAAGTCAGTTCCCATTCTTGGTCCCATTTGACCAGGCAGCTCGAGCTGTCTGCTAGGCCAGGAGATACTCTTTCAAAGATCTTTCTATAGAAGCATTGACTCGGACCTATGGCCCTTACACGTTAATAGTCACAGGTGCTGTTCATGTTATATAGTCATTGCGGCTATTCTACCCGTCTCGGAAGAGACTATACGATAGTACCGATTAGCTAGGAATAGGAGTTCCGGTTGCAAGCTAAGAAAGCCTGGATAAAGAACTGCAACCTTATCTTCATGAACATCGGTGAGTGAAGACGCATCTAAGAATTCTATATATTGATACGAACCTAGCTATTTAACATTTCACTCTATATGTAATGAGGAAGAATAGTCTAGGCGACCACTCCTAGGCTCTTCTCACACTCGTACCATTGGTACCCGTGTGATCTACCATAAAACATTACAGTATATTGCAGACTGGCTGTATCTGCACCTTTATCAGTGGTGCTAATATATAGATCAGTACAATTAACCTTTTAAGTCCCGCCTAATTTTGGGGCAAAATCCCAGGCCTTATTTTTGTGCGCCGAGGTGTGTCTATAAAATTGCCTTTATTTTTATTTCTATTTATGCCAGTTTCAAGATTCAAAGTGCATTGCATTCCTGACAAAATTCTGTATTAGATAGATATAAATCCACAGTTTTTACTTACAGGTGAGTTTGACAGTGATGAAAAATATTCTAAAAGATGTGAGAAAAGCTAGTATTACCACCTTTTCGTTACTAGAGATGTGTGTACAAAACTACTATTACCTACATTTGTGTGCATACAAACAGAAAAATTTCAGCACCAATGTAATCCTCAAGAAATTCTTTATCTGACTGAAATAAATCAATGTAGAAGACATTTTGTGTCACTGAAAGTCACTGTTGCACACTGTGCAAGTTGATCGATTGTTGTTTCCAATTGTTGCGTGCATGCACATGCCAAACACAGTTTTACTATCTTTGCACGTGTCACTTGGCAATTATTCAAACTATGGCCTTGACATTGTAGGCTCATTGGATAGCTAACATAATGAGCTTTCATTTGAATGGTCAACTACCACCATAGCACAATCTAAACTCTTCAAAAGTGGTGATGAAATCATCGCACACATGTGTGCCATAATGGGACACCTTTTCGTTACTAGAGATGTGTGTACAAAACTACTATTACCTACATTTGTGTGCATACAAACAGAAAAATTTCAGCACCAATGTAATCCTCAAGAAATTCTTTATTTGACTGAAATAAGTCAATGTAGAAGACATTTTGTGTCACTGAAAGTCACTGTTGCACACTGTGCAAGTTGATCGATTGTTGTTTCCAATTGTTGCGTGCATACCCATGCCAAACACAGTTTTACTATCTTTGCACGTGTCACTTGGCAAATATTCAAACTATGGCCTTGACATTGTAGGCTCATTGGATAGCTAACATAATGAGCTTTCATTTGAATGGTCAATCACCATCATAGCACAATCTAAGCTCTTCAAAAGTTGTGATGAAATTATGGCACACATGTGTGCCACAATGGGTCTTTCTATTGTGTAGCCATGGCACATATATGTGCCATATAGGGATCTAAAAGGTTAAAACAAAGAACTGAAAGTAATGAATCAAGCAAATTTATTACAATAACACGGCGATGGATGCAGTAACAGCCTAATTAGATCACTAGATCTGGCACAACTAATCTTATTAGAAGAAAAAAGGAAAAATGGTTCAATTAGGTAACTGTGTAAGCTAGTAATTTGCTTGAAAGAACTGATAAGTAGAGGCAGCACAAATGAATAATATTGTTGATATCTAATGTAATAAATAATGTATAATAGAGCTCTAGGCCGTTATGGAATTTCCAGTTTGATGCAACAATCTAAATTAAAGTGATCATTATATTTAAGGCTATAATATTTGCCAGCAGAGTTTTTTTTTCCTTTTTTCCACATGTTTCAACAGAGACAACACTGCGGTTTTATCTCACACTAAAAATGCTAAAGCTAAATTATTGTTATGGTTCAGTAAATTAATCTGCCACATAAAATCACTTCAGTTTTCAACAAATGCACTTCTAAAATTTTATGGATTGAAAACTTTTCCAGACCTCGGTTTCTTAAGCTCTCAACGCCAAGTTTAGCAACTGAATAATTATGAACAGCTAAGATCAACTAACACACATCTAAAAGGGAATTTCCATTTTAAATAATAGTAAAGTTAGTATTGTAGTGTAATTATTAGCTTAGTAAGATAGGTTGCTACATGTTGAAAAATCATTTCATCATTAAATCAACTAGCCTAATACAGTAGTTTGTTCCAAATATACCCCGTGTAATTTTGTTGACTTCACTGCAATGTTATCATAATACGCCTATTGGGGGTCTTTGCTGTATCTCTCCCAAAGCTGAGACCAAGCCCGAGACACATGCTTTATCTTGATGTCATTAGGGAGAGCAGGCAATTTCTCTAATAGCTCATTCATCTTTGTCTCTTCCTCGTTTTCAAAGCTTTCCATCACAAAGTTGACCAGCACATTGTGAAGGCTGAAAATTGACAACCAAATTTTAATTTAAATTTGCTAATCAAATCACAAAAGGTTTTTAATGGGGGTTCTTCCAGGTTTGTTCATAAGCCAATGATGAGCAGTGACTACTATCTGGTGATGCATTAAATATACACAAGTCCGATAAAATGTATTTGTTTCACGATGTGATCGAGTTCATACCTGTTTCCCAGCCCACTATTAGCAGTGGTTAAAAAGTATTGTACGGAATAATCGACTAATTGGTGGAGAAAAAATGTTTTTCTGTAGGGCTGGCAATTATGCTGGACAACCATGAAACTGTTAAGATACATGTAATTACAATAATTAAGATTTTTAGGAAGTAGGTTTGAAGGAGCGGTTTTGATAGTGCAATTTTGAGATAGCACTTTTGAAAGAGAGAGAAGTAGCACCAAATTAAGTTGGCTAGTAGTGAATACATGTACATACTAGATAACTAAGATTTACCTCATCTCAGGACTCTCACTGAATTGCTGCATAGCTTCCTTGTTGAGCCTGAGAATGATGTAATTAAAGATTTGCTGCAGCAAAACCTTTGTGGTGGGGCTGTTATAATGGCCATAATTGTTCAGGTTAGCAATGACTGGTTTGCTGAGGGGCTCTCTGCACTCAGCATGGATATCATCAAATGGTTCCTGAAATTTTAGCAAGCACATATAAGTTTACCAAATATAGCAAATAAGCAGCTACAGCAGAAGTAGTTAGTGGCAGGTAAAATTGAGAGCATATTATGTGGTAAAATGGGTAGAACTGTGGAGACTTCATATAAAAATGTAATGAATTTACTTTAATTTATGCAGGTTGTTCTGTCCCTAGGCAGTATTTAACTAACCAACTTACATAAGACAATTTCTAATTAAGTGAGAAGTATAGACCGAGGCTCAATTCCAAAATTAAGAAACTTTGAGTTTGAGCTGCTAAAAACTGTTAGTTAAAACAAGAAATGTTCTCATAGTGTACCATCATTAATAATAATTAAATGAACATCTATCAATAGTTCTGCAGATTTTATTATGGCGAATGGACAGGGGCATACATTTACGTAATTATTTACACATTTTGATGGGTTTTGCAATTGCATACAGAGTGTCAATTTTGGTTGATGTTTCTCTAAACCGTTCACCTGATGCTTCCTCATCAGCAGATCCGTCTGTGTGTACTTAACAACCAGCCAGACGTGTATCACATGCTTCAGTTTGATGTCCTTGGGCAGATAGCTTGGTGTCTTTTGAAAGGTGGTTTTCATGTACTCCAGCAGAGAATAGTCTCCGTCAATAGGCTTCATCACAGAGAGAAAGTTAATGACAACTTTCAATTGTTTCAGGTACTGAGTCAACTCTTTTACTTGTGCTGGCAGTGCATTTACAATGGCATCTTCCTGGTCTTGCGTTAGCATTTTCTAAAATATATTGTAATTTTAGCTACAATATTTGAAACGTGGTTTGATTTTACTGAAATTCATGGCAGGTGATCATGTAACCCCACTTTACAACTGAGCTAAACTAGTATTGTAACGGTCAGGCCGACTCTGTCCCACCCTCTGGAAGGAGTTCTTCTCAGACATTATGAACAATTCATAACTAAATCATGTACATTGACTAGCTTGTGCAGAAACATATTTTTATACACTTGCTGTATGCATTACTGAGCAATTATGCCCTTTTTATACCCATGTACAGAGGGCCAACCTCTCAGAATTAGCTATAATTAATTTTGCACATGAACCTGATGATTTTAAGCATCTTTTGTTATACCCGACCTATTTTGGGTCGGCCGCGGGATTCGGGCCGCCATCTTGTTGCGCAATTTCCGGACGACGCTACATCGGCCTTATTACTGTATAAAGAGCATGTTTTTTACTATCATTGTCTCAGTTGATGCTTGGATCTCAATAAAGACACTTTTATACTACTTATACAGAGTCTTCTCTCATAGTATAGGTCGTTCCAGCTGACAAGGTCCTCGACCTTACTGCCCGAACTGCCTACTAGGTCTGAACATACTCTTTCTTAGTAGAGCAAGATAGCATTAGCTCGGGACCACATGGGTCATCTTGGTTAGTCTTTGGACTACTAGTACCTGTTGTTCTTTCATGTAATGACGGAGGCCTAGCACCACTCATAGGCTCTTTACCTTTTGCAAGTGGGTCATCCCAGACGACATACACAAACAGCAGAAAACCATTACAGTATAAATCTAGTCATTGGTGGCACTGCAGTAGAGCAGGTGAACTCTTTCAAATATCTGGGCACAGTTGTTGATAACAAAGTGAACTTTAATGCAAATACACAGGCAGTTGAGAGAAAGGCCCGCAAACACCTTTGCATTATGAAAAAACTTTATGCTTCGAAAATATCTAGACCTATCAGAACCAAGTGCTATTTGACTTTTATACAATCTGTTTTTATTTATCATCTCTGTACTATTTTTGGCCATGTTTCTAAAACCTGCCGCTCTGATCTGGACAATGTTATCAGTCTAGCAAGCTCTATGGCTCACTGTGACTTTCTATCTATCAGTGCCATATATGAACAATGGTTCAACCAGAGGTGCCTACGTATGTACGTTACTGACCGCACACCCCTGTTTGCACTGGATAAACTGCCTTTTGGTAGATATCGTCAGCTGAAGTGCTGCATCGATCTAAGAAAGTACTGTTTTAGAAATCCGTGCATTAAATTCCTGAACTCTGTATTTAAAGTTTACAGTTAATTTTTAACTAGAGTAACTGGCTAGCAACTAAATTTTTGTATTTATTTACTCACTTCATTTTTTATGGCTCTAACAGACAAAATATTTCTCAGACATACGTTGGAGACAGGAATAAACTAACCAACTACATGCTTGTATCTCTGTAGAATTGGTGTGCACAATTGAGTTATTTTCTAAATATACAATGCATATCAAAGCCTAACTAAATTTCAATCTATCAAGGTGAAAAGAAAGAGGCAGGCGCAACTTTGTGCTTGTTGCCCATAGCCAGGGTTCTTCAGTGATATTCCAGATGGAGAAGTTGTCTTCTCCATTGAATTTGGTGTAGCCCCAACCCAATTGCTCCAGTCACAAACAAAGATCTTAGGCTGCTTCAACTTGTGCAATATTGCACCTAACTGAAAAGACGCTGCCACTGCAAAAATACAAATCAGATATAATCTACATTCAGTGATTTTCCATGCTTTGTATTTTGCTTTGTATTTTGCTTCGTATTTTGCTTCGTATTTTGCTTTGAATATTGCTTCGTATTTTGCTTCGTATTTTGCTTCGTATTTTGCTTCGTATTTTGCTTCGTATTTTGCTTCGTATTTTGCTTCGTATTTTGCTTCGTATTTTGCTTCGTATTTTGCTTCGTATTTTGCTTCGTATTTTGCTTCGTATTTTGCTTCGTATTTTGCTTCGTATTTTGCTTTATATTTTGCTTCGTATTTGAAAATACGAAGGATGGAATTGGTGAAAAATACGTATTTCCTGACCTTCGTAGGAGCAAGCTCCTTCGAGCGGGAGATGTCGTATTTTCGAAAATATGTAGGGATTTTTGTTGCTTCGTAGGATGCAAGTAGCCTAACATTCTTCGAATTTGAGCTCGCTAATGTACAAGTACTAGTAAGTAGTACACTATCTTTGGCTTGCACAATAGTCTTTACGCTTGTATAACTGTTTGTTAGTAACTACATTATGCTATGATGTCAGTTTGGCTGTGCACTCCTTGTTGTGGTTGAATTCACATCAGACAACACGTAGCTGTTTTTAACTCTTACGGTTCTTGTACTAAGATGTCATAGGCGGGAAAACTTAAAGTGTATGCCAAAAAACAGTTGAACAAAATACGAAGTATGGAATTAGACTGGAATGGAGCTTCATAGGGTGACAACTCCCTGTGAAGGAAAATACGAAGCATGGGATATCACTGATTGTGTGCTGTTCACATTGTCACTCATTACTAGTGACTAGTGACACCCACCTGACTGTCACTGATTGCCTGCATCTGATTGTGTAGATTAAAATCTTCTTGGTAGACATAACATGGTAGTTGATCTCTACTGCACTCAATCCTTGGTTTGTTACTGATATATCTGTGTAGTACTTCTCTCTCTATAGCTGGCCAGTTGTATGTGATGGCAGTTGTCTCTCTCAGCTCATACTCACTGTGTGATGCAATGAGACTGAGGATCTCATCACTACTCTCTATACCAATGATGTTGGTAGGAGTGACAGCTGATAGTGGTACCTTTGGTCTACATCAAATATTAAGTAAAGATTCTATGATCAGTTTTAACTGCTTGCCACATTGCCGTCTCTTGCTGTTCATCTTTATAATTTTATCCCTATCATTTTATAAATTGTGGAAAGTTACAGCTGGAGCCTATTTTGAAAATAATATAAAGCTTACCTTCAGCTACTGCAGTAACCAGTATACAATACATATTATGGCTGCAAGATAAAGAAAACTGCTTTAACAATTGTCTCTCACCTCTCCTTACTGCAGAACGAGAGCCGTGAGTTGTGAATTTCTGTCAACTTCATGACAAGCTGGTAAGGAACAGAGTGAGCTCCACGCTGCTGATCAATCAAAAAGTTTGAGAGGGCCGATCTGTCATTTAGCTTTGAAAGTTGTTTCCCATTACTTTCTGCAAAA
Source organism: Bugulina stolonifera (assembly GCA_935421135.1). Taxonomy (NCBI): domain Eukaryota; kingdom Metazoa; phylum Bryozoa; class Gymnolaemata; order Cheilostomatida; family Bugulidae; genus Bugulina; species Bugulina stolonifera. The sequence continues at coordinate 8,171,739 of OW285189.1, forward strand.
TCATTGTGAGAAGTTTAAAAATTGCTGTGATTCCTTCTACTTCTGGGAGTACCACATAATCAAAATAACCAATGCTATAGCTTCACCACCCATTCTGGTAAACACCAACAGGTCCAGCCCACTATCCGATCATTTATTCTGTACTGGAGATGCAGATTATTGTCTGTAGAGGTGGTGGTGGCGTGGATTTCCTATCCACTGATGAATTCAGATTTAGATAGCCAAACCAGTTCACGCAATTAGTAAAATTCATTTTTATGTCAGTGCACAGCAGCTGTGTGCTGATATAAAAATGCATTTGACTAATTTCTAATATTGGGAATTTTCAGACAATAAAGAGGGAATGGTATGCCTCAATAATGATTAATTCAATGTTTTACTAGCCTGCATATATAATAATTGATAGCAATGTTGACTCGGCCAAGACAATGTCTGCAACAAATTGTCATTTTCTAAAAGCTGTGTTTGTGTGTTCGCAATGTTTCTAGAAATTTTACACCAGTTCACAGAGTTATTCATGCCAACATTGTAAGTGTCACTTTCTCTTACACAATGAGATGTCGGGGTTTTCATTTTGATTAGGAATTTTAAATTATAAATTACTATAATAGTACATACCTAGGTATTTGTAAACACTATTCCAAGCTAGCTGAAAGCTGCTGATCATATTCTTGAGATTGGGAATCTCATTCCCATAGCGTGTGCAGAAATCATTTATTCGCATTTTTGCGTCTGTTCTACTGAACCTGCTGTGGAACTTGTCATTGAGGGATTTGATAAGAGTAAGTACATCTGGTAGATGTTTGACAGCCATGAGGACGTGACAGTTGTCAACAATATCTTTCAGTATCGGGTGGTTCTACAAAGAAGGCACGTAATTATTAATTTTCCGTATGAACATTTTGAAACAATTTTGTGGTGACATGTTTTTATTTCACATTCTAGGCCCATGTTAGAAGTAGCATGTACATTGTACACTCATATAAACGTAAACTACTATGTAGATGTGCAAAATTACATTATGATTCACATCACAAAATGGTTTTACACGTGTTTCTAAAGTTGCAGCTCACATCTTTGCAAGCATTGAACATTATTACATAATTTATTTTAGGTACTCAACGCTGTACACTTGTTTTCCAGTGACTCGCATATTTTTGTATGAGTATATAATGTTGAGTCCGCATCAAAGCTTTAACTGAATGTATAAGAGTTCTTCCTGCACATAGAGCGCAACTGAGCGCAACTGAGCACAACTGAGCACAACTGAGCACAACTGAGCACAAACATTCATTAGATTAATATACAAGCAGGTAGTCTCACATTGTCAGTAGAGCCTAGCACATTTTGAATTGCTTCCAAGGTTAAAGGTCGCTTGTATTCCCACAGCCCAGCAGATGAAATGATGTTTGCATTGTCCAAAGGCCTCTCAGTGGTTGAAAGAAGTGTTTTGATATCACCTTTTTCTATCTTGCTTTTCACTCCATGAAGTACTTCAGCCTGAAAAGTTTGCATGAGTTTTTAACTGAGGTTTACACATTCTAAGGCCTACAGCTCCAATCATGCACAGATTTTAATTGTACTACGCTGTACACAAGTGTTGTGAAAGCATTTTTACTGTACTGAAAGTCTTACTGTATTTGATAGTGTAGGTCTCATAAACTTGGTATCAAAGAGTTGTTCCCACAATACTCTCTTTTGCAACGAGTCAAGAACCCACCTCTCATTCTTTAGGGAAGCTGGAAGTATATGAACAGTACATTAACGTCTTAAAATATATATTTATGTACAGCTATGCAGGGGCGTAACTTTTAAAAAAATTTTGGGGTGGCTAGAAGTCGGGTGTTTATGCAGGCCATCGGCCTGCCCGAGCGCGGAGCGCGAGAGCGGGGTGGGTGCGGGAGGGGCGCAGCGCCCTCCCGCAAGGGGGGTCCGGGGGTCTCCCCCGGAAAAAAATTAGAAAATTACTACCTAGATATGCAATTTCGGGACGTTTAAGGTGTAAAATTACTGCTCAAAATAATTGGATATTAGATATGTATAGTCAAGTAAATCAAAGTAGCACAAGACAGCTGGAATTTTTCACGCTGTGATACATTAAACTGAGCTTTTCATAAACAGGTATAGAATAAGTTTGAGCGCCGAAAAAATATAGGCTAAATTGGTTCTCTAAGTAATTATTCCTCAATACTAAAGCTTCACTAGAAATTAGACCTATATTATTTCAACTAGGCCACCTTAAGCACACTAGATCTGACATTACTAGTACTGACTAGTCTACTTAAACTACTGACCAGGATACTATCATGATACAAAATAAAAATCCAGAAACAAAAAAAAATAAACGGATAAGTCTGCTAACACTAGCACCAAAAGATTTTGCGTTTTCATTCTCCAGAAAAAATATTTTTTCCTACACTAACACTGACCAGAATAAGAATAGAATCAATTAATTAAATAATACAATATAATAAAATATATTATAATTATTATTATGATTTATTATTATAATAATAATTATTGGTGGCTACATGAGTGGGGTTTTGATATTATTAAAAATAGATATTAATAAAATATAATAATAATAAATTAATATTTATATAATAATTATATAAATATTTATTAATAAAATATTAATTTATTATTATTATATTTTATTAACATCGATTTTTAATAATATCAAAACCCCACTCATGTAGCCACCAAATCCAGCAACAAGTTTTGCTCACATACATGCTAACAATCTACTTGGAAGCCTATACAATGTTCATCTTTTTGTTGGAGGACGGAGGTTGTAAAGAAGCAGTTATAACTGAAAAAGTAGCAACAAGTTATTTGGTCTGTACGGAAAATTCCAAGTTATGTAGCTTGAGATTAAAGTAATTCATGGAGCCGGTTTGGCTTTATATTCAATATAATCTACATATTATGCAACTGCAATTATAAGTAGCTACAAACCTTGGCCTAATCACCCTGATTGTAAATAATGATTGGCTATTTCTAGTAATCCGATAATTTGATTGGTTTGTGGAAAAGTAGCGTGTCGCATAAACTATATTCTATACTACATCCTTAGAAATACGTAGTAAGGAAAACTTTACCGCGGCCATAGGAGAAGATAACTCTATGGCCGCCGTAAAATTGATACCCCTGAATTCAAAAACACCATTTTTGGGCCACTTTATTTTGAAATTTAGGGGCGGCCATGCCGCTCTGCCGCCCCTAAAGTTACGGCCCTGCTATGGACCAATCAGCAGTGAGATTAAGCATTGATTACTATTGTAGGATTATGACAGACCTTGTCTCATTCTGTTGATGACATCATGAATAAGTAGAATACAGTCATCTGTACTCTCAGCACAGCACTGAGAAATCTGCTGTAGATCTAACTCTATGTGTGCCTTCAAGAATGGTCGGACACCTTCAATACTGGGTAATTGTGGTTGTATCAGCAAATTGACCTGTTTCCAAATAAATATTGTCACCAGTTAGTAACGTACTACTCAGAATAGATAGATATGGATTTAATGACAATGGGTATGCTAATGAAATTAGTCAACTCCACAAATGCTGTGACAAATGCACATTGATGTACGCAAGGAGTAAGAGAGAAAGGAGGCTCGTCTATGAAAACCTGTATATATGTTACAATGGGTTTCCGGTGTTCGATGTGCGCCTCAGGTACTTGGTAAAGTCAGGAGAAAAGATGATGAATATTTTTAAAAAAGTAAAATTCGCACATCAACTAAAATTAAAATATAAACAATGTCAACAATGAACAGGCTGACTATATACACACTACATGTTTCAATGGGATACGATAAATATCGGCAAGTAAATTCGCCAGAGTTGAAGAAAATTGCGTATCTCAACATAAAATGACACTTTTTGCAAATACCAACATGCTCAACAAAATAAGCAAAAATCATACTAATAGATTTAAACTTGCTGTAATTAGTAAAGTTTAAATCCAAATTTAAACTTTGCTCCTTCATAATAAAAAAAACGTACAAACGCTGAAATCGTGGTTAAAACGATCTAATTTGTGCAACACATTTCTCTAAGATCAGGACTCTATATACTTAATTTGATTTATGGTGTATAGTTCAGATACCATTTTAGTTGGTAAGCTAGTTTGTGGGTCCTACAACATGCCCACATTAAATGAAAATAGTGCTCAAACTATAGGCTATGTCAATAAACAATAATGTTTATCTCTCCATAGAAATTATTTTCATTGGATGCTAAAACTGTGACGTATTAAGCGCCAGAGCCGTGCACATGTGCATTGCTTTTATACCTGCTTAGCAATGAAAAGCGCATCATAATTCAACGGAGTTGTCTACTCACTTAATGCCAGCGACTCATGTGCTCATATTTTTAAACCGATGAGCACATCGAACACAAAATTCTCATAGACGAGCCTCCTTCCCTCTCTTACTCTTTGATGCACGTAACGCAAAAGTGCAACAAGTGGCGTTTCAAAAATTAGAGATGGCACTTCTGCAATGTAAAACTTATTGTTGATAAGCATTCACCTGTTCAATGTTGAACAGGGTTGCTGTGTACATGCACAGATGGGTCAAGCATCTCATCACAGCACAGGAAAGTAGGTTCAAGTCTCTCTCATGAAAGGCTGGTGTTCTGTTTGCTGGCTGCCCTAGTATGTGTCCACTTTCGGTTCTGTTGGCACTACAGCAGACCAAAACCTAGGTTGGCAACAATTTTACACTTTATTCCTTATCCTATACTTGTTGATGGTAGAAATAAATTATAGGCATAAACACAGGAGCATATAATGTTGGCACTTGGTTATTTTTATGGTGTGTAAAGGTCAACTGGTGGTGCATGCATTACTGCTCAGAACATGCACCAAGACATAAGGAAGAATTGATCTACAGATTAACTACAATTGTAAATGACCAAGTAAGTTGTGTATTGAGGATGTGTGACAATGAATGAGACAGACAGACAGACAGACAGACAGACAGACAGACAGACAGACAGACAGACAGACAGACAGACAGACAGACAGACAGACAGACAGACAGACAGACAGACAGACAGACAGACAGACAGACAGACAGACAGACAGACAGACAGACAGACAGACAGACAGACAGACAGACAGACAGACAGACAGACAGACAGACAGACAGACAGACAGACATACAGACAGACACCATTCATTAAGAAAAAAGTCTCTCTTCTGGTTTGAGGGCCTGTCTGGGCTGCTTGTCATAAGAGAAAGCCCAGCACATGATACTTAATAGAAAAAGGGGCTGGATCCACTACAAGACCAATAAGTAATACAGTATAAAACACAACGCGGTTATAACGAAGATATTATAAGCTTGGCAGCAAGGTTGGTCTCGGCCCATCAAATCAGACATTATACATGTAGGTCGAACCAAGGATTCTGATGTTTGATATGTAATATGAATATACCCATTAATACTCATTTCATGTTGAGTACATACTCTACCTCGGACATTAGAGTAACAAGGTACTGTAAGTAGGGAATTTCTCAAATACCCCTGTAGGCCTAAAAGCACAACTATGTACACATTCGAGGTAAATTAGGGGTATCTACCATGCACATGACTGTATACTTTAAATGATATTAGGTAAAACTATCAGAGTAATAGTATATGCTTATAAACGGTGATTTCTATAGAGTGGTAATCACCAGGGTAAGCGAGATTTAGATTGCAGATCATCACAGGTACATGATTGGATTGAATTACCTGTCTGGCAAGTCAAGTGCTCGATTCCCATCTGCAGCCACATGATGGCTTCCACCAATTTCCACACCACATTCTTGACACTCATAGCGGTAATAAGGTCTGCCGCACTGTGGCATATACAAAAGGTAAGACCTAAGGCTCTATACATGTATTGTCACACAAGATCAATGGAATGCTATGCACTTACAAGTAACATACTTACTACTGACCAGCATTTCATAGAAAATAGTTTTGCCTAAACCACACATAGGAAGTATGATAATATACGTGTGTTTTCTTTTAAAACAAGATCCCTCTCGATTTTACGTGCACACCATTGTTTAAAATCAGCATATTGATGTTGACTTGTGTATCTGGAGAAATTTTAATGCTGGTAAGTGGTGACAGTGAAAATTTAAAGTTAAAGTTGCATGAATATAATTTCAGGCTAGGAAGATAGACATACTTACATCACCAACTACATACGGATGGCCATTAGGACATTCTACAAAGTGAAACGCAGAAATTATAATAATTACATGTACATGTATAATTAAAAAATAGAGTGACACTAGAGATTTGGTTATTCTTATTCTGAAAATATTATTATTAATAACTTTTCTAAGATGATACGATGCTAAGAAAAAACATCTTTCTAAATTTTCAATTGTTAGTAATATATTGTAGTCTAATGTGTGTCTACAAATACTACATCAGCATGCAGGTAGCCAACTTGGTCTTACCATAGAGGGTAGCATTTTCACCAATAGTTTTCAGAGCTTCAGCTAAAACTTCGTGAGCGTACTGCTGTGAATTCTCTGGCATGGTTGGAAAGTAATGAAGCTGAAAAATGTAGTTGTACATGTAGTCCATAATGGAGAGTGATACTTGAAGAAAAGATGAATGTACATGTAGGTCATAGTTCATAATTATGAAATTTCAGCCAAAATGATAGCAAAAAATTTGATTGGTTCTTCTTGACAACTTATTTTCTGCTGGGGTTTTATTCTAGCAGAAAAGGTGAAAACTCAATTTGGCGTTTGATGTTATACATGTATGTATGGAGTTATATTCCACCTAAAACCAGTACCTAGCACCATATTGCTGTGCCAGCTTGTAACCATATTGTCAAATATCACATACCCAAATATTATATTATTGCACACGGATAATCCTATAATCTCATCTGCCACTCATTCAATTAGCACACAAAGTACCACCTCTATAAATATTTGACTTCAATGTTAACGACTCAGAAAAATAATAATGCTACAATTTGCTTGGCACACCAACTAAACCATTTATGCATACAACTGGTGGATGGCATGAGACTAATGAGGTAAAGGGAAATCTCAAAAATGTCAGTTAGAAACAGGGTGTTCTAAAAAAAGTTTGTCTGGGTTTGGGGGTTGGGGTCTGGGGTTTGAACGTTTTCGGAATGTCCTGCTTCTAACTGAAATTTTCGAACAGTCGCAAATTCTACTAATGAAGACAAAGAGAAGTATGCAGCTTCACAGTTCAGAGGCTCATCATATTCTTTACTAGGTTATCAGAGCACCATTTCACATCTACACATGAGAAGGGCCTACGTCTGGCAAAGGTTTATGACAGGTGAGGAATTATTAGGTCAACAGAGTATAGAATTAGCCATCTACCAACTAGAAGGTATCTATCATTCCAAAGTGGTTATTTTATTGTCATAGCAGAACACTAAGATTCCTATTTATGAATTTTATTTCATGATGTAGAATAGCCTATACAACATGGCTGCCCATTTGCATGCATTGATGGGCCACTCGTTATGCACTTTAAATTGCACTTGCATAATAGTGACTGTGTACATGCACATAATGTAACTATGTCTATTTACTCACAGCTGCCTGGTCAGGCTGGTTGATGATCTCTGACAGAGGGTACAGATCAGCCATAACACCTCCACTACACAGACAGCTGTACAAGTTCAGAACCAACATGGACAGGTTAATCCCACTAGACTGATTCACATCCATCTCTCTAGGTAGGCGGCCATCTTGTAACAACATTTCTAATAGAGCCTAAAACATAGTTGATTTAACATTTAAAAGTTGTGAACAAAGTTTTTTTGAATTTAATATAGTACACTGTAGCATTAATGCTATATAAAACTAGATTCAATTTTCATGTTTGAACATCGTCTGTTTTACGATTTCCTCATTTTAAATGTCATCTCTTTGCTGGGAATTCAGTATGCTCGATAAATACCAATAGCCACATTTTAATTCTGCAAGGCATGCAATTACATGTATTTGATTGTGTGGCCTACCAGAGTTTTTGAGTTCTCCATGGTTTTTTCAAGCTCACTCATGATTGCATCTCTTATCTCTTGTGCTACTGGAATGGACTGTGCAAAACATCTGGTTACTCTGCTAAACAAGACTTGTATCATCACGCTCTCATCCGCATTACACACCTGTATTAATAGTAAAATAATATTCATGTATGCTAATTATTAAATAATAAGCCATGATGTGACTCAACTCAACCACTACAAACGTACATGCAATGTGTGAAATATCCTTTCTCCATAAATTTAGTTATTTGGGGTTAGGGATTATAAAATTCATCAATCTATGAAGCCGATATATTTGCAAGGCTGATTCCACAGTTCTAGCAAGACACAGTTTGATGCTAAACTAGTTAGTGCACGCATATTTAGGTTTATTGATATTTTAAATATGCAATATGTTAGTAATGTATGTAACCTCAGTGAACTGTTTCAAAGCTGTCGAAAATTCAGGTGATGGGTATATCTCAGTAAAGACATTGTTCAAGGCCTGTTTTGCTTGTCGAAATATATCACCGCCATAAGCTTCCATAACATCTGGCACTGTGAATGTCTCAAGTCTCATTGCCACGTCAGCCGGAAGTAAATAGCTATTCTGAGTGTTTGTCAGGTCATTCATGTAGCCTTCACCATGAGTAGCAAGAAGCTGTCTTGCAATGTAGTAGCTGCAATTATTGTTCTATGAAGTGTTAAATGGCAACATAACAACATGTGATATACAGTAAATACTGAAATTAATGTGGTACTGTGAATATCTCATCATAACAAACCCCATCCTTCAGTTCAATTCAATTAAGATGTCTCACAGCAATTATCTATCAAATGAAGCACATGATTGTGTGAATTATTCACCTGGGTTGTGAATTCTTGATGCTCTTGTTGGCATTGAGGAACAATCTTACAGCTTTTTGAAGTCCAGAAACGCCACGCGTACAGGTGAGCAGATGCTCCACAGAAAAGCTAAGGTAGACTTGAATCTCGGCAATATCCCTAAGGATATTGGAATCCAGTTCTGTCACTGGATTAGAACACACTTTCGTAAAGTCATCTTCAAAGTACTCTGCAATTTTGTCGATGTCAGGTGCTTGTAGATTGACCATATCCTATCAATTTACCAAAAGAGACAAGCAACTGTTAGTTTACACTCTATTATTTACAAATGTATGTAAGTAGCCATGAACGGCAAAATCTAGTTTATTCCTCTCTAGATCAGAGACCAGAGCGCAATACATAATTTGAATGTGTAGTATAATAGCATTCATTGCAATTTGAGTTTCATGCATTATTTTAGCAATCCACAGACGATAAAAATATGCTAAAATGTGTACAGTATTCACATGTAGATGTCATTGTACATTGACTAAATGAGAGAGGGTTGCACGAAGCAACATGTAAAAAAGTTATAAAACATGTGTAACAGTGTGTAACAGTGTGTAACAGTATGTAACAGTGTGTAACAGTGTGTAACAGTATGTAACAGTGTGTAACAGTGTGTAACAGTGTGTAACAAACAAAGTGATTTGTTTAAAGTTTAACAGGAAAACCTTGTTCTCATGCCTGCACTTTGATATTAGCTCTGTTTCTGTTGTTATGAATTTTGGTTTAGCAACAACTTTTCAGTCAAGCATAAACTTGCACTGGCTGCTACTATGTCTGTATGCTTTGGCCTTTTCAAGTATATGGTATATGGCTCTACAGCAACCAGACACAATAGTGATAACTGAGGGCTATGCCTACAGTGTACATGTAGATTTGTCTGAACACCAGTTATAGTCCCCACCAACACACTTTTAGGCACAACATACAATGTACATGTACGTTGTATGCATTGTATGCATTGTACAATTGTACATGTATATGTATATGTATAATTATGTATATGTATATTTATACGTATACGTATACGTATATGTATATGCATATGTATATGTATATGCATATGTCTACATTGTAATTGCATATTAAAGGATCTCAAGGAAAATCATATGACATAATGTAAAATGGTCTATGCTGGAAACGGCGGAAGTATACACACATAACCGCAACCATTGAACATTTATGCTGGCCTGAGAATCTACTGCTAAAAAAATCCATGACAGCAGAACCGGAAGAATATCAAAGTGTAGGCCTGAGATATAGTCTAATTTGCCAAATTTTAAATGGAAATTTAGGGGTTTACTTTTCTGTAATATTTGATCATTTTAAGCAGACAGTGGTAAGGGCTCTGAACTTTTATGTGGGCGTCCCAGGTTCAATTCCCATAGGGTCGTTGGGGAGGTTAGGGATGGCATCCAACAGTGTTCGAAGTGGAACAAATGAGGTGGGTACGCTGTGCATTCAAAAATGTTTGAAAAATTTAGATTTGTTTTCCCTGGTTTTCTGCCAATATCTAAAATGTTATGTATTTGCGGGTAAATGGTAGTGCTTAGGATTTGCCAATATAAAAATGTTTGCCACACATATTATCACCTATTCCTAATTATGTTATTTTGTAAAACCAATTAATATCAAAATGGAAAAAGTTTTAGGAACCAATTTGATAAGGATATTAAATTGACTAGAATAAAGCGGATTAGCTATTAAAAATTAAAAGAAGCCCTAAACCTGGGAAAACATGAGGGTACACGCCGTGTACCCACTAAAATGGAGGTGGGTACACTCTGTACAACCACACTTCAACACTGACATCCAATCTTATAATGCTCCTGTGCCACACCAGTTGTTTTGTCATTGGTGAAATGCCTTCCTGATCCCAAAGTAGAAGAAATGCAGATCTCTTTTAATTAGATCACTGTTTTCTTACCTGGGCTTATTAGCGGGAAGTAAAATTGTTAAATTTTTTTGATAATTTTTAGTTTCATGTAACCTTCTCTGATCCAATCATCCCAAATGCAATACTCAGTTAAGTTTACCTTATTATGACCTGTAGATTGCTATAATCCATGAAACCCAAAGTGACAATATAATTTGTATATTTTCTGCCTCTGAATTACAGTCATAAAATGTAGATAAAATGCATGAGTACATAATCATAGAGAAGGATATCAAACCTAATCTCAGGCGCCTGGTTGATGAGCAAAGAAAGTGTTAGTAAACAGTATGCATGCAACATATAATCATCATAACAAACCTTGTAACAGTCTATGAGCAGCGCCATCATCTGCAAATTTGGTGCTCGACTTTCTGAAGAAAGTAGAGCTTGATCAAAGTACTTGATGACCATGTTATTCTGTTCACATTTGAGTAGTAGTCTGAGCAGGAAGGATCGAACTACTGGAGAAGAATCAACTACTTCTGCACTGTTGAACACACTGAGCTGTTGGGTCTTTCTTCCATCTTTCAACGTCACCCAATCTAGCAGCCAAGTGGTAATGTCCTCATCTGGCTCATCATCTCCATTGAAGACAACATCAGAAACAAATGCCATGAAGAATTGATTTAATCCTTTTCTCATTTGTTGAAGAGAATTCAGTAGACTCGGGCTAAAATTAGCATTTTGAATAACAGCCAATAAAACTTCTAGATCCAACCTAACATAGTTTTATTGGTCTGGCATTGAGAGTATTTTTATTGTGATTTAACTGAGCTTCTATTTATTTCCAGGTGTCTACTCTATGATCTGATTATATATAGTCATATTGGAAGATGGTTGGAACTGCTTGGGCACTTGAAGTACGTAAGTAATTGGCATACTTGTGGTGAATAGGCCTTGATCTACCATATTACTAAATGAACAAATTGTCATCACTCTGCACTATATCAAATGATTCCATCAGTTTAGTAGGTGTAACTTTTTCACAACAGTGTGCCCACGATCATTTTTGGTTCAGTTAACCACAATAAAAGTATGTACATGTACTATATAAACTATCAAGCTTGTACACAAATAGCTAACATTAAAATAGAAAATATTTAATCACGTACATTATACATGTATCTACAATTCTACATGTACATGTAGAACTAATCAAATGCATTGTAATATAATACAAAAATGTAATTATATGAATAGCAAATCATACTCAATCTTGTCTTTAGCAGGATCATAGGAGTATGATTCAGAGAAAATGTGGCCACAAACACAAAACTCTGTTTCGGCATCTGTGACGCAGGTGTCGCACATAAAATGGCTGCATTCGAGTTTGACAGGGGAGTCCAAGGGCTGTTCACATCTAGGACAGACCTCTGGGCAGTCTCTTCAATTCAAATACGAAGAACATAAGATTTTATGAATTTAATAAAACAAAATTCTATTCCTTCTACAATCAGCTAATTGATATAGTACTAAATAAGCTATAGTTTATACATAATATGTATAAACTATAGCTTATTTAGTACATGTATAAATATTTAACATGGCGGAGTGTATTGTTTCTTATGCCTATGCTATGCACATACAAGGATGTATGACCTATGCGCTATTCATTACTCTGTAACATTTTGTTCAAACAATAATATTACATTGTACATTGTATGTATATGAACCATGAATTATAAAGTAAAGAAAAATGTTAAACATAAAACTTGGATATCATGACATTGTATTTTAGCACTAAAGACATATCCTAATACATATAAGCAATAATGGCTAAACATTATTCTTCAGTCCACGTGTGGACTGTAATAAGCTCTGATCAAATCTAGCGACTCTCTGTTGGGGTTTGATGTTACTTACTACTACATACACTATGATATAAGGTCGTGATTTTTACTGCAAGACGGACATGAATGAAATTGATGCTCAGACTCAAGTAGTAACAATTCTTTGTGGACAAGTACCTTCAACCTTCTGCACATACAATTTGTAATATTCTCTATAGATATAATAACATAGCCCCAAAATGACAAAGTACCATTACAATAGATTATTTTTTAACAAAAAAAATCATAAATGTGCGAGTTAATTACAGAGAGCTTACGGATGCAGAGTTCGATTTCGAGCCCCCAGTGCATCTCTCAAAAGTTTGATCACTATCTCAAATGTCTTAAACTTCTTGAAGTCTTTACCATCTACACCCTGAAAGTAATATGTTAATCAATATAGACATAATGTTAACTATTCTTGTGTCTATTTATTATAAAAAAAAGGTAAAGGAATAGAAATGATGACATCACCAAGCTTCATGTTTGTAGATGACAATAATGACAGCCTAATAACCCAGGCAGCGTTTTACATGGATGCAAAAATCAGTTACTGCAGCACCATCATTTTTATAGTATTATTGATCTGGCCTAGTGGTTAGGGCTCTGGACTTCCATGTGGGAGTTCCAATTCCATTTCCTGTGAAGGCCATTGGTGGTGTTAGGAAGGGCATCCAATCTTATAATGCTCCTGTGCTACTTCAAAGGGAGACAACCCTGACATAAAAACCTGAGGCAGGCAACTGGGAAACCACCCCAGTATCTTCCCAAGAAACTCATGAATTTGAGAGACCTGCCCTAGGGCAGAAAATAAAAAAAGTTGCAGTACTGGTAGGAGCATGTATTTTGATAATTGATCACAGTTTTGGGCCTTTCCTTAGTTGAATAATATATAATAATAATTATTATTACATGGACCATAGAAAATGGAATATTTTCTTATTCCAACCTAACTGCACTTACAATGTACATGTACATCACTGTGCATTATAACCTTCTTTCTTTGTGAAGGGGATATAATAATATGAAGTTCAACTGTATGTCTCCAATATTAACGCAATCAATAAAATTGTGATTGCCTGACCATGCAGAAAACTGAAGAACTATGTCATGATGAATCTATGGAGATTTGTCAGTTACAGTTTGGGCCATTATTTTCCATCATTCCTAGACTACATGTACATGTACAAGTACATTTTTAGCATACATATACATGTAGTGAATGGTAAATATTAAAAATATCTTGAGTGAAGTCATTTGATAGTAGGTTTTCTCCAAAATCATTGACATATAAAAATTAACAGATCTAATTAAAAAAATAAATTATCTGCTGCTTTACTGAGCTAACTAAACCTAAACTACATTCAGGAATCACTGCTTTTCTATGGTAAATGTACATGTAGTTGAACGTCACGTGATCTGCCAGGATTGCACACATAAATGCACCAACACATTTTGGGTCTACCATTTTCAGCCAAAGAATTCACACTAAATTGATTTTCTCTAGTATAAAAGCCTGGTTAGCAAACCAAATACATGTAATATGCTGAAAATGTAAACATACTTGAAAGAATTGCCGTAGCTCCTTACTGCCCATTGCTTTCCATTTACCATCAGCAGGAACTGTGGATGCAATGTGCTCCACATACAACTTTTTGACGCTCACCCGTAGCCACATTGTTCTAAAATAGTAATATTGTTTTAGCCCAAATGTAACATTTCAATAAACAGATTACTATTATGCATAAAAATCTAACTGGAAATTCTTTTTTAAGGATAGAAAACAGGGCTTGGGATATAAACTACACTTTCTGAATTCTCAATCCGCCTACCGCAAAAAAATTTATTGAAGATTCACCTGGTAGTTTCCCAAGAGATATTGATTCATTAAATGTGAGAAAAATAATGGCTAACATTACTTTGAGTAACTAAATGGATTTCTAATATCAAATTTCCTTATATCAAATACATGTAGCTTATGAGTTTCCACGGTGCATTATGTTGTCAAACATTTTAACAATGTTTTCCGTAATTATATAATATTCGCATGTGCGTGCGAATGCACAATTCACAATTCACAATTTTTAAGCATCATATTACATATGTTACCAACCTGCAATTGTTGAAAGACTCACTACTAGTGCCAATGTGAGACTTGAATACTTGCTCAACCACCAGTTTGCTTCTATCAACTTGCTCCATCCACTTTTCAGGCTTATTTCGTAGCTCAGTTCGTTTGATTTCGTCATACATGGTTAAGAGTTTGCTCAGTGCAAGCAGATCACATGGCTAAAACACAAGTAATTATAACAGTTATAAGTAATGAAACATTAAATTGTACATCTGCCCTTTACACAATCTAATACTACACTCAATATGTGTATCCGGAAATAATTGTGGAAACTAACAGTGTTGTTGTTTCAAATACATGTAAGTTGACATGGAAATTTACCAACATGGAAAGCCTTAAAATGTGCATGTATATTGATTGGTTACTGAAGGAAAACAATCCTGAGACTGTCTCTGTATGCTAGTACTGTGTACATGTACATGTAGTATGCAGAACTTATTTGGAGCTAAGAATAACATTAAATGACATCCTATTAATCATTTGTAGATGGTTGCTGATATTTTTAGTAACTTTTCTACTGTGATTATCAAGACTTTTACAATTAAACCTGTGACTTTCTCATGAACATTCAAGTTGAAAACTACTCGTTGTGCAATATTGTACATCTATTTTAATCTTTAATATTATAATACCACCTACCATGTTTGGCTCAGTAGCATCTGTGTTGGACCCTTCATTCACTTTGGCAAACAGCTCCGAGTGCTTGTCAACCAGACTAAACACGGCTGAGAGGTTTGTAAACATGGCCTGATGCCGAGAGTATGTGGCATTGATCTCTGCCAAACTTAGGCTTTGGCCACCAAGAAGCTTGAACAAGGTTCTACTCACAATCTAGAGATCAGAAATTGTGTAAAATTAGTTGCTAGCACGGCAGTTGTAAAGTCATACATGAAACAATTAATTCAACGGTAGAATGTCACATGTGCAATAATTTCTCCCCACAGCATCACAATATTACTTGGAAGCCAGTAAAAGAATTAACATCAATATTATTTAAAAAAACAGCTACTTAATACAACAAAAAAGTTGAGTTAAGCTATGTGGTGTACCTAGTATTTAGCTTTGTATTAGTCAATCAAAATAATCAAATTTGGCCAGAATCTTACCTCATGCTCCAATTCATTTGTACATGGGTATGCTACGTGTACAAAGTCGCTCAAGTATCCATCTAGAATTTCATTTTGAAGCCTCTCAGTGAAATTTGCCAGAATAATCTTGCCAATAGGTGACAATCTAAACTGTTCAGCTTGCTGCTGAATGGAGACATCGCCTACATGAAAAGGCATGGGTGACCATAAGAAGCAAAAAATAATGGATTCCCTTAAATTATGGTAAGAGAGGTAACAGTCAATTTTGACTAATATTGCGTATCATAAATGTGCATAATGCACAACACCAAATTAGTCAAAGACTAATTAGACTTAGCAATATTATCAAGCAAAGGTCGCTGATGCATTTTTTCTCAGTGTAATAGATATTTATAAGATCTCAAATACGTAGTTTGCAATTTATGACTTAGGAATTGGCAGCTAAGTAGAACAAATTGAACATGTTGGAATTTGGTTTTACAAAAATATGCAGGAGAACAAAGCAGTAGTGTGAAAAAAATTTATACCATGCTATTCTGTAGTGTCACAAGATACTTATATGATACCTAGCTTCGGGTTGGCCTTTGCCAAGTTGTTGATAGTTTCCATAGCAATCCAAGAAAAGGGCATTTTCATAGCAAAGTCATCTGGTCCAGAACCTGTTTGTTGAACCTTGTAAGAGAGCGGTAGTTTCTACCAAGGAGAAAGTATAGTAACTCTACATGTATATGAAGCAATGAGATGTTCGAGTTTGACACTAGAATTCTATTTCCCCTGACATCATCACCTCTACATGCAAAAAACCATCTGTGTGGGCAACGTAACAAACACACGTTCACCTACCAACACTTACAACAGCTGCAGACTGCATATTCACATATTAACATAAAAATTTTTTTCTCTAGATACTTCCTTAAATGGCTCAATACTATGACTCCTTGCTATAACTTTAACTTGGAATCCGTAATATTACTATGCAGAGAAAAAGTTTTGCCCTCCTGGGACAAATATATACACTATTATTTGAAGACCAGTTCATATTTCTCCTCAACATCATTCAAGCAACAACATGTAGGACTTTACCAGATGGAATTTTTCCCACATAAAGAGTTCTCAATGTGTTAAAAGTTATGTGTACAATGTGCGGTAGCTCTGCTTTTGGACCTACCGATTGCTGTCCATTGGTGATTTTGGCAAAGTTTAGTCCCAGATCGTCACAGTGTTCAAATATTTGCAGCCACAGTGACCTTAGGGATGAACCTTGATCTAGCAGTATCAACAGGTTCTGTCTGACATCAATGAATGAGATGACAGCAGCCAGTGCAGGTACAAATGCTCTCTCTAGGGCATCCTCTAGTGAATTTCTGCCAAGGAAAAGCCCATATGAGTAGTAACAAAAATATTGTGAACACCTAAACGACTATACAGGTCTTCTAGTAAACATTATAAATCTATACGCATAGTCTTGTGCACTGATTGATAACACTACTTTCCAATTAATAAAATAAACAAAAGAGAATATACATGCACATTTTAGATACCTGCTATTTTTCCTTAAGCTGATTCCCTCTAAAGCCTATAGTGAACATTCAAGTCTTGCAGTTGCATTTAGCATATAAAATATATAAATTAGATTTATTGTCTGTCTAAACCAGTGTGAGAATTTTTTAGGCACTCTCCCCTCAGAGACTTCCAGTTTTCATTCATAAAAAATCCCACAATATCCTGTGAAATTCTAGGTATGCTGAGAAAACGTAAGAAAACAAATGAGATGCAGACTTTAACACTGACCTCATTGTCTCAGACTGTTTCATATTGCTTGCTTTGGCAGCATCACTCTTGACCCAGTGAAAGTTTTGATTCAACTCTTCTTGCTCGAGCAGTAGGGTGTAGACATGTTTCAGAAATATCTTCACAAAGACTATCAAAGTAATGTATGCGTGTGAAGGTTGATAATGCTCTAAACGAATGCACAATTGGTTTAAAAGATGTGACAACAAAAAATTATGCATGCCATACTTTAGGTAACTTCCTTTGATTTTAGGTCATTAGCAACTTTACATATAAACAAAGATGCACCAAAATAATGGCAGCAGCACACCTTCATTTCTACTCAGTAGATCTCTCAGTGCTTGCACTCTATCATAGATCTTATCTACTTTGATAACAGAGACAGCTGCTGGAAGGCATTGCATAATGAATGGCATCATGTTCTCAAAGATTCCTTCGTTCTTTTGATGTACCGAACCTGTTTGGTCTGACTCTTCTACAAGCTGCTGGTTTTGTGTACCCTGAAAGTGTAAGTACAACCATAAAACGTACATGTATATAAAATATTCAAATTGCATGCATTTACCAGAGCTCCCGTGCAACTATTAAGTTTGGTTTTGACTGATGATGGCCTCCTGTCTACTGTGTAGTTAGTACAAAAGGTGGCAAGGGTTCAAATTTCCTGCAGCAACTTTCTGGCCCACTTGGAGCATGTGCTGTGCAGACTGCAAAAAACACTAATTACTTCTGAGTAGGAACCACATGCTTGAGGCTACTGTAAGTTACCTAGATTTCGATCCTTATTGTCTAACCTTGTGGTTATTATTGGGCTTATTACAACTCTATTGAGATGAGTCTAGGTAACATGACTCTGCTCTTTGAGGTGCCGAGGTTTAGGATTGCAAAGTCGCAATTAAACCTCTTACATTGGGATGCAGAGTCCGAGGCTCTAACTCAACTCAGGATCAAGATGGCCAATAGACTGCAGCAAGTACGAAATGAGTGATCACTAAATATATCAGTAATATCACCCGTAAATAACTTTACATGTAGTAAAAGTATAGTATAATTTCAACTCCACATGATTTTTAATCCTGAGACTTTGAAAAAATGTGTTAACATGCTGAGCATGGCTGATGTTTTATCTCTTTACATTTTAATATTTATTCTATTTTAGAAAAGAGAATGCTAGAACCATGTTTCTAAAATGTAAAACATCACCACCTATAACATATGCTGCATGTACAATTCCAATCAACGACCTTCCAGTGCTGCCATATAGAAAAGGTTGCCATCTCCAGATTACTCCTAGGCTAATTCAGATACTGAAAGTTGATCCCCCATGAGAATTGGCCGAGTCACTAGGGTATGTGTCATCACCCATTCGATTCTGCTTACAATGCAACAAGGAATTAAATCATTATCAATTTGAGGTAGGACTTTTGATCTCTGGAATTTTACTCTCACCTCGTCAGTGTATTGCTGTACAGCAGAACTGGCCTTGTCATCTAAAAGTTGAGTGATAACCTTTTTAATGATTCCGCTGGGCTTGTACTGCAGGCACTTACTTAGTGGCAGCTTCTTATACGTCTGCTTTGGATCATCAATGTGGACACATTTCCACTTCCCTCCTGTTAATATTACACTCAATTACATGTATACATAGCACCAGTCTTGTAAATTGCCTAGTACAGTATGTACCTGCATGATGCTCGAATTCAATTTTATATTTCGTCACTACTACATATAGCTATAATATTTTTAGATACGATTTTGAATAACTGTACCTTGGTAACCCTTGAATGACTCTCCTCTAGAGAGGCTGAGCAGCAAGACTGTATGAGTCTGAATAGCGACATTTTCACGTTTCTTTATTGCCTCACTTTCACGCTGGATGATGAATCGTACTGAGTCTAGCAACTCAATGTCCTGAGCAGATGATCCACATTGTATTAGCAACAACTTATAGTTGCTCCTTGATTGGCGCCCATAGAATTTGCTGAAAGAACAACATAAAGTACACCTCTGATCCATGGTGTCCTGCTATAAGCAAGCTTGGGACACTTCAAAACTGATCCAATACCAATTCTCTCCAATACCACCTGGCATGACCAAATATTCAGCGCCAATATCAATATCAATATCGAACAAGTCTGATACCCAATGACGATATTTCATATTGATACTTCAAAAGTGAAAATATTCAATATTTTAGTATTTACATGATTGTATTACTATTGTATTGGATAGACCCCAAGTTGAACGTGAACAATCACATCATGCTAATAATAATGTACTGTAGCATCGGGTTCTGTTCCATTTCTAACTATTTACTGCACACCTGATCAGGAAAATTAGGAATGGACTGTTTAAGACGTAAAATGTATGATATAGGGTCCTCTTTAGCCCAACAGCAACAACCATGGGCCGACTTCAGTTTCTTCGTCTAAGTTTACATTACCATCCACACATTTTAGTTTAAATAGTCACATAAATTATTTCTCGTAAGTTTTTGTCCTGGTTCTGACTGAATAAACACTAGAGGTGACATGAACTCAACTACATAGCTGGTGTCTTGTTCAAACTTCCACTTGCATATTTTTCTCTTGAATAATGCCTCTTCTTCCTAAGGAATTTGCTACAATGATGCTTGGAAGATGGTGTTCAGCATGAGCTAGCTACAGCAATAATAACTACGTTCTGCAACCGCAATCGCTCAATCTTTCTCTCTACCTGTCTAGCTGGGTGCTCAAATAAATCATTGTGGTAGTTCCTTGCGGTCATTGCTCAGGGTGCACTACTACAGGAAATTATAGTAATATTATGTGCTTTCAGAATGCTGTCCATTTCAACCAAATTTTCACATCTAATTTTTTGCATGAGAAGAGTGAAATTTATGCCAGATGTACATGTAGATACCTGATTGCATCACTGAACTGGTCTTCTTTGGAAATATCCATCAACAGAATGTTTTGGATTTCAATGCTTTGGCCAGATTTACTAAAAGCTTCTGCTAATTGTCGGATATCAGCATCATCCAAGACCTCAGCAAATGTTGTCACCTTAAAAAATAAACATTCTATTTAGCTACTCACACTATAATCTTTATACATGTAATTATCTTAACATAGCAAGTAAAACCTGCATATTATCTAAATAGCCTACATTCAATTAGATATGACTAGTACATGTAAATGCAGTCTTTCAAATCTTGAATGTTTATGAAGACCTCTGCTTGCCTGTGCAAAGAGAGAGTTTCCAGCTTGTGGTAACTCATGATGGAGATATTCAAGAAGAATCTCATGGTGCTGTCTCTCAGTGTACCACTTCTGTATTTTCTCTGCTTCATGGACAAGCTGTGTTTTGTCCAGGCGAAGCACAGACTCTGGCGTAGCACACTGAAGCAGGTGGAACTTGCAGTGTTCCAGAAGCTAATAGACAAAATAATATAAAATTGATTTACAGATTACCAAGTTGTGTATGCATATAATACCATAATGAGTAATAGAAACTTTGTTTGTCTCTGATAGAATGAGTTCATTTTTGATAGGTGGGTGGGTGGATAGGTGGATGGATGGGTGGGTGGGTAGGTAGATGGGTGGAGGGGTGGGTGGGGAGGTGGGTGGATGGATGGATGGATGGATGGGTGGGTGGGTGGAGGGGTGGGTGGGTAGGTGGATGGCTGGGTGGATGAACAAGTTGTGTGACTAAAGCTAGAGCGAAAGGTCACCAATATGGCTGTAATTTTAATTGATATATTAACCTGTTCTTTCTCCTCACTAGGGTGCTCTTTGGTCACCTTGCTTACAACCAATGCAGTTGTCTCCTTGTTGTAGCCGATGAATGCTGTTTCCTCCGCTGACCTTTCGAAGTACTGCCTGATAATAGCGAAAACGGAAACAAATCGTTTACAGTGTTGGAAATAGATTATTGCATAGCAAGTTTGAGCCCAATTTCATATGTCTGTATAAGCCACTCGATTAGTGCATGGAGGCCCACATGTGTGAGTAGAAGTTCCTATTGATGTACATGTAAATGCACTATTTCAACGACAAGCTACAAATAATATACCACCTGTACATGTATGTTTGCAGAATACTAGGATCGCACAAACTTACTTATTCCGTAAGCCATCAATATCAATCTCCCAGTGGTCAAGGGTGATGATCTCACCGCATTTTGGACACTTTTTCTCTATGTTTCCATTTTGGATTCTCTCTTTGCAGCATGAACCAATGTAGTGCTGGCAATATAACTTGTATGGTTGGTTGAGTACCGAGTTACAACCATCACAGTTGGGAGGACACATTTTGCTACAGAATACATGTAGTATCTGAATGAATGGTTGATGAGCAACACAGTGATAGAAATCGCAAATTAAAATGCATAGGTTATGCATGCCTACAAGTATTTGGTCTAGCAGATGCTTATTTCCTACCAGTCATACCATTTAACACTGCTTTATTACACACATAATTGTGACCAGTTTAGCTCCAATACTACAATCATGTTGGTCACCTGACACTTCAAATTGCCCAGGTGCTTTAAACAGAAACAGTCCTTAATCATGTACAATGTAATTAACAGCTGAATAAGATGGAGTGTTGAATGTTTGCAGTTAGGCTAACTGTAGAGTTATAGTACATACATGTACATGTACATGATATAATTGTATTGCAGACCTACATGTAATTGATATCAAGTAACCTGATGGAAAATACTTCAGTAATACTATAAATCCAGGCCCCAGGAGAAATATTATCTTTGTGCCCATTGAGTACAACAGCTAAAAGGGTGCCAGGTCAACAACCAGCTTTAAAAACGTAGTACAACGCATGCACATGCACAGAGATTTTAGCCAAAATTGGAAACTCAAGTTACCACAAACTGTAGGTGCCATAGAAAACTATGCTTCTCTGTGTCAGCGAAATAATGATAACGAATAAGTTATGATTAACTCACGCATAGAATCTCTGTGGAGTGAAGAACATATCGGCCCATTTCTCCAATTCTGCCTTCAGTTCTTTTTGCTTCTCGTTAAGCAAAGAAGCTGCTGAAATAAAATGCTTCTCTAGACGATTGATTAGGGCTATGGGGAACTTCGAGTGCACCTTCTTTTGGTCGGCTATCACCACTAACCTGTTTAAAGACAAAGATGAAGCTGTCAAGCAAGTTTATCCAACTCTTATGGCACAGACATGCACGCACATACATAGACACATACACATAGCAAGTTGTGCTTGGCTTGTATTATGATACTCAATGTACTTCATGCGAGTAATTGATCAATACAAAACAGCAACTTTGCTTTATTTCTCTCAAAAGTCTTTGACAAAATACTGTGGTGATGCCAGAGAGTCGACCCCTAGACCGGACTCCACCCATGTACAGGGGTTCAATATATGGTTCAACTAGCACCTGAGCAGGTCAGATGTGGAGTGAACAGTTGGGCCTAAGGTTGGATCTTAGACCCTCTTCCACACAGGTGAATAGAAACATGTTAGTGGCAAGATTCTTTTTCGGCCTGGTAGAAGTCCTTTGGTACATGTGGTTTATCAGCTATATGCTATCAAGGTTTGCAGTACTACCTCTCCAGTCAGGCATTACAATAACTATACGTAGAAGCATAATGGACTAGCCCTATTTTACTTATAGCATAATCTGATTCAACGACCTTCATTAACCATTTTACTACTAGTCATTGCCCATCACAGGAGTTCCAAAAGCTCAGATGATTTCTAAATTCTATAAATCTGAAGACTAAAAGCTCCCGCTCCTAGGATGAAGGTTTGATTCTTTGTGCGATCCTAGGTGTCTATTGTTTAGGATGATTGGGAGAAAGAGCTATAACAATCAAACTACATGTACATGTACTTGATCCAGAGACCCACTTGACAACACTGTCTACTGCAATAGATGTAAGATCTACATATATGTGGCAAATGTATGGTAATGTTAATACCTTGCTCCAAGTATCAATATTTGCACATACATGTATATTATAGTCTATTTTACTTCTATGTTATACATGTGTTTTTGAAAATGTGGATACGGTAGGCTATAAGAAAAATGTTTACTTGGTTGTGACTTATGATCACACATTACAAACAGACACAAGGATTTCTATGTGTAAGGAGAGTCTCTACACCCAAGCTCTATAAATTTGCATAATTATGATATTTAAAAGGTGCAGTATATTGTCAGTTGCAATTGACATCACAAAGCTTCAAATAAACACATCACTGTGTATAAAAAGAAAACACGTTTTACCTGAATTCGTCATTTACAAAAGACTTTACACGATGAGTTCCAAGGCCAATATCCACAAACTTCTTCTTTCCTAGTGTAGCAAAGTTTTGGTTGAGGGCATCATATAGACTCTCGTACAAATCATCCAGGTTCAGCAGAATAACTTGCTTTCCTTTATCCATACAAGTCTTGATTCTGTAGATGTTGTGACATACCTATGCATATTAACAAGAATAACTATTATAGATCCAACAAAGATAATATACATATACATATTACTCTATGTTTGCTATTTAGCTCATGCAATTGACATTTTTTTTATTTTCTTTAGAAGCAAAAGCGCCAAATTTCCACGTTTTTGGGGCTTATTCCATTACACCTACTTCTATAGAACAACAAATTCAAATACTCAATCACTAAAAATAGTAGTGCATTTGCCTGTGCCTTTCCCTTGTTATAATATAATTTCAAGGAGCAACCCTATGGCACATTTATAGTTTACTATGTACGTTCTAAACCTTGGTTAACCCTGTAGAACATGGGTTTACACTACTGTACAGTAATTGATGTGACCTTGGTGTAGGAGACATCATCTCTAAACTTGCTGCCAAACACCACCTCAGGTTGCAATCCATGAGAATCAAACTCATCCATGATGATGCTGAGCACACTCAGATTCTCTGTTAGTATCAACATGTATCTGCTCTCCATTCTACCAATTGATCGTACAAATAACATTCATGGATAATAAAGCCTGTAAAGTTATACTGCAGTTTCTAGGGTAACTATTATAGAACCTCAACTACTTCTACCAAACGCTATCAGGCTTTTCTTCTCTACCCACAATGCCCAACTGTCATCTCTTGTTTTTATACCAGTATATTGCGCAACTGCGTAAATGATAAGGCATAATAATGCATGTAATTACTACAGTCTCACTATCTCTTAGTCCTCTGTAATCAAAAGGTCTGCCGAAAACCTTTGAATGATTTGTATAGAATCAGAGTAAAGACGCCTCCGATGCCATTGTGATATTTTTATTTCCCAATCTTCATTAGAAAGTTGAGAGAAATTTCAGTTGTCTCTTTCAATGTATACAAAATAAGCATTTCGTGTACTAATTAGTATTCAAATTCAATAAACTTGCTTTTTCTCAATGGATATCAAATGTGTAGCACATTTTTTAGAAAGAATCCGAATAGCATTTTTGGATCCTTTGTAGCTACACATCAGTTTTAAACACAACTTTGTTGTTATATAAATTAGCTCCAATACTACATGTACATTCTCTCGCACTGAAACATTTCTGCTTGTAGGGTAACTGTCTGGAGACTTGGTATATTTTCGTGTACATGTATGTAAACTATCTGAAGGTAGCACAAAGTAGTATTTTGAAAATTGCTTCAGATGCTCATAAGAAATAGTATAGAGCAAGCTACAGGTGAGTTACGCAATTACAATACCCTTTTAAAGCTGTATCCTCTCCTGTCAGACAAGATCTAATAAGTCCAATAGAATCAACTGGTGGCCGGCCATCTTCTTGTGGCTTCAACAGCGTCATATCACAGTGCCTTTGAAATATTTTCATTGGATCATTGTCTTCAAATCCTCCGAAGTTTCTACGAATGCTATGCTCAAGCTGGTTCTTGTTGAGTGGACCGTCACTCTCGGCAAAGTTTGCCACCATCTTCATGAGACTGAATAAAAGTAAAACAAAACAAAATGTGTGGCCTAGTTGTGAGTAGCAAATGCTGTTATGGATTTTTCATGTGTTAGGGGGTAGCATCCTACTGCAACTGTTGACCTCACAGGGAAGATCATACTGCTGGATAGTCAGTACTTATTATTTTAACTACTGCATATTTCTATTCATGCCACCACTGTGCTACCTGGGTCTATACCAGACAGAGCCGCTGCACAGCAAAGACCAGGACGGCTTGGCAGCCGCAGGTACATGTACCTGTGTGGTGAAATTTCAGTGGTTCTAAGAACCAGTAGAGTGCGCTAATTGAATTAAACCTTGAATCTTAATCAGTTCAGTTAGCTTTGCTGTAAATGTACATATCGAGTTAATCTGCTAGCTCTCAAGCTAATTTTAACTTTAATAATTGCTTTTGACTTGTTAAATCTAAATAAAATCATGGTTAATTTTGGTAGAAAAAGCTCTATCACCACCCTGAGATCATTGAGATTACATGTATATTAATATTTCCAAAATGTATAATTTAGGGTGGATAATATTGACGACTGCTGCAGTCATGTAGTTTTAATCACAGAGAAGATAACTCTGCAGGTTTGATTGCACCGGAATGATTACGTTTTCACCATAGCAATGGTAGATGGTCAATGATATGTGGTGTTTCGGACCCTCCGTGCAGACACTTATATAACTGCCTGACATTAACCTGTGCTACTCACCTTGTTTACTTGCCTAGTTAATCTGTTGCATATGCCTATACCAATTATACTTGTCTGTACTTCTCTATTGTTGTTTATACCGTGCAATCAAGTGGAACATTCACGTATTAAGTATTATTCTATGTTGTAAGCCTATCATAAAGAAGGCCGACGTTTCAGAATGTGCTGGTTTTTACATATTGTATGTTCCTCCTTATTGAAAGCATCTTTATAATGGCCGACCCTTTTAAGGTTGGGCCTCGGCCTTTTGCCGCCATATTCTTATGCAGTTTCCGGGTCCGATACTACATGTATATTGTCCCTCCCGATACTCTATCGGGCTTTTCACCGGAACTGATTTTAGTATAAAAACAGGAGCATTTTACTGCAATAAAGTCCCATCCCCTAACTCAACCTTTACAGAGCCTTTTCTCTGAGCGAGGTAGTTCCAGCTCTTGGTCCCATTAGACCACTAGCACGAACTCACTTCAAGCTCGACCGAGCATATGTTTTCCACACTCTTTCTGAGCATAAGCATCGGGTATATTAATCAACAATTCTACTGTCCTCTGTCAAAAGCCAAAGAAGTACTACAGTTTTTGATAAGGAATATATTTATTAAATAAATATATAGATGATTTGTGTACATACCTGTAAAAATCTCTCAATCCAAAGAAATCAGTAAATTTTCTTTCTTTGGATCTCTGGTTCTCACAGATATCCTCGTATCCTTTAGCCAAAGGACGAATTGAACGCCGGACATTGGTGCAAACATCCCTTGAACTTTTGCAGATTTCCCTGCCGAGTACAAATTAGATGCCAAAATTATTCTCTATACATGTACCAGGGTAACACTTGGCACTATTGTCTCGCACCTGACTAAACATAGCTAGCACTGGAATTCTGTATCACCCTTGTCTAACGATGTAAAAAGTTCAAAGATACATAACTGTGTGAACTGTTTTATGCAAACAGAATTATTCGACATTAACGCTTACCCTATTGACTATATTTTGACCTATTGAGCTATATTGAGCTATATTGAGCTATATTGAGCTATATTGAGCTATATTGAGCTATATATTGAGTTATATTGAGCTATATTGAGCTATATTGAGCTATATTGAGCTATATTGAGCTATATTGAGCTATATTGAGCTACATGTACTGTATATTGAGCTATATTGAGCTACATGTATATTGAGCTATATTGAGCTATATTGAGCTATAATGAGCTATATTGAGCTATATTGAGCTATATTGAGCTATATTGAGCTATTTGGAAGACTACTTCTAAAAAATTTCACATCTCCGACAAAGTTTTACATTCTACATGTATTTTTAGTGGATATTTCAATCTATCAACACAACTATGGTAAATAAATAATTTATACATTGTAGAAAAAATTGGTAATATATTCTGAACTGGTCATGTTGCTGTATTGTGCATGTATATAACTTATTAGTGCGTACTATTAAAGCACCTTGCAATTTCTTCAAGCTCTTTAGTTTCAGGAACTCCTCTCTGTACAAATATTCCACGGTTCATCTTAGCAGGATCCAGAGCCCAGTTAGAGATACCAACAAATGCACACTTCATGTATGGCTCGGGTTTGATGCTGCTGTCAGCACAGCCATCTTCTAACAAGGGATGAAGTGCCTACACACAAATACAATATGTACACCTATACCATTCTCACTCTTAGAAGTACATGCAATTGAGACATGTTTATACATGTATGTGTGAAGAGGAATTACACCAGATATAAATAAGAGACTGTAAGATTCTATTGACAAACTAAAGGGGTTGTGACAAGGTGTAAATATTCAATTCTACCACTGCTATTCAAGTTAGAAGCAATTGCCCTAAAATTAGTGAATTTGTGTTCTCTTGCCCACACTGAATATCATGTGATGCTATTAGTTCTTAACAATGAAGACACCAAGTCACATTATACCTTAATATTACCAGCTTTCTTCGGAATTTAGACTGTCTCATGAGAAAGAGTGGATGGACACAAAAATGATTTCGAAACCTTATAGTACATTATTTAAGTAAATGCTTGCACATGCAAGCTATGATTTTTGTCACTAGTACCTTATTTAGCTTCAATATCACCTAAGTTAAGCCCTTATTTCAAGTACTGTAGAAAGCCCCTTGTTTTCACCGATACATCTATACAATAACTAAGTTTATATTAGGATAGCTAATTGTATGCTAGAAAATACTAATTTCGACAGGGTCTCTACCACACACAAAAGCGCAGGGACCTGCATTGTGCAGTAATATAGCTGGTATTCCTCAATACTATTATCGAACGTGCATGAAAGTAAAGGGGTTATGATACGTGATCACTGTGTATATTCAAAACAGCCTTTCTTATTAAAGGGGTCATGAAGCGTGATTTACGTCTATGTTCAAGGCAGCCTCTCTTACTTAGGTTTGTTGCATTTGTGCTACTATAAACAGAGTTGTGTCCTCTTGCCCACACTTGAGTTACTAACACTATTCAAGGCTGCTTTGAACACAACTTTGTCAATAAGATGCAACTGTTTGCTTCATGTCTTATAGAGAAATTCCTTGAGTTCAAGCTGTTTGCATAGAAAGAGTACAGTAGTAAACAAATGATTTCACAGAATTTACTAATACAGCAGCTGTAGAGCAACCTGTGCAAGTTTTTGAATTTTTCTGGGCTTTCTTTTTGTTAGCAGTAAATACGCTTGTAGCTGCCTTTTTTGGTAGCTCCGGTATTCTATCTGGCCACACTATAAGACAGTTTTATTGCTTTCTTCCAAATGTCATTATTACATGAGTTGTGGCCTAGTTGTTCTAAATATAGCCTGGAGGCAATGCATAGGGTTACTACAGTACTAGAATAATACATATCTAGGCAATCAACATAATAGGCATATTCGGATATTGCACGTGCAAGCTTTATAAATAGCAATCTGCGTCAATAACAATTTATTTTATTCAATAATATAGTGCTAGCTAGCTAATACGTTAGGTGTGTCTGGTAAAAAAAATATTTATTAACAAGGGGATTCCCCTTCAGAGCAAGCATTAGTCAAGCCTGAACGCTCAAGCTCTCTTCGGATATTTAAAGCAGTCCTATATGAACCAGTACAATTATTTCTAAATACGCCTATTGTACCACTCAATAGCCGAGCGTGTCTCAATGCTCCCTCAAAACACATGACATAACCCTTTAAGGTTTGTCACATCTGTGCATCAATAAGCAGAGTTGCACTCTTTTGCGACACTTCTTAACCACTTATTTAATGCTGCGTTGAACGCAACTCTATTAACAAGACACAAGTAGCCTACTAGTTTCATTACAGCGTGACTACTTCTTAAATGGGAGGCTTTTAAAGCAGTGTAATTCTATAAAATATCTAGAGATATACCTGGCAAGTGATATGAAATGGCACATTCATGTTGATTATATTATTGGGAAAGCACTAAAACTTTTAGGACTTATAAAATACACTCCTCTATATGATGCTCCTGAATCCATCAAACTTCTTGCTTACAACACGTTATGCAAGCCATTGCTGGAATATGCCTGTCCTGTGTGGGATCCTGCATCGCAGGGTCTAATACATAAAATTGAGGCAGTCCAAAGCAAGGCTGTACGATTTATTAAAAACCTTAAAGGCAGAGATTGTTCGATCTCTGACAGTAAAAAACAGCTAAATCTTGTTTCATTGAACAAGATTAGGCAGACTCGAAGAATATCTCTTTTCCACACCATCTTGGAGCATGAATCTCTATTTTCAAATCTTCTATCTACACTTGATCTAATGAAAGGAACACATGATTTTAAAGTTGGACTGTACTGAAAATTTTAGAATGTTTTTCATCAAATTAACTATGTTAGCATTACTTGATACCTCTACAAACTTATCTAAATTGTTTCGGTAGTAGCTAATAGATGCTAAACTGCAAAAAAGTAACCCCAAAATTTCTAAATTACCCATAGTGATGTCAGCATTAGGAGTTATCACCACCTAGTTTTATGTCAATTCTCAAAACTTCTTCTTTGGTTATCTCAACTCTGACTCGCTATATAGCAGAAATATTGAGTTGTCACTACTGCTTTATAAGAAATACAGTGTTCATTCAATAAAACAGATATTAGCAGTTATAGCACTACATGCTACAGGTTCAACACACCAGTCTATGTGTTGGCTTGTTATTCATGAGATAAACAAGTAGCTTATATTGACCAATCAAATTGCAAACTCAAAAGTCATTTGATAATTTTTTGCAACAAATTATGCTTTTTATTGTCTTGGAATATTAACTAGCATTTGTTCTACATACCCATTTTTTCGTTTTGTGATATTCCTAGTACAACAAGGATAAAAACTCAATTGAAGTTTTCTGTTTATAATAACATAATGCGTGGTCTGGCATTCACTCCCTGCAATGATGTTATTCACTAGTTTTAACAGAGCTGGGTACCATGATGACATCATGTATCCCAGCTGGTATTGTGCTAACTGGTTCAGCTGCTACTAAGCTTTCTAATGGTGTATTCAGCTTATAACCCTAAAATTTCAGTACAGTCCACCTTTAACACCAGACATGCTAATGTTTTCAATTCTGTTGCCTGTCACACTAACAAATTTCTGCACAGCTTTCTGATCAGAACTGCTCGGGAGCTCCGCACTGGTGAGGTCATAGCGGACTAGTAAAAAAAAGACCTACAACTCTGATAGTTCCTCTTTTCCCCTACCCTGGGGTCTAGAAGCTTAACCAAGACAAGACAAGATATCTTAGAGGGAAATTTTTTGAATTTTAGCTGTTTATCTCTATATATGTAGAAATACAATTATAAGAGAAATCTGTTGAGTTCACAAAAGTCTTGGAATTAGCTGAAGAATCTATCACAACTGAACTAACAAAGGAAACGATGAATCATAAAATTTAAAAAAGTATCTTTAAGGATTACAGTCAGTTAATTTTAATAATTTACCCTTTATTCTTTAATAATATTACATTGTACATAAACTTACTTTTAGCGGCATGTTCTTTGAGTCTTCTGCTAAGCCAACTTCATCGAGAACCACTACTGCCACGTATGTACTTAAATCCTCTGATTTCTGAAACTTAGCACATCGGTTGAAGACACTAATAATGTCAGCTGCTTCAGCATGGCTGCTGCATTGAAAGGACACCATCCGAGTCTATTGAAATAGAAAAATTATCTAGTCTGTCATATTTAGTTGGGGTGGGTGCAGTGTATCCTTAGTTTACTCATTATCATTGGAAAAGAGGGTAGGGAACATCAAATAGCAGTAAAACTTTTTATTTGTTACAGTAGTTTGTGGTGCGATGAAAATGTCTAGTTTAAAAATGCATGTGAACTAAATAAATCTAATAGACTATTGTTATTTATATTAGAATATTGTAATGGTTTTTGGGTTTTGGTACTGTCATCCTGAGACGACGCCCGAGTCCAAAATTAAGTGTCTATGAGTGGTGCTAGGCCTTCTCATTACATGAAAGATTAACAGGTACTAGTACTCAAATAACTACCAAAGACGACCCATATGATCCCGAGTCAATGCTTGTGTGCTATACTGAGAAAGAGAGTGATCCGACCTAGTAGGAAGTTCGGGTTGCAAGGTCGAAGACCTTAACAACTAGAATTACCTAGCTACGAAGTGAAAGTCTCTGTATATAAGTATAGATGTGTCTTTATTGAGATCCAAGCATGAACTGAGACAACAATTGGAAAAACAATGCCCTTTATATAGTAATAGAACTTCCGGAGGAAGTTCCAGTAAAAAGGCCGACGTAGTGTCGGGAAAAGACGACGTAGGGTCGTCCGGAAATTGCGCAACAATATGGCGGCCGGAAGCCTGATGGCCGACCCAAAATAGGTCGGGTTTGACAAAAGATGCTTAAAATCATCTAGATCATATTATGCAAAATCAATATCAAGTATTTCTGAGAGGTCGGGCCTCTTTACATGGGTATAAAAAGGGTATAATGACTCAGTAATGCATATAAGAAGTGTACAGGTAACATTCAACTACATAGACAATGGGTACAAGCAGGTATAATGCAAGGGTAAGTATATAAAGAGTGTCATGTAGTCAGGAGGCTGCGCGTGACCATTACAATATCACATATTATGAGATTGTAGCCTTTTACCACACTTTCTCAAAAGCAACCTCTGATATACAGTATACAAGTAGCCTACATTGTACATGTATTTCATAACTTGTAATTTTGTTTAATACCTTCAAACCTTAGCAATGATGATACAGAAAATACAAAGTAAGTAGGCTCGAAAATTTTGAAGGCATAAAAGTCTCAACTAAAGTGAATTGTACTCTGTAGACAAGGCAGCGTCTATTATCTTGAATAAAGTCATCAGCTTCTACTCCTGAACGTGACCGGCCCCAAGCAGCTTGAACTGCCAGGTGCCAGTGCAGGCCAACCAACTCCCCTGTGAGAAAGGCCCAGATGATATGGCCTTTTTTGTGGTGGTAGAGGAGTTGAACTGAAGCCATGTTGACTTGCATGACCTCAAGGAATTTTTGCTTTGGCACAGGAGCAATTGTGGCTGGATACTCTTCCTAATACCAACGTGACCAAAATTCAAACCTACATGTAGACCCTTAGCATGAGAGTCCAGTATTGTATGAAAGCCTAGTATCAAAGTCCAGCATTCTAACCACTTGGGCGCGCATGCTCCCTTTCTATTATCATGAAAATTTATGAAAATATTAGAAAATCTATTAGTGCATTTTACATGAGCCTCGACAAGCATGGTATAGAGCCTTTAAAACAGAAAAAAAGCTTGATTCATAAGATTTATCATCTTGGGTGCAAACCTGCTTCATTTTATTGAGAACAGGACTTTCTGATCTTTTCCCTTTCATAGCTTCCACAACCATTGATTTGGAGAGAGACTTGGAGCTTCCAGGTTTTCCCACCAAGAAGAGAGGAATTCTGTTCTCAATGCAGATGATCATCATGAACACATTCTCTTTCAGAGCCTTGTTCTTGGCAATGTTCTTGTGCAGCTCAGTGTTTACCACTTCGTTGATAAACATGTCCTGGCATCTGCATTTAATATTTACACGGTATGTGCATATTTTTAAAAGAAAAACATAAAACAGCTATGCTATACAATCTACATGTGCACGATTGTACAATCACGCAGTTTAAATAATGTCATGTGATATCAAACGTCATATGTTTCACCATACTTTCTATAGGGCAGTAATTGGAAAACCATTTTTTACCAATTGCATGTATTACACACATTTATTTTTGCTCATTTTCTAGAGTTTACTGGATGGATTTTTACCAAATTCTCATGTGCATGTAGGTGGAGTAGGCCTTGAGGAATGCAAATGAAAAAGGTTATGCAGGCAGAAAATTTAAACTCCTACTATTATAGTGCTACGAGAGTAGCATTTCTTGCTAAAACACATGGCTTTAACACACACACGCATGCACGCATGCACACACACACACGGGGTTATAGAGGTCATTCACTTTCTCAGGGGCATTTTGTAATACTGAGTTGTGTCATAGTCGAGTTAAAGTACATTGATAACATAATTATGCTGATTCTTTAAATTGTTTTATAAATAAATGTTTCCAGTACTAATTTGGTATATTGAGCTGCCTAATATGTGAGTAAGTGGAGGGATATCACCGACAAGGGAGTTAGGCACTACCAGACTAGCACCAGTGCTGACTACACCATTCATTAACCCACATCAAGTGAACGTGTAAGTTCTCAGATATTTCTTGAAGAGCCCTGGTAGTCTTTCTGGCTAATGAACACTTTCACTTTTCACTCCAATGAAATAAATCCTAACTATTATAATACATTGTATATATATACAGATTGCTTGTGAAAAATCCCACATCAGATTTTAGGAGTAGAGAACGTGATATAGCCCCAATGCAAACAATTAGAAAAATGTTGTTAAACAGTCTTGCACCTTTATTTACAGTAGGATATTTATGCTCATATGCACTCACAATGCACATTTCAGTTGAAAAGACACTCACCGTTCAACTTGGTCAAACAGGAACTCAGATCCTGACATTCCGTAGCTATTTCTGTCTTTTGCTCCACCAATCATCTTCTCTAGTCGATCATTGATATCCCGAGCATAGTTTGTTCTGGCTTCATCCTCAAGTCGTGCCAAGTAGCAGACTCCAAGAGCTAGGATGAAACTTCTCACCACGTAGTCTTCCTGTATAAAATTAGGCAGGAGCAATAGTAAACTTTGACTATCGGTAGGGAGAACTCCAACACATCGTGTTAAATTGAAGAGGCGTGATAGAAAATAGGTATATTCGAATATTGTCCTGGTTCATATGAACCTGCGTTTTACTAATAATCGAAAGCAGTGTGAGCACTCAGGCATGACATAATAATAAAATATTATTACCAGGCACATCTAGCTGAGCATGATCGCGCACAGTACAATACTGAATAAAATCCATTCTTATTGCTGCACATTGCTATTTACAATGTATTTAGTGTGCAAGTGCAATATTCGAATATGCGTAACGACTGTATCAACCGAAATGATAACTATATGTATGAATTGTTTCTGTGAGAGGACTTTGGAGACCAGTGTAACAAGTGTAGCATACAGTCATGTAAATTATCACTAGCAGAAACTCTTACAGACCATCAAAAGCAATGAATGATGGACTGCACTGCGATTTTGGGGTTATAAACATTCTACAATATGTGAGCAGCTGGGCCAGTGTGTTATTATAAATTAAATTGAGTTGTATTATTGATGTACTAAGAATGTGAATATCACAAAATGAAAACAAATGTTATGCAATAAGATGCTAAAGAACAATGTATAGACTATAGAGCATGAAATTTGGAGCTTGTTGTACAAATGTATCAAAGGATTATCGATTGGCTAATGTAGGCTAAATTTCTATTACACCAGAGCATTAACTATATTTACTATGCCACGTCTACTCAATACTATGAAGGGTGAGACCTGTGGCTACAAAAAATCAAATGTAAAAATTCTTCTAAATATAACACTTGAAGCAACCTACTTTCAATGGATAGCTGCTCTGAGACACATCAACCTCATTGGTACCATTCAAATTATCCATTGCCTTGAACAGGTGCTCTCGCTGACTGTAGAACCACCCTGTTACTTTCAGCAGTCTCTCTATGTCTCTTAAGCTAACAAAGCTACACTCATCCTATGATACATACATAGATGAACAGGCACAAATAATGGAAGTGTACCTGCACACGCTCATTCTATCACATATCTCTATTTTACAATGTTGGTGTGGGTAAGAGGTTTTATGATATAAACTACTACCAGATGTATATTTTGGATTATTTATTCCTGATATTCCTGATAAGGGGAAAATAGATTTATTTTCCTACCTAAACGGATATCAAAATAACATCAGGAATAAAAGCATGCATCTATCACTAGTTTATACATGTATCACTGTTGTAGTTGTTCAACACCGATTGGGCATTTTCTTCTGTAGAAAAATACTAAGACGTCAACTACATACTTAGAAATACTCACTTTCTTGTTTCTCATGTAGTTCTGGGTACTTGACAGGATATCAGTCAAGTTGACTGTCTGCCGTGGATCAAAATATAGATCATATTCATTTGCTTCATTCTAAAAGAAAAGCACTGCTTAAACATCTAATAACATCTGTTAGTTATTGCTCAGTACCTCTAAGAACATCTATCACGTTTATCTCATACATTTTCTAATTTAATCAACTTTTATTCTGTGATCTCCTTGCACTATTGTATAGAGCAACAGTATACAGCAAGATAATCAGATAACAAAGTGCACTCACGAATTTGTTGATCATCTTTTCAATGTAAGCATGTTCTGTCTGTTGATGTGGTGAGTCAGAAGATTGCAAAGTACCAAAATCCCAGACTAAGGGAAGTAAACTTTGAGGAAGAGCCTGAACTCTGTACACAAGTTGTCTCATCGGTATTTGACCTTTCAGAATGTATAAAAATTATTTAACCCACACATTTTATACATTTCAGCCAACATGGTAGATATTGGAACTCTCTACCACAGACAGTCCCTTACTTATCACTCCACCACCAACTTAGGTCTAAAGCATTTCCCTATTGCCTCTCCTTTTGCATTTAACATGAAACAAAAACCCAATTATGAGTTTTAACATTTTTGGAATCGGTAAAGGGACATTTCGCAAATGTCAGTTAGAAACAGGACATTCCGAAAACGTTCATTTGGGTTGGGGATTGGGTTTTGGGGTTCGAACGTTTTTGGAACGTCCTGTTTCTAACTGAAATTTTCGAACAGGCAAATATTCCTGGAATCACAACTGGAGCTAAAAAACATCAGGAGAGAAATCAGGCGAGGAATGCAGATTGTGGTAAGCACAGGATTGCCGATGAATTTTGTTCAGAGAAACCACTTTTATAGAAAATAAAACCAACACAGATTTTTAGAACTGTTACTGCTGTGTTCTTTCATAGCAAACATATTCTTACCAAACTTGTCGTCTGTCTCAGAATCCTTCACATTATATCCCAGTCCAGCTGTCTTTAACTTCTCAATCATGGCAGTAGAGTGCCTAAAATGTCCATATGAGTACTATGTAGTATTGCAATAGCAGCTAGTAGCTGACAAACATCAGCGACAAACATTAGCAACAAAATACATTGTACCACTTTACACCATTTGACTGGTCTAAGCCCCCTTTGTAATAACATTTTACAATTGCGACACGCATTAGTTTTTCAGTCTCTTCACATGTACAGAAACTGCTTTCTGCAAAGAAAATATTGAGCAATGTTTGCCATCATGAATGTTCTAAATTAAATTACATTTTAAACTGTTGCTGTTCTGTTTAGTCACTATGGTTTTGAAATAGCACAATGTACATGAATGTATTGTATAATGATTTAAAGTGTTGTGGTGCCGTGACCTACAAAGTACACGAAGAAGATCAGGGAAGAGAAAAAGAACAGCACATAAACAAAGGGCTGATATAAGGGTGGACTAGAGGCCAATACAAGGTCAGACTTGAGCCAGACTAAGGCTTACTATATGGATACATAATATTAGTTAGGGTACATGAATCACATTGATTGTAATTTCCGTATTAATCACGCTGTGCATATGACTCAATAAATCTTCAATGTGCATTTTTGAACTGTTGAACTGTTGAACCGTGCCAGTTTTGCCCATTACTTAGTCAGAGGGGCATGAGACGTGCATGACCTCAGGTTTTTTTAATGAAATAAGTTGAAAGCAAACTCTTGAATAGTGAGCATGTCTCCTAACCTGTTTTTTACCCAATATGATGGATTTTAATGCCTAACCTATTCCAGTAGCGGCATGTTCTAGTACTCGACTCCCTATTTGGTCTTGGAACTAATATATACATTAAGTTGGTTGTGGAGACGACAGTCTAAACTATGGTGTAGTCCCAATAATGGATAGAGCATCTCGGACTCCTTGCTACGTAGGAATATGTGTGGAGACAACGGACAACATAGACACTGTGACTACGAGGACAACACTTGCAGGACATGATGACGACTTACAGAGCAGGTGCAATACACTACATGAACCAGTCAATAAGTGGTGTTTAGTTCAGTGCACTGGTGGTAAGCACACCTAGTAAAAAGACTGCATGGTCACAGTCATAGATTAGCTCATCCTGTATGAAGTTGTCTGCTGTAGATAGAATAATGTGCAGGCCTTTGCATTATACAGTACATGACTTGTAGTATCATCTATTAATTTTCTTTCATTAAAGGACCCCTCTCACCGTTTTTGTTTACACTTTGAGACACCCACGTGCTCGCTAGAGCAAACGTCATGATTGGTTACTTGCACTGTATTATAATTGGCTAACTAAATCGCATGTGCATGTACACGTGTGGGAAAATCCATCGGGTGATCGATGGGAATCAGTTGACTGTGGACAGAATAGAAGATAGTATTTTGCTTTTGCCAAAATGAAATTATTGTTGCAAGATGAAAATGCTACCGAGAGATGATACGGTACTAGGTATATGGCAAGCATAGCAAAAATTGCAATCAAATCATTGAAAGTAACTTTGTTTTCTTTTTGATTTTAATTTAATTTTTAATTTTAATGTACTATGATCTATCTATGTCACAGTGTAATTAATATTAAAAAATATCTATA
Organism: Bugulina stolonifera; assembly: GCA_935421135.1. NCBI lineage: Eukaryota > Metazoa > Bryozoa > Gymnolaemata > Cheilostomatida > Bugulidae > Bugulina > Bugulina stolonifera. The sequence continues at coordinate 8,210,263 of OW285189.1, forward strand.
CATGTGAATATAGCAATGATGATTATTGTTATTTACCCCTTGCTCACATTGATACTTAAGAGTTAAAATAACATGCGAATGCGAATTTCGAATGCCATTCTTAGCGTTTCTGTGTACTATGAATTTTCAACTCAACCCATAGACATGAACGGAGATAGTTAGTACAGTATCTTGGTACTATTGCAATAACTCTGTGATCGATTGTATTGTAAACAAAATACCACGTGCAGACCGCTAGCATGGTCATGTGACTTTGGTTTGTTTATAAAATTTGATATTAGTATGATTTTAATTTAATTTTTAATTTTAATGTACTATGATCTATCTATGTCACAGTGTAATTAATATTAAAAAATATCTATACATGTGAATATAGCAATGATGATTATTGTTATTTACCCCTTGCTCACATTGATACTTAAGAGTTAAAATAACATGCGAATGCGAATTTCGAATGCCATTCTTAGCGTTTCTGTGTACTATGAATTTTCAACTCAACCCATAGACATGAACGGAGATAGTTAGTACAGTATCTTGGTACTATTGCGATAACTCTGTGATCGATTGTATTGTAAACAAAATACCACGTGCAGACCGCTAGCATGGTCATGTGACTTTGGTTTGTTTATAAAATTTGATATTAGTATGATAATCCATAGTTTCGAATATACAATGGCAGCTATAAAAATAAAACTTCTTTCGAGAGTGTAATATAAATTGAAGGGTGCATGGTTGCAAGTAGTATATGCCCATGGATTATTTTTGCATATTTCAGGCTACTTTTGAAAATATTTGCAAAAAACTAAACCTCTCTCTATACAACTTATATAAAAAAAGTGCCGTTTAGGGTGTCTTCATCAAAAATTCGTCCTAGGGCAGCACTTTAGCGCATCGCGCGATGCATCATGGGAAGGAGAAATATGTTGAGAGCACAACTCTGAAACACATGACTTTGCTGCTGCCTTCATTTTGACACAAAACTAGATTTGCTGAGCAGGGTAATTAGTGAGAGGGATCCTTTAAGGAGGCTATTTTAGTCTATGCTTGACTGTACACCACACACTGTTGTCTTGGCTAAGCCAATTAGTTAGTGAACATCCACTTGGAACAATGTCAAGACATTACATCACAAATTCACATGGTACTCTACCCTGCCTTTCACCCAGTTTTCCCAAATCTACTCACAGCGATACTTCAAACTAAACTTTACTTTACTAACTGGCTCAGACCAGTAGGCCTGAAGCTCAGGCTACTGAAGTCCTTTTAAAAGTTAGAAAAGTTCATAATTTTGTTACTTATTTATTACTTCATAACTACTTGCTCTGTGACTGCCTCGTCATTTTTAAAAGTGGAGAACCCTCTTGAACTGGATAATAACATAGATTATGATAGTTTTGCTTTGCCTGAAAAAGTTTTTCATGGTGCTACATTTCACTCTGGCTTGTAAATGAATTTGTAGTGAACTCTCACTTTTTGTAAGGGTTACAGGCTGCAATGATCTTCAGTCCAGAATCCTTCTCCAGCAGTTTTCCTCTCATTCTTCCATCACAGAGTATCTCCTTTACTAAACCAATTGCTTCTGTGGTGTTGGCTTCATCCAGGAAAAGGATAGTGTAGACAGTTGGTACCTGTAATACCACAATTAGAAATCCCATGACGTGATTGCTAGACATTAGTAAGAATGATACAGTAAAAGTATGCAAAGGAAAACGAACAACTATATGAATACATGCAATAAACAGGGTTGAACATTCATGCATTAATGTAGGTCAATGCAAATGTCTATGTGGATTGTGTAGTTGGAGCGGTACAGGACACAACATAGCACCCATTCAGGGCTCAAAGCTTTGCAGAAATGTGGAGAGCAGCATAGGATTACATCATTCTGCACATCTTGGAGATCTTCTTAGAGCTCTTGTGCAGCATTGGGTTCACATAGATGGATTAGAATTTCCTGCTGCAGTCGCTTCTCGTGATCATACAGCTGCTGGAGTGACCTGCTAATCTGGTCATATGTGTCGGTGTAGATTCTTTCTCAGCTCAGTATCAGGGAAACAGGAATGTACTGAGGCTGAGTCCGAGGAGTAGTCTGCTGACAGGCGAAAGGCACTGCATCCTTGATAGGAGAAAAAGAGACGTCGGAAAGGGTGCACTCAGGAGCACTAGGAGTGGAGGATTTCAGGGGCCGGTGTACCGTGGTAGGAGGCAACTGGGGTTTCTAAGCAAGTGGAGAAGCTGACAAATTGTTTCGGTTGGGAGTAGACCTGTAACGGTTCTTCATAGACTTCATGTGAATGAAGCCCTTCTTCTAGCTCAAGAGGGGACATTGGCAATCATTCGTCGTGGTGATGTTGTTGGAAGAGATCGTAGTGGTGGTCGCTTGCTGTACCTGCCGGCGACGCCGGGAAGGAGGGTAGGTTGGATCGTTGGAAGTCGATCGGGCTCTAGCTCTCCTGCGGGAAGTAGAGGAAGGCTCCATCTGCTTCTTTTCAGCTTGCTTGGCCTGCTAGGGGGCTCTAGTTACTACAGGCTGACAAGGCTCAAAGAGAGGAAAGTCGGTCTAACTGAGGCTGGTCATGAAGGACTGTTATGATGCTCTGTTTACTAGGAAAATGTCCTTAGTGCACTTGGTACCTTTGGCAGAAAGGTGATTCAGCAGGGAGTCCTGGCTGATGGAGGAGTGGCCACAATTGCAGATATACTGGGTGTAGTTCTGCCAAAGGAAAATCTGCAGGCGGTAGAGAGTACCGTGGAAGGCACATAAGGTGCAAGTAAGGGTAGGTTTGCTACTGTCTATGCGTCGAGTCAGCAAAGTTTGGGTTTCCTGTGAGATCCAGGGGTGGTGTACATTGGGAGTAGGGTCTTGGTCAGACGAGTGTAGTCGCTCTAGTTGCACTGCTACTTCAGGCAGGGCAGCAACCTGTGAGCGGGTTTGCTTCTCTGGTGATGCATCCGGTCTAAGTGTTCCAAGAGGTGGGAGAGGCTCAACCGTATGGTCCCGGCTTGGGTGCTGTGTAAAAGTAGGACTAGCAGGAGTGCTGGGTTCGGCTATACTCTCTGGTCTGTCTGCCACTTTAGGAGTCTGCAGAGTACCCGGTTCTCTAGTAAAAGGGGAGTTGACAGAATTGTCGTGCGCAAGTGCAGTAGAACACATGACTGTTGTATTTTCACTAAAGGCTACTGGGGATGGAGGCTTTTGAGAGTGCACAGGTCCTACTTGGTAGAACTGTAAACATACGGCAAAATAAACTAGCAGGGGTCAAGCACTACATCTAGGCCCCACCTCTGCCATGTGGTGAGCACCGAGCTGGCTACTGAACAATCGACAGCACTTGGCTGTGGGCTGAGCAGTGGGGCCTGCAGACTACCGACAGGGCTAGGTACCTTTTTGGGCTAGGGGTATAGAGGTTTGTATCCCTTGTGGAGCTCTGGAAATCAGATAATCTTTTGCTCACAGGTAAAAGGGTTGCTTCAGGTTGGATATACCAGGAGGGACAAATGAGTAAATCACTGGGGTACGACCAAACACGGTGCACACAGAAGTTTCTATCCTCTATGGAGCTCTGAAAACCTGATCATCTCCTGATTGCAGGTAGAAGGGTTGCTCCAGATTGGGTGTACCAAAAGAATGCCTACATGGGATGCCTGAGCCAGGTCGTCTTAGACTTCTGCCATTAACACAAGGGAGACCAATAGGTGTTTTTCTGCATCATAAGTCACAACACCATTGTTGCTACACAGTTCAACAAGCAGTCCGGGTTAGAGACTAGGGATAGGATCAGTAATCAGGGTAGGAGACAGAGGTTTAGTTCCTATACGAAACCTTGGAAACCCAGTCTGTCCTCAGGATCAGAGGGGCTGCTTCAAGTTGGGTATATCGTATGGGCCGAGTAAACACTCTTGACTCTAGATAGTGACTGTCTAAGACCTACATGTACTTTCCATGAGAGAAAAGTGTGGTGGGTCAGGGTCCTAGTCAGAGTGCCTGTGTAGTTGAGAAAGGTCCTGAGCACATCCTTGCTGTCTGGACACTGGAGCAACCAGGGACGATTCAAATTGCAGGCTCGTGTTAAGTACTGTCTCTCGCTCGCTCTGAGACATATCACTTGATTGCCTCGGAGAATAACATCCAAGTAATCTCTCCTCAGAGCTACCCATGCGACACAACTCATGAAGTTTAGGCATGAAGGGGTTTGCGCAGAAGTTTCTTAACTTCTGGCTGGGACCGGAAACTGTTATTACACAGTTCTGTACAGAAGGCGCATGCAGAATCTGCTGACTCTGTTGATGTTGATTCGTAATTGGAGCAGGGCTGTACGTAGAATCAAGATTATGGCAAGATTCTATGCGGTAATTTGAAGGGACAACTGGCATAGTTATCTTCACCCTAGGGCTACTCTGTGATCTATGAGATTGTTGGGCTCCCTTCAAGGGTTCCAAGGGGTGGATTTCTCTACACCTCTTTGGTCCCGGGCTCAGAATCGTAATTACTTGTGTTCTGACCAGAGTGGCAGCTTCTTCTCTTGCTGGCTTGAGCTTTGGGCATTTCCCTGGACTTTCTTTTTCTTTATCTTCTGCTTCTGCTCCCTCCCCCAGAGTGGGTTATGGGCGCGCTAGGGCAGGAAATGGGGCCTGCTGGGACTTGCTGGCCCAGCAAGTTGTCTGTCATTAGACTCAGATCTTGGACCTGGGTGGTACGCTGGGCCACCATTTGGGTGAGGCCAGTCCACTCTAGTGAACTCGGATCTCTGAGTGTTGGTTCATCTGTGGCAGTAGGCTGAGGCCTTCTGAGGGAGCTTGTGACTCCACATCAGGATCTGCATCTACGGATCAGATCTGTCGGATTCTTCATCTGTAGGAATTCATTTCCTGCATGTACTGCTGCATCTGAGTCAAGCAGATTTACTGCCAACAGGTGTTTCTGTAAGCAGCAATACTATTTTAGAGAGTTGGCAAAGTGTTCCAACGCCATGGTCTGGCGGGAGTGGGCAGGTAGTTCTTTGTACGGACGTTTGGAGAGTTGCCGGACTCGGGTAGCATGTTTCTAGAGGGATCTTTGGGGCTCCTTTCAGAGTTGGCCTAATATCAGTTGGACTTCTCTGGCAGAAGAACCAAACCAAGTGCATAGGGCTGCGGTGATGCCTTCTACACTGTCGGGGCATCTTCATTCTTGTGCAGAGTCCTGAAGAGCCTCACATAAGTGCATAAAGATGGCAGTGTTCCCCATCTGCTAGCTTCAGCCACCAAGCAGAATTACTCAATGAAGAACTCCACATCCTCATGGCCGCCGTACTGAGGGGTTTGGTAGACGTCGAGACTGGACCTGGGTTCTTCCATGAACCTTTTGCAAACCTCTGCGATGCGATCCATGTCGAATCCGCTTATTCTCTGATTTCTCTCGATAGCACCTCTGGCCTGCTTAGATGATCCGTGCTGTGTTCGACTGGGTAGCTAAGGCACAGCCCCACAACATACAGGCCAGAGTACAGGAGAAAGGGAACCGGCTGACCAAGCTAGAGGGGCTAGGGCTAGAGAAAGTGGGGCATATCCAAACCGGCAGGTCTGTAAACACACTGGGCTAAGTATACGAGCAGAAGTCAAATGCTACAGTCGTAGGGAGGGATTGGACTGCTGGGTCCTGGTGCAAGTCATAGACTACACTTGGAAAGACCCAAGGCCAGGGATGAGTGCCTGATACCTTACTGTTAGCAGTAAACAGTGAGAGACTGTATAGTTCAATGCAGTAAGATAACTTTATTGAGCAACAGCCTCCAGACAACTGAAATCTGAAGGCTAAATCAAGCTACTTACATTGTACATTGTACAATGTATAATGTACAATGTATATACAAATTCTGGTTCCGGTCCGAGGTCAAAGGGTTACTCAGGTCGTCTCAGACCTAAATGGATCTGAGTTACAGCTGGTACAAAAAGGCTCGGTCACCCAGTATAAGAGCCCAAAAGGGGCCAAATTTATGCACAAAATATACAGTAATTCCAGGACTATTATAAAGTAATGTACATAAGTGATGATTGCTAGACACTAGTCGAAATGATGCACTACAAGTATGCAAAGTACAACTAACATCAATGTGTGCAAGGAGCGCGGTTGAGTAAACCATGCAATGGATGTAGGTCAATGTAAATGTCTAAGTGGAATGTGTAGTCAGATTGGTACGGGACACAAAAATATGAAAAAGGTTTCAGAAACACATTTTTACTTTGACAACAAATTACATATCTGTTTTTTGACATGGTGATGCTTGATCAAAACCAGAGGTAGTGCACAAACTTACATCCTTAGAACGAAACTCTTTGGCATATTGTTCACAGAGTTCTAAATTCTTCTGAGACAGAGATTGAGCTTCTTCAACCTTTTTGACAATCTCTTCTTTAGTCGTGCCTCCATGGATCTGAGAATATTTCAACAGGTTATAGATTGTAGTATAATGTTCCCTTTCAAACTTCAACCCCTATTGCAACAATTACAGATAATTAACGCACATAAAAGCAAAAGACTATTGAGTAATGCTCACCTTAACAATCACCATTGTCTCAACCTGATCTTTGAGAGCAGTGGGTACAAGCAACTTCGACATGAACTCTATTAGCTTCGTCTTACCACATCCGGTCTCACCCATTAGGATTACGGGAATGTCAACTCTGCCAGTAAAATCGTTAAGAAGTTCATAGCTATTGCTGCTTTCAAAATTTGAATATTGAAATTGATATATTGCTTCAACTTCCAGATCTGGGCAAGACTATGGGACAGTGTTCAGCCTTTGTTACATAAGTGACATTGTCCATCACCTTTGTGATGTAACATTATATACATAACTGTTGAAAGAATGTTGTAGCAATTGCAGTGCAAAATGTAGTTATAACTCAAGTTACAGATTACATGTAGACCACGCGTTACCTCAGCCGTTGATGAATGGCTAAAATCTTTTTAGCATTGTCCATTGTGAGCACATAGTTCGGGTCAGGATCTTCAGTTTCACTGAAGATGTCTTCGTGTTTGTAGAGTGGTTGACCATCACGGTTCTTCATTGGTTGGCCATCGGGTCCTTTGACAATTCTTGACAATCTGAGTGTTGCAGCCATTACACCTCTCAACTTGGCCAGCTGCTGGTTTCTGCGAAGGAAAACATGGGATCTGTCAGTTACACTGTATGTGTTCGTGTACCATGAGCAATTATAGTGCACTATGGTCCAAACTATTATTTGACTATCGAGTGCACCTCAGTCTGTAAATAAATAAACATGGCCAGTACATAAAACAAGCCTACTACAGGTGGTTTAGGCCTAAGCTTAATGGAGCACAAATGTAAGTGTATGTATAAAACTTGACTAGGGCTTGACTGTCTTTCTCTACAAGATAAGATTATACATACAACATGTTAAAAATTAAATTGCTGTCCTACACTCTTTTTGTAGAAAAAGACTGATAGGTTTACATGTATTTTGACTGCTACAATGTACATTTACATGTACATCACATCATGTTTATATGATGTGCCAAGACACACAATGCACATGGTTTTGTAGTACTTGTACATATTGTAGAATGCTTACCTAGAAAGGTTGTTGAAATTTTCTGTCATTGAGAGTTTGTTCACATGAAGCAGTTGTGCAAGCTCTGCTTTCATACATTTAGGTTCTAGAATAGCCCGAGTTTGGCAGTCCACTAGACTAAGATCTTCTCTAGCTGAATATACAACAAATCTCAAATGTGCTTCACAGGCAACAAATGTATATATACACTTGCATTGTATGTGCATTTGTAATTTAGAAATACATGTATGTAGGTAATTTTTCTGATAAAGATTATGCACACAAAATTACATTATATATAATTGACAGATTTGTATACTACATGGTGAGATCGATTGCTGAGAAATAAGTAGATAACACAATAATAAACCTTGTCCAGAAATCTGCTTCATGCTAACACATTCAGCAAACTTATTACGGGGTTGTGACTCTACCACAAGACCAATGTGTAACCCAGTATAATTACATGTGCTCTCTTTACTATTCTTCCAATAGGATACAAGAAAATATCGGCAAATTTTGCTGGGAATCTACCAGGTAGACCAATTTTCCAGCGTAGGTTGATGGTACTGTGGAGTTTGAGTATTAAGAAACATCTTTAGGTCATCCAAATTTGCATCCTGTCGCGACAGAAATTCATAATTTGTCCTACTGCTGCATCTTTCAATCTATTGCAAGTAGAACTTTAAATGTTGCATGTGTTTTCCTTGTTTTTAAATAATCAAACCATCCATCAAGGTCAAAGTCTTCTCACCAATGGCTGCTGAATTATAGCTTCTCAAATTTGTTGGACTGTTCTATTACATGTATGTACTCTAGCTTCATTTATATTAGCCTGGGTATCAGTCCTACTAGCCTGAATCAATAAATAAGTAGGGTTTAATTCAGTCTGGTGATGGAGAAAACTGGATGACCTAATGCATTAGCTCATCCTGTGTGAAGCTGCCTCTCATACATGTAGATAAAGCAGCGTACAGGCACTTTGTACTGCTTACCACAGTAGCATCCCTCACACATACATGTACATAAAGTATGTTATAGTATCATTTACTTATTATCTTTCATTATATAGGCAATAAGTGTATTCAATACTTGACCGTATTGTTTGTTGGTCAAGCCAATTCATTAGTGAGGCAATCAATTGGAGAATTGCCGAGCCATTACATTATGATTACAGCTTATACTCAGTCTTAATTGGTTTACGGTTTAAAATGTCAGATGCTTTGCTTGAACTGGGATGCAAATTCCATGTCATATCTCGCTACATTATGTTGTAAATTAAGGGAGAGGGGGTTATATTATGTATGTTTCTAACAACTCAGTAGCATAGAGGCGAGATCTGATGCTTTCTAACCAGGTGAAATGTGTTCACTTAAATAGTGGTATAAAATTGTGTTATAACTATTAATTTTACTGTCGTCATCGCAAGTTCATTTTCTCTACCTGGAAAACTAATTCTTGTCGCTATTGCTATTAGAGCAGTGGGGATTCAGTTTCACAATAAGCATGCCGGCTCACTTGTATTCAAACAGACCACACAATTTATCAGAGGAGTTGTGGATGGTGGTTACTTCCTTGAAATATCATTGTATACAACTCCATTTATGCAGAAAGGCTAATTAATAACTAGCAGAACAGAATCTGCTATCAATTATGACTAAGTATCAAAATAAGATGTAATCGTTTTACCCCCGTGCATGGCCTGTACAAAGAACCCAAGCACAGTAAAGGATTCGCCATCTTCATTGAAGAAGAGATATGGGTGGTTTCCATCCTCCCAGGTTCTCTTCAAGTCAAGCTGCTTTAACAACTCTTCATCTCTCACATTCTGGAAGATGAATGCAAATAGACTTTTTATTGATAAGCCAAACTTTGTATAACACTGTACAAAGTTCAATCACTGGGCACATCATTACAATTTCAATTAGTACTAGATAACATACCTCATTAGCGTGTAGTTTACATCCAGGTGACTCTTCTGCTATCCGCAGTGATCGAGTAGCAAAGTCCTAAAGGAAGAGATGAATACAAACTAAAATTTATGACTCAAAATTGTTAATCATAGTTTTGATTTTTCTATCATGGAAGGTATAGATCACGAAAATTAAAAGTTACCGTTGTAGGTCTCAAGCACACGCATATGTAGTAACCCAGTTGCAAAATTTTTGAGAAAGAATTTAAATAGGGCATGGTAATCAATCAAGTGATCTATTTCTAGTGATTAACTTATCTCTGGTCACTGCTCATGACAAGTGATATTTATACTACAAGTATGTATATGGTGTAAAAATTTTGAAAAACATTGCTGACTTTTCAGACAGAATAAGTAGCACAGCTACCTGGTGAGTGAGGACTGTACACCCTTCCTGGTCGAGCTTACACCAATTTTTATTGAATCCATAAGCTATTGAAAACTGGTCATGAACTAAACAGTAAATATTTGGCTTCTCTCAATTGGTTTCATTAAAATTGGAGGGGTCCACTTCACATTATGATAAGCAGTTCCCATTTCTAATTCAACTTTGTGTCAAACTGTCAGCTGGACAACCCAAGATAAATCTAATATCATTGATCCATCATTTCTCCTAACTCAGTTCAGCAAATATAATATATTTATAATAAATTTTATTTTGAAAACTATTTTGGAGGTTACCAACCAGCCAATGAGTAACAAAAAACACAAAAACACAATACTCCCAATCCTAATCCTACTCCTACCCTTACCCCTACCCCTACCCCTACCCCTACCCTTACCCCTACCCCTACCCCTACCCCTGCCCCTACCCCTACCTCTACCCCTACTCTAACTCCTACCCCTGCCCCTACCCCTACCCCTACTCCAACTTCAACTCCAACTCCTACTCCAACTCCTACTCCTACCCTGACTCCTACTCCAACTCCAACTCCTACTCCTACCCTGACTCCTACTCCGACTGCTTATTTTGTCTACACCACTGTAAGAAGAAGTATGTTACTAGATAACTACACATTTCTTGGAGATGGTGTCCAGATAGGAATATTATAGGAAAGATTTGAGCAAAACAATAGAGCCTTTGTAGTTTTACTGCACCTAGATTTTGAGAACATGATAATTCCGAGCTTGACTGACACTCTGATTCTAACATTTGTGACCCAGGCGCTCATTTTCAGACATCGTGCGCACAGAGTTCTCAGATTTAGAGGGCTCCTAGCAGTACAGGGGGAAAAGCAGAGGTTTAAAGTTTTCAGATTAGACAGATTAGACATAAAGCCTAAATTGAGAATTGTTGCCCCAGCTCCCTTTTGTTGCCTGTACTGCCAGGAGCCCTTCAAATCTGAAAACTCTGTGCGCACGATGTCTGAAAATGAGCGCCTGGGTCACATTTCCTATAGTAATTTGCCATCAACATGTTGGTAAACTAAAATAATATATGCGGTGTCGGCACTAAATTTAGTATATAAACCAAGAATCATGATCAGTGTTAAGACACTCCAATGGGTATTTTGCTTGCTTTGAGAAAACATAATACAGAAAATTACTAATCTATGACTACAGTTTGAATTCAGGGAGGCTTTGAATAATATAACCAACCTTTGCCATTCTGAACATAAAATTGGTAGCAAACTTCCTGAAGCCAGGCAGATAATTCTCATACGCAACACTTGTGTAAGGAGATCTGTCAATTTTGAACAGCTGACTACTGAGGAAGTTGACATAGTGCCTCAGTTCACTCCATGTTGGATCTTCAAGGCCACAATTCCTGTAGAAATGTGCACATGCAATGTACATAAACTGAGCACATGTGCATGTGTAAATTTAATGTGTAACTTCAAGAGGAAAATGGTAACTATATTTCTATTATATTTTCCTATACTGCAAATGTACATCAACTAGGTCTATTAATTTCAACCTAGTCCATGATGATTTTGGTGAAGAATATGGAATTAATGAATTATTGAATTTTGAATTACTTGCATTTACACAGTAGCAAACTACAGTCAAATTTCGCATTGTTGTATAACACCTGCAAAATTACGCTAAAACGTTTGTTGGCTAGAAAATTGTAATTTGCCAGCTGTAAGGGGTGTTCCACAATTACACGGCATGTGACAACGATGCACTGCTGTCTATACCTAGGGCAGTAAAAAACTAGTCACACGGGCACGAAAGTGCCAACGAAACGCGAAACGACAACTCCAACGAAATCGCTGAAGCTGAAACGTAGTTTCGTTGTCGTTTGCTCAGCATCAAACTGTGCTGGAGCGGCAATAATTCGCTAGACTGTGATTAGTTCGTGAAGCGAGTACTAGCCTGTAATTCATTGATGTTGGCTGCTGTTGATTGGACAATGAAGCAATGGCGGAGCGACTTCCTTAACGATATTTGCTTAACTACAAGATGGTGGACTTCACATCAGACTTCATTATCATTGTTAGAAACAATATCAGTGCTGTATGACAAGTTAAATCCCAAGTATAAAGACACTGGCAGCGTGAAAAAAAGCAATTGGTCTGATGTTGCTAGCGAGTATTATATAATCAGCAATGAACAGTTGAATAGTGAGAAATTAACCAGTCATTTTATATTAATTTCAACATTCTATTGTAAACTATAATTGTAACTGCACATGTTTTATTAATTTTTAGGTATCTTTGATGAAATAACTTGTCTTATTTTAAATGCCAGTGTTGTACATTGATGCTGCAAATTTCCTTTGGTCAGTTATGCTTAAATGAAACTGTTCATGTGTTCCAGATGTGACTGCTAGCAAAAAGTGGACTGGTTTGCTCTTAATACATGTGATTTACCCATGACATGAAATAATTTATGCATGTAGCACACCAGTTGTGGTCAAATAAAAAGGCTAGTGTCATTGCGATAAGTTTAGTACCATCACCCACAATCTACATTACAATGTGCCCATCTTTGATGAGTCAGAGCACAGTGGGTCAGAACATTAAGCTTTGTTTATTCTTCTACAGTGCAAGCTGCAGTACCTGATGAGCAGTCGCAGTGCCTGCAGGGGGCAGGTGAATTGAACTTCAGAGATATCATATTTATCACTGCTTTCTTCCTTCGCTTGCAGGTACTTTAGCACAACCTGCCATTCTTCTTTCATCAAAACAGCTTTGTTAAACCCAATAAAGTTTTCTAAAATAGTCATACAGGGTAAATAAATGAACCTCGTAGTTTCTGATATACGTACAGGTACAGATAGAGGCTACAAAATATGGTTACAAATTTAGCCAATAAGAACAGGGGAAAAATTCACAGGCTCCCTGTCAAATTTACAACAATATTTAGCATTCTCAGTAGCTCAGTACACATGAATTTCTCAACTGTCTTTACAATCAGCATCTGAGTTACTGGTCGTATTAGATTTTGTATTAATATTACAAACTAAATTGTGTAAAATTTGAGTTTATCTCCACTCTATAATGAACGAGCTCAGAAATAACACACATGTAGAACCTTGGAAACAACAGCAATTAAATTTAGCTGCCAATTCCCAACCAAGTTCAACTTCAACTTGATCCTCAGGCAGGCCTCATATGGAATCCAAAATGGTAAACAGACAAGTTTTGGAAATGATAGCACAGATTTAATTGACCTTTGCTGGCTCGGAAGGTTGAAAGAGACGATGACGCTTGAACTGGAGTTAGGAGATATAAAGAGGTGCTTGAAATAAAAGAAAGGTAAGTAGAGCAAAAAGACACCTAAAGTAAATGTTATACTTTCTAAAATAAAATCTTTAATAAATAACATATCCAGCCGAATTGACTCTAGCTAGCAGTCAGTGCTAGCATCTTATTATTAATAATATTTTAATAGCCTGAAGGCCTGATGACAAAGAGAGTTTTTACTGCAGGCTAGCAGACACAATCTGATAGATATCCCACTCTGAATGCACAATCCTCCTAGGAGACTTGAACACCGGGGTTGGGGCTGACCATACCTACTGGCTTGAGTGTCTAGGAAAATTTAGAGTGCGGGAGATCTCCGAAAATGGACAGTGTGTTTTGGAGTTATGTTCCAGGAAAAGTTTATGTATTATTAGCACACTGTTTCCTGGGAAATCTCACAGGAGAGCTTTCAGATGTCTATCCCATTGTAAGACATGGCACCAACTTGACTACGTGGTCATAAACCAATAACACCGACAAGAAATCCTAAGCAATCGGACATATCACAGTGTAAACTGCAATACTGATCACAGCTTTGCTGTTTCCTCTTTAAGACTCAAACCAAGACATTATCATTGCCAATCTTTAAAATTTAAGAAGATTGATGCTGTAGAACTCAAGTACCTAAGCTTGAAAAGCCGCATTGTAAGATTTTGGATGAAAAGTTTGCTGGCTCAAACCGAAACAGTGATAGACTAATTTGCTTGGACAATCTAGAAAGCACTATTCACAGTATTGATTACATTTGGTCTGGGACAAAGATACGATCCTGAATGGTACAGAGCATTATAGAATGTTCTCAAGCAATTTGTCAGTCAGAAACTTGAAACCTTGCTGAAGATGAAAACAAGACCAATTAGGGGGATACTTACTAAATACCATATATCTAAATATGTTGCTCAACAGACTGTTCGGAAGTGGGTCCACATGGATTGGGAATCTCTCGGATTGAAAAGTAAAAGGACTCAGGAAATAACAAAAAAATGTTTGAAGCAATCAAAACAGCCACTGAGCCGTTTGACTGTTGAGGTTCTCGAGAATAATTATGGTTCCATCATTGAAGTCAATTATCAGAGGCTGGATTAAAAACTACAATGAGTTAACTGGCTCAGAAGGCTCTGCTGATCTCTCGTACAACAATTAGTCTCCCTGACAAATATACACTGTACAGTATTGTTTAGTTATGTGCATACCTGGCTGGAGATCGCTAGACCTGTAGATCTGATACGTCTCCTCAGGAGTTCTACATGTAATAGTAGGAAGCAGGTCGAGGACCTCATGAGCACAACCTCCTTTCTACGAAGTTAATAGTTCATCTTGTTGATGACAATAAAAAAGGTGCCTGAAGCTACAAATGGGGTGTGGAAGTTGGGGTACCCTTCCGTTAAAATATTCTTGGAAGCAAGTAGTTCAGATGTACATCTTGATCCATGTATTATAGAACATGCAGTACTAGGCCTAGAGGTCGATTGCTGAAAAAAGCCTGTCACACTCAGTCTTTATCTACTACAAGAGGGCAATACCTAGCTACACTGCACCATAACACTAAAGGTAACATCAAAGAAGGTAAACATATTATAAATGTTGCAACCTACAAATTATTTTAAGCCCTATAAATAGAAAACTCAGTCATGATTTGCCTTCTCAGTATATACAATTTACAACAGCTAATTCATCTATGATGATTAACATTTTCGGAAATCTAAAGACATCATACAAATTGTAATGGTTTCTGTGTTTTGTGCGGTCGTCCTTGGACGACTACCGACTCAGAATTGAAGTGCCTATGAGTGGTGCTAGGCCTTCTCATTACATGAAAGATCGAGCGGTCTCAGTAGCCCAATAACTACCAGAGACGACCCAACTGGTCCCAAGTCTGACCTTCAGACTATACCTTGAAAGAGAGTGATCCGACCTAGTAGGCGGTTCGCTAAGCGAATGACCTGACATAAGGAAGTGAAAGTCTCTGTATCAAGTATAGATGTGTCTTTATTGAAAGCCAAGTGAAGACTGAGAGGATGAACAGTAAAACAATGCCCTTTATATAGTATAAGGTCTTCCACCCGACGTAGTGTCGGGAAAAGACGACATAAGGTCGTCCTGAAGTTGCGCAACAACATGGCCGCCGGAAGCCCGACGGCCGACTCAAAATAGGTCGGGTTATACAAAAGTTGCTTATAATGGTCCAATTCATGTACAAAATGAATATCAAGTGATTCTGAGAGGTCGGGCCTCTGTACATAGGTATAAAAGGCACTAAAAGACTTAGTAATAATCATACAAGTATATACAATAATATAGAAGTTACACAAAGTAGAATGCAAGCAGGTATATACATGTAAGCACACATAATAATGAGTGTCAGGTGTAAGAGACGACTGTGCGTACCATTACACAGCCCCCTCACACTTGGTCATAGGTGTCTCTAGTGTTAAGTTCATAAGGGTACGGTATAGTGCAGACTCTCTGGAAACTACATCCAATTCTGCTTGTATCAGTCGGAGTTGCTGAGGGTGTTCCAGGTACTGGTTGGCTAATGCACGAAGAGCTATTTCTCGAGTGTAGAGAGGCTCAAGTTCTGGCGTAAAGAGTCCCCCACTTGCTGTCGGCTGGCAACGTAATGGATCCGTGGCTTGAGGTCAGCAAGCTGCTGTGAAAGCATGAGTGACGGATCCAGAGATGCAGGACATGTGGCGTCTGGCTTGGATAGCGCAGGAGACGTGTGTGGTGGAGGTTGGACAGCAGGAGAGTCTGGAGAGGCTCGGGGTAGGCTTCTGGCGGGAACTTGAGGAGAGCAATGTGGTGAGACTTCTAGCGTCAGCCTAGATTGCAGAGGTTCAATCAGTAGAACAGGAGAAGCTGCACATGAGACCTTGGGTGGAGAGCCTTCATATAGGGTACCCGAGTGGGCAGTAGGCATGCTCTTCCTGGGGGGTAAACGTCCGCGTCGGCCAAGGGGAGCTGTATGTACTTTGGAGGTACTGGTGGTGGGTCGCCAAGGAGAAGGTCCAGCAGCAGTGGTGGTTGGTGACGAGGAAGAGGTAGGAGGCAGTATTGGAGGGTGCAGAGTTAGGTGTCTGCTCAGGAGATGGAGAAGGGCTGTGCCGTCTTTTTGGAGGCCGTTTCCGTGCAGAGGAGGTGCTAGGTAGGTAGACGGGCTTATTGGTTCCTGATTGTCCATCCATGGTGGGACGACATGGTAGAAATGGTGGGGGATCCTTTACGCCTCACCATTTCATGAGAGCTGGATAGCTGGGCCCATCTGTAAGGAACAGACGTTTCTCACAGATACTGGATCTCCGACTGAAGTGATGGTCCAATGCATCACAGCTAACTGAACTGCGTCCGCATCGGCAATAAAAGCGTGCGAAGTGTTGCCATATGTGTATATTTAGCCTCTTGAGAGTTCCGGAGAAGCCGCACCTTGCACACTTGGAGTTGGGTTGGCTCCTCTTTGCCAACTCGTCTTGGGCCTGCTGTGTAGAGGGCTTCTCCATGGCTTAGTGGCTCCGGAATGCTCGGACGACTCGAGAGGTAGCTTATCAGTGAGTCTATGTAGTTTCATACTAGCTAGCTTCAGTGTAGAGGTGACAGGAGGTGGAGTAGGGGGAGGCGTGCCGTCTGGCGTGAGTGTCCTCCGTAGGGGAGAGATATCTACAACACACAATTCATCTGATGTGTAGCCTCCGCCTTCTAACTCATGTTCTCTTCTGTGGAAATGTTCAGGGGAATCCTCCTCTGTCCTGACTGGTCTATGCCGAGTGGGGAGGGAGAGAAAGTTCATGCCTGACAGTTCCACAGGACGTATGGATTGTACCTCTAACTCTGGCTTGGTCCTTACTTGTAACACTGATATTTGCTTACCTTCAGCTGTGAAGACAGGCTGACTGGAGTGATCCTTGATGGGAGGAGTAACCGTCTCGTCCATCTTAAGGACAGAAAGAATACGACTGCTGCTATTAGCTCCACCAGTGGCACGAACAAGAGTGCAGAGGTCGTCACATGTAGGGATGCATGTACTATGGTGGAGTGCTGGACGAGAAAGGACTACTCGTCTGTGAGCTGTCGTATTTATACTAGCCAAGGGATGAGCATGTTGCTCAATTGTAAGCAATGCCTCAGGCACGTTTTCTTTGTTTGACTCGTCAAATAAGCGCGGGAACACGGCATTATTTGCCTTCGATTGCCTCTTGTCCACTTCATGGGATTTCGACAGTTCGGCGATTTGTATCTTCGGCTGGACTTGTCCGGCAATACTGAATTTCGTGAAAGAACATTTCGCTCTTTGTATATGAACTGCTGGCAGTATAGACTGTTTCTCCGTCGTCGGGAATATGTCTTGGAGGTCGGCTACGCGATACTTTGCGTCCTCTGAAACTGGTCGGGCTGTTGAAACTTGAACATTCCTTGAGAGGTTCAGAGGTAGCTCTTCTGTTTGGTCCAGCACGGGTCGCCCCGTGTCGATCCTCAGGCCGCAGACTTGGACTGTAGTGTCTGGCAGTTCTACACACGATAAGTCGTCCGTCGGGTTATACTAGTGTCAGGTCTGGGTGTGACCAGATCCTGGTGGTCCTTCTGAGTTGAGGACATGTCGGGAATGCCTGGTGAGGTCTGATCCGACTTGGTATGGACTTTTGAGTCGTCCTTTCAGCCTTGGGGGGTGATCTTTGATCACTTCTGTGGTGTCCGGCTTTGGGTGGAGTCGTTTCTTGCCTGGCTTTGGCCTAGTGGGTATAGGTTCGTCCACTGTGACGGGTGCGGGCGACACCGTCGGCCTGATGTGTAGTTGGTTAGCTGCACGTGGGGTATCTTGAGTGGAGCGGCTACTCTTGTTTGTAGGCCTAGTGGGTATAGGTTCTTCCACTAAGACGGGTTCTGATGTATCCGCCGGCCTATGTGGACGTCCATTTGTCGGATCGGTTCCACCTTCCTCTAGTTTGCTGTCTTTGTCGGCTTCAGTAGGAATGGGTTCGTCTACTGAGACGGGTTCCGGTGTGACCGTTGGTCCGTCTTCTGTTTCGCGACATCGCTGTAAGAGGGTATGCAGGGCTTTCCGTAGGAGGTCAGCGGGAAGCTCTTCTGAGTAAGAGTTTGCCCCATAGTCGTGGTTCTGTAGCAATATTGTTCCGGCCACGACCGCGTCGTCCAGATCGTAGGGCTGTGTCTGTGTGTAGTACCAACGTAGGCTGGGGTCGCGGACCGTGAGGCAAAACTTCTCAAGGGTCCATGCGTCCAAAGATGCAGGAGGTGCTTCGTCAAAAGCTATCACCATCAGTCTGCGGACGAGGGCGGCATGCTCTCTGAGTGACGTATGAGTGGGCTGCTCCAGGGTGGACAGCTTCCATCGGGCTTCTCTGGCAGATATTCCATACTGCCCCCTCAGTCGGGTAAATATCTCTTCGACTGATCGGGGTCGTCCGCACTCTTGCGCGGGCCCGTGTAGGGCGGCTCTAAGCCGTATGAGGCGTGCTCTGTTATTCCAGTTGGAACGCTCTGCCATAGCGGTGAAGTATTCTATGAAGAGTTCTACATCCTCTTGTCCATTGTAGATGAGTGTGTCGGGGTCCTGCTCCGTGTGGTACATTACCTGCTGAAGCAGGTTCTTTATCCGGTCCATGTCGGTAGGGTGTCGGGTAGTGAGTTAAACTGCTTTGAATTGTTAGGCCGGGTCGGCCTAGTCGACGTACTAAGTACCGTCAATCTATTCTGGATCCGAGGTCGGTCTTTAGTTGAAGATCCGGCGTAGGTCGGGCTACATCCAGTTGAACCACGAGAATTAAGGGTGCACTTTAGCTTTTGTCACCTTCTCGCTAATTGGGTTCCCGGGTCCGAGTCCTTAATCGCCGGTGAAGTATTGAAGAGTGAGGTTGGTTGGGTTTCCCAAGGTCGAGGTCACCTTCCTTCGCTTCGTATCGTAAGAGTATGACCTTAGAATCCCACCACTGCCACCAATGTAATGGTTTCTGTGATTCCGTGCGATCGTCCTTGGACGACTACCGACTCAGAATTGAAGTGCCTATGAGTGGTGCTAGGCCTTCTCATTACATAAAAGATTGAGCGGTCTCAGTAGCCCAATAACTACCAGAGACGACCCATCTGGTCCCAAGTCTGACCTTCAGACTATACCTTGAAAGAGAGTGATCCGACCTAGTAGGCGGTTCGCTAAGTGAATGACCTGACAAAAGGAAGTGAAAGTCTCTGTATCAAGTATAGATGTGTCTTTATTGAAAGCCAAGTGAAGACTGAGAGGATGAACAGTAAAACAATGCCCTTTATATAGTATAAGGACTTCCGCCCGACGTAGTGTTGGGAAAAGACGACATAAGGTCGTCCGGAAGTTGCGCAACAACATGGCCGCCAGAAGCCCGACGGCCGGCCCAAAATAGGTCGAGTTATACAAAAGTTGCTTATAATGGTCCAATTCATGTACAAAATGAATATCAAGTGATTCTGAGAGGTCGGGCCTCTGTACATGGGTATAAAAGGCACTAAAAGACTTAGTAATAATTATACAAGTATATACAATAATATAGAAGTTACACAAAGTAGAATGCAAGCAAGTATATACATGTAAGCACACATAATAATGAGTGTCAGGTGTAAGAGACGACTGTGCGTACCATTACAATATTCATACAACTTTTCAATATTCATAGAATTGGTCTTAGCAATCAGCAGCAGAATGACATGTATAACTAATCAGACAGACTCAAAACAAAAACACACCTGAAATTCCATAGCTGATTTCCGTTAATTCTGTGTACCTAAAATTGCTAGTATAAATTTTTTTTGAAAACAAAAATGTTCACTTTACAAACTAATTAAGTTGATGCCAGAAGACCCTCAGTCGTGCAAGTATTTTATTCCATCAGAACCAAGATAAAAATTGTTTATGATTGCTGTGGTGAACAGTACAGGCACATGTGCATGTACAGAACAAGAAGAATCTGCAAGCAACCACTAACTGCTAAGCTAAGCAGCGGAATATTCCTGATCTTACCATGTATTGATTAAATAAGTTACATTACATGTTGTATGAAATAAAGCGTAAGGAGTTTACCTCTCTAGTGTATGGCATGCACTCAATGATGTAGTACTGTGTATTCTGCGCCTGCCATACAACTCCTCCAGAGCTGACAAGACTCCGCAATATGATCAGGTTGAACAGCAGTTCATCTACACCTGACTCGACCTATGAATCATCAAGTTTAATTGACACTATGTTTCATGGAGAAATAATAAAACCACAGTACCAATCCTTTGGCATGCCAGAGTACACAGGTTCATTGTGGAAAAGGTAGAGAACATTTAAAATAATGAAATCAAGGAGGTTAGTGTTAAATTTCAGAAGCTGTCTATTGACTGAACTTCTTTCAAAATTGTGGTTAACAGGAAGATTGACCAATTGTGTATAATTATAATTATGCTTTTAGCATGGACACTAAGCAATAACATAGTTTAAAGGTGGACTGTACTGAAAATTTCAGAATGTTTGTCACCAAATTAACTATGTTAGTATTACTTGATGCTTATACAAATATATCTAAACTGTTTTAGTAGTAGCTAATAGATGCTAAACTGCAAAAAAGTAACCCCAAAATTTCTAGATTAACCATAGTGATGTCAGCATTAAGAGTTATCTCCACCTAGTTTTATGTCAATTCTCAAAACTTCTTCTTTGATTATCTCAACTCTGACACACTATATAGAAGCAATATTGTGTTCTCACAACTGTTTTATAAGAAATACAGTGTTCCTTCAATAAAACAGATGCTAGCAATTATTAGTACTACATTCTACATGTTCAACACACCAGTCTAATAAGTAGGCATGTTGTCCATGAGATAAACAAGTAGCCTATTGACCAATCAAATTGCAAACTCAAAAGTCATTTGATAATTTTTTGCAACAAATTGTACTTTTTATTGTCTAGGAATATTAACTAGCATTTGTTCTACATACCCATTTTTTCGTTTTGTGATATGCCTAGTGCAACAAGGATAAAATCTCAATTAAAATTTTCTGTTTATAATAACACAATGCCTGGTCTGGCATTCACTCCCTGCAATGATGTATTTCACTAGTTTTAGCAGAGCTGGGTACCATGATGACATCATAGAGCCCAGCTGGTATTGTGCTAACTGGTTCAGCTGCTACTAGGCTTTCTAATGGTGCGTTCAGTTTATAACCTCAAAATTTCAGTACAGTCCACCTTTAAAAAGCAAAATTCCGTGAGACAGGGAGATATACATGTAGAAACATTATTTTGGTTGGATAGAATCGGACTTGTACATCTTTCGTACATAAATTTCTTGATTTGTAGAAATAAGGGTTGTATGCACAAATAATATCTTCATTCTGAACCCAGAGCTACATTGTACTCTTTCAGACATGCTTAGTTCATAAGCAACCATACTCTTTGCAAAGCCTTAAAAAAAGTGGTAAATGTAGCAGGTAATACCTCGTAAGCAATATCAAAATGTATGACATTGTGTGGACTATCAGTATAGCCATTGCCAAGCTCTTCCTCTAGCCTTGCAATAATGTGATCAGTGTCTACTGTCTTGTAGACTGGAATGGTTAGATCAGTGCCACCTAAAGACTCGTCTTGTTTCAGCAGGTCACAAAGAGTTTCTTTGCAGAGAGACTTTCCAACACCTGCTCTAGACGATCGTATGAGCCTGGCATTTGACCTACAAATTACCCTGTACAGTTCATATCATATCTAATTTAATGATATTGATTGGTGAACATTCTAAAATGGATCATGCATCAATGTTTCTGGTATGTAAAAGTACATTGTACATGACATATGGTTTATTCATACATGTAATTTCCTCACGTACCAAAGGTCAATCACTGGATTTCCATTACTCGAACTAGCATAGAGTTCGCTCTAATAAAAGCTGCTGTGGTTAGCAGTACGTACTAAGCCAGCCCATGAACTATTAATAGCTCGCAATAATCGTTGGCACATAGCGAGCTCACATGACTGCGCACTGAGAGTGCGCACTTACTGAGCTCACTAAATGAGTGCGAGCTGAGTCACCCCATCGCTTGAGCTGAGCTTAAACTGTGCTGAGTTTGAACCATGGAAACATGGAAACCCATTGAATTTTTTGCATTGGCTAGTTTTACTCTTCATTATGCAACAATTATACTCCTTTGCTTGTTTGCTCTACAGTCTACAGAGACTAACCACCTTTCTCTATGATTGACCAACATTATTATGTCAATTTTGAGGTTGCATTCAGTCTTGCAGCCATGCTCAATTCATAATCAGCCATTTTTGTACATTATAGTTACGTAACACTTTGATTCATCCCACTTTACAGGAATAGAGCTCGACAGTTCACACAGCCACTAACCCTGGTCAGCCAAAATGCAGAGAAAACTCATGACTTTTTAGGCCAAAGTCACAGCAGAATATGGTGCTAGCTCAATAAGATTTCATAAAGTGAGTTGGTGTTATAGCTTGAGATCATTGAGCTGCTCATAATGATGGGCACCATACTTGAGACTCTCTCTCATGTGCAGGAATCATGCGGCTGTCACCACAGTCATTGGCTTCGGTCACTGTCCTGAATTGTCAGATAAAGAAGGCAATATTGCCTAATCTGTCAAAAATAGTGCTCTACAAGCTTGCTGAATCTGCCTAGGTTCCCGGAGCAATTTCTCCATCTCCAAAAACTGTGTCCTAAATTATCAACCTGCCCATACAGACTACTTTTTTTGCCCAAGTCTTTATCTCGTGTGAAATCTTCAAAATGGACCCATCCAATCCCACCACTACCGCCAATCTTGTGAAATTGAACAGAATAACCTGGTGCTTTCTGTTTTATTTCCTAGCTACCCTTGTTAACAGATAAACTACCCAACACAACACTCCCCAAATGCAACCAAGAGGTAATGGTGAATCTGGTCAGTTTATGTTAGCCCAAGTTTAGGAGCCTACTCGGAATTTTTCCACAAGTTTGAAAAAATGGCCAAACCCGCAACATCCCATATACATGTATATATATATACAGGGTCTATATATATATAGCCAAGAAACAATAAGATGTGGAGTGTCTCATGTGCAGCTGGCTCCGAGTGCACCTACTGCTCACTGGCGAAGCTTCTTTTTTATTTTGCTGAGCTGGTGTAATGTAATGGCTGTGTTCTGTCCACTGTGCTAGGTGATTCCTGTCAGGGATGAGTATTTTCATGGATGTGCAATTGAGCCCCTGACTGCTCAATTGTCACATTAAACATTCCATGCATAGCATCGCAGATTGGGAGTTTTTATGGTTGTGTATCTTCTAGTTTTTTCCTATAGATGCTAATAAACTGAACTAGCAGCGTATGCCTCAATCGGTTCACAAATTGTTAAATCCAATCTGACATCAATAAGAAATGCATTTTATTATAATTATGGGTGCCCTTGGTAACAAGGGTAAAAATGTTCTAATTGCTCCCTACCAAAACATTGATCTGAGATGATAACAACCTTGGAAAAACAAAATTATAATTATATAACGAGAATTTAAGTAGTAAGCATTTTTATACCTGTTATTGTCAACTGAGCAGGCTGTCTTTGACACCTTGTTTGGAACAGTAAGAAACCCTTTCACATAATCTGACAACACTTCCTTCTCAGTCAGCTTACAGTCCTTCACCAGATGCTTCTCCAAATAGTAGTGCATTCGAGCAGTAGCCTTTCTCTCTTCTGCGTAAATAAAGGCAAGACCGAAGCTGCTCACTGCGTCTTCTCCTACATCATTCAGCCTCTTTTCAATGGCATGACACACTTCGTAGTCAAGAAGGTGACAGTTTACCATGCAGTAGAAGGAGAGTGGGTCTCTGAGTGCACGGCTCAAGAACAACAGCACCTGGAATAGCAAAGCAACCTTATTTGACAATGTTACAAAAAGTTTTTGCATTAGTATTATCTACCTGTTCAGTGACTACCAATGGCTCTACAACTAGACTATACTATTAGTGTATTGTTCAAGAAGTTCAAGTTAGAATTAGCATTGCACCTTATAATATTAGAATGATAGAGTACAGCTACTTGCTGCTTGCCATAGAAAACTACTGACAGATTTCTTGGAGCTTTATTTATCTGTCAACTGTTTAAGTTAAATAGCTGTTTACAACATATATTAAAGCATTTATGGGAATGCAGCAGTGAATATTGGAAAATGTTGGTGCGAACAAGTATCTTTAGAATGAATAATACGACGAGACGCATTTTATATTTTTATTGACTCCTAATATTTCGATGTATGTCCATACATCATCATCATTCCTCCGATGATGATGTATGGACATACATCGAAATACATTTGTATTAGGAGTCGATAAAAATATAAAATGTGTCTCGCCTTATTATTCAGCAGTGAATAGTTTTACAGAGTTAAGTGTGAGCAGGAGAACACAATTCTTTATAATGCAGCTCCAAATGCTGCAAGCCTACTAACATAAGAGGGGTTGCATTAAAGGTGGACTGTACTGAAAATTTCAGAATGTTTGTTACCAAATTAACTATGTTAGTATTACTTGATACCTATACAAACATATCTAAACTGTTTTAGCAGTAGTTAACAGGTGCTAAACTGCAAAAAAGTAACCCTAAAATTTCTAAATTAACCATAGTGATGTCAGCTTTAGGAGTTATCTCCACCTAGTTTTATGTAGGTTCTCAAAACTCCTTCTGTGATTATCCCAACTCTGACACACTATATAGCAGCAATATTGAGTTCTTACAACTGTTTTATAAAATATACAGTGTTCATTCAATAAAACAGATATTAGCAATTATAGTACTACATACTACATGTTCAACACACCAGTCTAGTGCATTGGCTTGTTATTCATGAGATAAACAAGTAGCCTATATTGACCAATCAAATTGCGAACTCAAAAGTCATTTGATAATTTTTTGCGACAAATTGTACTTTTTATTGTCTAGGAATATAAACTAGCATTTGTTCTACATACCCATTTTTTCGTTTTGTGATATTCCTAGTACAACAAGGATAAAATCTCAATTACAATTTTCGGTTTATAATAACACAATGCATGGTCTGGCATTCACTCCCTGCAATGATGTATTTCACTAGTTTTAGCAGAGCTGGGTACCATGATGACATCATAGAGCCCAGCTGGTATTGTGCTAACTGGTTCAGCTGCTACTAGGCTTTCTAATGGTGTATTCAGCTTATAGTGTCAAAATTTCAGTACAGTCCATCTTTAAATAAATACAGAAAACAAATGTTACAACCCCGATAAACTTACAAGAGTAATAACTTCTGTACTGTAAATACTAAAGAGCTCAATAGTTTACACAGCCACTAACCCTGATCAGCCAAAATGCAGAGCAAACTATAATAACTTCTGCACCTACATGTACTTCACTTCCTTTGTATATTAAACAACATGATGCTATGAGAGTTCAAACTGGTTACCTCCTGGATTGTGGTTCTCTGATTACAGATCAGCACCTCATTTCTAGTAGGCGGTCTGCAGGTTATATCCCAGGCATAGATTGTAAGCACAGTTTGGTAGATTTGGTCTGCAAAATATTTGTTAAAATTGGTACATAGTCTCTCCGTCCTGGCTATATGTAGTGCAACACCAATGTATTATTTTGTTGTAGGCTTTCTTGTCCATGACATTGAAGAAGTGCAACAAATTTCACTGTTATTTACTACACAGACAGTCCTGTAGATAATAAATGAACGTGTCTGCGGTAACTCCATGAATAAAGAATTTGCCCAAAGATACATGTAACATAGGCTATATAGAACAGCTGAGTTAGAAAAACGTATATTATGTAGGTCTACCTAACGAGCCGTATTGAAATTTATGAACTCGAATTAGTCTAACAGCCTAGCGGAACATGTGTACTTACTTTCTGGTTTGGCAATAAGACATGGTCTTCCTCTTTCCAGCCACTCAGGCAGCTCTCGCTTTTTACTTTCCTGTGCCTTTCTCCCTACAGTTAAAACATAACAACTACGGAATGATGCAAAATCGCTGTCCCAGTGTGAAAATTACCTATCTGGTTGGAGCCAAAAAATTGATTTTTTTTTGGTTGATTTGGTGTTCTACATGTGCCAAGACCATGTTCTGAAAATTTGGTGATGATTGCATAATTACTTCCTGTTTAAACTGAGAATGCAAACAACCTATTTTGCAGACAATGTTCACATCCCAATAATGAATCAACCCATCTGGCATCAACCAATCACAATGCTTGATTTATCATTAAATTGCATTGTACTTGGAACATAGGGCATAGCAGTACAGCATATGAACAATGTAAACGTTATAACAGAAAGCAAGTTAAAAGATGGAAATAACTTTTCTTTTCATAGATTCCGAATCATTTCAGGCAACTTTGAAACAATATTATAATGGTTGAACGGATTGCTATATTATTAATAATTACTGTACACTTGGTGTATTTAAAGGAAATAATTCTGGAAACTACACAACATTTTTTGTCATACGAATATTAAGCTGGGCTAATGATAAGACTCTAGGCAGAGAGAATTGTTCTACTTCATTAAAATATTCAAGATAAGGCTATTCTACAATGTTGGGTACCATGTTACTTTAGGACATGCATTTTTGATAGTCAATATTATGCGTGTACTTTGTTAATGGCTATACTACCTGCAGGATAGTTTTATAAAAGGAAGTTTACTGCAACAATATTTCTGAAATTGAAAAATAAGTTTACTGATGAAAGGTACTTAGAAGAACTAAGAAGTGAAATAAAAGTAAAAGTAGATTAGTGGGTGAGCATTTCACTTTGTTATTAATATCATAGCAATAATGTTACAAAAAATATATACATTAACTTCATTTTTTCAACTCATCACTGCAATTGGCATCTTCATAGTAGCTATAGATCTAAAACTAAGCTGCTGCAACAATTACAATCTAATTTGTAGAGTAACTCTCAGCACATAACTCAATTCAATAGGTTTCATTGCCAGATAGGTTGATATTGCAATGACATAATCACCTATCTGAGTTTGTTTATCTCAAACCACAGCAACAGAAAGTAATTAAGTTCACCAAAAATGAGTTGAATACATAGTGGTAACCACAAGGAATAGTCTGAGAGAGCTTTTAGTAACTGGACATGTGCCAATACAGAATAATTAGCAACACAAACTTGAAAGTGCTCTAGCAGAAAATGAAAAACTGCCCAGATACATGTAGGTCATTTGCATACTGGGACAGCGAAATGCAGAATGATTCCGCTATGTCAAACTATCAGTGCATATTTACAATGACCAAATTAGCTTGCCTTTCGAGTTTGCGCCATATTATTGCCAAGTAGAAAAAGCAAAAAGTCAGGTCTCATCTGTTCAAAATCCCTGGACAAGTATCAAAATTACTGGAAATAGTTTGGGTGTATATCTGAATAAAAATATAAGGGTCTACTAACATTAGCTTATTGCATTGGATATTACATAATCTATAGCACTTGCTACTACATGTACATTGGAATACTATACATTATGGCATCTCACATTAGTGTTTTCAACACATTTGTACATGAACTGTTTACTCATTAGTATGGGTTTTATATTTTGCAAGTTCTAATTTTATCGTTTTTCTGTAAGAGGCTTTCGCATGATAATTTGCCTGGTCATTTCCACATCATAGCCTGTACCAGGATTAGGCATAAATTATTGCAATACATATTTTGTACCAGGATATGCATAATAACGCTGACGTCTAATTAACCACTAAAGCGTTTTTAGTAACACCTGGTTTTTTGTCTGACCACCTGTGCCTGGTCATGCTTACGTCAATTGGTTGGTTTGAACCCATCTCCACCCAGTACCATAATCTGGTTTACAATTGAATTCTGCATCTTGTGACGGAAAACGTCTGAAGTTTAAATTACGTGTTTTTGCCAATTTTGGACACTACAACGTCCAATCAGTTTCTTAGGTTATTTTTAGACGCTATAAATATACTACTACTATAAAACTGAGCAAAAACTTAGGTTCAGTACCCAGTTTAGTATTGGATACCCACACTATAACAACGTGTACTTCTCTAACTACTATTCTATTCTTTTGGAGACACCTCCACAGCTACATAGTAAGTTGTTGCATTCAGCCATGCATTTACACTTGTATTTCTTTCTTGTTAATTAGGCGTATATTATTATTTTTAATACCTTTTAATACTTATGTAACATGTGCAAATGCTTAAGTTCTATTTTTAATACATTATTGTAGCCATGATGTCAGTAGTATGTCAAATGTATTTAGTAAAAGTTGTTCTCTAAAATTCGGTCTAATTAATTCCAACTCACTAATGATATGTTATATAACACTTGGTAACTAATATGAGTTACATGTCGCATACAGCTTGGTCAACTATTACTATCATACACATGTACCTGCATAAACTACACCTATATCATATCATATATACTACATCTTGGCAGTAAGGTTAAGGACAGCATACAAATCAGTCAATTAATATTATCCAAAATTATATTGTGTAATTAATAGTCTGTTCGTCTGGATTTGTTTTACTTCCAAGCCATTATTGTCTTAAAGTTCCATCTTTTTATATAGTAATTCTTAGTCTTCTTTTAAACAAAATGATGGTTGAAGTTGTATGCTGTCTAATGTAACCTTGGACCAATAGGCATCCAATTAGTTCCAAACTGCTTGTTTAAACTGTGTCCCATAATATACAAGGGAACTCGTGTTGTTGGTTTCATTAGGCGTATTTGGGAACTGTACTGGTTTATATAGCACTGGTCTAACTATCCGAATGCAACTTGAGCGTTCAGGTGTGACTAGTGCTTGCTCTGAAGGAAAATCCCCTTGCTAAGTGAATATACTTTATATTATTATTGCCAGGCACTGCTTGCCTTGCGTTATAGCTAGCGCTATATTATTGAATAAAATATATTGTTATTGCCGCAGATTGTTATTTATAAGCTTGCACGGTGCAATATCCGAATACGCCTATTGTCTTTGAACAAAGCTCCATTACACTATAGAAGCCATTGTATGATTATTTGTCTCGAAGTATTTTGGGCACCTCACCATCGTGGGAGATAACTGCATATAAAAAACCGGCAAACAATACCAGTTTCTCTTCTCCCTAGTACAAGGGGCAAATTTTCATTACAAATAATCACCAAGCAGCATCAAATTGTCAACTTTAGTGTTATTATTGGCAGCTTTCAAAATATTTTCTTCAACGTAAATGACTTATTTTAGGTTGCATGTTTCACTTTATGAGGCTTGAGATTATTTTCACCATATTATGTAAAATATCAGAACGGCTGGAAAACTTAGTAGGGACAGGCACAAAAACCAAAATCTGAACACTTGACAACTATGGTTTGCACCCATATGCTGCAGTATCTCCTTGCTCAGTGCTCACGCTCAATGAACCATACATTTGCGGGAGGTGAATGGTACGGCAGATTTTAGTGAGATTTAGAAACAGGATTTTGATTTGAGTTAATATAATTTGGCTCTACATGAATTCGAATCATTAATTAAGCAATTAACAACACACTTCAAAATAGTCGGAAGAAGTGTCTACATTGTAATGGTACAGGACATTTGTATACGACTCCAGCTACCGGGCAAAGCCCTACAGCACCTTAAGTGCCTAGTAGTTGTCACAACGCTACTCAGCTAACACTCAAACTCTCATAACTAGCTGCTCGTATACTCACATTCAATTGTATTGCATGTCAAACCATTTAATTACTGTCTATATAAGTGTATCTATGTGTTTATACCCATTCTACTTAATTACATACTGATGTGCATTCATGTATGATTATTGCTCAGTCTTTTAATGCCTTTTATATCCACGTACAGAGGCCCGACCTCTCAGAATCACTTGATATTCATTTTGTACATGAATTGGATCATTCTAAGCAACTTTTGTATAACCTGACCTATTTTGGGTCGGCCGTCGAGCTTCCGGCGGCCATGTTGTTGCGCAACTTCCGGACGACCTTATGTCGTCTTTTCCCAACACTACGTCGGGCGGAAGTCCTTA
Source organism: Bugulina stolonifera (assembly GCA_935421135.1). Classification (NCBI taxonomy): domain Eukaryota; kingdom Metazoa; phylum Bryozoa; class Gymnolaemata; order Cheilostomatida; family Bugulidae; genus Bugulina; species Bugulina stolonifera. Next base: position 8,240,533 of record OW285189.1, read on the forward strand.
TACTATATAAAGGGCATTGTTTTACTGTTCATCCTCTCAGTCTTCACTTGGCTTTCAATAAAGACACATCTATACTTGATACAGAGACTTTCACTTCCCTTTGTCAGGTCATTCGCTTAGCGAACCGCCTACTAGGTCGGATCACTCTCTTTCAAAGTATAGTCTGAAGGTCAGACTTGGAACCAGATGGGTCGTCTCTGGTAGTTATTGGGCTACTGAGACCGCTTGATCTTTTATGTAATGAGAAGGCCTAGCACCACTCATAGGCACTTCGATTCTGAGTTGGTAGTCGTCCAAGAACGATCGCACGAAATCACAGAAACCATTACAAAATGCACAACAGCATGGCTAATTGAGGTGCAGAGGCCAACTAGCAGACATGGAGGTGAGTAGTATAGGCGATGCAGATCTGCTCCGACATGTACGTAATGACCCCAGATTTCACCCAAACACAGAGCAGTGTTTCAAATTTCAACCAATCAGAAGAGGGCAAAAGAATTTTGCACACGACCTTGCCAAAGTCACTCAAAATCCAGCCTTCTAGGATTGATGGAAAAACCATTTGCACCCTTGGAAATTCCAGCCACAGGAATGTTATGCTTCCTAATCACCATGAGAAAATTCCAACGCAGGAATGCTAGAAATCCTAATGTCTTGTCAATTTGTCATAATTAGAGGGAGAAAACAGGTTAATTTTGACGGATTGACAAGACATTGGGAATTCTATCTTTCCTGCGGTGAAATTTCCATGGTTTCTTTAGTGATTTGGAAGCATAACATTGCTCTATTTGGAATTTTCAAGTGTGCAGATGGGTTTTCGACCAATCCTAGAAGGCTGGATTCTGGGTGAATTTGGCAAGGTCGTGTGCAAAATTTTTCTGCCTTCTTTTGATTGGTTGAAATTTGAAGCACTGCTATGTGATTAGGTAAAATCCGGAGTCACTCGGTGTATGTCGGAGCAGATTTGCACTACCTACACTACTGAGGTATTTTTTATTAACGGAGGATGGGGAAAAACTGAATGTGATTCAGTAAAATAAACCTGATCAAAACAGAGACTATTCCAGAGTCCTGCTTCAAGATCAGATGAAGTTTGGTTATTTTTGTAGTCATGTAGATTTTGACTGGTAGTTGATTCAATGTTACCGCAGCCTGATAGGATGGCTGACGTTGACCAATGGCAGATGATTCAATAATATATAGAGGACGGTCGATAGAGGAATGATAAGTTGAGTAGTGAGGATTTGGATAGATGTTACCATGAAAGACTTTATGGGCAATAAGATTAATGCGATGCTTGCAGCATTGAGGAAAAGGAAGGATGTTAGCAGTTTTGAAGAAAGAAGCAGAGTGTTCTCGGGGTTATTTTCTAAATATTGTCTGAAACATTCTTTTTTGGATCGTGCTAAATTTTTTCAAGCGAGTAGATGGGGCATTGCCATCGCCAATACAGTGCACTAATATTTTGAATGATCTAGAGCGTTATGCTCACATCGAAGAATGAGTGATTTTGAAGAAAGGTAAAATTTGATTCCTAGTTTAAAGTTAGATTTTGTTAACACACCGAGAATTCGGAGCTCATTAACTAATTTCAAGGGGTTTCCACGCATTGCAATTTCTCCATAAAGTTGAAAATTAGTGTGGTGATTTTTGTCGAAGTTCAAAGTTAATTTATTAGTGTTGCACCAGTGATAGACCAAGTCAAGATTTTCATTAATTTCTGAATTCATGTTGTTTAAGTTTTCGCTTTTAACAAGCAAGCTGGTGTCATCAGCAAATAAAATGGGTTCAAAGAAATCTGTGTTTGTCATCAAGTCATTTATGTGCAGGATGAACAATGTGAGAACCAAGATTGACCCCTGTAGAACACCACAGGTAATCATTCCGTCATTGAAGCTATTATACTATTACGACAATGCTCATAATTCTCTGTTGGGTTAAAAATGATCTGGAGAGTGTATGCAAGAAAAGTGGAAGTAGCTAGCAGTAAGAAGGCCACTAGTACAGTAGTGAACTGTTTTTCCGTGTTCTTCACAACAGGCCTAAAGGTTCCTCTGGGAACTAGTGCAATATAATTAGCAAAAGAAGCAGCTATTCGTTTTTGTACATGGGTACTAGTCCGATGCATGACACATACTTTCATATGAATACATGTACTTGTACATGTAAGTTGACTAAAATATTGAGCAAAAACATAATTAGGTTCTTTGCAAAATATTATATTTCACCCAATGTGAGCAAATTTAAGGTTTGGTAATATGTGCAAGTCATTTTGTATCATGATGCTAGAATAATACAGCTCAACTTACTGCAGATTTGCCTGAGGACGCATCCTAGGTGTGAGATGCTAAGGAACTCTTTGATGGTCTTGCTTGTCATTTCAATGAATGAATCCCACATGCTGCTCAGCTTATCTTGAAATGTGGCACTCCTGCAAGAAAGTACAACTTCAGGCTAACATAACATGACATGGAAGCAGATACAAATTACTAGTCTCGACTTAGATTTTCAGATTCTTAATCGTGACTAAGGCTACGCTAGGTAGTTTCCATCTTGTGATTTTAGTATTTAAATCTATTCTACAAATCTATAACTGTTGGAAAATTCTGCAACCTATCCTACAGCAGTGGCGTTTAAAATTCGTGACTTGTGGCATTACAACACTAATAGCTAGATAAGTTTAATGCGCATATGAATATAATGCAAATTTGAACTTAGATTAATTGAAGCAGTTAAAAAATTGGGCATGGTATTTTGATGACATGGATTCTTGCTAGCAGTTAACATAATTTCCACACTAAAAGGTGGAATCTACGATTTGCAAAGGCAAAAATTTAGTCGAAGTTTAGATTTGTCTCATTGGCGATGAGACCTTTCATACTACATAAATACTAGGTTAGCTTTCCTGAAGATATCTTCCCATTCTATTAAATATCAAATGGTCACGTGATCACTTTCTAATCCCGCTAAAGTGATAGTAAATAATTTTCTTAATATTATTGAATCAAGGAGCAACTTACTCCTTACCACTTGATTGAATCATAACATTTTGAAACAAGACTGATTCTGAGCATTTTCGTACATTTCGATGAAATTGAGTTAATTTAATGTATAAATGAGTTAAACTAATTAATGACTGTAAACCTATACAGTTAAAATTTTAACTGTCAAGTACGTAGATAAATTCTTATTTGTCATCAATTGGCTGATGGCTTTTATCATTCTAAACTTAAGTGTTGTACTAAATTCGTCCAAGTTTGTTTAAGAGAACTTTAAAATAGTTAACAGTATCAAAACAGTAACTTTTAACAATGTTTATTGTGTTTTAAATTAAATAATTTAAATGATGTAATAAACCAAAATCATTTTCTCCAGCGACATAATCCACACATTATTTTGTTTTCATTGTTAGCAGCACCACATCAAATTATAACTTACATGATTGTATAAGATAACACTTTAGTTTCAAATTCCAAATCAATCAATCAATAACTCCCTTCACATCTGTCAACTTTTTTAAATTGTAAATTATGGCCAATTTTCAGGAATGTCTGAAAGCCCGTTAATAATGGTTTATATGTCCAAATTTGGAAATGCTTAGTTGACTGTTGGAGTTGAATATCTACATATGGTCTGTCTATAGACTTTTATATAATAGAAGTAATCTCTATGAGGCTGCTTTTGCTGGAGTTGTACTGAATACCAGTACTATAGTCAATTCTGCTAACTGTTGAAGGTATGAATATGAACCTTTTAGGACAATGTCCCATGCAAAGTATTTGATAAAATCATAATTGCGTGACATACTTGGGATGTTCTCCAAATGACTTCTCCAAAATATCAGTTGATGTCAGCTGAGTGTCTGAAATGTGCTCAGTCTTGGCACGTGCTGCCAACTCTGCTGCCTTCATCTCCGCTGCCTTAAGATCGTTCATCAACTGGTTCATCCATCCAATGTAGATAGCTGTCAAACAAGTATGTAGTATTTACAGTGTACATGTGTATTGTTTATTGATCTCTGCTCTACTTTCGAAGGGGATGAGATGACTGAATTGCTACTAATTGTGATCCACGTGTTTATAAGGGTGATATACATGTATAATCTGCATACACTAAGTACAGTGTGCTACAGTTGCATGATGTCTCTAATGAATTTTGAATGACAACGTTAGCAGGACAAGGAGGGAGAGAACAATTACATGTCTATAATTGTTTTCCACTACATGCACATGTACAATGTATATTGGAAAAGAATTCACAGTGGCACACAAAAAATGTACATTATATACACTGTGTACATATAAACATAGCCATACTTGTTTTACACTGAAACTGTTTGACTGAAGTTTATGGAGAATTCTTACTTGCCATGCTAGGGAGAATTTTAAAACTGCTGTTTGAGTAATCATACTGTATATGCAGTAAAGCCTTAACTAGTTAATTTAAATCTTACTGAAATCATCACTTGTTCCAAGCTCATTTACAGCTCGAACTGCCAATGACTCAGTGAAACCGTCATGCTCATCGACAAGCTCATCAACTACATCTTGTTGATCGGAAGACATTTCGCTATAAGGAACGGCTGGTCGGTAGCCTGGTGACTCATCCTTTTGTTCCTCTTGCATGGGGTCTTTTGCAGAGTCTGTTGAACAGTCTTTTATCATTTGTAGAAGCTTGCTTGGTTCAATTGTGTCAATCATAGCTAATAGAGGGAGTGACTAAAACCGTAAGAACTATTGTAAACTTATGATGTACACGTACACCACAAATAACTCATAAAATAATGAAAAAGCAGCTCTTGTCCTGCAATTTTTTACAATGTACATATACAGTATGTGTGCATACCTGCTTTAAGCAACCTGGATTTCCAGTGTCGTAGTAAGTGCCTAGCTCCCTTCTTAAAACTACCAGCTGTTCTGTGGTGTAGAAGTTCAGCTCTGGGTAATCTCTATATTAAATTAAAAATTATGTGCTAGCTAAATACGAGTAAATAAGACTATGAACCTAGTACGTTCAATAAATATATAAAGAGACACTTTATACAGACAAAGCTGGCATGGTAGCCATTGAAGCAAAAATAAACATGATCATGAATTTTATATCTGGTTCACTTTTTTCAACTCAACCTATATTATATTATATGCATGGGGGTTCAGAGAGAGTGAACACATTGTATCCTTCAAGTACATTGTACAATGCACATTGTACAATGTACATTGTACAATGTACATTGTACAATGTACATTGTACAATGTACATGTGATATTTAAATTGGGCAAATATGTTCTGTAACTGTCCTTTTATTGTAGTCCTACAAGAAAAGAGTGAATACAGTGAGCGAAGACCAACACTAGGACTAAGAATTGAAGTAGATTCAATAAAATGGTTGTATGGCCAGCTTTTGTCGGTCATTGCATGATTACGTTCACAACAACATTCAATAGTCTAGCAAACAGATTTTCTATAAGTAGTTGGTGGTTTATACATGAAAGGGCTTTAACGGCTGAAGATAGGGCATTTTGCAATTGTGATGACTTGTTTTTTTTACATATTATACATTCAAACATCTGGAAATGTAAACACTGGAAAGATATGGTTGTACAGATGAGATTTGTTTTAAAAACGACAATAATTCTACGGCATTTTAACAGCTCAGTAGCAGAGTTATATACAAAGGTAAAAGCTTACTTTCGATGCTGATTCATGCTATGTCTCCATTTTTCCACACAGCTGTCCATGTATTTGTACAGATTTTCACAATGCTCCAGGGCACCTCTGGTTGTCTCTTTATTCTTTCCCACCAGTACTTTGCCAATTGATTGAAGTCGTACTTCAATACCAACAGTGACATTTGGCTTGCAGTGAATTATGACCCACATGTCATCAAACTGGATGCATCCCTCTCTTCGAAGTGTCATGTATGCTTTGGCAAGATTCTCAACAGCATCCCTCATCTGTAAATAAAATTTGCAAAATATACCTTGGCTGCGTATTGAATGAACCTGAACTTCTATTGGACAATACAGTGCTGATGAGTTGCTAAAATCTGACTTGCCCATTGCAGCCCCCCTCCCCCCCCCCCTCCCCCCCCCAAACAACTGCTCCAGAGGAGAGCAAGGCTTACTGGGTGGCAGAGTAGACTGACAAAGAGATAAACTATCACAGGTAGTACTCCAGGTGTAGGCTATGCAGGCTTGAACAAGAAATAAGTACAATGTACATGTATATCCAGCTGCACATTCACCCTAGAAAACTGCACTAAGTCATAGTGTCATTGCCCCAGTGGTACTTACACTATCAAATCTCTTGATTATATCCTTATTGCTCATTTGGTTTTCTCCAGCAACAAGAGCCAACTTACTCTGCAGTTCTTTGAGCTCTGTGTATGAACAGGGCTTAGCATCCTTTGACAACCTCAGCTGCATTACATCCTCTAAAGACTACAAGGTTAAAGCTAAAAATCTTAGTACGTACATGTATATCATATTGTAATGGTTTCTGTGTTTTGGTGCGGTCGTCCTTGGACGACTATCGACCCAGAAATGAAGTGCCTATGAGTGGTAATAGGACTTCGCATTACATGAAAGATCGAGCGGTCTCAGTAGCCCAAATACTACCAAAGACGACCCATCTGATCTCAAGTCCGACCTTCAGACTATACAATGAAAGAGAAAGATCCGACCTAGTAGGCAGTTCGCTAAGCGAATGACCTGGCAAAAGGAAGTGAAGATCTCTGTATCAAGTATAGATGTGTCTTTATTGAAAGCCAAGTGAAGACTGAGACAATGAGCAGTAAAACAATGCCCTTTATATAGTATAGGGACTTCCGGCCGACGTGACATCGGGAAAAGACGACGTGTGGTCGTCCGGAAGTTGCGCAACAAGATGGCCGCCGGAAGCCCGACGGCCGACCCAAAATAGGTCGGGTTATACAAAAGTTGCTTAAAATGGTCCAATTCATGTACAAAATGAATATCAATGGATTCTGAGAGGTCGGGCCTCTGTACATGGGTATAAAAGGCATTAAAAGACTTAGTAACAATCGTAACTATATACAATAACATATAGTAAAGTACAAGCAGATATATACATGTATGTGCACACAATAATGAGTGTCAGATAGAAGATACGACTTGGCGTACCATCACAATATTAATTGAGAACATGTAATGTCTTCGTGACCTAAATTTCAGAAACAGGCCAGTTTGCAAAACTATTTTCCGGCACACATCCGTCACAGAATTCAGGTGTGCCAATGACCTGGGGATGGTTTCGTTCGGCCAAGCAAAATTCCTGGCCAATAGCCCTTCTGACCTGGGTCAGACAGCCATCTTGTGATTCTTATCTGCGACCCGGGTCTGTTCAAGAGGTCACGAAGACACTAATAGTCTTAGGTTTGGTTTCCAAAGACACTGTTAGACCATAAAACCCTGTGGCTGACCGCTGGTAAGTACACTGTAGAAAAATTTCAACTTGCCAGCAGCTTTTCACTGGCAGCAGGCTGTGCCTGGAGAATGGAAACCAGAACCATGGGCTGGCCGCAGGTTGCTACAGGTCTATTTCAATGAGTACATTTCTGCCAGAGTTTTATTGTTTTCAGTCCTTTCCTATTTTCAGCTTTTCTAGCTTTCACAAACTAAAACTCAGTGAAATATAATACTTCTAAACTAATCCAAAATTAATCTTTGAAGCTGCCTATTTCAACAGTGTATTTCTGACAGAGTTTTATACATGTGATTCTTTTAGTCCCTTCCCATGTTCAGCTTTTCCAGCTTTCACAAATTAACAATCAGTTCAATCCTTGAATATAATAAGCTGTTTTCATAATGCAAGCCGAGTGGTTGTAGAATATGGAGAAAAATTATTTGCTTCCAAGTTTGCCAGCATTTGCTTATAATATGAATAATGCAACACTTTCCATTGGTTTACTTGTGCTAGACCTGTTGAGTGGGAATGCCTCCCTGCAGGTACTCTGCCGTATTAGCACAGGTTGCCTGGTGGGGAAAGCCTGTGAACTGGAAGCCATGATGCTCCAGACTACATGTACCTCCAGGCCTCCTGCACGTAGCCTGGAGGTAGGACCTGCTGAGTTGAAACCAAATTTTAACAAGTTAATGCAGGGGCATGTACATGTGCATAGTTACCATTACATGTACTCTACTGACCACATGTATTTATGTGCACATAGTATTAGATATTAGTTTTGACTTGGGCACAGTGTTCAAAGTGGAACAATGAGGTGGGTACACGGTGGATGCAGAAAATGTTTGAGAAATTTAGATTTGTCTCCCTTGTTTTCCTGTCAATATCTAACATGTTATATACATGTATTTGTGGATAAACAGTAGTACTTGGGACTTTCTAATATAAAAATGTTTACTACACATATTATCACCTATTTCTCACATGTTATTTTGTAAAACCTATTAATATCAAAATGGAAAGTACTTTAGACACCCATCTGAAACAAATATTAAATTGACTAGGTTAGCGACCTCTCAACCCCCTAGCTTAGAAGGCCTCACCAGCTGCAGTCAGCTGTAAAGGTGCTACACCTTTACTAAGCAACTAGTGGACTACCTGGCTAGCCAATGTACTAATGGGCTGCAAATAAAGCAGATTAGCTCAACTGCTACTGAAAGAAGCCGTAACATTTCCACCAACATTTCCACCAACATTTCCACCAACATTTCCATCAACATTTCCACCAACATTTCCACCAACATTTCCACCAACATTTCCACCAACATTTTCACCAACATTTCCACCAACATTTCCACCAACATTTCCACCGCTAGTCCTTACATGAGGGTACACGCCTGGTGTACTCACTAAATATGTTGCTTTATTCAAGCGCAATCAACAACTGAATTACAACACCAAATGCACTGCCTTATATATATAACAAACTTCCGGCCAAAAGAGCCCGACATGGTATCGGCTATCCAACATGGTATCGGGTGCGGAACTGATGAAACAACATGGATGGTTCCGCCCGACGTCACGTAGACAATAATCAGGTGATGATTACGTAATTGCAAACATGCTAGGCAAGTATAGTTAGTTAGCGATAAGTATGTGTCCAATACAATATAGTAGTAAACCAGTACGACAATATGATTGGTTAATGACAATAATATAAAGCACGCTATAATACGTAAGTATAATATCAGACAATACAGCGACATGATTGGTGGACAAAAATACAATAGTAAACATAGAGTGGATTACGCATGTAGATGTAGCTAGTAACTAATAGCTAGTGATGTCTATGCATTATGAGTCAATGTCTGGCTAGCCAAGGGAGGCTAGACGCTAATGCTATAATGTCAGTGTTCAATATTATGGACCTTGAGACTCTGGGAGCCGAAGGCCCACTACACCGATGCGGTTCGTTTCACTACATTATGTGCATTTTTTGTATATGACCGACCTGGCCCTCGTACATTTTGCCACCATCTTTTTGCGCAATACTAGTGATGATACTCTATCGTACCTTTACCAGAACTTTTACCGGAAACACAATAGTATATAAAACGTGTGCTTTTTTATTGTGAATCAGTTGATGCTTGGACTCCAATAAAGACACATCGATACAAAACTACACAGAGTCTTCTTTCATAGCAAAGCATAGTTCCGGCTCTTGGTCAATTGGACCTTGAAGCCCGAACTTTCTAGTCTAAGATCGAACATACTCTCTCAAGATTATTTCTAAGCATTAACTCAGACCCTATAAGTTGTACACGCAGTTCAGCTCAATAACACCATACGAGCACTGTTCACTCTTTATGTAATTGGAAGCAAGTCTGGTCAACCACTCCTAGACTCTTCCCACACCCGTACCGGCATCGGTACTAGTGTGCCCAGCATTACAATATTGTAATGGTTCAGGACATTGGTATATACGACTCCAGCCACCCTGATGGACCTTATAGCACCCTAAGTGCCTAGTAGTTGCCACAGCACTACTTATCTAACACTTTTTCTCTTGCACTTAGCTGTTCTTATACTTATACTTGTCTTATATTGCATGTCTAACCTTACATACGACAATTACATACTTTTATATAGCATTGTGGAGACATTGTACTGTTTTATACCCATGTAAAGAGGCCCGACCTCTCAGAATTACCTGATATTCATTTTGTATATGATTTGGGTGATTCTAAGCATATTTTGTATTAACGCGACCCATTTTGGGTCGGGCATCAGGCTTCCAGCCGTCATATTGTTGCGCAATTTCCGGGCGACCCTACGCCGTCTTTTCCCGACACTACGTCGGCCTTTTTACCGGAACTTCCTCCGGAGATTCCCTTACTATATAAAGGGCATTGGTTTTACGTTTGTTGTCTCAGTTCTTGCTTGGATTTCAATAAAGACACATCTATACTTATATACAGAAACTTTCACTTTGTAGATAGGTCATTCTAGTTGTTAAGGTCCTCAACCTTGCAACACGAACTGCCTACTAGGTCGGATCACTCTCTTTCTCAGTATAGTAAACAAGCATAACTCGGGATCACATGGGTCGTCTTTGGTAGTTCTTTGACTACTGACTCCGATCAATCTTTCATGTAATGAGAAGGCCTAGCACCACTCATAGGCACTTCATTTTGGGTCGAGAGTCGTCTTAGGACGACCATACCAGAAACCAAAAACCATTACAATATTTACTGAATGCAATACCTTTTGAAGTATTATCAAAAATAAAAGAAGTATCAACTCTAAACATGTTTCTTAGACAGACAAAAAAAACTTGAAGCAATAAAAATATTCACCTGACAATCCTTTGTGTAATGAGGAATGTTCCCGGCATAGTACTTTCCAGTTTCATTAATATTTGTTGCCATTGTCATGGTTTTGATCTCGGTGTCCGAGTAGTGCTGGTGTATCTCCTTCAACCAGTTCAGCTCTTCCGCTGTGCATCTCTACAAATATTGTAACAATATATTATTAAGTTCTTTCAAATTTTTTCCTGTGGACATAACTAGGCAAACGGAAACTGGCTTGAACCAATTTAATCTACGCAGCAGCAAAACTGACCCAAGAGGTAACCATGGCAATGTTCATTGCACTCCTGGATTCTATTCACAAAGTCTCCCCCACCCCAGGTTGCATGTACATGTAGGCTTTACCAAATTATATTAATATAATATCTTTGATAAGAACGTGGTTGTCGGGTATCTTTCATTCTCATCTTCAACTGGTTAAAACAGTTATTTTTATCAGAACAACCATAGGGACTCCACTAACCTAGCGGTGTGGGACATAAATCTATTTTCACTGTAAAACAAAGTGCAAGGTGTCGGAAAGATGTCTGGTTAAGTATCTCTGCATGGGTGTAATTTTACTCTGAAGTTGTTTTTTTCCAAAGCAGCCAGGTGGCCACACTCACCCTGTTGGTACTTTCAGTGTGGTTCAACACAACCTGTCTCTAGCTGCTATATGAAACACCTGTTATTCTAATGCTAGTATTTCCATAAATACAATTACCTTAGATATAGTGTGGAAATCATAGAACTCATGCATGAAAATTGAGAAAATTATCAATTAACACAAATAATTCTGCAGAAATTTACTCAAAACCTATTTAGTGTTTGCTGTAATTAGTACCATCTTTGTGATTGTGATATACAGCAGGTGCGGGCGAAATAATCTCAGATCTCAGTAACTTACCAGGTTATCTTCCATGTCTGGATTTTCATCCAGGTTAGCCCAAACTCTTTGACACAGATTTATGAAGGAAGAATAATCCATGCTATCTTCTTTCAATTCATACAGCAGTGGAGCATAACCAGTGAGGGCGTTGAGCAAATATCTGGTTTTCTCAGCAGCCATGTCATCTTCACCCCAAGCATCACTCGCCAAGTCGACAAAAGTATCTATGTCTGTATCTGTTCAAAATAGTGTAGTATATCCGTGTACCATTAATTACAAGCAATAACGTTATGTTAACTCGACCTTGGTCATTATTTGAATTAACAACACTAATTCACCATCATTGTGTGAACATGTTTAATATTATCACATAGCCTGATCACAACACTGGTACAACATTCAATTTGTTAAAAGCAGTGCAAAACAAGTCTGATTTTTAATAGAACACCAAACAACACTGCAGAGAATAATATGGAAGGACGCAATTGATGCAATGATGCTACATGAGAGTAAGTTTTCCCCTAATGAAAAATTATATTTATTTCTGAGCTGTACTTACCAAGTACACCTCCATCTCTCACCCAGTCAACAAACTCTTTGTGGGCAGCAAATGCCTCAAGACAACTGATTTGTTTTTGAGTAATGTGCTTTAGGCTTGCGGCATCATTCAGCAGCCCCTCTTTTATATCCCTCAGTTGTAGCTGGCCATCAGACTTCGTCTTCAGAAAATAGAGGAGTATTTATAACATTACCAGAATTAGCAATGACCAATTCATCTATGCATAAGTAAAATCATGGAATGAAACCAGTTGTAGTATATATGTGCAAAACTGCTGTGACTCTGGAAATTTTGACTGTAAATAGCACAATATGATGTCAAAACAATTAAAACATATGACTATAATGCACATGTACTATTGGCTGGTGGTTTGCAAAACCATTCTGTGAGTTCCATAAACAGTTTCATTATGGTGTCTAGCTTTTGCTTAGTCTTATTCCTTGCTTAGTCCTTGTAATAGAAGCGCAATTAGTACAAGCTGTGCTGCAGAGTTCAAACATTGTGCCCTGTTGTGATTGATTGAAAGTTGATATCCAGCTTTCAAATTGACTGAAAACTAGGAACATGAAATACATGTGTTAACCTTGTAGCACAGCTTAGCCCACTAATGCACATCTAAAAGGTTTATGTACTGTTTCTGCTTAGCTCACACTCATGCATGGATATTTATAGACATAAACAATAATTGGATATACAGTAAATATATAAACTTACAGACTCGAAAATCTTTTCTATATCTGCAAAGCCTTCAGTAAGACCAAAAAGTTCTTTCAGTTTTAGCATGACTGAAGCACCACTGCGATATTGATCAAGTCGAGAGCACATATCTATCTGTCGTCCCCTTGTTAAGGCTGTCTCTCCACTCAGCATATTTTCCAGTTCTCTGCGGATTCTTTCTGGCTCTCCATTAAAGTATTGGAGTGTTAGATCTTCAAGACGCTTCACAGTTATTGTCCCTAGAGGTAGGCCACAACATGCAGCAGTGTAGTTGTAGCTTTACTACATGTATGTTTTATTAAAAATGCAATAGAGTGCATTGACTAGACTTATGACTAAAAATAATGATATGAATATTCGTAGTTTTGTTTGTAACTTAATGATATTTACCTCAGTGACCTTTTATATTCATGTGCACAATGTATTTACATTTTGTAAATGCCTTTCAGCACAAATGTTAGTATTTTTGTCATTAAACACACTAAAGCAATTTTAGAATTCAACACTGTTAAACTGTTAAACTTATTATAAAATAAATAGCAAATATTGTGTGCAATACTATACTCTGCCAATAGCTGGCAACATGCAAAGAGTGCAAAAGACTTGTTTGGGTGAATACAAAAGGTCAGTAGGTAATAATGGCATGGGATCTTGGCTTAATGTAGACTGCAATAAAATTGTCTAACCTTCATCAAAATCGGCGTGGATCACTTCATACTGCCTGATGGCCGAGTCGTACATTGCCAACACCTCTGGTAGGGTGGCTTGCTGAGTAGACTTCATCTGCTCAGTAAACAACTTTGCAAATATTGGTCTCGCTTTGATTTGAGCAAAAGGTTTGACAATCTTCATTAGCTCAACAGAAATAGTCGGAAAAATCACTTCAGGAGGGTCACCATGCAATACCTTGTTGAACATCAAGTTACTACAAGAATTGTCAGCCCACTGCTGCAGATCATCTGCACCTGCAATTTATATTTTAGACATCCTAGATATTATAATAAGTGCTTTTTTCAAAACACATAACTTCGCAGTCCATTATGAGACTATGTAATGTCGTAAATATCAAGGTATTTTATATTAGAAAGTTTATAAAAGGTTTAAATGTGATGGTCGCGCTTATTTTCATTATTTATTGCTATTAGTTTTATGTACCACGTGAACATCTATGTACACATAATACATGTATACTCCTCAGATTTTGTGTGCTTAAAACTCAACTATGTGATCAAATTTGCTAACCTGTTACAACATCAGTGCAGAACTCCAGAAAGTCACTGATTGCTAAATGGAAATCTCTATAATACGCTTTCTCATCCGCTCTTTTTTGGAATACATCACTGTGTGTTTCATTGATCCTTACCACATTCGCGATTTCACACAGCTCGTAAACTTTTTCTTTGCATTCACTCAGAAAGTCAAAGTCTCCAAATGTTATGTTCCCAGTACAGAGATCATCCACCACGTGTTTTATGGCATCAGCACATGTTTGAAGTGTGAGCTGCATGTCAACATTCAGCTTTTTTGCAGCACGCCTGGATTCTTCAAATACATATTCATAGGAAAACATTAGGACTATGAAGATTATTCAGGTTTATAAGCACTACATCACTACATTTATTTATTTTTTTCCAAATCCGCAGCAGTAATTTTAGCAAATACCTGTAGGTGAAATAAATGTAGGTGAATATAATGTAGGCCCATTGCTGCATTATTACATGATAGTGAAAGCAATAGTTTGCCATGCTCCTAACATGTACCTACATACTCCTAACAAGTGATTATTGAAGCATGTATAGGACTGGCCCTATTCCAGGTATAAGTTGTGCTGTAACTACACTAGTTGCTCCGAGCACTCAGTTCCTCATGAAACTAGGCTAGAAGACTCCGAGGTAGTCTTATGGAGTTCTATCAAAGATGCAGAGCATATAGGAAGATAGAAGCTGTTGTATTGCAATCCGGATTCAATTCGACTAGTACAGAAAATGTGGCACCTAATTTGTACAAAACTGGCTCTGCCAGAGTCTGAGGGACCGATGGGCAATTGGCATGCAATCAATGCCCAATTAATTATTTATCTCAAAACCCTCAGAACTGATACATATTCGGGAGTTATGCCTAAAACAACATGAAAAAGCTTGAAGGAGTTTGACATCAGGTCGGTCCATCAAGGTCAGGTGGAGGATTGCAATGTAGGTAAAGCAATGAACAACACATCAACCCAGAACTACATGTAATACAACATCGGCTATCAACCCCAATCACTTTACATAATATAAATAAATTTTACAGTGTACATTAATTAAGAGTAATTCGCAATATTTAGACAAGGCTGAAATATGGGCAGATTCATAAGGACGGTAAAGCCACTTTATAGGATCATACCACAAAGATTCAGTGGCTCATAGACCTAGCAGACAGGGGGGTTGCTAGAACATCACCGAACCACCTTGGCCTTGTCTGTGCGGACACTGGGAAACAGTTCCTTGCAACAGCACTTACTGGCCGTGAGGCCCTTGACTTGAATCTTACCATCAGAGCAGGAAACCAGTATTTTCAAGTTTGCTCTGGGGCAGTGGGGTTCCAAGGCACAAATAAGACTGCAGTACAGACACTAGAGGATAAACACGAAGAATCCCCGTCCATGTTGAAGTTGGAGGGGTTGGTGAATGATAGAGCCATGGGGGTAAAGACACTGTTCCAGGCAGTGTTACTGCTCACTGAGGAGTTGGCCGAGTTCAGTGCTGCTATGCATGCTACATATTGTACATGTACAAGGCTTCATTCACTTTCCACACCACCTGCTGGAGTTGTGTGCAAATGGGACACGTGCAGAGATGGTGCCCAGCAGAGCTGGATCCAAGTCAGATTTGACTTGACTTGACGTGTCAAGTCAAGTCACAAGTCGACTTGACTTGGACTTGCCAACTTGCTGACTTGACTTGACTTTGACTTGACATGACTTGACTTGGACACATGAATGACTTGCGATTTTGACTTGGGTTCTGCCAAGTCAATGTGGCAAATAAAAATATTGTGTACAGTATATAGCCAACATGGAAAACAGGTCTCAACTGTGTACCTATTTATCATGTTTATTTCATCAGTGCTACTAGCAACACTCAGAGTATATCAAGGCTAGCTCTGGGGCCTTTATTGAGTTGTGTGTGCTTTGTAAATTGTGGAAATTCTCACCAAAGCGTGTATGCTTAGTGTACCTGGTGAACATGAAAGAGCCTGCCTTGTCACTGTAGCTATATAAGTGCTTTACTAATCTGTCGGAGCAAGGTGAACATGATGTAATCTGGAATAAGTTGATGGCTGGTGCATTTAACACAGTGTTGAATTTAGCATCTCAGTCAAGAGACGGCAGTCCCATCACTGTGGAGCAGGCACGTCTATTAGAGTCTCCAACTAAAAAGGAAAGCTATAGCCCTTCAGAACTTTCTGATTCAGTAGAACATCTGTGTGAGACTCTCTTTCTGTACCAGACAATATTCGTGAAGAGACAATATCGGAACTTGGGAGAAATAAACAGACACATTTGTGTGACCATGCTGTGAGTCCAAAGATAGCTGCCAGCAAAAGACAGCTCTCCAGTGTATAGCCACCAACCTAGCCCCTGGGCCTATACCCATCCCTGCTAAGGAATGGGCATAGGTTCTAAAACCAACTCAGGGTGCCACAATGGAATTGCCATTCTCTGGGGTGAAAGTTGAGTCAGATGAGTCTGTCGAAAAGCCAGTAGTGAGTCGAGGGGGTGCCAGGGGGTGAAGCATAAGCAAACCATAATGATAGGTTCTTTGTGTCTGCTTGTTGAGTCAGGAGTTGAGGAGAATGATCACACTATTCCTATCCAGGACAGAAGTTAAGCAGAGGCCAGAGAAACCTTTGCCAAGTGCTCAGGTACATTTGGAATGAGTAAAATGCCAAAGGTTCAGGCCCCCGTTGAGGATAATAAGACCAGGCTGAGCTGAGAGGCATTCCAGTTGATCCAAAGCTTGTATCGTTGGCGAACGATTGAACGGTTGTTGCCGTATCTGTGACTTCCCTTGGACGGAGAGGTGTATACAGAGCCATGTTCAACAAAACTTCGCCAATGTTATTGTGCATGCTAGTTTTAACACATAAACTACAATGTCGTGTATAACCATTAGATGAGAAAGGAAAGTAACGGGCATGCTACATGTACATGTACATGGGCGCACCACTTCTACGAATATCACACGTTTAAATAACAGAAAACGTTGTTAGGTGCTACACATCTGTTGCGGTTTTTTTCTTGTAAAATAAAGAAGTTGTCTACTCAATAATTCAGCTAGAGGCAAGGGTAGATAAGTCTAAGTAATTAGTGTAGCCTGTGAACCTACAAGAGATAATTGGGGGAACTGTTGCGACTACATTCAATCTCTTTGTGTTTCACCCCCTTTTGTAGCTTAGATTAAAACCTCTACTATTTTAGCAATACATAGAAAGATGCAAGTTGAAATATGTCTGCTTGGTGCCAATTAAATTCAACTAAATGTTTTCTATACGTAGCGGCACCTGAGAAGTTTGGCTTGAATTCATGGTTGAGAATGGATACCATGTATTGGCTGCTGTTTTGTTTTATTCTTGCTGTGTTTACAATGTGGATTGAACTTTTCCCACAGTGCTGGTCTGTTGTTGGTTTAATTTAAGCTATACAGCTTCCGTCAATTTTGAGGTCAGTAGAATATACATGTATTGCAAATTAAGTATTAAATTGATTTTAATTTATTTAATAGTTTCATTTAATTATCCTAAAAGCTAAACTCAACTGCTAGCAACTTGTCAAAGCATCTTAAATCAGCTGTAGACAATCAACACTGGATTCGTATTTGGTAATGTTAAACATTTATAACATGCAATAAAGTTCAACATCAGTAACCGCAAAACGCAAAATTAATACGATTCACATCAATTTTGCATACCCATAAGACATGTAGATGGAAGCCAATCTACAAGTTCGACAAGATTAGTATCTCAGCCCTCTGCAAGCAAATGAAGTTGACGGGTTAGCTAACTTGGCAGATACCTGTGCCCTCTTGTACGGGACCCAGACATACTCCATCACAGCATGACATGGAGGCCACTGCTGTACCAACTCTGGCCCAGTTGCTATCTAAACATATGAAGGGTATTCATCTAGCTAGTTGGTATAAGAAGTCTGCCAAGGACAATGCAGTGATAAACAGTTCAAGAGGGACAAAACAGCCCCGTCTTGAAGAATCACCAGACACTTCTCCATGTAGACAGATGTGAAGCACCAAACCCCAACCCTAGTCACATTTAGTGAAGCCAGATGCGTGGACCCACTGGAACAGCTATTGGGTAGAAAGCTGCTGTCTATGACAGAAGGTTCCATAACTAAGGAGGTTAGATCTCCACACAAATCTTATGTTCATCGTTTTGACAAAGAGTTTGACCGTCTTAAATCAGGCAAATGTAAATCTCTTGATAAAGACCTAAAGAGTGGGATACGGCAGGAGATCAGGAAGCCCGGTGCCGATCGTGACGAACACATTCACGCTATAAACAACACCTACCATTAAACTTTTGGATGTAATGTGCAGTAGAAAATACTAGTGTAATATTGTGGTGTTCCAGAAATGCCCGATAGGAACAGCCTCCTCGAGCCACACGCTAGAAGTTACAGTATCTGACTGTTATTGTATACTCACCTTGTATGGATGCGTATACCTATGCTTATCCTTGCCTGCACTTGCTTGTACTTGTCTAGATTGTGCAATTAAGTGGAACATTAATATTATTCTATGTCTAGTTGCCTTGTATGCCTACCATAAGGGAGGCCACAGTCTCAGAATATACTAGTTTTCACATATTATATGTTTTATGCCATTATAAGCACTTTTTTATAATGGCCAACCCTTTTAAGGTCGGCCCATGGGCCTTTTGTCGCCATATTGTTATGCAATCTGTAGGGCCGATGCTATATCACCCTTGCCGATGCTATATCGGCCTTTTGATCGGAACTATCACCGGAAACGTTCTTACTATTAATAAAAGCGTTATCATTTTCTGTACTAAATCAGCTGATGATTGGACTGCAATAAAGTCATATCTCCCAACTCAAGCTATATAAACTCTTCTCTCTCAGCAGAGCAATTACAGCTCTTGGTCCCATTGGACCACTAGCCCGAACTGACTCTTAGGCTATAAAGAACATACTCGTTCAACTCTTTTTGAGCATAGCATCGGGCCTACGGCCCTTACACGTGAATAACCCAAAAGTACTGTTCACTCTAAGTAGTAATATCAGTGCAGATCTGCACAGACATTTCCCCACGGATTCAGCCAATCACAGAGCCGTATTTCGGATTCTGACCAATCAGGAGCCACCACCCTCCGTGACCTTCGTCAAGGACACCGGAACTAGCCAAAATTTCCCCACGACCTTGCCAAGGTCGCGCTCCGGAACTGAGCGTTTCCTCCTCAAAAAATTTCCTAACCGCGAACGAAAAATCTCCAAAAATTTTCCTAACCGCGACCGAAAAATCTCAAAAAATAATCCTAACCGCGAACGAAAAAAATCTCCAAAAAAAACTTACCTCGAATGAAACGTCCCCGTCCTCGATTCTCTTAAAACTCTCCAACCTCTCCCTCGCGCCTCTTCTCTCCACGCCTCTCGCCTCTCGAATGATCGCCACCGACCCCGTCCCCCGCCTCTCCTATTCCAAGCCCCGCCCTCAAACCTCGGAATCTCCGCCCCGACCCTTTGACCAATCGACTGTGGACGAGGGGTGGGAGCCGGCCGCCAGCCGGGTCCCTCCCGCCCGGGACCCGTCGCGTTCTTCCCGACTATTTCCCCGGGGTTTTGAAATTCGTATCACCATGTTTTTGGGTTTCGATTAATAATACGTATATTTCATCGTATTCCTTAGAAAGTATATAATGATAGAAAGTATAGAATAGAAAAAAATGGTCGATTAATAATACGTTTATTTTATTGTATTCGTAAGAAAGTATATAATGATAGAAAGTATAGAATAGAAAAAAAATGGAAAGTATAGAGTAGAAAAAAGTACATAACTGAAACTATATAGAAAGGCCATAATATCGTATTCGCTAGAAAGTATAAATGTGTATATTTTGTTTGAAATTATAAATTTAAAACTATAAATATAGAAGCGAAAGGTGTATAATTCACTCAATATCCTCCCTCTATTGTTATTTAGTTTAGCCTGGTAAAGAGAAAATGAAAAAAGAAAATGTGAATAAAATGTTTGAGAAATTAATGAAGAAAGATTAGAAAACATAATAGAGACAGTAGAGAGTAATGTGTACAGCTATATATTCAAAACGGTAGGGTAAAAACACTTACTTGAGCTACCACCTTCATATTTCGCTTGATTGAAACAATCGATTCAGTGTTTTTGTCATTGCAATAAGCCTAAAATTAAAAGGTAACAAAAAGTCTATAATTAAAAGATAAAAAAATGTAAAAGAAGTGAGAATACAACAAATAAAAATGTAGAGCAAAAAATCTTATCATTCAGAGAAAATTACTAGAAAAAATTACTAGAAAAATTACTAGAAAAATAAGGTAAATCTTGCTCACCATTGTTGTAGTTCAGTATATTCACTAGACTTTTGGACTTCTAATTTTTGTAAGAAAGTAGAACTTTTTTCAATACAGATTTGCCTTTCTTCAACTTTAGTTCTTGGAATGAGGCCCAACCAGAAAAACTTTTGTTTTTATATGTTTTTGCTCAAAAATTCCTTAACCAATCAGCTAAAAGGGGCATTTTAAGGTTAAAGAGGCCTTTTTAAGGTTAGGACTTTTTATAGAATTATTAAGAGGAAAGAGGTAGATTTTGAAGGTTGGAGGGGTCGGAGAGGGTTGGAGAGGGTCGGAGGAGGGTGGGAGAGGGTCGGAGGAGGGTGGGAGGGGGTCGGAGGAGGGTGGGAGGGGGTCAGAGAGGGTTGGAGGAGGGTGGGAGAGGGTTGGATGGGGTTGGAGGAGGGTGGGAGGGCGTCGGAGAGGGTTGGAGATGGTTGGAGGAGGATGGGAGGGGGTCGGAGAGGGTGGGAGGAGGTTGGAGGGGGTCGAAGGAGGGTGGGAGGGGGTCGGAGAGGGTCGGGGAGGGTTGGAGGAGGGTGGGAGAGGGTCGGAGGAGGGTGGGAGAGGGTCGGAGGGGGTCAGAGAGGGTCGGAGGAGGGTGGGAGGGGGTCGGAGAGGGTGGGAGGGGCTCGGAGATGGTCAGAGGAGGGTGGGAGGAGGGTGGGAGGGGGTCGGAGGAGGGTGGGAGAGGGTTGGATGGGGTTGGAGGAGGGTGGGAGGGCGTCGGAGAGGGTTGGAGATGGTTGGAGGAGGGTGGGAGGGGGTCGGAGAGGGTGGGAGGAGGTTGGAGGGGTTCGAAGGAGGGTGGGAGGAGGTCGGAGAGGGTCGGAGGAGGGTGGGAGGGGGTCGGAGAGGGTGGGAAGGGCTCGGAGATGGTCGGAGGAGGGTGGGAGGGGGTCGGAGGGGGTCAGAGAGGGTCGGAGGAGGGTGGGAGGGGGTCGGAGGAGGGTGGGAGGGGGTCGGAGAGGGGTGTTAGGGGGTCGGAGGGCGTCAGGAGGGGTGGGTGAGGTTGGAGAGGGCCACCCTCTCCAACCCCCTCCCACCCCTCTCTGACCATCTCCGACCCCCTCCCACCCTCCTCCGACCCCCTCCCACCCCTTCCGACCCCCTCTCACCCTCCTCCAACCATCTCCAAGCCCCTCCTACCCTCTCCGACCCCCTCCCACCCTCCTCCGACCATCTCCGACCCCCTCCCACCCTCCTCCGACCCCCTCCCACCCCCTCCGGCCCCCTCTCACCCTTCTCCAACCATCTCCGAGCCCCTCCCACCCTCTACGACCCCCTCCCACCCTTCTCCGACCCTCTCCGACCCCCTCCCACCCTCCTCCGACCCCCTCCCACCCTCTCCGACCCCCTCCCACCCTCTCCGACCCCCTCCCACCCTCCTCCGACCCTCTCCGACCTCCTCCCACCCTCCTTCGAACCCCTCCAACCTCCTCCCACCCTCTCCGACCCCCTCCCACCCTCCTCCAACCATCTCCAACCCTCTCCGACGCCCTCCCACCCTCCTCCAACCCCATCCAACCCTCTCCCACCCTCCTCCGACCCCCTCCCACCCTCCTCCCACCCTCCTCCGACCATCTCCGAGCCCCTCCCACCCTCTCCGACCCCCTCCCACCCTCCTCCGACCCTCTCTGACCCCCTCCGACCCTCTCCCACCCTCCTCCGACCCTCTCCCACCCTCCTCCAACCCTCCCCGACCCTCTCCGACCCCCTCCCACCCTCCTCCAACCATCTCCAACCCTCTCCGACGCCCTCCCACCCTCCTCCAACCCCATCCAACCCTCTCCCACCCTCCTCCAACCCTCTCTGACCCCCTCCCACCCTCCTCCGACCCCCTCCCACCCTCCTCCAACCCTCTCCAACCCCCTCCCACCCTCCTCCGACCCTCTCCGACCCCCTCCCACCCTCCTCCGACCATCTCCGACCCCCTCCCACCCTCTCCGACCCCCTCCCACCCTCCTCCGACCCTCTCCGACACCCTCTAACCCTCTCCCAACCTCCTCCAACCCTCTCCCACCCTCCTCCGACCCTCTCCCACCCTCCTCCAACCCTCTCCCACCCTCTCCGACCCCCTCCCACCCTCCTCCGACCTTTTCCAACCTCCTCCCACCTTCTCCGACCCCCTCCCACCCTCCTCCAACTCTCTCCAGCCCTCTCTGACCCCCTCCCACCCTCCTCCGATACCCTCCAACCCTCTCCGACCCCCTCCAACCCCCTCCAACCCTCCTACACCTCTCTAACTACCTCCCACCCCTCTCCAATCCTCTCAGGTCTTAGTGATAGAAGTTTGAGAGGTGGGAGGGACTTCTGCTATAAAAGTGGCACACATCTCTTAGAAAAGTCACAATGCTCATAAGAGCTAGTGAGAGAGATAGTCTAGTGGAAGAATATAGTGAGAGAGATAGTCTAGTGGAAGAAGAGCAATCTACACAGAGGATGGAGAATATAGCAGAGCTACAAGAGGAAGGAATACAGATACTCTTAAAAGATGTTCTTCCAAAGTCTGTGTGGGACTATATGATCAGTAGAAACATGGATACAACGAACAGTCCTTGGATGTGGTTCTTCGTAGATCAAAATGCAAAGTGTGAGGTTATAAATGAGATCTGCTTTTACATCATGGGAATTATTCAATCGGTGAGATATCTCTACACAGGAGTGGGGAAAGACTTTAGAGAGCGTGCCCTCTCTTTTAACGACTTTAAGACTAGATGGACTGTAATTAAAAGGGGACTACCACGTAGACCTCATGATGAAGTACGAAAGTATGACATTCAGTATATTATCGATGAGATGGAGCTACCTGGACAGATTAAGGCAAACGTGAAGGAGATGGTGGAGATAATCAGATTCACTCCTACTAATATAGTATATCTACTAAACATTTTTATCTACATAGATAATGAGCCTCAGCGTGAACGTGCGAAATATGAACTATTCTATAGAGTTTTAAATATCTTAGAGCGTGGAGCAAGAAGACGTAAGCTAGAAGATGAAAGACAAAAAACACGAAACAGGAGAGGAGTTGATGATATAGACATTACAGGAAGTATTATAAGATCTAGGAGACATGTCTATGCAGCACACTTCTCTATTCCATCAAAAAAAAGAAAGACAACCTCTCCTTCTAGAGAAGAAGACTACATTTCTCACACATCCTCACCAGTTGATAGTAGTCTGTTGGAAGTAGATTTTGAAAAAGACCCACTCCCCTCTTCTAGAGTTGAAGATACACCCCATGCACCAACACCAGTTGATAGAAAGATAATAGAGGTAGACTTTGAAGAGAAGGTGGAGCAACTAGAGCTTATTACAGAAGGTGATGATGAAAATTTAGTGACTAATCTTCCTAATGGAAGAGATGAACAAATAGAAGAGAGAGTGATAGAGGAAAAAATACAGACTGTCATTGGTGAAGGAGAAATAATAGAGAGAGAGAGAATACAAGTTGAGGATGTTAAAGTAATTAAATCTAGTAGTGAAGAAGAAAGAGAGGAGCGAGATGAGAGTAGTGAGCTTGATCAAAAAACATCTAGTATTATTCCTAACTTTCAAATTCCTTTTATACAAGAAGAAGAAGAAAGTAGTGAAGACTCATTACCACTACCCTTGTGGGTACCTACTAGCGATGCATAAAAATGTAGTGAAAGTAGATTCATCTATCAAAAGCCTTGAAAATGTTAGAGAGACAACAAGTGGAGAACAAAGGGCTAGAGTGTGGTGATGTTGCAGATGGTTTGCTACGAGATGTTGTAGAGATTGTTTTAGAAAATGTAGAAAAAGTTGACGATGACTCTAGCGTGAGAGTTGATAATAAAGTTAGGAAAAAGAGGTGACCTCTTCATCTAGCTATGACACTTCTTGTTCTACTCTTATTCATAGTCGGATTTTATTATGCTTATACTTATTTGAGAGCTAATATGACTCTACTTAAAGCTGAAGAGAGTGAGAAAAGCATCATAAGACCCTCAGGCATTCAAGTGAGTAACTACAATGTCACAGCGAGAAACAGATCTTCGTCTTAAGAACCCTTTCACAGCACTAGTATGCGGACCTACAGGGAGTGGAAAAACGGAACTCTTGTTCAATCTCATTAATAGAGTCGCTGAAGTATCTACCCCAACTCCTATGGATATTATATACTGCTATGGTGTGTGGCAACCTCGGTTCGACGAATTTAAAGACAGGGTACACTTTCATAGCGGGATGATTGATGTGGAGAATGACATCCCTCGAGATGGAAATATTCGATGGCTCATTATAGATGACTTGATGGGAGAAGTCGGAGGAAAAGAATCTATTAATGCCATATTTACCAAATTTAGTCATCATCTTAACATAAGCGTCTTTTTTCTCCTACAAAATCTTTTCCCTAAAGATAATAGGACAGTCTCTATAAACTCGCAGTACTTTTTTCTGTTTAAAAATCCTAGAGATGGAGTATCCGTGTCTAACCTTGCTAAACAAGCATTCCCTCAAAGTATGAAAGCTGTGCAGGAAGCATTTGGGGATGCTACGCGTGAACCTCATTCATATTTTTTATCAATCTGAGACAAGAAACTCCCGAGTGGGCTCGATTAATTGGAAATTTCGCTTCTAGACATTTGCCAATGGCTGCCTACATTCCTAATAACACTTCCTATAAGTAAAGCATACTCACCACTCCATCACCATTTCGAACTTAGGATTTGAAGAGAGAGTACACGTTCAGATATGAGATACGTAAATTCACCGAGTATGTCAACACGATTAAGAAGAAACGCCTTGAGCATTTTAGCACTATCCAGAGCTAGAGCTAGCGTTAGAAATGCAACAATCTCTGAGGCAAACAAGGATCTTGTATTAGCGCTTGTCGAATGCGCTCGGAATGTATTAATAGGCAATGTTCAGCTAACACCCACTCAGTTGACCTCTTTACGTCGACATAGAAGGGCAATTGAAGATCTTATCAACTCACGTACCACTCTAAAAGAAAAAAAGGTAATTCTACAGCGAGGGGGATTTCTTGGACTTCTTCTCAAACCTCTAATAGGATTAGTTGGTGGACTTCTTGGAGGACGAAGATAGTCACAAAGATAATGGCTCTCAGATTTTCTAAAAAATACATTCTCATTAGTAAAGATGACTACGACTCTGTAGAAAAAAAAAAGGGGGTTGTACCTACCTCTCTCAAAATCCAGACTTGGTTTTAGCTGAAAAGACGAGAGAAGATATTCACTCTAACCTTAAAGATTCCTCAAAAGATGTATACTCTCAACTTGAACAACATACCCATAATATGAGTAAGTTTTTAAAAGAATTAAAAATATCTCGTCAACCCCAGCGAGACCTCTTCAGTCAGTTGGATAGTATTAGCACTGGTCTTGGAGGGGTGCGAGAGTCAATACACCAACCTAGAGTAAGACAGGAGAGAGAATACCTAGAACAAGATCCCGTTGATATTTTGCTATCAAATAGAAATGGGGAAGAACGAAGCAGGCAGATATTACTTGAGCGAGAGCGTAAGCGTCATCTAATACCTCAGCTGCAAATGTCTGGACAAGGGATAAAACGGAAGAGGTATAAGGCTAGATCCTCAGACTACACAACGACGTTCAATCGTAAAGACGAGCAAAAAGACGAGTCTAATCGGCTACAACTACATGAGAAGGGTGGAAGAAGTCCTGTCATAACTAGGTCTACATCAGATGCTAGAAAAGCGAGTGAACGAGTGGGGAGAGATATAGTGAAACATCAAGCAAGATTTAAACAAGCTTTGGATAAAGGTGTGCACAAGAGAGTAGGAAAAGATAGAAAATGGTTGATGAGCGAATAGGTGTTGATGAAGCCTTGCGAGATATATACTACTCCCCACCCCCAACCCCCTTCTTTTGGTGGGAAGAGAAAGTTGATCTATTCTTCCCCACCGGGTGTGAATAAGAATGATGTTGATAGATGGTTAAGGGGGCAAGACGCGTACACACTACACTACCCCATTAGGACTAAATTTTTGAGAAGAAAGACGATCGTCGCTGGAGTTGGAGAGCAGATGCAAGCGGACTTAGTCGATGTTCGCTCACACAAAGATCAGAACGATGGTGTAACATTTTTACTCACCTGCATAGACGTCTTTTCTAGAAAGGCTTGGGTATTCCCTTTACTTAACAAATCAGGACTAGCGGTGTCTAGAGTACTCTCATCTCTTTTTAAAAGAGAAACATGCTCTAGACTACAGACTGATAAGGGAAAAGAGTTTATGAATCAAAGGGTGCGTGAGGTTCTGCAAGAAAACAAGGTTAACCACTTTTCTTCAGAAAATGAGGTTATAAAAGCTTCACTTATTGAACGTTTTAATCGAACGTTGAGAGGAAAGCTTCACAGACTTTTAACTTACAGAGGTGATGGTCGATTCTTAGACGATCTAGATGATTTGGTATCTAGCTATAACAACAGCTTTAATTGCTCTATAGGTATGAAGCCTAATGAAGTTGATGAAGATAATCAAGAAGATATTTGGATGCGCCTGTTCGAATCATCCCCTGAACGATGGGTTAATAAAAAGAGGGTAGCATTTACACCTGGAGATCATGTAAGGATATCAATGGCTCGTGGAAGCTTTGACCGTGGTTTTACAGCGAACTATTCAACTGAGATCTTCATTGTCAAAGACATTCTCTCGCACACATCTCCTCCAGTTTACAGATTAAAAGATCTGAATGGAGAAAATGTTGAGGGGACATTTTACAGTCAAGAGTTGGTGCGAGTAGACCTTCCCGAAACGTTTAAAGTAGAAAAGGTCTTACGCAAGAGGAGAAGGCGGGGAAGAGAAGAGAGTTTCGTAAAGTGGATGGGATATCCTGACTCATTCAATAGTTGGATTGATTCTAGCCAGTTCGTATAAAACAGTATAAATCTCTACAACTTGTGTAATCATCCTCACTCTAAAGATGGCCTTCAATGTCACACTTACCTCGAATGTATTGCTTGGAGGAGAGGCTTCTAATACTAATGCACACTTTACGACAAAGTTAGCGAGACCGCTTAATCTTCCTTCATCACAATGGGAGGTAGGACTCCTCGATATACAATATCCCGTTTCTTGGAGGAATATCGAGCTCGGCTATGTTGAAGTAAAGAATACAAGTGAGAGTGTACCTCGACGTTGTAATATCAGAAATGGAAGGTATAGTTCAATAGGAGAACTGCTAACGGAGATCAATAGATCTTTGATAAACTTTTCTTTAGAAAATGAAGTAAACTTTTACTACGATGCTTTACGTAATGAGTCTTTTATCTTGATACGAGGAAATACTCATTCAATAAGACTTTCTAGAGATGTAGCCTGGATCCTTGGATTTGAGCCTAATAAAGTCTATGAAGCAGAGGTAACTCGCAGTCCGAATTCTCCTGATATCAACGCAGGCTTCACTTCACTCTACGTATACTCATCAGTTGTAGCACCGAGACTCGTGGGGGATAGTCTAGTTCCTCTCTTACGCACCATTCCGATAACTGAGACTGAGAGAAATAGTACAGTGTTTCGAGAGTTTTCTAATGTACAGTATTCACCAGTCTCGAATACCAGTACTGATCTCATTGAAA
The DNA here is from genome assembly GCA_935421135.1 of Bugulina stolonifera. Classification (NCBI taxonomy): domain Eukaryota; kingdom Metazoa; phylum Bryozoa; class Gymnolaemata; order Cheilostomatida; family Bugulidae; genus Bugulina; species Bugulina stolonifera. The sequence continues at coordinate 8,268,654 of OW285189.1, forward strand.
TAGATATAAGGCGCGATGATGGTGAGAGAGTCTCATTTCGTAGTGGAAAGGTTGTGCTGACGGTTCGTTTTAGACCTCGTGGAGAAGTTTAGAATTATAGTGAATATCATGGCTCCACGTATAGTTCCATACTTTCCGACTGACTCTAGTGAAATGTATGAAGACTACTACAACTCTCAGGTAGGAGATGGAATGTCTGTATATCGAGGACGCCCTGTCATGACGGGTAATGGAATTGGCTCTCTATTTTCTGGTCTGGCAAGAGGAGTGTTACCACTCTTGAAAAAAGGAGCTAAAACAATTGGAAAGAAACTTCTAACAACTGGTGCTGGTCTACTGGGAGATGTAATAAAAGGAGAAAATTTTAAGACATCTGCGAGTAAGCGTTTCCGTGAGGCCGGTGGAGATCTTCTACATGATGTTGAGGGTGTACTACGTAGTTCTCAAGTTAAAAGAAAAAAAGCTGGAGGGCAAGCCTCTTCTTCTAGGGTTAGTAAAAAGAAGCGGCGAGGAAAGAGAACTATATTTGACTAAAATAATATATATATATATATCAAAGAATATACTATTGGAAGGCAGTTACGAATAAGTTGTCAACGGAGAAAGAAGTAGATATAAAGCATGTCTGTCAACCATCGAGCTGTAGCACTTTCTAAAGTCTCCGAAGACTCTGCGGATACTGTAAACTCAGCCTTCGATTTATTCGCCACCCCTCCAACACACACTAGTGTACTCCGAGGAGAGTGGATACCGCTAGCACCCATTACACAATCTCAAGAGGGTGCCATTGAGATTGTAATCCCACCATCGGATGAACTTTACACAGACCTATCGAAAAGTTACTTAGCCGTAACAGTCAAAGTGATCAAAGCGGATGGGAATAATTTCCCCGAAGCTGCTAATGATGTTCTCTATATTAAGGGTGATAACTTTATGCATTCCCTCTTCTCAACGGCTACTTTTCAACTAGCTGGACAAGATGTAGAATACGAAGGAAACTATCCATTTCGTGCCTATCTTGAGAATTTACTCAATTATGGTAAAGACGCTAAAAAGTCTTATATGGCTGTGGGTAGCGGATGGACTGAAGATGATGGTACTGGAAATGACTATGCTGACATTACAAATGCTGATAAATTAGTCAGAAAAACCCCTTTACTATCGAGTGGGGAGATGAATTTCTACGGGAGACCTAGACTGAGCGTTTTCGCTCAAGGAAGAGTTATTCCACCCGGAGTGGGTTCAAGACTCACCCTACAGCGTGCTACACCACAAATGTCTCTCGCCGGTGCTGCTGAAAATCTTGCTCATACAGCGAGGATTTTGATAACTAAAGCCGAGTTGTGGGTACGACGCGTACAGGCAAATCCTTCACTACAAAAAGCGCAGATGGATGTGTGGGTTGGAGAAGAAGAAAGTATAAAGCTACCCATCGATAGAATTAAGACTCACTTCCATGTCATTGCTAGAGGACAGCAGAGTGTGAGAATCAATTTCGATCAGGGTGGTCAACGTCCTAATCGCGTTTTCGTGGGTCTACTAGATCATACCGCCAAAAGTGGAGCCTACTCTAAAAATCCGTTTAAGTTTGCACCATATGATGTAAGCTCTGTCGAACTACTTATAGACGGTAGTCCTGTAACGAGAAGATACGAGCCTGATTATACGAGTGGAAGATTCGCGCGTGAATATATGAATCTTTTCACCGTGACTGGTACATCAGACGCGGATACGGGGAATGAAATCACCTCTTCTAGATTTCAAACAAACTCAGCAATCTACGCCTTTGACGCTTCAGGAGACTTGTGTGACGACAACTTTCACCTACTTTCAAACGGATCTCTTTCTGTCAATCTCTCATTCGCGAGAGCTACGGATACAACATTGAGTCTATTCGTATACGAAGAAAAAGACGATATCATTTATATAAACAGTAATCACGAAGTATCTATGGTTGCCGGTATGATGTAGAAATGGATACGATGAGTATAGCGCGCATCCTCACCGATGATGAAGAGAGTTCTAGTCTATTCAGAGGTGTTATGCCGAGAGATCACTTTATAAATTCTTTTTCCACTCCCGGGATCCACGTCTTCAACACCCACTCGAGTGATAGAGTCGGTGAACACTGGATATCAGTTTTCTCAACCAGCAAAGAGATTGACTACTTTGACTCTTACGGACTCCCACCATCTTTTTATCCCGATGTGTGTGAAATGCTTGAGAGAAATGATGTAATCATCCGATGGAATGGAGAGTGTATTCAAGGAGAACTGAGTAATGTGTGCGGGGATTATTGCATTCTATTCTGCCTCTTACGAGCTAGAAGATGGAGCATGTCTAAGATCATTAAGCGTCTCATCACAATTACTTCAGAAGAAATGCGTGATCACTCCGTTAGAGCTCTACTCTCGAGAATGTATGGTAAAACGATTGGTAAAAACATACCAAGATCGATGCATATAAATGGACTCGAGTCTATATTAAATTGTAGTTTTGAATGATGAAATTATGTAGCTTACACGATATTCTCGCTTACTATATGTGCGTTATATATGTCATTTATTTTATACACCTTGTGTTCTACTCTATACTTTCTATCATTATATACTTTCTAAGGAATACGATGAAATATACGTATTATTAATCGAAACCCAAAAACATGGTGATACGAATTTCAAAACCCCGGGGAAATAGTCGGGAAGAACGCGACGGGTCCCGGGCGGGAGGGACCCGGCTGGCGGCCGGCTCCCACCCCTCGTCCACAGTCGATTGGTCAAAGGGTCGGGGCGGAGATTCCGAGGTTTGAGGGCGGGGCTTGGAATAGGAGAGGCGGGGGACGGGGTCGGTGGCGATCATTCGAGAGGCGAGAGGCGTGGAGAGAAGAGGCGCGAGGGAGAGTTTGGAGAGTTTTAAGAGAATCGAGGACGGGGACGTTTCATTCGAGGTAAGTTTTTTTTGGAGATTTTTTTCGTTCGCGGTTAGGATTATTTTTTGAGATTTTTCGGTCGCGGTTAGGAAAATTTTTGGAGATTTTTCGTTCGCGGTTAGGAAATTTTTTGAGGAGGAAACGCTCAGTTCCGGAGCGCGACCTTGGCAAGGTCGTGGGGAAATTTTGGCTAGTTCCGGTGTCCTTGACGAAGGTCACGGAGGGTGGTGGCTCCTGATTGGTCAGAATCTGAAATACGGCTCTGTGATTGGCTGAATCCGTGGGGAAATGTCTGTGCAGATCTGCACTGATATTACTACTACTCTATATGTAATGCAGAAAGAATAGTCTAGTTGACCACTCCTAGGCTCTTCCCACACTCGTACCATCGGTACCCGTATGATTCAAGCACAAAAACATTACAATATGCCTACTCTACATGTACAATAACAATCACAGTACTTTTCATACTTATTGTTAATCCTCACTAGTAAAGGTGTATGCTTTCCTATACATCTGTACTTTCAATTGGAGGAGCATATTGTAGTGGATTCTTACACATATTGTAGTATTTTAGTCAATACTGGTGATTAATAGCAGCCAGTCTAGCATTATGCAGTGTAAACTGCCATCTTATATCAGTAATAGCTTGCCAGTCCCTAAGTGCAAGTTATTTCACATTGTCGGCAAGAACGTTGAACTTTGTTACACCAACCTGGCGATCGCTTCTGAAAAACTACCCTCTCTTTGCAGCCACGCTGTAGGTCACTTCATAAATTAAATGCTGTGTATGCTCATAACTTTCATTGGTCAGCTATCTGAACTATCTGAATTATTAGTGCCGAGATGTTACTGAGTGAAAGGTAAAATAGTAATCGTGGTCATGAGAACAATTAGACTACTGAGGGTAGCTACCATGTAGGCATGATATTAGGCTCATGATAGCTCCATGGGGAACTGGAGCTTAGAGGTGGGCAACGATGATCTTTGTGAAACCATAACAATATGGCATACAAAGTCATGAATAACTTACGATGTAGTGTCTTCCACACAGTTGTGAAGTTCTCTAATTCGAGCATCTTCTTCACATGAGTTATGTGACTGATATTTTGACCACTCCATTCATTCTGTATTGCTGCTTGAGAAAGTCTGTAGACTTTCTCCGGTATGGCTCCAGGATATGAGAGTGCTTTGGAAACCTAGTAGCGCAGCACAAAAACAATACATACAATCAGGAAGTAGCAGGTAAAACTAGATGTATAATACATGTTTATAATACGTATACCTATTATTGGCTAATCCTTTTGTCATCACAGATTTAATAAAATTCTCTCCTTCGCAAATCAACACACATCAACTGGCTAAATGAAAAATCAATTTTTACCAGACTACTTCAACAAACATTGTGCCCTCTTTAGACACTTGAATTTATTTTGTGTTTACACGGCAGCAGCTCTTCACAAAGTAGGGATTAACTACTTGGTATCCCTATAGAACCCTGTTTTCAACAGTTGGCATAGAAGTGTATAACGGAAAATGATTATAACAGATGAAAATGTTTGTTTAATCATTTGAACCAGAGCACTAGAGCACTATTGTTTGAAATAATATCTTCCAAGAGCTATTCATGTGCTGCTTACTAAAATATGGTTTTAGGTGCACAGTGATTAATCAGTGAAAATTTAATGGACAATCTTCGACTGAGTACGGCAAAAAAGATAATCTGCAGAGTAATTTACATTATCAGAGAAAAACGATGACAAAAAACCAGTGATGAAAATGCACGATATCATCATAGACAAACTAGGATTGTAGGTGTCTTCACGACCTCTTGGACGAACCCGGGTCGCAAATAAAAATTGCAAGATGGCCGTCCGACCAAGGCCACAAGGGCTATTGGCCTGGGATTTTACTTGACCAGACGAAACCATCCCTAGCTCATCGACCCACCTGATTTCTTCGCGCGAAAACGAGGATTTTGCTTTTGGCCCAGGCCGGTGTGTTCGCGACTCTGTGACAGATGTGTGCCAGAAAATATTTTCGCAAATCGGCCTGGGTCTGAGGCTTAGGTCACGAAGACACCTTCTAATATTAGTGATTTGAGTAATTAGTAGAAAACCAAACCGGTTCATTAGCTAGAAATTGAATGCTTCTCTAGTGATATGCCTTTCTACTTCTCAGTACGGAGTACAAATCTAGATTGTCAATGAAAATTAAAAGGATTACCCTGAGTGCAATCTTAGCTTGAGAGAATGCTGAATTCATAATTGCATTCTCCATAGCAGCAATGTCGAATGTCTGGGTACAGTAGAGTTTAATGACAGCTGTGGGAGCATCTTGGGCAATCTACGTAATTAAGATAAAGTAAGAATCTCAATACATCATCACCATAAAATGACACGAAATCAGGTGTTATTACACTTTGGGATGATTTTACCAGCACTGATCCTGTAGTCATTGTGCTGCTCTTCTTTGAATCCCATGACTAGCTAACTTTATGTTGTAACAGTTTATGATCAGCGCAATATAAGCAATAATAGCACAATATAACTGTAAACTTGCCACCGCTGATTATGGCTCATGAATCTGCAGATTGACTACATGCACAATTTTTGCTCAATTGCATTAAAAATTTCACATACATGATGAAATTATGGTGCAAAGTATAAATATAAAGTTTTAGGGAAGAAAAATTCTCGCTAAAAATATACTGATATTGTACAGTCATAGCCTGAAGTCTATAATAATTGTGCAAGTGGAGATTGGGCACAAGAGGAAGAGTGAAAAAAGTTTGCGCCAAACCAATTCAGCTCTAAAGCCATCATTCATCATTCATAACAAATTTGAAGAAACACAAACATGTAAACATAGCAATTCAATTAATGCCAAATTATAAAAGGTCTTATACTATCCATGACTTTCTTAATACAGTTACCTGATCAAATCTTTCAATGAAGGATTTCTCACAAATGCTATGCCACCATCTCACTAATGTGTTCAGTTCAGTTTCACAACACCTAAACAAAGACCTCCAATTCTACAAAAAAGTAGTAATATTCTGTTCAAGTAAGGAAATCATGAAACACACAGGTAGGGTATGTACATATGTATATCATATATACATAATATCTGGGTGCACATGCATTATAACTACTAATACACAATGCATATATTTATATCACTTAATTGTGTAGACATTAAAATCTGAGGTCCTTTGCAACATTAGCTTTAAACAGAGATTTGCAGTTTTAAAATTGTGACTTCCCACCCGCCCCTCTCCCTTGAGGAAGGGACTATGACTTTATTCATAATATTATATTGTAATGGTTTCTGGTATTTCGTGCGGTCGTTCTTGGACGACTACCAACCCAAAACTGAAGTGCCTATGAGTGGTGCTAGGCCTTCTCATTACATGAAAGATCGAGCGGTCTCAGTAGCCCAATAACTACCAGAGACGACCCATCTGGTCCCAAGTCTGACCTTCAGACTGTACGTTGAAAGAGAATGATCCGACCTAGTAGGCGGTTCGCTAAGCGAATGACCTGACAAAAGGAAGTGAAAGTCTCTGTATCAAGTATAGATGTGTCTTTATTGAAAGCCAAGTGAAGACTGAGACAATGAACAGTGAAACAATGCCCTTTATATAGTATAAGGACTTCCGCCCGACGTAGTGTCGGGAAAAGATGACATAGGGTCGTCCAGAAGTTGCGCAACAACATGGCCGCCGGAAGCCCGACGGCCGACCCAAAATGGGTTGGGTTATACAAAAGTTGCTTATAATGATCCAATTCATGTACAAAATGAATATCAAGTAATTCTGAGAGGGTACATGGGTATAAAAGGCACTAAAAGACATGGTAATGATTATACAAGTATATACAATAACATAGAAGTTACACAGGGTAGAATGCAAGCAAGTATATACATGTAAGCACACATAATAATGAGTGTCAGGTGTAAGAGACGACTGTGCGTACCATTACACAGCCCCCTCACACTAGGTCATAGGTGTATCTAGTGTTAAGTTTATAAGGGTACGGTATAGTGCAGACTCTCTGGAAACTACATCCAATTCTGCTTGTATCAGTCGGAGTTGCTGAGGGTGTTCCAAGTACTGGTTGGCTAGTGTACGAAGAGCTATTTCTCGAGTGTGGAGCGGCTCGAAGTGCTGGCGTAAAGTGTCCCCCACTTGTTGTCGGCTGGCTACGTAGTGGATCCGTGGCTTGAGGTCAGCAAGCTGTTGTGAAAGCATGAGTGACGGATCCGGAGATGCAGGACATGTGGCGTCAGGCTTGGATAGCGTAGGAGACGCGTGTTGTGGAGATTGGACGGAAGGAACAGCAGGAAAGTCTGGAGAGGCTCGGTGTAGGCTTCTGACGGGAACTTGAGGAGAGCAATGGGGGAGACTTCTAGCGTCGGCCTAGACTGCAGGGGTTCAATCAGTAGGACTCGAGAAGCTGTACATGGGTCCTTAGGTGGAGATCCTTCATAAATGGTACCAGAGTGGGCAGTAGGCATGCTCTTCCTGGGGGCAGGCTGTGTCTTCCAGGAGGGTAAACATCCACGTCGGCCAAGGGGAGCCGTATGTACTTCGGATGTGCTAGTGGTGGGTCACCAAGGAGAGGGTCCAACAGGGGTAGTGGTTGACGATGAGGAAGAGGAGGAGGCAAGATCAGAGGGTGCAGAGTCTGGTGTCAGCTCAGGAGATGGAGAAGGACTACGCTGTCTCTTTGGAGGCCGCTTTCGTGTGGAGCGGACACTAGACAAGTAGACGGGCCGATTAGTTCCTGATTGTCCATCCATGGTGGGATGACATGGCAAGAATGGTGGGGGATCCTTTACGTCCCACCATTCCATGAGAGCAGGATAACTGGGCTCGTCCGTGAGGAACAGACGTTTCCCACAGATACTGGATCTCCGACTGAAGTGATGACCTAATGCATCACAGCTGACTGAACTGCGTCCGCACCGGCAGTAAAAGCGTGCGAAGTGTTGCCATAGGTGTATGTTGAGTCTTTTGAGAGTTCCGTAGAAGCCACACTTTGCACATTTGGAGGTGGGTTGGCTCTTCCTTGCCAACTCGTCTCGGGCCTGCTGTGTAGAAGTGCTTCTCCATGGCTTAGTGGCTCCGGAGTGCTGGGACGACTCGAGAGGTAGTTTATCAGTGAGCCTATGTAGTTTTACACTAGCCTGTTTTAGTGTAGAGATGACTGGAGGTGGAGTAGGGGGAGGTGTGCCGTCTGGCGTGAGTGTCCTCCTCAGAGGAGAGATATCTACAACACACAATTTATCTGATGTGTAGCCTCCGCCTTCTAACTCATGTTCTCTTCTGTGGAAATGTTCAGGGGAATCCTCCTCTGTCCCGACTGGTCTATGCCGAGTGGGGAGGGAGAGAGAATTCATGCCTGACAGTTCCACAGGTATAGATTGCATCTCTAATTCCGGTTTGGTCCTTACTTGCAACACCGATATTTGCTTACCTTCAGCTGTGAAGACAGGCTGACTGGAGTGATCCTTGATGGGAGAATTAGCCGTCTCGTCCATCTTTGGAACAGAAAGAATACGACTGCTGTTATTAGCTCCACCAGTGGCACGAACAAGAGTGCAGAGGTTGTCACATGTAGGAATACATGTACTGTGATGGAGTGCTGGACGAGAAAGGACTACTCGTCTGTGAGCTGCCGTATTTATACTAGCCGAGGGATGAGCGTATTGCTCAATTGTAGGCAATGCCTCAGGCACATTTTCTTTGTTCGACTTGTCAAATAAGCGCGGGAACACGGCATTATTTGCCTTCGATTGCCCCTTATCCGCTTCATGGGATTTCGAGGGTTCGGCAATCTGTATCTTTGGCTGAATTTGTTCGGCAATACTGAATTCCGTGAAAGAACTTTTCGCTCTTTGGGTATGAACTGCTGGCAGTATAGACTGCTTCTCCGTCGTCGGGAATATGTCTTGGAGGTCGGCTACGCGATACTTCGCGTCCTCTGGATCAGGTCGGGCTATTGAAACTTGAACATTCTTTGAGAGGTTCAGAGGTAGCTCTTCTGTTTGGTCCAGCACGGGTCGCCCCGTGTCGATCCTCAGGCCGCGGACTTGGACTGTAGTGTTTGGCAGTTCTACACACGATAAGTCGTCCGTCGGGTTATACTGAATTTCGGTGAGAATCAGTTGCTGACTAGTGTCAGGTCTGGGTATGACCAGGTCCTGGTGGTCCTTCTGGGTTGAGGACGGGTCGGGGCTGCCTTGTGGGGTCTGGCTCAACTTAGTGGAACTTTTGAGTCGTCCTTTCAGCCTTGGGGGGGGGGGTGATCTTTGAACACTTCTGTGGTGTCCGGCTCTGGGTGGAGTCGTTCCTTGCCTGTCTTTGGCCTAGTGGGTATAGGTTCGCCCACTATGACGGGTCTGCGTGACACCGTCGGCCTGAGTTGGGGTTGGCTAGTTACACGTGGTGTCTCTTGGGTGGAGCGACTACTCTTGTCTTCAGGCCTAGTGGGTATAGGTTCTTCCACTAAGACGGGTTCCGATGTATCGGTCGGCCTAGGTGGGTGTCTGGTAACTGTTTTACGCCCACCTCGTTGTTTGTTTGTGCTCCGTTGTTTAGGCCTAGTGGGTATAGGTTCTTCCACTAAGACGGGTTCTGATGGGTCCGTCGGCCTAGGTGGATGACCATTGGTTGGGCTTAGTCCACCTTCTCTGGGTTTGGCCTCCGTATGAATGGGTTCATCTACTGGGACGGGTTCTGATGTATCCGTCGGCCTACATGGATGACCATCTGCCGGGTCTAGTCCACCTTCTCCTGGTTTGGCCTCAGTAGGAATGGGTTCATCTACTGGGACGGGTTCTGATGTATCCGTCGGCCTAAATGGATGACCATCTGTCGGGTCTAGTCCACCTTCCTCTGGTTTGACATCTCTGTTGACTTCAGTAGGAATGGATACGTCTACTGAGACGGGTTCCGGTGTGTCCGTTGGTCCGTCTTCTGCTTCTCGACATCGCTGTAAGAGGGTATGCAGGGCTTTCCGTAGGAGGTCAGCGGGAAGCTCTTCTGAATAAGGGTCTGCCCCATGGTCGTGATTCTGTAGGAAGATTGCTCTGGCCACGACCGCGTCGTCCAGATCGTAGGGCTGTGTCCGTGTGTAGTACCATCGTAGATTGGGATCGCGGACCGTGAGGCAAAACTTCTCAAGGATCCATGCGTCCAAAGATGCAGGAGGTGCTCCTTCAAAAGCTATCGACATCAGTCTGCAGACGAGGGCGGCATGCTCTCTGAGTGAGGTGTGAGTGGGCTGTTCCAGGGTGGACAGCTTCCATCGGGCTTCTCTGGCAGACATTCCATACTGCCCCCTCATTCGGGCAATTATCTCTTCGACTGAGCGGGGTCGTCTGCACTCTTGTGCGGGCCCGTGTAGGGCGGCTCTAAGCCGTATGAGGCGTGCTCTGTTATTCCAGTTGCAACGCTGATATGGACACAAACATTAGTCTAGCATACCACACACGCTTACAGTAAAATAGTGTGATCTGGACACAAACATTAGTATAGCATACCACACACGCTTACAGTAGAATCTAGATGCTGCTAAACTTTGACTTGGAACTTTGAACCTAACCCTATCAATCAAATTGTGATAGCCTAGTTTTTCAGCAGAGTTGTTCATGTATTGCAAAGCAGTAGTTGTAATTTTTACTAGAGACAAATACAATAACAATTATATCAAGGATATAACAAACGCTCTGCCATAGCGGTGAAGTCTTCTATGAAGAGTACCACGTCCTCTTGTCCATCGTAGATGAGTGTGTCGGGGTCCTGCTTCGTGTGGTACATTACCTGCTGAAGCAGGTTCTTTATCCGGTCCATGTCGGTAGGGTGTCGGGTAGTGAGTTAAACTGCTTAAAATTGTTAGGCCGGGTCAGCCTAGTCAACGTACTGAGTACCGTCAATCTGTTCTGGATCCGAGGTCAGTCTTTAGTTGAAGATCCGGCGTAGGTCGGGCTACATCCAGCGGAACCACGAGAATTAAGGGTGCACTTTAGCGTTTGTCACCTTCTCGTAAAAGGGTTCCCGGGTCCGAGTCCTTAATCGCCGTTGAAGTATTGAAGAGTGAGGTCGGTCGGGCTTTCCCGAGGCCGAGGTCACCTTCCTTCGCTTCGTACTGTAAGAGTATGACCTTAGAATCCCACCGCTGCCACCAATGTAATGGTTTCTGGTATTTCGTGCGGTCGTCCTTGGACGACTACCGACCCAAAACTGAAGTGCCTATGAGTGGTGCTAGGCCTTCTCATTACATGAAAGATCGAGCGGCCTCAGTAGCCCAATAACTACCAGAGACGACCCATCTGGTCCCAAGTCTGACCTTCAGACTATACCTTGAAAGAGAGTGATCCGACCTAGTAGGCGGTTCGCTAAGCGAATGACCTGACAAAAGGAAGTGAAAGTCTCTGTATCAAGTATAGATGTGTCTTTATTGAAAGCCAAGTGAAGACTGAGACAATGAACAATGAAACAATGCCCTTTATATAGTATAAGGACTTCCGCCTGACGTAGTGTCGGGAAAAGACGACATAGGGTCGTCCGGAAGTTGCGCAACAACATGGCCGCCGGAAGCCCGACGGCCGACCCAAAATGGGTCGAGTTATACAAAAGTTGCTTATAATGATCCAATTCATGTACAAAATGAATATCAAGTAATTCTGAGAGGTCAGGCCTCTGTATATGGGTATAAAAGGCACTAAAAGACATAGTAATGATTATACAAGTATATACAATAATATAGAAGTTACACAGGGTAGAATGCAAGCAAGTATATACATGTAAGCACACATAATAATGAGTGTCAGGTGTAAGAGACGACTGTGCGTACCAATACAGTATTATACATTCACTGTTACATTCTATTCTAATATTTGCAAAAGTTATATTTCATATTGAGATTGAATACTTTATTACCACCTATTTATTATTGCTCTATTCTATCCGCTTACTCTCATATATTTTAAACTATCTGAATATTATGTTATGTACCTGCACATGAAATTAAAAAAGAGCAAGCAATTGCCAGTAATGCACCATATCTCTCCAATTTTTTATCGTTATTGACTTTCCAAAATCACAAATATACAGATAAAATTTTCATTTTCATACATCAATTAGTCAGATTTTATAATTATGTGATCAACCAAAAATTGCCACATTAAGCAACTCATCTGCAACCAATGTGTAGATGAAAGATGGCTTTAGTTACACAGCTCCCAGTCTGTAACATAACCACATGTAACGTCTGTAATGAACAACCAACTTATTCCTATATTCTTATCCCTACTAGTATGCTATTTCAAATCAAAAATAGTACGGGTCACCCAATATCAGTAATTACCCCAACTTCTGCCTTGAGCACGTCCTTGTGCTTCTTCAGGTTAGTCTTGCTAAACTTGGTAGAAAACTGTTCTACATATTCTCGCAAACCAGAGCCTAGGTCAGATATGGAACTTTTTTCATCTGTTGCAGACACACTCTGAATGACAAGCAAGTGAATCTGCACAGCTTTGAAGAATTTCTGTTCAACATTTGAAGAGGCCACCGAGAAGTTTATCCCAAGTATGTCTTTTGTAATTTCCAGAGCTCCTGAGGTTACTTGATGAACAGCAGAGCTAGAATAATAATGATTGTGATCAGTGATAGGAAAGCATTCTACACACAGAGCCACATACAAGTACTCTAGTTCACATCTGAGTTTAAAAGGAAAGAAAATGGGTTAATGTAGTAAGAATGACTTACTCATGCAAGCAAAAAAATAATGGTACAGGATTCACAACATTGTAAATGCCATGTCTAATCTGATTCTGTTAGCTTGGTTCAGCATTGTAAAAGAATCAGGAACTAATAATTATGGACATTGTCACCACTATTATAAAACTATACTAATACTATACTATACTAATACTAATACTGATACTATACTAATACTATACTAATACTATACTAATACTATTATACTAATACTATTTGCAAATACTAATACTAATACTAATGCTGTACTAATACTATATTAATATACTATACTAATATACTATACTAATATACTATACTAATACTGTACTAATACTTTTTTCTGTCAATGCAACAAATTTTAAGCAATCCTTATTTCCTTATTTCTGCACGACATTAACTTCTTTTAAGTTTTATCAAAAGTAGTTTTGCCACATTATGGAAAATAATAACATAATCAGCAAGGCAGAATATTGTGATGGAACGGCCAGTCAACCCCACACCCAGACCGACTTATGCTGAAATCATTAAGAAGGCCCTGATATCTAAACAGGTGTTATCTCTCCTGGGCGGCTCTAAGAAGGCCTTAGTGGCTAACCTTCCTTGGCTAGCCAAAGAGTGACATTGTTCTCATATTATCCATATTTACGCATTCATGCATTTCTATTGTCTTACCTTGTACTCTTCTTATACATGCATGAACATTCCCTTGTTATACAAGCAATTATCTTATCTTGTCTGATTACACATACTACAGGTTTTCATAAAAAGTTGAGGTTCAAGTGAACGATTCAATTAGGCTTAGTCTAACTTGCAAGTCAGTAGAAGGTACTGAAAGAGTTAGTCTTTACACTTTAAGAGATGATTTTACTCGCTACATTGTATATCTACATGTACACGCTAGCTCTATCCTTTTTCAATCACTTGAATTCAAACGATAACAGGTTTAATAAAAGCGCAACATTTTAGAAGATGATGCAATGTTTCAAATTCTCAACTCAGCTTAGGAGAAGTAGTCATTCTATTTATGTTTTCTATTTTCATATTCATATTTTCGATTTCATTTGTTTGTAGGTACTGTTAAATTATTGACAAAAGATAATAGAATAAAAACTCAAATTACCATGTAAAAATAGAAACTGTTTATAACAAAAGGGTGAAGTGAAAAAGTTTGGTGGACATTACTGCTTTGCAGTGCGACAACCCTGCATCACCACTGTCCCTTATAGATTTACATGCAGTATATTTATGCCAATCGTTACTATAATTTCTAAATTGTTTTAAAAAATGCTGATTACCAGGCATTTGTTCCTATATTTGTTAATTTATGTGATTCAGTCCAGATTATTTGGCTGGCTCCATTCTACATGTACATGTACAGCTAACAAAGTGTTATTAAAACACTTTTTACAAACTCACACTTCAGATATTTCAGTTCAGAAGCCGTTGGGGATTGCAATGATAATTATATGGTTTGTCTATATTTGATGCAAAAGCATGGCTTCAGAAGACGTTAAGCAGCAAATATGCCATGCCAACAAAGGGGTCCAGTTTATTTCATACACCACTGTATAATATGCTTCTACACAGTTTACAATAATATTGTAATGGTTTCTGTGATTTGGTGCGGTCGTCCTTGGACGACTATCGACCCAGAAATGAAGTGCCTATGAGTGGTAATAGGACTTCGCATTACATGAAAGATCGAGCGGTCTCAGTAGCCCAAAAACTACCAAAGACGACCCATCTGGTCCCAAGTCTGACCTTCAGACTATACTATGAAAGAGAGTGATCCGACCTAGTAGGCGGTTCGCTAAGCGAATGACCTGACAAAAGGAAGTGAAAGTCTCTGTATCAAGTATAGATGTGTCTTTATTGAAAGCCAAGTGAAGACTGAGACAATGAACAGTAAAACAGTGCCCTTTATATAGTATAAGGACTTCCGGCCGACCACACGTCGGGAAAAGACGACGTGTGGTCGTCCGGAAGTTGCGCAACAAGATGGCCGCCGGAAGCCCGACGGCCGACCCAAAATAGGTCGGGTTCTACAAAAGTTGCTTATAATGGTCCAATTCATGTACAAAATGAATATCAATAGATTCTGAGAGGTCGGGCCTCTGTACATGGGTATAAAAGGCATTAAAAGACTTAGTTATAATCATGTAACTATATACAATAACATATAGTAAAGTAATACATGAATAAGAAGTGAGTATAAACACATGGAGACACGTATATAGACAGTAATTAATGGTTTAACATGCAATGCAATTGAATATAAGTATACGAACAGCTAATTACAAGAGTGTGAGTGTCAGATGAGTAGGGCTGTAACAACTACTAGGCACTTAGGGTGCGGTGGAGCTTCGTCCGGTAGTTGGAGTTGTATACAAAATGTCCTGTACCATTACATAGCCCCCCGATCCTTGGCATTATCTCTTCGGGTATGTCTAAGGATCTGCTCCGTAAGCCGTTGGTGGAGGGATATTTCGTCTTGTACGGCTTCTGTCTGCTGGACTATAGTGAGCCGATCTCGAACGTGTGAGTGAAGAAGTCTCTGTTGGAGTATATGTAGTTGATGTCGGAGACGTCCGAGACGATTGCTTAAAGTGGCACACAATCGTTCTCTCTCCTTCTGGAATTCTGCTGTAGGTGTGCGAGATTCAAGAGTCTTCTTTGTGTGTTTAGTATCTGGAGGGCTGGTCGACAATGGCTGAAGGTGCGACCGACTACCATGGGTAGCCTTACCATTCCCTCGAACCTGAGAGTCGATCCATCGGCCATTTTGCCGTATGGCTGACTGACTGGTAAGACCTCTAGGTCGGGTCTCTGCAGTTTCTTCAGGGTACGAGGTGATATCAGGTTGGTCGTACAGCCTGTATCCAAGAGTAGGGTCACGTCTTGGCTACATAGTCGTCCTTGTACGTACAGGCTAGGTACGTGTGGCTTCACATAAGTCACTTGAGTTACTGTTTTAGAAGAGGGGTCGGCCTTGCCGACCGGATACTTGGGACGGTCTTCCGAGATGGAAATGTGAGAGGAGTGAGGAACTTGTAGGGCCCGAGTATCAGCCTCTACTGTCTCGGGCCGGAGCCTTTTCCCGACTCGGGTACTCTTGGCTCTGGTTGTGTGGGGAGAGTGTTCCCATTTGTCCGTTGAGGAGGGGGACCAGGCTTTCTGCTGGTCTGCCAGGAGGGTCTGTTCTGGGGTCCTGGTGTTCTGGGGGCGTCTAGTAGTCCTCGGAGTCGTCTGACTTCTTGACTGAGTGTCTGGATGGCCTCTTTCAGGTCGTTGATTCAGGTTAGGTCAGAGTCCACTGCGTTTATCTGGGGTGTCTCCGGCTCGGGTTCTGTGACTGCCCTGACTTGGTGTGCTTTACTTCCACGGGAAGGTCCCTTGACGAGCAGGAAGTCTTTTCGGGCTCGGACGGCCGAGTCCACGTCTCTGGGGTTTATCGCCAGGAGGTGCCTCTGTAGATGTCCGTCTTCGAGGGAGTTACTGAAGTTTTCCACAGCCAATACCCGGCGGTGTGCCTCGGGTAATTCCTGGAAAGCCACATGTACAAGTTTCTTGACTAAGGTGGCATGTTCTTGTAGGGACATGCCGGGATCTTTTCGCAGCTGTATGAGCTGGAGTCTGGCTTCTTTATCTGTCAACCCGTATCGGGCGCGTAGAGCTTCGAAGATCCCTTCTGAGGTGCCGGGTCGGCCACATTCTTGTGCCGGTCCCTTGAGGGCCTCCCTTAGGTGAAGGTACATGGCTGCCGGGCTCCAATCATTGGCCTCGGCTATCGTTAGGAATTGTTCTGTAAAGAACTTGACGTCTCCTTGTCCGTCGAACTGTGGTGTCTTGAAGGAGGGTTGAGGCGGGTGAGGTCGAGCTACTTCTATGTACTGTCCGATTACCTCTACCAGCCTGTCTATATCGCTAGCCATTGCTGAGTATAGATTGAGCCTCCTTAGTGAAGGGACGTGTCGTCCTTGAGTTGATGATAGTGTCTGGTAGTAAAGAAATCCTTTGGATTATGAGGCCGGGTCGGCCTAGGGGTCGTACTGAGTACCGTCAATCTATTCTGGATTCGAGGTCGGTCTTTGATTGAAGATCCGGCGTAGGTCGGGCTACATCCAGCGGAACCACGAGAATTAATGGGTGCACTTTAGCGTTTGTCACCTTCTCGTAAAAGGGTTCCCGGTTCCGAGTCCTTAATCGCCGTAGAAGTATTGAAGAATGAGGTCGGTCGGGTTTCCCGAGGCCGAGGCCACCTTCCTTCGCTTTGTATCGCAAGAGTACGACCTTAGTATCCCACCGCTGCCACCAATGTAATGGTTTCTGTGATTTGGTGCGGTCATCCTTGGACGACTATCGACCCAGAAATGAAGTGCCTATGAGTGGTAATAGGACTTCGCATTACATGAAAGATCGAGCGGTCTCAGTAGCCCAAAAACTACCAAAGACGACCCATCTGGTCCCAAGTCTGACCTTCAGACTATACTATGAAAGAGAGTGATCCGACCTAGTAGGCGGTTTGCTAAGCGAATGACCTGACAAAAGGAAGTGAAAGTCTCTGTATCAAGTATAGATGTGTCTTTATTGAAAGCCAAGTGAAGACTGAGACAATGAACAGTAAAACAGTGCCCTTTATATAGTATAAGGACTTCCGGCCGACGTGGTGTCGGGAAAAGACGACGTGTGGTCGTCCGGAAGTTGCGCAACAAGATGGCCGCCGGAAGCCCGACGGCCGACCCAAAATAGGTCGGGTTCTACAAAAGTTGCTTATAATGGTCCAATTCATGTACAAAATGAATATCAATAGATTCTGAGAGGTCGGGCCTCTGTACATGGGTATAAAAGGCATTAAAAGACTTAGTTATAATCATGTAACTATATACAATAACATATAGTAAAGTAATACATGAATAAGTAGTGAGTATAAACACATGGAGACACGTATATAGACAGTAATTAATGGTTTAACATGCAATGCAATTGAATATAAGTATACGAACAGCTAATTACAAGAGTGTGAGTGTCAGATGAGTAGTGCTGTAACAACTACTAGGCATTTAGGGTGCGGTGGAGCTTCGTCCGGTAGTTGGAGTCGTATACAAAATGTCCTGTACCATTACAATATGTTGAAGAGTAGCGGTGAATTTGTTTGTGCTCAAAGTTTTAGAAGACAATTAATTCTCTACATAGCTAACAGGCAGAAGCAGAATGATTTCAATTTGTACTTAGTCCCAAATTTATATTCCATTAGATTAAAAATGTTATGTAAATAAATGTCTCATAACTCACTGCAACCAACTCAACAAAACAGTTTGCACAGATTTATTTTACCTCGTCTGCAGTGTTCTCAACATCGAATGCAACTTTCCAAGTTCTTTCTCAGCCTGTAAAATTGTTCGCATAAAACAGACAACTATTTTATTTCCAGAGAACGAAGTATAAAAGCATTCTAATAGCAACAAGAAAGTGGATAAATGTATGTACAATAGTCTACAAAAGCCATGTTCGGAAATTGCATATGCAAGCTAGATAAATAGCAATATGCAGCAATAACAATTTATTTTATTCAGTAATACACAGCGGTCTATTACGCTCAGCTAGGTGCCTGGTAATAATGTTTAGTGCTAACAAGGGGATTTCCCTTCAGATCAAGCATTAGTCATGCTTGAACGCTTAGGCTGTGTTCGCTTATTAAAAGCAGTCTCACATGAACAAGCATACTTGCCAAGTGTCCCGGGTTTCTCGGGACACCCCCGGGATTTGAAAATTGTCCCTACACTGTTCCAATGTCCTGATTTATACCCCGGGAATTAGGAAATTGCTGCTCCAAAAAAAAATTTATTTATTTCCTTTGGATTTTCCAAAACATTGGCTGAAAAAGGGTTGAGCATCCCAAATCCTGGGAAATTTTGCTAAATATAATGCTACACACCGTTTATTTTTAAAGTAGTTCGATGTCTACTGACTGTCGTGTCTGTGCCAATTGCCACTAGTGATAGCCCAAACTCTGACTAATTCCTGAGCTATATTGGCAGTGTACTAAAGCCTCCCCAACAGTGGATAGCTATTTTATATAAACGTTCTAACGTCAATGACAACCACCGCGCAAATGAAAATTCACTCATTGATATTATAATTATTTGCTTGTACAAATAGTGTTTCCATTATTAGTCTAT
Organism: Bugulina stolonifera; assembly: GCA_935421135.1. Classification (NCBI taxonomy): domain Eukaryota; kingdom Metazoa; phylum Bryozoa; class Gymnolaemata; order Cheilostomatida; family Bugulidae; genus Bugulina; species Bugulina stolonifera. The sequence continues at coordinate 8,287,531 of OW285189.1, forward strand.
TGGATGTTAATTTAGCTCTTAAGCCAAACAATTCTCACAGTACAGACAAGCAAAAGACTCGGCAACTTTCAAAATTAAAATCAATGGGCCAAATTTATTTATTTTATTTCTAAAAGTAAATTAGGTTTTTAATATCAATATACATGTATATTATAATTATGCCTTCTGCACCCTCTAGTATTACTGATGGTGGTACCAATGACATAGCCAGGCACACGCTGACCCAGAAGCATATCAAAGCTGTTGTCTAAAAGCTGTCACGTCACCTAAAAGCTTAGAAGATTTGTTTATTCTCAATGATTCTGAAGTTCAAAAGACAGGCTTACATTATGATTATAATTTTTAATATAATAATTATAAACTTAACTTATGAAAATGCTGAATAATTATTAATATTATTAATATAATTCAGTGTTTTCATGAGCTATTTATATGTTTATAATTTAATAAAATGAAACAAAAACTTAGTTTCTAATAAATTTTTATGTTGTAACAAGTTTTATAGGTCTTCTTTAGATAATCCAAGGATACACCTTGGATAATCCAACCTAAAGCACTCTTTGCAATTTCATTCCTATTCTAATTCTTCCCACCATTTTAAAACCATTCCAATATGCATGTAATATGAACATATTTTTGACCACTAGAGCAGCATACAAATACAAGTGAAATTGCCCTAACTACTGTCATTTCAGTGGCTCACAAAAAATATTTTGAATGCAGGAGGGTGCTCCTCTACCCCTCCCGCACCCTTTTTGGCAGCCCGCTACGTGGGCTGGCATGGCCTGCGGCCATGTCACCCGTCCTCCCTCTGGTCCGCGCATGTGTCCAGATTTTTTACCCAGGTTACTTGGCAAGTATGTGAACAAGCACAGTTTCCGAATACGAATACGTTAGAGACTACAGTTGTGGCAACTTTTAATTAATTTGTGTGTCTTGATAACAATGTTTTGATAAGATGTGTTGTGTTGATATAAATAATACTCATTTGGAAAAAGCATGATACTCTGCTACAACATGGCTTACCGAGGGCAGTGTCATTCTGCCTATTGCACAATACTTGTATATAGTTATGATGCATGTAATATAATATTAGCGCACTGTATGCAATATACATGTACATGTACGTGTACAATGAGTAGAGGTGGAACGAGACAGCATTTTTGGATTCAAGACGGGATTCGAGACACTACTTCTAAAAATTCGAGACGAGACGAGACTGGGTTTTAGGATTCAAGGGAATTTCCCTAAAAAGTTTGCCAAATTTTATATATCTGCATGTTTGTTACAACTCCAATAGTTTCAATTGCTACTCTGTATGATATCATTATGCATTTCAATAAAAGGTGAACAGGAGGCTATGAAATATATTGCACATGTATTCCATGTACATTACATTGCATGTACATGGGTGCTAAAATAATAATGACTTGTAATTTGACAAATTAGTATGGAGTTATGCATCCTTTAATGAAATAATCTCACGAGTAGACAACTTTTGGTAAGGACATAACATTGCATTATGGGAGTGGTGATTGACAGTCGTTAGTAATTCTGTATGAGTTTCAGTGATCAACTAGTAGCTCAACGTTAGCTGCAATGCTATTACTAGGAAATCAGTGCTGGGATTGTACATGTAGGTACTATAATTACTAAATAATTTGAATAATAATTTTCTATTTGATAGATTTATTGTTGATCAGTAATTAATTGATTATAATTTTTAATTTATTATAAATAAAAATGATTAGCTGCTATTTGTTTTCCAGTCTCGAATACTAATTGCCATCTCGAGATGACTTTCGAGACAAGACAAGTCAATACGAGACTCGAGAAATCTCGAGTCTCTTTCCACCTCTAACAATGAGTGTATAATGTAAAAACTAAGGAATTCATTCAAGTGTGAATATGGTAGACTGCTCCCTAAGAATAAGCAGTACAGTGGGCCGTGTGCTTATTACCGCCCAGCTAAACTAAGCACTCATGCTAATTTCAAAAGTAAAAGTTTGTAATAATTATTACGAGTAGTTTCATACTTTAAATTTAAATGACTGCAGATGGTCATATTCAAGAGCTAACTGTGCTATTGTGTGTATTGAAATGTAGCCCAAATGCAACATTGAGCTGCTTACAGTTGGTTCCTACAATAATCCCATTACAGTTCACCATATGGGTTCGCCATTTTGGGGAAAGCTAGAAAAACTCAACTAAAATATTGTGATGGTGCGCACAGTCGCCTCCTATCACCTGACACTCATTGTTATGTGTGCTTATATGTATATATCTGCTTGCATTCTGTATTACTTAACTATATATACCAATGTACATTCATGTATGGCAATTACTGAGTCTTTTGGTACCTTTTATACCCATGTAAAGAGGCCCGACCTCTCAGAATCCCTTGATATTCATTTTGTACATGAATTGCATGATTATAAGCAACTTTTGTATAACCCGACCTATTTTGGGTCGGCCGTCGAGCTTCCGGTGGCCATGTTGTTGCGCAACTTCCGGACGACCCTATGTCGTCTTTTCCCGACACTACGTCGGGCGGAAGTTCTTATACCATATAAAGGACCATGTTTTATCATTCGTTGTCTCAGTCTTTGCTTGGCTTTCAATAAAGACACATCTATACTTGATACAGAGACTTTCACTTCCTTTTGCCAGGTCATTCGCTTAGCAAACTGCCTACTAGGTCGGATCACTCTCTTTCATAGTATAGTCTACAGGCTAGACTCGGGACCAGATGGGTCGTCTCTGGTAGTACTTTGACTACTGAGACCGCTCGATCTTTCATGTAATGAGAAGGCCTAGTACCACTCATGGGCACTTCATTTCTTGGGTCGGCAGTCGTCCAAAGACGGCCGCTCGCAAACCAGAAACCATTACAATATAAAATTGTGGTGAGGCAGGACATTTCATACATTAATACTTAGTCTCAGCCTCCATCGAACTAACTCTAAATGCAGTTGTCTTCCTTAACTCCTACCCGTACATGTACCGCATTACATAATCACTCTTGCATTTATCCTTACTTTGTGTACATTATCTCATTGTACTATTATTACCATATTATATTGTGCACTTGCTCAACATGATTGTAGCTAGTCAACTACTTGTTGTTTAACCTACCTTTTATGCTTGGTTATATAGGACTGAGGTTCCTATTAATAGTTACAATCCATTTATTATACTAAGTGCATTGTTATATGCATTTTTTGGCTATGACCAACCCAAGAGGTCGGCCCTCGCACCTTTTTCCTCCATATTGTTACGCAATACCTATGCCGATGCTATATTGTACTTAACCGGAACTTTCACCAAAAACACAACTACTATATAAAGCAAATATTTTTCATGTATTAGTTAGTTGTTGCCTGGACTTCAATAAAGACACATCTATACAGATCTACAGAGCCTTCTTTCCTAGCTAAGATAGTTCCAGCTCTAGGTCCTTTCGGACTTAGAAGCCCGAACTTCCTACTAAGTAAAAACATGTTAGGGGATTTGGAAATTTTCCATATATTGTATAATGTAATTTTAGCAAGGAATTTATCTTTGAGCAGTCAGAGACTTGTTTCAAATCCATGAAAATACCAGTCCCTGACTGGGGTTTGAACCCGGGGCCTCTACGGCACCTAATCGCCTAGCACAGTAAACAAAACATGCTACCACTACACCAGCTAAGCATGCTTTTTGAAATATAAGTTGACTTTGTTGAATTGAAATCACCATCTATGTTATGCATTCTATGTCCTGTATTACAGGAAATAACCATTGCCACTGTGAATATGCCACCTGCTGAATTTACTATAGCGTCACACAGTTTGAATGACATCTCCATAATAATGAGGCACCCAGCTTGATTAGTGTACATCTAGTACAGGACAAGAGAATGTACAACATACATTAATTGGTGATTTAAATACAACTTACTCTAGATTTTTTCATAAACAGCGCCTTGTAAAACCAAGATACCGTAAGCCCTACAATCATGCACATTTATACAATTATTAATCTATGACCTTACCGAACTGTGGTTCACAGATTTCAGATGATATCTTGCACATGCCAAAACTCCATCTAAAGGCAACTGATGACTTTCTATGTAATGGCCGCAGCTGACCAAATCCCAAAACTGAGTTCGTGTGAGCAGCTTTAGGAACGTGTATGGCAGCATGGGGTCTATCTCGAAGAATGGAAAGAGCCAGCTAATCCATCTCTTCCATACATTCCTAAAATGCAAGCAGTATTAATGTCATGCACATTGTATAGTAAATCTTTTTACAAAGATTGATTTCAAACATTCCTTTTAAAATTGTGTATGGTATAGTCATTAGCTGCTGCCCTTCAATTTTCTAAAACTCACTTCTGATCCCTGTAAAAAATATTTAAAGCGGTGAAAAGTGCATAATTCCTCACAAAATTTCCAGGGACACTTAGACAGAACCCATTTAAGCATTCAACCCATCAACCAACCAATCAACCAATCAATCAATTACTGTCTATAGATTTTGAAATATTGCAAAAGTGTTCCCAAAAAAGATCAGGCATCTCAGGAAAAGGTCGAAAAAATCCAAATGATAGCTATTTCACATCTATTGAAATCCAATGGCCTTGCTGATTCAAAAAATCTATAAAAAACGTCTAGAGATTCATCACATGTCCCAACTTGCTATTCTGTCGATAAATATTGTTGTGGACATACATATTATTAGCAATTACCTCTCATCTAGTATCATATACCTATTATATAATTCACGATTTGTAAAACGATAGCAATCAAGACAATTAGTTTCTTTTTATATATATTATATTTTATCGTCATACATAGTAATGAGCACACAACTCCTCTTACTGACACGGAGTATTACAATTACACGGCATAGTCTATTTTGCAATCTTGTATTAATTAAGTACTTCCGACGGCTAGTATTTCATCACTACTATTCATTAACTGCCGTTATGATGCAATCCTTTTTATGATTGGTCTCCGACCTTCCGTTGGAGACACTTCTTTTTCTTATTGGTTCGTCTACAATCAAACCTTTAGTATATAAGGCGTGCAATTCTAACTACTTATCAGTCTTCTATACACTGCTGTATTTTATACTCTTATACCTTTTTGCTGGAACATTAAATATACTCTGATTACGCTACCAAGAATACTGGAGTTCTGCTGTTCAAGTACATAGGTATGCAATTACAATAATACTTACACGGGAGCCGTTGCCGAAGTGTCCATACAACTCTAGGGAGTTGTCAAGGGACACGGAGGGAGACTATCCTTGCTGAAATCCATTACAATATAAACACATACACGCGTACACTTGTATACTTGTACATGTATACATGTATATTAGAGGGCAATACTGTAAAAAACTAAAACTACCTTGACTCACCATACAGGAATATAGTGATCATTTGTAAAAATGTTACACCCTATATTATAAAGCATGGTAGAGATATCATTAAAATAGATAGGCATATATTGTGTGGTTGGCTCAGTACACATCTACTGCTGAACTGGTGTGAGTGGTAATATGCTCTTTTCACTGCGCTAGGCAATTAGGTGCCTTAGAGGTTTAAACCCCAGTCAGGGATGGGTAATTTCATGTATGTGAAATCAAGTCCCTGACTGCTAAATTGACAAAATTCAAAATCTTCGTGCAATTTAACATCACATATTATGAAAAAAATGGCCAAGCCTCCTAATACCCCATTAGCAATCTGGCCATATGTGGAGTGCTTCATGTGCCGTTTGGTCAGTTACATGTAGTTAGCTAATATTCATGTAGCTAAACAAAAAATCCCCATAATTGGATCAAGTTTCTTCATAAATTATAATATATTGTGGTATCCAGATGTAAATAACACATACTCAGGGTTGCTTGTCTTTGTTAGTGTTTTAATACATTGAGATATCTCAGCAGTTCCCCAGCTATTGTCTCTAGCAAAGTCTCCTAACACCAACGTGTCACAGTTAAGATTACTGAGCAAATGAATTAGAGGAATCAACATTATCCAGAGCTGACCGTCTTCTGTTTGCTGGTCAATCAACCTGGTCATGGTTTGGATGCTCACAATCAGTGCTGTGCAAGCAGCTCTAAATTGAAAGTAAAATACATAGCAAATTGTCATGAATATTATTATTAGACAACATTAGTAAAAATCGCTTTTGGTAATTAAATTAACACTAGGTTAATTTTTGTTGCTAGACATAATTATTTACATGCATTTAATGTATACAAACCCAGACATAATCGCTACCATACATGTACATGCATGATGAGTGTGTATACCTGATAAACTCTTGATCCCCTTGTAGTCTATCAGACAGTACAGACAAAAAGCTTCTTGAGTCTCTGGCTACAGGAGAGTCAGCAACATGATTCATTGTGGTAGAAACCAATTGTGGAACTGCTTTAATATGTGTTGTAAGAGGAGAGTCACCTAAAGAGGTGTCATTGGCGACATGTATCAGTCCAATGAGCGATGCTACTGCCATAAAGTAGTCGGCATCCAAAATCAGTTCCCCGTGATCATTGAAGCATGTCTTCACGTAGTGTGTAAACACCTTGGACAAAAGTGGTTTAATATAGTAACATGTACATGTATAACAGTACAAGATGGTAAACATGATCTAGAATCAAATGTCTACAACCGATTCACACTAGAGACAGTAAACAGAGTTTGATTCAAAAATGTTGGACATTTAGGCATATTCGGATATTGTACTTGCGAGCTAAATTAATAGCAATATGCAGCGGTAATAATTAATATCTCATTCAATACTACACTGCATGTTATCACGCCCAGCTAGGCATGACTGGTAAACGATATTTATTATTACAAAGGAGACTCCCCTTTATAACAAGCCTGAGCGCTCACATTGTATTAAGTTATGAAATGCAACCTCATATTGTAAGAGACGTCCAGTTGGGCCGGTGTGCTGCTGTAAGGCTATATCACTGCTGGTAAGGGAGTAGAAAACTACTGTGTACAAGTATAAACACTTCTTTATGCACATAAATATTACTTCAACTGTCTACCCTACCCCATCCTACCCCATCCTACCCTATCCTACCCTACCCTACCCTATCCTACCCTATCCTACCCTATCCTACCCTATCCTACCCTATCCTACCCTATCCTACCCTATCCTACCCTATCCTACCCTATCCTACCCTATCCTACCCTATCCTACCCTATCCTACCCTATCCTACCCTATCCTTCCCTATCCTACCCTATCCTACCCTATCCTGCCCTATCCTACCCCATCCTACCCTATCCTACCCTATCCCTAAATCCCAGCTATCAGAACGTCTCCAGAATGTGTAGTTGCTGAGAATATGTATTATGTAAAATAATCCTACTCTATTGACAATAAAAGAATGACTGCTATAATATTGTGATGAGGCAGACATACTGTAGATATTAGCTTTCTGGAGCAACTAACATGCATATGCTTACCTATATCTTATTTGTACTGTACAATGTATTGTTAGAATGTAGAAGGTGATTGTAACTTAGGGTCTCAGGGTGGCACAGTTGGTGGCATACATGCACACAAACCGAGAGGTTGTGAGTTCAAATCCCCAGCTGTGTCAGTTCTGGCAAAGGCCTTTAGCAAGCCTTTCACCCTAGCTGCGCCTGTTCGGATCAAGGCGTATAAATAATACGGGAGGTCGTGTGTAGTGGTTACATCAAAAACACGCATGTTAAAGATCCACCTCTGCCCTGATCCACAAAGAGAAGCCAGATTCTGGCGGGGTATGTGACCACATTGGGGTGTAAGGTTGATGTAGTGGTCACTGACCATGCACTCTTGTTGTGGAAGGTGAGCTCTTCCACTCAGAGCCCAGCTCCTGTCGCTCATACAAGTTTCGTACTTCTGAAGTCCGTTAAATAGGATGGCCAAGTGGCTCGACAGTAAAAAAAATAACAATACAAAAAAATACTTGCTCATTACTTCATGTATAACCTACATCTATACTTAGTTTTACAGGGCCGAGGCCCCTTTAACTACATGCAGTTGCAATCAATTCTACATGTATATTATATCTACATTATTATGTGCATTTTTTGTATATGACCGACCTTAAAGAGGTCAGCTCTTGCACTTTTTCCACCATTTTGTTGGGCAATACTAGTGGCGATGCTCAAATATTGCACTTTTACCGAAAAGGCAATACTATATGTTTAAAGTGTGTGCTTTTTCATTGTGAATCAGTTGATGCTTGAACTCCAATAAAGACACATCTATACAGAACTACACAGAGTCTTCTTTCATAGCAAAGCCAGTTCTAGCTCGTGGTCCCATTGGACTTTGAAGCCCGAACTTTCTAATCTAACATTGAACATACTCTCTCAAGATTATTAACTTTGACCCTATGGGTTGTACACGCAGCGCAGTTCAATAATACCATACAAGCACTGGTCATTCTTTATGTTATTGGAAGCAAGTCTGGTCGACCACTCCTAGACTCCCCACACCCGTACCGGCATCGGCACTCATGTACCCAGCATTACAATATGATTCTGCCACTAGTTATATAGGTAAAGATAGAAAGAGCTCTGATTGGCTGTCCATCTAGCCAGCTTGACGACCGACTGTCTAGGAGAACAACAGGCCGGTAGACTTAATTAAAATCATACAGGTAAGTAATATAATAAAATGATGACAAAATTGTAGCAGCCAGACAAATGATACTGTAGTGTTATGGTGATGTAGCATGAGATGACTATGTCTGTTATAGACATAGTCATCTCGTGCCACATCACCATAACACTAACAGTTGCTACTATTTTTTTGTAATTATTATGTACAATGACTATATTGTTTACATGTACATGCACTTGTATATACCATATTGTGGTGTTTCGGCACGCTAGTCCTTTCCAGTCTCTTATAGACTGCCACGTACTTGTATATACCATATTGTGGTGTTTCGGCACGCTAGTCCTGTCCAGTCTCTTATAGACTGCCACACTTAACTAACTCTACATGCCCACAGTTACAGTACATTATCTTTACATGTCTATTATCAATTAACTGTCTGGCTCATGTGCTATTATTATCAACCAATCATGTTCATTGTACTTGTTTATTATTGTTTCTATGTATACGCATTGGTATAACGAGTCACATTATTATATAATTCATTCTAAGTCTTTTTGCCTATTATAAGTAATGGCCGATGTCTTGGATCATGATAGTTTTTACATATAATCTTTCCCACATGATTGTAAGCCCTTTTTGTAAATGGCCGACCCTTTTAAGGTTGGACCTCGGGCGCTTTTCAGCCGTATTGTTACGCAATTTCCGAGGTCGATACCTTATCATCTCACCCGATACCTTATCGGGCTGTTTACCGGAAACTAGAATAATATAAAAGTCAGCACAATTTTTTATGCTAGTCAGTTGTTGATTGCGCTCTAATAAAGCAACATCTCTTAACAAGTCTTACTCTTGCAGGCAGGCAGCTCTAGACTTGGTCCCCTGGACCTTTAGCGCCCGAGCTCATCCTCATACTCGTATAAGACTCTTACCACACTCTAGATGAATATAAATATTCGACCTTAGTCGATCCTTGACTTTTCAATGAGTGTAAGCATCGGGCCTACATCCCCAGTTCAATACTTAGAACTTACTACATTCTTAGGAGCATAAACCGTCAGACCTACGTCGACCCTTGACTCATTTGTGAGTCTAAGCATTGACCTACGTCCTCTACAACACTAATAAGAGCTTACATAACTGTTCACTCTATATGTAATAGTGGAAGTACAACTTGGCAGCCCACTGCCACTACCAAGTCCTTCCCACACTGGTGCTAATACCGGCACCGGTGTGAGCAACCCATAGCAAAACATTACAATATTTCACCCATTATAAATAGTATAGGAAGCGCAGATCTCAACAGACATGCTCCGGTTTTCAATCAATCACCGAGCCGTATTTCCAATCCCAACCAATCACAAGAGGGCATCAAAATTTTGCACACGACCTTGCCAAGGTCACTCTAAAATTTAGCCTTCTGATTGGCAGGGGTGGGAGTCGATAGTTTTAAGAATAGAGAAATATGTGCTATTAGCTATTCATTACAAGAATAGAGAATCTGCCTATGTGATAGTGAAATTTAAATATAGAGAATAGCTTTTATATCCGCTGAATCGCTATTAATTAGAAGTTGTCTTCTCTCAAATCAGATTTGAGAGAGCAATTCAAAGGCGCCCATTTATTTCCATGAAAATTAAAAAGCACAATCACAGCTATTTCTTGTTTACTTCTCTTCAGCTACATTGTTCTGCAGAGTTCATATTGTGTTTACATGTATATTATTTTCTACTGTAATGGTTTCCGTGATTTGGTGCGGTCGTCCTTGGACGACTACCGACCCAGAAATGAAGTGCCTATGAGTGGTGCTAGGACTTCGCATTACATGAAAGATCGAGCGGTCTCAGTAGCCCAATGACTACCAGAGACGACCCATCTGGTCCCAAGTCTGACCTTCAGACTATACGTTGAAAGAGAGTGATCCGACCTAGTAGGCGGTTCGCTAAGCGAATGACCTGACAAAAGGAAGTGAAAGTCTCTGTATCAAGTATAGATGTGTCTTTATTGAAAGCCAAGTGAAGACTGAGACAATGAACAGTGAAACAATGCCCTTTATATAGTATAAGGACTTCCGCCCGACGTAGTGTCGAGAAAAGACGACGTAAGGTCGTCCGGAAGTTGCGCAACAACATGGCCGCCGGAAGCCCGACGGCCGACCCAAAATAGGTCGGGTTCAACAAAAATTGCTTATAATGGTCCAATTCATGTACAAAATGAATATCAATGGATTCTGAGAGGTCGGGCCTCTGTACATGGGTATAAAAGGCATTAAAAGGCTTAGTAATAATTATACAAGTATATACAATAACATAGAGTAAAGTACAAGCAGATATATACATGTATGTGCACACAATAATGAGTGTCAGGTGTAGGAGACGACTGTGCGTACCATTACACAGCCCCCTCACACTAGGTCATAGGTGTCTCTAGTGTTAAGTTTATAAGGGTACGGTATAGCGTAGACTCTCTGGAAACTACATCCAAATCTGCTTGTATCAGTTGGAGTTGCTGAGGGTGTTCCAGGTGCTGGTTGGCTAATGCACGAAGAGCTATTTCTCGAGTGTATAGAGGTTCTAAGTGCTGGCGGAGAGTGTCCCCCACTTGTTGTCGACTGGCAAGGTAGTGGATCCGTGACTTAAGGTCAGCAAGCTGCTGTGAAAGCATGAGTGACGGATCTGGAGATGCAGGACATGTGGCATTCGACTGGATTGGTACAGGAGATGCAGGTGGTGGGAGCGGGACGGCAGGAGAGTCTGGAGAGGCTCGGGGCAGGCTTCTGGTGGGCACTTGTGGAGAGCAGCGTGGCGAAACTTCCAGTGTTGGCCTAGACTGCAGGGGTTCAATAAGTAGAACAGAAGAAGCTGCACATGAGACCTTAGGTAGACAGCCTTCATACAGGGTGCCCGATTGAGAGGTAGGCATGCTCTTCCTGGGGGCGGGCCGTATCTTCCAAGAGGGTAGATGTCCGCGTCGGCCAGGGGAAATTGCACGTACTTCGGAGGTACTGGTGGTAGGTCGCCAGGGAGAAGGTCCAGCAGGAGTAGCAGTAGGCGACGAAGAAGAGGAGGAGGTAGCATCAGAGGGTGCAGAGTCGGGCGTCCGCTCAGGAGATGGGGAAGGACTGTGCCGTCTTTTAGGAGGCCGTTTCCGTGTAGAGGAAGTGCTAGGCAGGTAGACTGGCTTGTTGGTCCCCGATTGTCCGTCCATGGTGGGACGACATGGTAGAAATGGTGGGGGATCCTTTACGCCCCACCATTTCATGAGAGCAGGATAGCTGGGCCCATTTGTGAGGAATAGACGTTTCCCACAGATACTGGATCTCCGACTGAAGTGATGGCCCAGTGCATCACGGCTAACTGAACTGCGTCCGCATCGACAGTAAAAGCGTGCGAAGTGTTGCCATATGTGTATGTTTAGCCTTTTGAGGGTTCCGGAGAAGCCGCACTTTGCACACTTGGAGTTAGGTTGGCTCCTCCTTGCCAACTCGTCTCGGGCTTGCTGTGTAGAGGTGCTTATCCATGGCTTAGTGGCTCCGGAGTGCTGGGACGACTCGAGAGGCAACTTATCAGTGAGTTTATGTAGCTTGATTCTAGCTAGCTTCAGTGTAGAGGTGACAGGAGGTGGAGTAGGGGGAGGTGTGCCGTTTGGCGTGAGTGTCCTCCGTAGGGGAGAGATATCTACAACACACAATTCATTTGATGTGTAGCCTCCGCCTTCTAACTCATGTTCTCTTCCGTGGAAATGTTCAGGGGAATCCTCCTCTGTCCCGACTGGTCTATGCCGAGTGGGGAGGGAGAGAGAATTCATGCCTGACAGTTCCACAGATGTGGGCTGTTCCTCTAACTCTGGCTTGGTCCTTACTTGTAACACTGATATTTGCTTACCTTCAGCTGTGAAGACAGGCTGACTGGAGTGATCCGTATTGGAGGGAGTAGCCGTCTCGTCCATACGAGAAGGAGAAAGGGTACGACTGCTGTTACTAGTTTCAGCTTCACCAGTGTCACGAGCAAGAGTGCAGAGGTGATTACATGTAGGGGTACATGTACTTCGGTGAAGTGCTGGACGAGAAAGGACTACTCGTCTGTGAGCTGTCGTATTTATACTAGCCGAGGGATGAGCAATTCGCTCAATTGTAGGCAATGCCTCAGGCACATTTTCTTTGTTTGACTCGTCAAGTAAGCGCGGGAACGCGGCAATGTTTGCCTTCGATTGCTTCTTATCCGCTTCAGGGGATTTCGAGAGTTTGGCAATCTGTATCTTCGGCTGAACTTGTTCGGCAATGCTGAATTCCGTGAAAGAACACTTCGCTCTTTGTATATGAACTGCGGGCAGTATAGACTGTATCTCCGTCGCTGGGAATATGTCTTGGAGGTCGGCTACGCGATACTTCGCGTCCTCTGGATCAGGTCGGGCTGTTGAAACTTGAACATTCTTCGAGAGGTTCAGAGGTAGCTCTTCTGTTTGGTCCAGCACGGGTTGTCCCGTGTCAATCCTCAAGCCGCAGACTTGGACTGTAGTGTCTGGCAGTTCTACACACGATAAGTCGTCCGTCGGGGTATACTGAGTTTGGTTGGGAATCAGTTGCTGACTAGTGTCAGGTCTGGGCGTGGCCAGATCCTGTTGGTCCTTCTGAGTTGAGGACGTGTCGGGGTTGCCTTGTGAGGTCTGGTCCGACTTGGTGGAACTGTTGAGTCGTCTTTTCAGCCTTGGGGGGTGATCTTTGATCACTTCTGTGGTGTCCGGCTTTGGGTGGAGTCGTTTCTTGCCTGGCTTTGGCCTAGTGGGTATAGGTTCGTCCACTGTGACGGGTGTGGGTGACACCGTCGGCCTGACGTGTTTTTGGCTAGCTACATGTGGGGTTTTCCGTTTGGAGCGGCTACTCTTGTCTTTAGGCCTAGTGGGTATAGGTTCTTCCACTAAGACGGGTTCTGATGGGTCCGTCGGCCTAGGTGGACGACCATTGATTGAGTTCAGTCCACCTTCTCTTGGTTTGGCCTCAGTAGGAATGGGTTCATCTACTGGGACGGGTTCTGATGTATCCGTCGGCCTCTGTGGACGACCATTGTGGTTTGGTCCACCTTCTCCTGGTTTGGCCTCAGTAGGAATGGGTTCATCTACTGGGACGGGTTCTGATGTATCCGTCGGCATCTGTGGACGACCATTGTGGTTTGGTCCACCTTCTCCTGGTTTGGCCTCAGTAGGAATGGGTTCATCTACTGGGACGGGTTCTGATGTATCCGTCGGCCTCTGTGGACGACCATTGTGGTTTGGTCCACCTTCTCCTGGTTTGGCCTCAGTAGGAATAGGTTCATCTACTGGGACGGGTTCTGATGTATCCGTCGGCCTCTGTGGACGACCATTGTGGTTTGGTCCACCTTCTCCTGGTTTGGTGTCTGTGTCGGCTTCAGTAGGAATGGGTGCGTCTACTGAGGCGGGTTCCGGTGTGACCGTCGGTCCGTCTTCCGTTTCTTGACATTTCTGTAGGAGGGTATGTAGGGCTTTCCGTAGGAGGTCAGCGGAAAGCTCTTCTTGCTGTTTACGAGGATTGGTCCTGCGGTCGTGGTTCTGTAGGAAAGCTGTCCCAGTTTCGACCGCTTCTTCCATATCATCGGGCTGTAACCATGTATAGTACCAACGTAGGCCGTCGTTGTGGACCGTGAGGCAAAACTTCTTAAGGGTCCACTCGTCCAAAGATGCAGGGGGTGCTCCTTCAAAAGCTATCGCCATCAGTCGGCGGATGAGAGCTGCATACTCTTTGAGTGACGTATGGGCGGGCGGTTCCATGGTGGACAGCTTCCAGCGGGCTTCGCTGGCAGATGGTCCATACTGCCCCCTCAGTCGGGAAAATAACTCTTCGACTGATCGGGGTGGTCCGCACTCCTGTGCGGGCCCGTGTAGGGCGGCTCTAAGCCGTATGAGGCGTGCTCTGTCATTCCAGTTGCAACGCTCTGCCATAGCGGTGAAGTCTTCTATGAAGAGTTCTACGTCCTCTTGTCCGTCATAGCTGAGTGTGTCAGAGTCCTGCTCCGTGTGGTACATTACCTGCTGAAGCAGGTTCCTTATTCGGTCCATGTCGGTAGGGTGTCGGGTAGTAAGTTAAACTGCTTTGTTTTGTTAGGCCGGGTCGGCCTAGTCGACGTACTGAGTACCGTCAATCTATTCTGGATCCGAGGTCGGTCTTTGATTGAAGATCCGGCGTAGGTCGGGCTACATCCAGCGGAACCACGAGAATTATGGGTGCACTTTAGCGTTTGTCACCTTCTCGTATAAGGGTTCCCCAGTCCGAGTCCTTAATCGCCGTTGAAGTATTGAAGAATGAGGTCGGTCGGGTTTCCCGAGGCCGAGGTCACCTTCCTTCGCTCCGTATCGTAAGAGTACGACCTTAGAATCCCACCGCTGCCACCAATGTAATGGTTTCTGTGATTTGGTGCGGTCGTCCTTGGACGACTACCGACCCAGAAATGAAGTGCCTATGAGTGGTGCTAGGACTTCGCATTACATGAAAGATCGAGCGGTCTCAGTAGCCCAATGACTACCAGAGACGACCCATCTGGTCCCAAGTCTGACTTTCAGACTATACGTTGAAAGAGAGTGATCCGACCTAGTAGGCGGTTCGCTAAGCGATTGACCTGACAAAAGGAAGTGAAAGTCTCTGTATCAAGTATAGATGTGTCTTTATTGAAAGCCAAGTGAAGACTGAGACAATGAACAGTGAAACAATGCCCTTTATATAGTATAAAGACTTCCGCCCGACGTAGTGTCGAGAAAAGACGACATAGGGTCGTCCGGAAGTTGCGCAACAACATGGCCGCCGGAAGCCCGACGGCCGACCCAAAATAGGTCGGGCTCTACAAAAGTTGCTTATAATGGTCCAATTCATGTACAAAATGAATATCAATGGATTCTGAGAGGTCAGGCCTCTGTACATGGGTATAAAAGGCATTAAAAGACTTAGTAATAATTATACAAGTATATACAATAACATAGAGTAAAGTACAAGCAGATATACACATGTATGTGCACACAATAATGAGTGTCAGATGTAGGAGACGACTGTGCGTACCATTACACTACGATGCACACTAGGGCTTCGTCATGGATTTGAAACATCATTGATAACGTGATAAGAAGAGAAGGTATCAGGGTAGCAGCAACATACTCAATGTAATATAGCCAAGTCAAATACATGTGTATTAGGCATCACATATATAATCTTCAAATTGTCTGTCTGTGGAAATTGTAGAAGCATTAGTGTTGTACAGTTGTACATGTACTATTGAAGTAGTAATACATGTACCAAATAAAATTTAGACTTATCTCCCCATGATTTTTTGTCAATGTCTAAAATATTATATATTTGTGGTTAAACTGGTAGTATTTTGGACTTCTAACATAAAAGTATTCACCACACATACTATAATCTATTCTCTGTATGTTTCTTCTTTGTGTAGACCATGTTTTTGAAGTCAAAAAGCTGCTACACTCGTATAATCCGGATATTAAATTGAGTTGGTTAGCAATTTTACGAAGTGTAATAGTTAAGACGGCCAGAAATGGCTGCAGCCGCAATGGCACTTGTTACTAGCTACTAGCTAATAGCAGATTGTGCTGAAATAAAAGCGTATTGGTTGAAACGTTAATAAAGATTGGCAGAAATTGAAAGAAGCGTGTCGCAGCAGTTCGCTGCTGCAAAAGAAGAGATTAGCACAATCGAATAGCGTTTCAACCGCGCTAGTCCCACCCCTGCTGATTGATCAAAAAAACATTTGCATACTTGGAAACCCCAACCTCAACACTACGCCTCCCATCACCATAGCAACCCTACCCCCTGACCTCCTCATAAACCACTACCAAAACTAGCTTCTTCTTTTCACCAAAAGAGGGAGGGTGGGGAGAAGAGTAGTGTATATCTCATAGACCTTCATTTATATCATCCATCTTTCCTTTTTAGCCTTGTCCACAGGAGAGAGTGTAGACCTGGTGTTGATAGGACTTCTGTGCTCTCTAGCCTTACTTTTATCATCGCCCTCTCAACTCCTATGTGCACCAGCTTCTGCCCTCCTTGGTTTTGTTCGATTCCTACATGGATGTGGGGGTGGTGACTTTGAGGCGTTTCGTCTCTTTTCAACATCTCTCTCTCTCCCGCCCACACTCTTGTGCTTCTTCTTGTCCACGTTTTCATGCATGCATTTCATAAAACCTAGTGTTGATTCCTTCCAATGTATTATACACCTCTCGCTGAGGTTGGTGTGATCTCTCTATTTCTTTCAGAAACCTATTCATTTTATGAGCATGTTGCTCTAGCTGAGAGTAGATGTCTGTATCGGGTTTTTGAGGTTAGATACTACATCTTTTCTGCTTTTCTCTACCAGGAGTAGATCTCCATTTGCAGAGAGTGAGGGTAGTTGCTCTCCCCCCGTCGGTTGCGGGGGAGGAAGACGGTGGCTTGGAGGAGGTTAGAATCGGAGGTGGTGATGGGGCAGTGGAGTGTTGGTGGAGGCGGAGGTCGGGGGGTAGGGTTGCTATGGTGATGGGAAGCGTAGTGTGATTGAGGTTGGGGTTTCCAAATGTACAAATAGTTTTTCGACCAATCAGAAGGCTAGATTTTGGGGTGACCTTGGCAAGGCTATGTGTAAAATTTTCATGCCTTCTTGTGATTGGTTGGAATTGGAAATATGGCTCTGTGATTGGTTGAAAACCGGGGTCAATCGGTGCATGTCTGTCGAGATCTGCGCTGCCTATGCTACTATTGTAACTTACAAATTACTATGTATAACTAACTGTCTTTTTATACTTATGTAATGGAGGCCGAGGTATCAGATTTTGTTATAATTTATTATACATATGATTTACATCATTTCAAGCATCTTTTGCAAAAGACCGACCCTAGTTACATGTAGGTCGGGCCTTGTCCAAATGGCAGACATCCTGTTGTGCAATTTCTGGACAATGCTGCGTCGTCTTTTTGCCAGAAACTTTTACCAAAAATCTAAAGCTGTAAAAAGCGTGTGCATTGGTATTGTGCTATCAGTTGATACTTGGATCTCAATAAAGACACCTGTAATATTATTTATACCGAGTATTCTATCGTAGCTAAGATTGGTTCCAGCTGTTAGGTCCATCGGACCTTAATGCCCGAACTATCTACTAGGATCGAACATACTCTTTCTTAAGAACAAGTCTAAGCATTGACTCAGGATCTATGGGTCATATTGGTTAATTACTATAATCACAAGTACTGTTCACTCTTTTTTGCAATATAGAAGGCCTAGCACCATTCATAGGCTCTTCTCACACCTGCACTATCGTGCCAGCACTCTAGTACCCAGAAGAAGCATTACAATATAAAAGGTTAGTAGGATTTACATGATTGCTAATAAAATGTACATGACTGTATGATTTATCCAGGTTATGACTAGATAATTGTCAGTTACAGCCCGGTGGTCAAGGACACCTGAAAACGACCTAGGTCATCTTGATAAGAGTGCCGTGTTAATGTGTAAATGGAGTGTAAATGGATGACCATGAATGACCATGGATGACCGTCGAGATATGACAGTGTTGTCGGTGGGTCATCCACCACCATTTCAACCAGTACAATATTCTAATGCGCTTATAGAGTCCAAAACTTAATTTATGGAAAACATTAGCTCACTTTAGTAACCAACCTTGTTTACTCGCTGACCTGCCTCCTGAACTTTCTTTGGATCATGGAATGCTAGTACAGACGCTGCGAAACCAGATAGACACTCCAATTGTCTATCTAATACGCTGAATAAACGATCACATAAGCTTCTTACAGATTGTCCTCTTTTGATAAAGTGAGTCCATGGTGGAAGCATTTTATAAATGCCAAGCTCTTCTTCTTTCCGTATGGCACTTTCTGATGAACGCAGCCAACCTCCAACCAGTGAGTGACTAGGTTTCAGTTGTACAAGTCCATCATGCACAGTCTTGTTAGTGCAGTTACCTATGGAAAAAAGAAATAATTAACAGCCTATGAAGCTAGGGAAATGTGATATATTCAGCTTTCTTGATTTAAACAGGTTGTGACAGGTGATTGATGTGCATATTTAATGCAGCTTTCTCCTCCCTCCCCTCCCCCCCCCCCCCCCATTATTCAAAATCACAGCAATTGGTCTGAAAGCTGTTGCTCACACTGGATAACATGGCTCAATTGGTTATTGCTCTAGATGCAGCTTGAAAAAGAAGATGCACCAAGTCACATTGATCATTATAAAAGCTTTTCATAATTTCAGCTGTGAAGAGTGGAAAAAGTAATATAATTATGTTGTTTGACACTATCATAGTACATTAGCAAATAACTACTTTTGCAGCTGTCAAAATTTTCTGTGGTTTTTTTATTGCAGGCAGCAAGTACATGTACATTGTGTGGCTTCAATATTGTAATGGCCAGGACATTTATCAACACGGCCTCAGCTTGCCTGATGGACATTATCACACCTTAAGTGCCTGTAGCAGTGTTCGAATTGTGGTTATGCGGGAGTATACGGCGTGTACCCACCTCAATTTTGGTGGGTACACTCTCAGCAGGCGTGTACCCTCATGGTAATTGACTAGTTTTGCTGAAGACATGGCAGTTTTCGCAATCGAAATAGGTCTACTGGTTGCTGAGTGACTGCTGATCGTAAAATTTCCCTCTAATCTAGCGATCGTTTGATTGATAATAGCGTGTTAAGTCAATCCCGAAATGTCAAAGTAAGTTTATAGTAGCTAGGACCAGCAACCTGCACACAAATAAATCCTTCTGCTTTACTGACAAAGTTAGTCATTGTGTCAATGGTTTCATAGGACTTGAATATGGGTTCCACTTTCTTTAGTATTTTCAGCTTTCCGAATGTGTTTGCAGAGCCATGAAAACTTTTTGATAAGGACAGTGGCCAAACAGTTGAATCTAAAAGTTTTTTTAGCTCTAAACCTAAATCTCAAAAGTTAATTGTTGTACTCTATTGGAATTTGACGTTTGACTGAGTGATGAATATCGGAGATAGTTGTATTTTTCTTACTTTGCTAATAAAATATAAAATACAAAAATTAAAAATAAATATTAATTTAATATCATATATGATCATCCATGATGCTGTATATAACAATAACATAAATATTCGTATTTGTTAGATTATCACTAGAGAAAGAATCTGCATTCAATAATATAGCATGTTATATAGTCATTACGGCTATTCTAAGCGTCTCGTAAGAGACTACGCTAAAGGTCGGAGCTGATTGGCCAACCGGACAACGAAAGACTACGCTACAAGCCGAGAGGATTAAGAAGACTATTCACCCTTATCTTCATGAACTTCGGTGAGTGAAGACGTACCCCAGAACGCTAAGTATATTACGAACCTGACTATTTAACATGGCACAGTTGGCAAGATAATTTTTTTATTATTATTGTTAAACTGAAAGGTATTACTGGTTACAACTGAGATAATCAAGAGCACCCTTCGGGGGAGGAGTAGCAGTCACTCAAGGAGGAGTGACTGTGAGTGAGTAGCGTAGTGTAGCCTTAAGGACTTAGTGACTCACTAGTCCTTGACTGCACTATGTGAGGGGTAGCGTAGTTACGTGAATGTAACGTGACTACGTGAGTGTAGAGTAGAGAGAGTAGAGAGTTTTTGTAGCGTAGCCACACGAGAGTACCGTGGCTACGCGAGAGTAAAGTGTTTTCGTAGCGTAGTCACGTCAGTTAAGCGTGGCTACGTGAGTGTAGAGAGGAGTAGCGTAGTCACACCAGAGTAACGTGACTGCGTGAGAGTTGAGAAAGGGAAAGTAAGTGTTAGTGTAGAGTTAGAGTAGAGTTAGTGGAGAGTTAGAGTAGAGTTAGTGGAGAGTAAGAGTAGAGTTAGTGTAGAGTTGAAGTAGAGTTAGAGTAGAGTAGAGTTGGGTATTGAATTGAAAGTAGAGTAGAAAGTAGAGTAGCTACGTGAGTGTAGTACAGCAGAGCTAAAATGGCTGCTGCTGGTATTGATCTGAATAGCTTCCCTACATTAAAAATAGTAGGGAATGACGTAAGTGGCTGTTGGTCTGAATGGCTAACAGATTTCGAAATAGCGGTGGAAGTAGCCACCTTTAATATGGGTCAAAAAGGACCCAATGAGGCAAGAGTGAATAGGTTTAGGGGTAGGACTAAACTACTGGCCCTACTTAGCGCGGGAGGGAGAGATGGCAAAGCTGTCCTCACTGCCTCAGGCTTCAATCTGCGAGACAACGCAGATGATGCCTATGATAGAGCACTTAAAGTGTTAACAGATCACTTTGAGCAAAAAGATAGTTTCTTTTTAAGACATGGTAGATTCGTCACTGCTTCACAAGCATGTGATGAAGATTTTCATGTGTACCTACTCAGAGTGGAACGGCTGAGTAGGGATTTGGATTTTGGCGATCAAGGCGAAGTGCATAGACAACGCCTCGCTGTTTCGGTCGCAGTTAATGGTTTGCGTGAAAGCTCGCTTAGGCAAATACTTTACCAGCGAGCTGAACTCACATGGGCTGACTTGACAGCCTTTCTTAAAGCAAGAGACACTGCCAGGAAAGAGGATGCACTCCTGAAGCAGTTTAAGCACACCCCTAGTACTGATAGAGTGATTAAACAGGAAGTGGGTAATGTAAGCTCCAATAAACAGAGCTATTGTGATGTAATTAAAAATAACATTAATGAATCATATGAACCATCTGTATGCAATGTAACTAGACGTAGATTTAGTCATAAGTATAGACCTAGAAGTACTAGTAGAGATAGCAATACTAGCAACAGCTCCTACAGCCGTTACAATTCTAGAAGGTATTCTAGGTATAGACCTAGAAGCAGTATTAAGGAGAGTAGGGAATCCCACCATCGTAGGGATTCTAACAACGACAGTCCTTCTAAGTACTCACCTTGTAGGAGGTATAACTCAGAGGACTCTCGGTGCTATCATTGTCGTAAGCACGGACACCATACCAGAGAGTGTCCTACGGTCACCTGCTACGTATGTAACAGAAAAGGTCACATCACCAAGGACTGCCAGTTCAGGCGGAACAAACGCCATCTCAAGGACTCTCCAAGTTCGTCTAGGCAGTGCCAACGGTCTAGAGGGGACCAATGGAGTCCTTCTAGAGTAAAAAGAGTCAGATTCTCTAGCAAACTAGAGAATAGATCTAATATAGTCAATCCTACTTGTAGTAGTGTAGATGTAATAGATTCTAGTGAGACAGAAACATTTATAGGTTCTGTCATAGCCTCCTCACTCGACGTTGATTGTAGAGAGGAGGAAGCATGTGAGGCAATGTTACAGGACCCCACCTGTAAATTGTCAATAGATAATATTAGCAAGAAGTGGCATTATGGCGAAGCCAGTTGCTCTGATGGCAAGAAGAGGAAACACTCCTCTTCTGGTCTGACACGCGCTGAGGGACTATCACCCAAGGCGTTGGGCATGGACCCCCTTGTGTCTTGTGCACCGAGGGCCCATGACAAGGAGATGAGTGCAAACTCTTCTCTCCTTGCTCAGGTTTCCACTTTCTTAAGTGGATTACGTAGTAGCTTAGCAATGACTACTGACGTCTTCTCGAGGAGAAGTACGGCTCTCAATGAGAGAGAATTGGCATTTAGGAGCCAGTATGAACTCGGCCTGAGTGAGATAGCTCGAGAAAGAGCTGCTCTTCAGAAAGAGTACGATGATGGTGAACCGGTCAGGGAAGCCATCAGGAACCTTGAACTGGCTGCTAACCAGTTTGCCCAAGGTCCCGGGTCTGGTGTTACTACAGCTCCTGTAACACCAGTGCGTCCCAGTGTTAGTTCAGGATCCTTGAACCCCTCTAGCTCTCAGAGTAAGGTGGTGTCTCCCCATAAGACAACACCCACTGTGGTGCCCAACGCTGCAGCCACCACAGTAGTGCAAGAAGAGGTGTCTCACAGCGCGACACCTGTGGTGCTTTCAGCAAGGACTGTGCAGGGTGCACAGGCTAGCGACTCTGCCCCAGCAGAGGAGAGGGGGCCCCAGGCCCAGCAGAGAATGGTGCTTCCTAGTGAGACACCAGCGAGTACTGTGCAGGGTGCACAGGCTGGTAGCTCTTCTTCAGTAGAGGAGTGGGCCAGTGACGGAAACCCTGCCAGCGAAAAGGAAAATGTTGTCGAGGACAACATGGCAGGGATGGGATTTCTCTGGGAGAGATATGAGTGCGTCAACAATGCGTTGGTTGATTCACTGCTTCTACAGAGAGCATGGTCAATAGTGACACCTGAGTATTATCAGATGTACAGTGGTAGTAGTGGTTGTGCACTACACTGAGCTCTTGCTTTGGCAACAGCTACTGACTTACTGACTCTCCTGGAGAGGAAGTATGTATGATGCAACTAACTCTTCATAGAGAAGTTGCAGAATGCGTAGTCATTTCTAAAGCAGAAATGATTTCTGAGGAGGAATCTTTACAGTTCCTCTTGTTGGTTTCTGAATCTCAAGTAGACTGGCATAGCCATCTCTACCTTTGGCAGTGTGTCATAGGATGCAAGAGTGGGAGAGAACGCTAGTCCATCCTACAGTGGAAGAAGATTGAGTGATACTCTTTTCAGGTGAATCTCTACAAAGAGGTAAGCCAAGGTAATGGTGACTTGATGTCTAGAAGGACTTCTTCAGTAACCCTCTGTATAATACTGAAAGAGCTTAGAAAGGCCTGTACCCTTCTGTGTGCACATGTACAATGTGTGACTAAATGCATATGCCCAATGTACTCCTTGAACATTATTGTGATTGTAATGTTTACACCAAGAGGGGGCATATTATATAGCAGCTTTTAAAAGCTTTATGTATATGTTGATCATTGTACCGTATCCAATACCAGTTTAGTTTCATTACTAGGTTGTTGGTAAAGCTCAGATGAAGCCCGAGAGAAGAGGGCATGTTATATAGTCATTACGGCTATTCTAAGCGTCTCGTAAGAGACTACGCTAAAGGTCGGAGCTGATTGGCCAACCGGACAACGAAAAACTACGCTACAAGCCGAGAGGATTAAGAAGACTATTCACCCTTATCTTCATGAACTTCGGTGAGTGAAGACGTACCCCAGAACGCTAAGTATATTACGAACCTGACTATTTAACAATAAATAATAAATCAAACATTATATTAATTATATAAAAAAAATAAATAATATAATTATTTATTATAGTGATTATTATAAATAATAGAATTAGAAGTGAATCAATAGAATTAGATAATCAAATGGTAATCATATCATAATGATAACCATAATTATTTATATTTTTATTAATTTTTATATGAAATGAAATATTTTGATAATAATTGTTGTAGCAATACGCCTACATCAAGTATAAATAAATATATTGCTTTCTGGATTGTCACAAGAACAAGAGCCGATATTCAATAAATAAAAATTAAAATATAGAATAGAAATAAATCGTTTTTAATAGAACAGGGAATTAGATAATTAATTTATATTTAATGATCATTATTGTATCGAATATTTAATGTAAATAATATAGCAATTGTTGTATTGTTTTATATAAATTATTTTAATCTAACGTTGATATTTTTATTCTAGAATAGGTAGGAATACTATTTGTTTTTGCACATAGTATAAGTATTGAATTTCAACAGTTGTAGGTATTGCTCTACTATTGCAAACTACTTCCAAGTTTAGTAAGTGAGGCAAAGAGTGAGGTTATGACAAATTAAAATTCACAGAGAGCTAAGAAGAATCCTGTCACTGTTTAGTCTAGATGGTACTAGTAGAAACTATGTATTTGGATTGAGCTTGGTTTCACTGGTTGACTGCAATTAAAGTAATCGTTTTGTTTGTATTCTCTATTTTTGTTGTATTGAGGTGATTCATTGCTTTCCGAAGTCCACAAAAGACCACAGGTAATGAAGTTGTATGCTGCCTATTAGTGTACTTGCATGCTGCATATTAGTGTACTTGCATGCTGTCTATTAGTGTACTTGAATGCTGCCTAGTAACCTACATGCATGATAGTTTGTCGAGTATTTTAGGTAGCTGAATAGTCTTTTTAGGCAATACTATATTTTTAGTTTACATTGAATTTACTGTCAGTATGATTTGATGTTTCTTGCTAAGGTTATATTCGGCCATGGATTTAACTTCGAGGCCAGTTTTTACTAGTGCTGCCAATTTATAAAACATTTAGCATTTTTGGAAGATGTTGTCACAAGTGGTGAGGATACTTGGAATACAGTGTTTAGTGATCCAAAGGAAGCTGGTGAGGAATTTAATTTTGCAGAAATAATACCCTAATTTATATTTTTCATATCTACTGCTCGCTGGTAAAGCTGTCTTTTTCTAACATTGCTGTACTGGTGTTGTGGCAATGTCTTCTGTTCACTTTTCTAGGTGATTAGGCACTGTAGAGACCATTGGTTCAAACCCCAGTCAGGGCCTGGTGTTTTCATGGATTTGATGCAAGACCTGACAGCTCCCACAGATAAATTCCTTAAATTAACAAAATTATAATAATATTAGAGAAAACCCAGTGAGTAGTACATGTATATATCCTAGATAAATTGGTGAAACTCCTTTACACAGGTATGTATGTTTTATAGGCTTCAACCTTTTCCTTATAGCTGTTGTTCAAATAACATTACTGGTGTTATATATTAAAGTCTACAGGTAGGTTGTGACAAGGGAAATACATGTATTTTATTGTATAATACTTTTGTTCATTATAATTTTGTTGATAAACTTCAACTCCTTCCCTTCTCTAATGTTGATGTCAATGTCATAGCTGTTTTGTTGAATAACCATAGTTTTCATACAGTTACAGTTACATGCTGTTGTTGTTTGTGTTTATATACTTTTGACAAAATATACAACTGTAAAATGTTGTAGTTCAGCATTTTGTAATAAATAAAGAAGTTGTTATCTCTTTGACTACATGTACTTTTATTGCAGTGAAAGAAAGATAAGGGGAGTTGTCGTGGTTTAAATAATGTAGATCTATTTATTCTTACAATCAATGCAGCAGTAATACAAAATTGAAGGACACAAAGCACACTCAGTAGTTTAAAATGTAAGGAATGGTCTACATTGGTACCCTGTACTCTGTGTAAAGAGGTTACTCATTTGCTATCAACCATAATTAGAAATTGTCCTCCCTTGTTTTGTCTTGCTGAAATGGGAGAACAACTTCTAATTATGATCTGCAGCTTCTGAGTGACCAATGCACCCTTTAGGAAAGGTCCTAAGATTGCAGGTAGGTACCGTGTACCCACCTCATTTGTTCCACTTCGAACACTGGCCTGTAGTTGTCATTGATCAACTCACACTCGTCCAAATACTCTTGTACACGTACTTACCTACATGTACATACATTACTCACATATCTTCATGTTATGCACTGTTTTGAACTATCTGTTATGATTACTAAGTGTAAATACCCTTTTTATACCTGTATAGCTGGGGCCGACATCTCAGAAATTGCTGTAATTAATTTTGCAAATGTTTTGCATGTTTTAAGCATATTCTATATGGCCGACCTATGTAAGGTTGGGCGTCGGGCATCCGGCCTTTTACCGGAACCTTTTTCCTGAAGTTAGAATACTACATGTATATAAAACCAATGTTTTCTACTGTTATTGTCTCACTTGATGCTTGGATTTCAATAAAGACACTTCTAAGCTACTTATACAGAGTCTCCTCTCATAGTACAGGTTAGTCCCAGCTGATAAGGTCTTCGACCTTGATGCCTGAACAGCCTACTAGGATTGAACATACTCTTTCTCAAGTATAGCAACAAGCAATGTAATTGTACCAATTTTAGTCGTAGGCTAATAATACAGCATAATCTAGTTTAGTAAGTGTTACAGAAGGATTATTTTACATGGTTTTAATAAGAATGCAGATAGAAGACTGCAAATTTGTATTATGCCTTTAAACAACTGACTAATATGTATAATTAACCTCAGGGTTGGGAATCGCCAATAGCATTCGATGTTCGATGGCGATTTTCGTTGGTCTATTCACCATCGATTCCACCTAATCGTTGGTTTTCAACAAAGCCAACGAAATGCATGTATTCGTTGGTTTTATAGGGTTACAGCTGCATTCGATTGTCACTAAGCTGCTAATTGATCTGCTAGTAATGTTTAGTAACAGGAAATAAAAAAGGCCTCGTAGCTTAGTTCTTATCTTTTTAATAAAAAACTGATGATAAACTGTTTTATTTAATAATAAAATAATAGCCTTTATTTGCAAGCTAGGATAAAATGTGAGTGGCTAGCAATAAATAAGAAATAATAGCCTGGTATTTCTGGCTAAGATTTGCTGTACATATAAATATTTGGAGGCTAAAAAGAAACATAAAGTTAGAGGAGATAATTCCGAGCTATGAGAAAATGCACATAAAACTGGTAATATTGGGTAAGTTTGTTATAACATTTTAAAGTAATAGACAAACTTAGTAAAGACAATGAATTTCTCTATTTTTACAAAAATTATACCCATATACATGTGCATTTTCCAAAATTGTCATCGATTGTAAAATCGATTGAAGTACAATCATGCAAAAGTCAATAATGCACCCAATTTCTAAAGGCATTATTCCATGTAGTATGAGGTAGTAAATATTCATAAGAATATACAGTACCAACATTGAAATTTATTTAGGTAGTATATAGTATAGTATATATTAGTGTCTATATGCTGAAAGGTAGTCGGTAGTCAAGATACCGATAGTCAATCTGCTTTCTCCATTGAAATTTATTTAGGTAGTATATAGTATAGTATATATTAGTGTCTATATGCTGAAAGGTAGTCGGTAGTCAAGATAGCAGATAGTCAACCTGTTTTCTCCATTGAAATATATTTAAGTAGTATATAGTATAGTATATATTAGTGTTTATATGCTGAAAGGTAGTCGGTAGTCAAGGTAGCCGATAGTCAACCTGCTTTCTCCATTGAAATCTATTTAGGTAGTATATAGTATAGTATATACTAGTGTCTATATGCTGAAAGGTAGTCGGTAGTCAAGATAGCCGATAGTCAACCAGCTTTCTCCATTGAAATTTATTTAGGTAGTATATAGTATAGTATATATTAGTGTCTATATGCTGGAGGGTAGTCGGTAGTCAATATAGGCCTATATAATATACTACGAAACAAGGCATTTTAAACACTAGCTTGACAATGCTTTGTTAAGATAACATAAAATGGTCAGAATTTATTTTATTTTGATTGTCAGCTGGTAGCTGGTACTCAAATGCATTGCAGGGGCTACAATGCTCTCAAACAGCCAGCTGCTAAAGCTTAGTCTCTTAATGGGGAGTTTACACGAGGTGATTTATCCTGGCAACTCATCGCTTCAACAAAAATCATCCAATCAAAGCACAAGATTGATCTCTGCAATTTTGTGGTCAAGCTACAAAATCTCCAGATAGATACATGTATATTTACACTAGGCGATTTATTCTGGTGATAAATCGCTTGAATGGATCATGGACCCATTCAGGTGATTTATCGCTGAAGATTTATATATACTTTGCATCTTAGCCACAAAACTCCAAATAATGCTAGCGACTTTGTGTTTACTCAAGGAGATTTTGTTGTGGCGATAAATAGCCACGATAAATCTGTTAGCCAGGCAATTGATCACCAATTGCCTCATGTAAACGCTACATAATAGGTTTGATTGGGAGAGTAGGGAATCTACATAAAATATGTGCCATTCCACCACTAAGTAACCCATAAACATACATACAGTTCAAAATATGGATATAATTTAAGATAGCCACCAGACTTCACCATGGCCTACCTAAAGCACATTTGTAATATTTTAATGTTTTTGTGGGTGTTTGTATGGTCGAGGGACAACCTGCTTGGACAAGTGAAGAGCCTATGAGTGGTGTTAGGCCTTCTGCATTACATAAAAGATTGACAGGCACTTGTAGTTATAAAGTTAACCAAGACGACCCAAGTGGTCCCGTGTCAATGCTTGTATGCTATACTTGAGAAAGAGTATGTTCAATTCTAGTAGGCTGTTCAGGCATCAACGTCGAAGACCTTATCAGCTGGAGCTAACCTTTACTACGAGAGAAGACTCTGTACAAGTAGTATTAATATACGTGTCTTTATTGAGATCCAAGCATCAACTGAGACTATAACAGCAGGGGCGGATTTGGGGGTCCCACCCTCCCTGCCATGGCGGGACCCTTCATTTCCAATAAAAAATAATTAAATTGATTATTTCTCCTAAAACTAGCTGCAAATTGATCATGAAATAAAGCATTTACGGCATACTCAAGTTCATCTTCCAACACAGGAAAGCTATTACTAATCTGTGAGTTTGATTCGCTACAATTATAGTAGTAAACTAGCCACATTAGTGGATTAGTAATAGAAAATATAAGGCACAAGCTTCCTACAGGAATCTATTTAGACTAGAATGAAAATGTCAAGGAAAATGTAATGTTGCTAGGAAACCAAATCACGTGCAAGAAGCCAAGAAGGAAACTTCCTTATGTACATTAAAGATGGAAAGACAACTCTTGCTAGCCAAGTAACCCATGTTCATGTGTATTATGCTTTATGCAAGCTTGGCATACACATTCATAGTCATGGATTACTATAATGCAATGTAATCATAAAATGATAATATAATTTAGAATAATATATTAACATAAAGATATTTTATTTACGTTATAGGGCAGCAAATATTTATGTGACAGGAACATTTTGATTCAAAGTGTAAGTGTGCATAAATTTGCTTCGTTTAGTGCAAAATTCAGCATATGGCTTTGGTGGCCGGGGTGCTGCCTCGAACCCCGCCAGGGGGCCTAGGTGGTCCCCTGAACCCCGGCCTGTTGGCAGAACTCTTCAAACTGTGCCAGATCCGCCTCTGATAACAGCATAAAACATTGGCTTTATATTTTAGTATTCTAACTTACAGAAAAAAGTTCCGGAAAAAGGTTCCGGTAAAAGGCCGACGTAGCGTCGTCCAGAAATTGCACAACAAGATGGAGGCCGGAAGAACGAGGCCCGGCCTTAAATGAGTTGGCTTTAACAAAAGATGTTATTGTGTTGATAATGTGTAAATTGTTAGAACATAAGCTATCCTCTAATCAATAATATGTGACTTTTAAGCACTTGTGAGTGTAGAATATCGTAGATAAAACACTCACTGGAGAACTTTAGATGACGGTGCAGAAATCTTTTGGAGTTTGGCTCATATCCAAGCCATTCATATATCCACCCATAATGATATGGGTCATAGATTGCGTAGCAATACTCTAAGGAAAGCCAAGTGTTGCGTACGTCCATTTCTCCTTTCCATATACTGTCAGAACTGCAAACACAAATGCTGGTTTATTTCCAACTTAATCATAGTGGGAAAATAAGTAGCCTTATAATATGGGCTCACAACACTTCAGACTAGGAAAAAACAAGTTTGGGCAGACCCAACATTAGTCCAAAAGAAATAAGTAGCGATTTATTCATCAGCATGCATCAAGAAAACAATGGGAAAAGTATAATTAAGATGCATCAGGCACCCTAACTAACGATTAGTCACTTGGTTCAATAACGGTGGTCCTATATCCTGGACTGGTCCTGTGACACTAGCCCTAGACCTTTGGTCAGTCATTGTTGCAGGGTTGGGACTGGCTAGTTTTGTAAGTAGAGAATAATCTGCTAGTATCTGTCCGCCATTTTTGCTGGTAAAGTTCAAAACTAAAGACTAGCCTCCCTTGGCGACTCAAATTTTTCCCGGCGCAGCCCCCAAATTAACACAAAACTTGAAAGGTGACGTGACAGGTTTAGCAAATAATGTAGTTGTAGTTGGTATTGCTATTAGTGAATGTAGGCATGTGAGTAGATTTGTAGATTCTGTATATGCTTTATCAATTTGTCAAGTCACCAAAGGCTACTATATTTTGAATATTGCTACTAAGCAGTCTCTTTGTCTTTCTAACTACATATATGAACTATTGTCAAATTAGTCATGTAATTGGCTGTGCTTTGTATCTGTGAGTATGTAATGAAAATTTGCCCCTTGTACTAGGGAGAAGAGAAACTGTTATTGTTTGCCGGCTTTTTATATGCAGTTATCTCCCACGATGGTAGGGTGCCCAAAATACTTCGAGACGAATAATCATACAATGGCTTCTATGGTGTAATGGAGCTTCGTTCAAAGACAATGAAACCAACAACACGAGTTCCCTTGTATATTATGGGTCACAGTTTAAACACGCAGTTTGGAACTAGTTGGATGCCTATTGGTCCACGATTACATTAGACAGCATACAACTCCAACAAACATTTTTGTTTAAAAGAAGACTAAGAATTACTATATAAAAAGATGGAAGTTTAAGACAATAAGGGCTTGGAAGTAAAACAAATCCAAATAGACAGACTATTAATTACACAACATAATTTGGATAATTTGGATAATATTAATTGACTGAGTTGTATGCTGTCCTTAGCCTTACTGCCAAGATGTAGTATATATGATATGACATAGGTATAGTTTATACACGTACATGTGTATGCTAGTAATAGTTGACCAAGCTGTATGCTAAGTGTAACTTATATTGGTTACCAAGTGTTATGTAACATATTATTAGTAAGTTGGAATTAATTAGTCCGATTTTTAGAGAACAACTTTTACTAAATATATTTTACATACTACAGGCATCATGACTACAATAATGTGTTAAAAATAGAACCTAAGCATTTGCACATGTTACATAAGTATTAAAAGATATTAAAATAATATACGCCTAATTAACAAAGAAGAAATATAAGTGTAAATGCATGGCTGAATGTAACAACTTACTATATAGCTGTGGAGGTGTCTCCAAAAGAATAGAATAGTAGTTAGAGAAGTACACGTTGTTATAGTGTGGGTATCCAATACTAAACTGGGTACTGAACCTAAGTTTTCGCTCAGTTTTATATTAGTAGTATATTTATAGCGTCTAAAAATAACCTAAGAAACTGATTGGACGTTGTAGTGTCCGAAATCGGCAAAAACACATAATTAAAACTTCAGACGTTTTCCGTCAGAAGACGCAGAATTAAATTGTAAACCAGATTATGGTGCTGGGTGGAGATGGGTTCAAACCAACCAATTGACGTAAGCATGACCAGGCACAGGCGGTCAAAAAAAACAAGCGTTACAAACAATGTTTTTAGTGGTTAATTAAACGTCAGCGTTATGATGCATATCCTGGTACAGGCTTGAATAAGTATTACAATAATGTATGCCTAATCCTGGTACAGGCTATAATGTGGAAATGACCAGGCAAATTAATATGTGGAAGCTTCTTACAGAATAAAAACGACAACATCCGATCTTACAAAATATAAAAAACATACTATTGATTAAAAGTTTCATGTGCACATGTGTTGAAAATAATAACGTGAGATGCCATAATGTATAGTATTCTAATGTAGTAGCAAGCGCTATAGACTATGTAATGTCCAATGCAATAAGTCAATGTTAGTAGACCCTTATAAGTATAATACATTTATTCTTGACTTTATTCAACTGTGTAGTGTTGATTGCTATTAGATAGGGATAGTATCAGAGCTGTGACCAAGTCATACATGTAGATTTGACTTGACTTGCCAAGTTAAGTCACATGTCAATTTAACTTGGACTTACCAACATGCCGAGTTGACTTGACTTGACTTGGGGTCTCAATTGTCTGCCTAATTATCATTTTTACTTCATCAGTGCTGCTAGCAGCACTCAACGTATATGAGGGTTAGGAACAAGGATACACTATACAGTAGCACCTACACTGTGTTTGCTTGAGACTATATATATAGTGTCAAGTACACACAGCGTAGTAAGTAATTTAAGTGTAGTGCAAGTGTAGTGCAAGTGTAGTGCAAGTGTAGTGCAAGTGTAGTGCAAGTGTAGTGCAAGTGTAGTACAAGTGTCGTGCAAGTGTAGTGCAAGTGTAGTGCAAGTGTAGTACAAGTGTAGTGCAAGTGTAGTGCAAGTGTCGTGCAAGTGTCGTGCAAGTGTAGTGCAAGTGTAGTGCAAGTGTCGTGCAAGTGTAGTGCAAGTGTAGCGCAAGTGTCGTGCAAATGTAGTGCAAGTGTAGTACAAGTGTAGTACAAGTGTAGTGCAAGTGTAGTGCAAGTGTCGTGCAAGTGTAGTGCAAGTGTAGTACAAGTGTAGTGCAAGTGTAGTGCAAGTGTAGTGCAAGTGTAGTACAAGTGTAGTGCAAGTGTAGTGCAAGTGTCGTGCAAGTGTCGTGCAAGTGTAGTGCAAGTGTAGTGCAAGTGTCGTGCAAGTGTAGTGCAAGTGTAGCGCAAGTGTCGTGCAAATGTAGTGCAAGTGTAGTACAAGTGTAGTACAAGTGTAGTGCAAGTGTAGTGCAAGTGTCGTGCAAGTGTAGTGCAAGTGTAGTGCAAGTGTAGTGCAAGTGTAGTGCAAGTGTAGTGCAAGTGTCGTGCAAGTGTAGTGCAAGTGTAGTACAAGTGTAGTATAAGTGTGGCGTAAGTGTGGCGTAAGTGTAGCGTAAGTGTAGCGTGGGTGTAGCGCGGGTGTAGCGCGGGTGTAACGCGGGTATAGCGCGAGTGTAGCGCGAGTATAGTGCGAGGGCAGCGCGAATGTAGCGCGGGTGTAGCGCGGGTGTAACACGGGTATAGCGCGAGTGTAGCGCGAGTATAGCGCGAGGGCAGCGCGAGTGTAGCGCAAGTGTAGCGTAAGTGTAGCGTAATTGTAGCACGAGTGTTGCGTAAGTGTAGCGTGAGTGTAGCGCGAGTGTAGTGTAAGTGTAGTGTAAGTGTAGTTTAAGAGTAGTGTAAGTGTAGTGTAAGTGTAGTGTGAGTGTAGCGCGAGTGTAGCGCGAGTGTAGTGTAAGTGTTACAGTAGTGTAAGTGTAGTGTGAGAGTAAGTGTAAGTGTAGTGTAAGTGTAGTGTATAGTGTAGTGTACGTGTAGTGTGAGTGTAGTGCGAGTGTAGTGTAAGTGTAGTGTAAGAGTAAGTGTAAGTGTAGTGTAAGTGTAGTGCCAGTGTAGTGCCAGTGTAGTGCCAGTGTTGTGTAAGTGTAGCGTAAGCAGTGCTTTTTTGTAGGGGGCTCCCGGGAGCCCCCTCAACAAATTGCCACCTTAAAAGTAAAAGAAGAAGTTTAAAAAGTGGCCGTAACCATAGCCAGGGCTCATGCGCTGTTAGAAACATACATGTCACCTGGTACATGTATATCAATATGCTATGGTGAAGCCCAATGTTGAATCGTGATTCCAGACTATATTACGTACATGTATAATTGTAGTGAGCAGCCAGCTAAGGAGAATACCCAACCTTGCGTGTATTACTAGACTGAGTGCGCTTTAAAGGGCCGACCCAATGTATTTGTGAATAATATATATAATTATACGTTTTTACCATCCCCCTCTGACTTGTCACATAGGACCAACCGCTGCATCCCGACCCTCAGGTGCCCACAGTTATGTCCTAATTGTCCTTCCCGCCACTTTGTCAGACTATTTACTATGAGTAGTATAGTCAGCGCAGATCTACACAGACGTTCACCAGTTTTCGGTACGTGTTAGCCCTAGATCCCAAAAATCCCAGGGCGGACTACCACTCCACCCATCCTCTCGCCCCCTTCCCTAAACCTCACTCTATGTGCAAACCCCTAGAATCTACCCCCGATCGCAGATGGGGTTTCAAAAACCTCATCGGCTGTTCCGCAGAACCCAGGCTAAAGAGCATACCCCAAACCCCACCGCGCCCCTGTCTCATGGCTCGGACGAGGAGGGCACGGGTGTACGCGCACGCCCTCCCCCTCCGCCCCGCAAACCCCACCCGTCCTTCCCTCCACCCATCCCCCGTCTCCTCCCCGCCCCGTCCCCTCCTCCTCCCCTCCGCCTCGCCCTCCACCTCGCGGTGGTCATCGTTTGAGAATCAAGCCGCGGCCCGACGGCCCCCTCTCCCTGTCCTGAGCACGGAGAGGAACTTCTCTTTGGTTAAGGCGTTTCCTCTTTGGTTTAGTCCTTTGCTGTTATACTTGCTGTCACCATCAGCGGACCAACAAAAGTATGTCTTTGAGTTGAGTGCGATGACACCCTCCCCCCGAAACTCCTTTTTAAACAGGCCGGGGGTTCGCGTCTTGTATCGCTGCACCTTCTCACAACATTCCCTTTTCTCCCACTCTTGCCCGAGCCCCTTAGACGTGATAAAGTCTCCTTTGTGCTTATCGCAGAAGGGTCTGGGTAACCATTTACCGTATTCTCTGTAGAACTCTTCTTTTTTATCTTTTCGGATGACCTCATCTATACTACGAGCACTCAGGGCCATGTAAGCGCTATCCGTGTCCATTTCTACGTACTCAAAGTCCTCTCTGCTGACGAATCTGTGAAAATACAACGAATGGGGTCGGAGGGGGTTGACACCGAAGAATAAATAGAGAAGGATTTGATAAAGTCTTTGTATAGTCTAGTTCTACTCACCTATCCATAAAGTCATAGTAGAACTCTAGCATTCTCAACTTGGCTCTCTGGAGGATGACGAATCCTACGACAGATGGAACATCCATTCGAATCTAAAAGAAAGAGAGAGAGTTCACCCTACCACTCAGAAAAAGTTTCGCCAAATCAAGAGTCAAAGTAAAGAAGATTGTCAACACTTGCCTTTTTCTTGTGAAGCTCTATCTCAAAGTAGTTTTCATCAACTTCGTTGAGACTAGAAAAGTGCCTACTCCTCACTTTGACACCCGCCCCCTCTGCTGTCTCTACATACTTGACAGTCTTATGTTTCTCCTTATTTGTTATGGTCTTTCCATAGGCTGAATTCCCAACGAGCTTGCTGGTGCTGGCAAAGAGGGCCAGGTCGGGGTCCAGATCCTCCCTCTTCTAGCGTCTGAGACCGAAGAACCAAAGTCTTTGTAGACGGCTCGTGGGATAAAGTGAACGAACTGATAGATCCTGGTAATTATCAAATCTTGACGTAGATACCATCTAGCCAGATCAGTGAATAGTGTGATTCGCTTGCCAAAAAGACTCCCCACGAGCATTCGCTGAGGTCTCTTCAAGAATCCGTTCCGTTCGGCAAAAGCGTGCATATGTTTGCTAAGGTGTTCTCTTCCCACGCTTAGATTCTTGAAAATAGGTGCCATCTCAGAGAACTTCGCTTTTAGCTCTTCGGGTACAGAAATGTCACACTCCACTAAACTGTAGTACTCTCCGCTACGAATGTTATTGATTATCTTTTCGAGGTTGGTGTAACCCCTCTCCGGGTAGAGGGAAGAAAAGAAGATGGAGAGAAATGCCCTAACCTCTTCATCCGAACCTTGATGTATTCTTCTTTCCTTGCAGTGTCTACCCAGGGCTCTTCATTCGTCATGTTTCTGACACCTTTTTCTTTCCCTCCCAGCTCGCACTCGTGTCCATGCCAGTAGCAACCATGGAATTGGTACACCGTCCGACTATGTTCGCTATAACCATCCACTAGTAGGTTGTGACAGCCTATCCTCATTTCTCCTTCATTCTGTTGGTGAAGGATGACCTCTCCTCTCTTCCACGATTGGAACTCTAACCAACCATGCGCCACTTTGCTGAACTTTTTCACAGGTTCTAGAGCAGTGCCTTATCTCTCTACTCTCCGCCTGGGATAGCCCGTAGGCATATCCCCCCATCATACAATATAGGTGGAGAGCGTTGGCATCAACTCCCAGAATGGACCTACAGGGTTTTGCGGATGTGCCACACATCTTCTCTTGAATAAAGGTCACTCCAACCTCATGATGTCTGTGAAAGATAATGCTTGGCCCTCCCACGAGGTTATCGCAAAGAGTATGGTACAGACTTTTGCTCTCCTCATCGAACAGACAGATGGGTTGCCAGTTGCAAAGTTCGTCTCAGAGAAACATTAACCTATGCAGCCGGGGGGAGGCTGGTGGAGGAGAGTAGACGTAAGGTTGGCCCTCCACCTCCGTAAACAACCATCTGATAGCCAAGCCTGGAAGCGAGATTGCGGATTTCAACATGTCAATACCCTTTTGTCGATAGATAGAGCTCTGACGTGCAATTGCCTCGATGAATGGGGCCACATCGAGGTTGTTATACCAGATGAGAAAATCCCTTAACATTTGCATGTTCTCTCTTTCCCACACGAGCTGGCGGTGGTGATAATCTTGCTTGCTCAATTCTTGCTGAGTTGGTGAGTTGAGAAAACTCTCTCGGGGAAGGAGTCCATAATGATCAAACCCTCTCAGGGAATTTACCCAGTCATAAGGAAAGAATCTCTTACTCTCTGACAGGCCAAATGCCTTCAAGTATTTGGAGTAGTTGAAGCCTGGTGCGATAGATTTGCATATGTCAAGGAACCTAAAACGCCTACCCTCCACGCAGGACATACTGTTAACACGCTTAACGATGAAGACAAAATCTTCTCCCTCCTCCTCTTGTAGAGAGCGTAGCAAAGGTCCCTTTAGTATATTTAGGTCGTACTTTTGTGAGTTGAAGCCAACCACCGGAACGCTGGAGATGTGCTGCTCTAACTCTCCTTCCAATCCGGAGAGACCGGACTTCACCCTGTAAGTCGAGACGTTAGAGAACTTGTCGTCAGCAAAGGCTTCTTCTCTATCCGCCCGATCCGCAAGGAAGGTAGAGAGCCGCTTGCGTACAGCCCGGAATCTTTCTCCGAACAAATCTCCTGCCACGTCAGCAATCTTTGCTATGTATTGGACGAATTGCCGAATGCACTTTGTCCCATCCTTGCTGTCGACGCTCCTCATAAAACACCTGGCCTGCTGAAACCCATGAAGCATGAAGCATTCAATATTATAGGTGATATAGTAGGGGTAGTATAAGACGTTGGGGTTCACCACCTCTATTCCCGCCACTCGCTTGAGTTTTGTGAATATGGTTGGTCCAAACGTCCCACCAGGGAAAACAAACACCGATACCTCCTCTGGCAAGCACTTATGTCGTCGTAGGCTAGACAAGCGTGTGAACGCGCCATTGCACAGCCTGCAGGTGAAACATCTGGCAAACAAGTCAACATTCTTTATCCAGCTGAAGTGTTTTTCGTACAAGTTGACGAAGAGTCTATGGGCTTTGTTTCGTGCCATAGACGACCAGACTATCAGAGCTACTCCCTCATCAGTTAGGCGGAAGACTATTATAGATATGTCAAAACGATCTTCCAAGGCCAGTAGATCACTCGTGTCCACCCCGGGAAAGTCTTACAAAGTTGATGAGGGTGGGGAATGCATACCGACGTCAATCCGATGTCCCCCGATGCATACCGATGTCAATCCGAAGCCCCCCGATGCGTACCGATGTCAATCCGAAGCCCCCCGATGCATACCGATGTCAATCCGAAGCCCCCCGATGCATACCGATGTCAATCCGAAGCCCCCCGATGCATGACGATGTCAATCCGAAGCCCTCCGATGCATACCGATGTCAATTCGAAGCCTCCCCCCCCCCCCCCCCCCGATGCATACCGATGTCAATCCGATGCCCTCGATGCATGCCGATGTCAATTCGATGCCCCCCAATGCACACCGATGTCAATCCGATGCACCTCGATGTCAATCCGATGGCCCCCGATGTACCCGGATTTCAATCCGATGCCCTCCGATGTGCCCCGATGTCAATTGATGCATCGGGACACATCGTTGTACATCGGGACACATCGGGAGACATCGGGAGACATCGAGGCGCATCGGGGCACATCGGGATTAGATGATAGAAAGGGAGGAGTCAAGGATTGAGCAGTTGTATAAAGGGAGAGTGGGATCACAGTCTCAGCATTCAAAGTTCAGCACATCACTACTATACATCTACACTACTACAATAGTACATCATCAATGGATACTGAAAACATAGTCTAGAACCAAGAAGAGTTGTTTGCGGGCTTAACGGAGTCACAAATGGATGGAATTATCGAAGAGAGAGAGTGCAGTCAGAAGAGGAGAGAAGAGGTGGACGCGTTAAAAGAGGCATGGAAGAAAAGGAAAATAATAGGAGTGGGGAGTGTTGCCCGAAAGGATCTTTCCAACATGGCGGACTCTCCATCCTCCCCGGAGTGGGCCTCGGATAGGGGCGAGACCACAACATTCAAAAAGAGAAAGACCCCAAAAGGAAAAGAAGTGAAAGAAGATGAAATCTGTGCTAAGAAAAAAAGAAAACCTCAAGTCATTGTAATATCCGATAAAGAGGGTGGAAATGATGATAATGGACACGGAGCCGATACGGCTACGGAAGAAGTGGATGGTGGTGAAGTGTCGAAACCAAAGTAAGCTACCAAGTTCCCTTGCAAAGGGAAGAAAAAGAGTGGAGGACTAAGCCTGGAGAAAGCTCGTGCAGTGGCAGCAACCCTAATGTAAGTAGACCTATCCCCATATCCATAAAACTCCGTACCATCTTTCTCCCGTTTAACCGCTTTGTCAAATCTATATACACCACTTTCATTATTGTAGCACCATGGGAGCGGAGAAGAGGAGCTCTCTGCAGACAACGGTGAAGCTGTCAGAGAGGAAGGGAGGAGAGGATGGGTGGAGGGGAGGACGAGTAGAGTTTGCAGGGCGGAGGGCGCGCGCGTACCCGCACGCCCCTCCCTTGCCCGAGCCGTAGGACGGGGGCGCTCCCCCCCCCCCCAAGACCCCTGATAGCTCTCCCACCGAAAGTGAGTTTACTATATAAATGAACGCATTTTCCTGCAGTAGTCAGTTGTTCATTGGACTGCAATAAAAACCCTTCTTATACTCTGTGGTGCTTTTAACTAGGAATCTATTAGCCTAGGTTCCTGACGGAGCCATTAGTCAGAGCAACTAGCATAGGGTCGTACCCGTGAGGTGATCAACACAAGAAGGAACACTCGGACTTGCGGGTCATAATAATAAGCAACAAGTAGCTCATCTATCACTTAGTGCATGAAAAGTGGAGGGCCAATAGACCACTTTTGGTCTTTCCCACATGACTACAAGTGTACGCAAGACCTCTACAATATAACATCTCAACGGCAGCAAAAAACCAAGAGCTGCGAGATGAGGCATTTAGCTTGAATGAGGAGGTTATTGAGATTGGTGCAATATTCAGCATAAGATCGGTGGAGGTTAGCTCAAGAACTATAAAAGCTGTGCAGTACTCTTTCAACAACCTCTCTTCTTAGAGACACTATAGCATCTAACTCATTTATACATATGATCCTCCACTCGAGTTATTTGTGCCTGGACCCTATGTTATGTTACACTATAACATGGTGGAGAAAAGGGAGGCAC
Organism: Bugulina stolonifera; assembly: GCA_935421135.1. Classification (NCBI taxonomy): domain Eukaryota; kingdom Metazoa; phylum Bryozoa; class Gymnolaemata; order Cheilostomatida; family Bugulidae; genus Bugulina; species Bugulina stolonifera. The sequence continues at coordinate 8,327,372 of OW285189.1, forward strand.
AGCGCAATCGACGAAAATGCCAAATGCCAAACGAGAGACAGAAGTCCAGCACAATGGGGATGAAAAAATTCCTATCGTCTGGGAAATCTTGGCAAAACAACTCTACTCACTTATATGACATTAATGTATAGGACGCTTTTTGTATGCAAGGAATTTGTCTTTTTTGAGCAATCAGAGACTTGCTTGACAACCATGAAAATACCGGTTCCTCACCGGGATTGAACCCAGCGCCTCTACAGCATCTAATCGCCTAGCACAGTGAGCGGAACCTACTACCGCTACACCAGCTCAGCAGCCTTAAAAAAGGAAGCTTTGCCAGGGCGCAGTAGATATGCTCTGAGCCAACTGCACACAAAGCACCCCTCATGTTACAGCCACCTTGCTATATATTCTGCATAACATTTGACCATGAGTTCTACATGTATAATAATGTCAAGCGATTGCAATAGGAGTGCTATGTATCATGTGTGAAGTTAAGAGCGGGAGAGAACCTGAATTTTTTAGGGAGCCCCCTCAACTAATTTTACAAAAAAGCACTGAGTGTAAGTGTAGTGTAAGTGTAGTGCGAGTGTAGTGCGAGTGTAGTGCGAGTGTAGTGTAAGTGTAGTGTAAGTGTCGTGTAAGTGTAGTGTAAGTGTAGTGTGAGTGTAGTGTGAGTGTAGTGTGAGTGTAGTGCAAGTGTAGTGTAAGTGTAGTGCAAGTGTAGTGAAAGTGTAGTGCAAGTGTAGTGCGAGTGTAGTGCGAGTGTAGTGTAAGTGTGGTGTAAGTGTAGTGTGAGTGTAGTGTAAGTTTCGTGTGAGTGTGGTGCGAGTGCAAGTGTAGTGTACAGTATATAATGTACACTGTAAGAAGAACTACATGTAGCTTAGAATTGCAGGGCTGGCCAGTGGACACTCTGAACCATGTGTTGTTTATATGCTATAATATAATACTGTCTCACTTCTACTAATACCATAACACCATAATATTGTGGTGGTAATCATTACTCTATAGACTTAACCACTCTTACTGCATTGCATTGTCATGAACAATTCATAACTAAATTATGTATATTGCCTAGCCTGTGCAAAAACATATCTTTTATACACTTGTTGTATGCATTACTGAGCATTTATGTCCTTTTTATACCCATGTAAAGAGGGCCAACCTCTCAGAATTAGCTATAATTTATTTTGGACATGGTTTGGATGATTTTAAGCATCTTTTATTGTACCCGACCTATTTTGGGTCGACCTCGAGCTTCTGGCGGCCATGTTGTTGTGCAATTTCCAGACGACGCTACGACGGCGATTTACCGGAACTATTTTCTAGAAGCTAGAATACTATATTATAAAGCGCATAGTTTGTACTATCATTGTCTCAGTTGATGCTTGGATCTCAATAAAGATACTTCTATACTAGTTATACAGAGTCTTTTCTCGTCGCATAGGTCGTTCTAGCTGACAAGGTCCCCGACCTTGATGCCCGAACTGCCTACTAGGACTGAACATACTCTTTCTTAGTATGGCAAGATAGCATTAGCTTGGGCCCCAATAGCTCACATCGGTTAGTCTTTGAACTACTAGTACCTGTCGACCTTTCATGTAATGAAAAGGCCTAGCACCACTCATAGGTTCTTCATTTTTGGCTAAGGGGTCGTCTTGGACGACATACACACCACCCCCAAAAATATTACAATATGACCAGTCTAGATTAATTAATAGTGTCAATATACAATGTACTACTACATGCATAGACGTCTTGTTCTTTACCATAATTGCATAACATACTGCACATGCCCAGCTTCACCTTGGCATGAATTTACATGAATTGGAATGTCTACTAAAAGAAAAGCTTGATGATTTGTAAAATTTAAAAAATTTTGAAGTGGTCTCCCACTTGACTTGCATTTCTACTTGACTTGCTTTGACAAAACCTGAGACTTGAATTTTACCCTGACTTGACCTGAGGCTGCCCTGCCTTGAGTTTGACTTGACTTGCCCCCAAAATTTTAGAAATGGCGTGACTTGTTGACTCTCTGACTTGAACCCAGCTCTGGATAGCACTTAGCAAATAGCAGGTTGGTAACAAGTAGCAGTAGACTATTTAGGGCAGGTACCATGTGTGAACGCCATTGGGACTCATATTAGCTCTGTGTGAAGCTGGAGCTAAGTGGAAAATTCCAGGTGATCCTTGTTGCTAGGTAGGTGATTGTTATGGATATGCAAGCTGGGCTACCAAGCTGCCTGTTTATACAATGTCCAAACTCTTTCTATGCTATAATGTGCTTTGCAGCTATTTTATATGAATGCTATTTAAGCTTGGTTTTGCAAACTATATAAATGAAGATGTATGTGATGTGATTCAATGGAGAGTATCTCATAGTCGTTCATGGTAATTCATAGTGATTCATGGGATCAACTTGGCATCTAATAGACTACTAAAAAACACAACATACTCGTATTTAGTGACAGAGATATTGGATACCATTTCCATCAGTTCTTCTACAGATTACTAAATTGTCAGTTGTCAACATGGCTTCGGAAGCTTAGCAGTTAATCCGTGCAGTTGTTAACTTACACAGCAGCTAGCTCAACAGAAAGAGCAAATGGAGCAATAAAAAAGCAGATGGAGCAGCAGAAGGAAGAGAATAAGCAATTGATGGAGCTGTTGGTGTAAAAATGGGATAGAGATAGTAAAGGAAGCAGAACGGTACCAAGTTTCTCACCGTTTGACCCAACTGAACTGTGGACACATTATTTTCTAGGATTTACTACATTTATAGAAGTTAAATTCACTTCAGATGAAACGTGTCACACATTTTTCTAACCAGTCAGTCAAGGAATATCCACAAACAGTTTGTAGACTGGGCTGATCAACAGACACCCAAGAAGGAGTTAAATAAATTGACCATGAAGGAGATACAGGATTATATGATGACACAATGTAATCCAAGGATATTCATTGTTAGAGAAAGGCATTATTTCTGGAGCAACATGAATTGGAACCCTGGCGAAACGATTCAAGCACTGGCAGCCCGAATCAGATGTGATGCAACTAGGGTCATCCAAAAAGTAACGCCTGTTGTACAAGATCAGAGAAATTTTATTGTTTACATACACAAACTATATATCAAAATGACCAAAAATATCTGTAGAATACAACCCTATTCCTCAATAGAGTCTCCTCTATTGTCCACAGCTACTGTCCAGCACTTTATTAGAGCATGTATTCCTGCCTCGTAAAAGGAGTGAGTGAAACCAAAGACCACATAGCTGTGACAACCTCTGTGTCAGTCAAGAATCACTGACCACGCAGTGCTTCCTTCATTGGTCCGAACAAATTGAAGTCTGATGGAGCCAAATCAGGGCTGTATGGTGGATGGGGCGGTGTGGTCCACCTATGACAGGTGATTTTTTTGCTTGGTTCAAAAACTTGTGCAGGATGGACATTGTCATGTTGAAGGAGGACACTATCCCTGTTGAAATTGAGCCTAAAGTGCTAAAGTCTGTTTTTAGAGCCTCAATGTAGGTTTATCTCAGTTATTGTAATCCTTCTGTTTTCTTTTATCAATTCATCAGTCTTTCTCAAGTTTTTGTTTGACACAGCTTGAACAGGTTTTCCACTTCTTGGCTGGTCTGAGAGCACAGCCTCACCTTTGACTGCTTCACCACCTTCAATCCTGTTTCCCCATCTTCTCACATTGCTCACATCAAGAGTATGATCCCCATACACAGTTTTTAGTCTTTTGTGGATAGATGCAGCACTTTCTCTCCCCAAAACCAGGAATCCTATGACAGCTCTTTGCTTTCTAAATAGGTCTACAAGAGTGGCCATCTTGGAAATGGAAATCTGGGAACATGGGGAGCACACATACCCAAATTTACTATCAAATTGAAGCTAACCTGTGGTTGAATATGTATTGTCAATATGGTTAAGCAGGTGTCGCTTTTTGGATGACCCGTGTAGCTTTGCACAGGATGAGGCTCTCCCGACTAGGTTCATTTGGGAATGAGGCCATACTTAAAGCACTTTTTTAAACCCAAGGATGAGAAGCTCACCTTTAACAAGGCCATTGGTATTGCTATCGAGATGGAAGAAGCAGTAAAAAGGTGACTAAGGAGATGGTGTTTGGGCCTGTAAATCCAGCTAAAGCAGTGAGGAAGGAGACGAATCAAAAAACCATGACAAACTCTTCGAGTCGACAGGGGTGTTTCAGATGTGAGAAGAATAACCGCATGGCAGCAGATTGCCGGCATCAGAAGTTGACCTGCAATGACTGAGAAATTCTGGGGCATCTACATTGTACAAGCACTGTGTCGAAAGAAAAGACCAGGAGCTAAGGCAGCTAAGCCTTTAAATCTTATCCACTCCGTCAACGGTGTTCACACCACCTGTCACATTCATCTGGAGGTACGATTACAAGGTCATACCACAAAACTGGTAATGGACACAGGAGCTGGGGATAACTTCTTATATCAAGAAAGATGGAAGAAGATTGGAAGCCCACCACTCATTAACTCTAGTGTTCGCTATAAATCAGCAACCAATGATGGAATAGAAGTTCTAAAAGTTTGTGTAGTCAACACCCAATTAGATTCTTCTGTAGGACCCTTAAGAGCCTCCCTGAGATAGAGGTAGGTCGGTGCCGGGTTCCAATCATTGGCCTCGGCTACTGTCAGGAATTGTTCAATAGAGAGTTCGACATCTCCTTGCCCGTCGAATTGGGGAGTCTTGAACGCAGATTGTGGTTGGAGAGGTCGAGCATCAACTAAATACTTTCCGAGTACTTCTACTAGATGCTCTATACCATTTGCGATAGCTTCAAATGTCGGGGTTGACTCAATGTGGTTAGGGGAAAATGTACGAGTCACCTGATACTGTTCAGTTCGTTAGGATCCTTAGTCAGTCCCGTAGTGTAGGCTTTGGAGGGTCGATGTTGGTTCAGTCTACATCCGCAGAACTACGAGGACCAATAAGCAATTTCTTTTCATCAATAGGGTTCCCGGGTCTGAACCCGACGTCGCCTTCCTTTCAACTGTGAGAGTATGACCTTGAAATCTCACCGCTGCCACCAATGTAATGTCTGCCCAAGTTTGGAATCTGACGACTACCAATGCTATGGTTACTTGTTTGTATAAGTCGTGCTAGGACGATGTGCAAGCATGAGAAGAGCCGATAAGTGGTGCTAGGCTTTCTATACTCCATAAAGAGTGAACAGTGGTTGTAGTTCTGAGTGTTAATCAAGACGACCCATAGGTCCGAGTTGATGCTGTATACTGTGCTTGAAAAAGAGTATGTTCTGTCCTAATAGAGAATTTCGGGCATCAAGGTCCGATGGGACCAAGAGCTGGAACTAATCTTCGCTACGAGAGAAGACTCTGTATAACTAGTACAGATGTGTCTGTATTGATATCCAAGTATCAACTGAACAACGACAATATAAAACATATGCTTTATATACTATTGCGTTTCCGATAAACATTTCCAGTAAAAGGACGACGTTACATCGTTCGAAAATAGCGCAACAACATGTCTGCCAAAAAGGCCAAGGTCCGACCTAGCTTGGGTCAGCTTCTTGCAAAAGATGCTTAGAATAATATGAATTGTGTGCAAAAGTAATTGCAACCCATTCTGAGATGTCAGCCTCAGTTACACCAGTATAAAAGGCTAGTTGTACTTAGTAAATTACAATCTCTAGTCTAGGAACTGCACAATAAGAGTAATTATGACAAGCATGACTACATGCATACATAATAGGCAAGTACAAGAGTAATTAGACGGGGTGAGGTGAGCAAGACAATGACTATGCACTAGATGTGCATCAATGTTAGTCGGGAAGGCTGGGACTATATAATATGTGAAAAGCCCTGAGCCACTACGATATTGTAGTGTTATGCGTCTGTGTGTGCATGCGTGCGTGCGTGCGCAGACGGTGTGTGCATAGGCGTGTGCATGGCCTGGACCCCACACTGTATGTCTTGAGTCAAGCAAAAACGCGGACCCCACTTAAATGACGGTTGGCAGGTGGCGGTCCCCACTTTGATAATCTCCTGCAGGTCTCTCCATTGCGCATGGAAATGCAGTTGCGGGTACCGCTTGACAGGAAATGCTCTTGTATGTTAGAAGAAAAAAACATCGTGTTGACTGTGTGCATCTGTTACTTTCCATAAAAGTCATTGTGGGGACCGTTAACCGTTTATTGATATTATATTGAATGTGTGCATGTGACTCGTTATGTAAAGGTTCTTGTGGGGACCGCCTACTGTATAATGATATTATATTGACTGCGTGCATGTGATGCTTTTAATAATAGTTATTGTGGGGACCATGAACAGTATAACTACATTGTATATTGGGACCTCTGTGTGCGTGTGATACATTGTGTTATAGTTCTTGTGGGGACCGCTTACTGTGTAGCTATGTTATATTGATTATGTGCATGTGTTACTATCAAGAAGAGTTATTGTGGGGACCGCTAACACTTTCAGCCATGAGGACGAGTATACTCGCAGCTATGTTTTTCACAGGGGCCTGAGGAGGAGCATACTCGCAGTTGCAGTCTTTTATTCATAACAGCAAAACTATTGGGTTTGTGGTATAAGTAAAGCCATATTTAGTGAGAGCATACTTTTTTGCGTTGACACATAATCTCCAGGATATTTAATGTAGTTGTTTTCATCACCCAATTAAATCATTTGTATTCTAGTGCTAACACAAATGATTTAATTGGGTGATTAAAACAACTACATTAAATATCTTCGTGAACTAAACTTCAAACCTAGGTCGGTCTACAAAAATATTTTCGGGCACCCACCTGTCATAGGGTCGCAAAGTCCTCATTTTCGCGCGAAGAAATCAGGTGTGCCGATGAGCTAAGAATGGTTTCGTCCGGCCAACCAAAATCGCAGGCCAATAGCCCTTCGGAGCTGAGCTGGACGGCCATCTTGTGATTTTTATTTGTGAAAACACCTATAGTATATCCTCTGGCCTGGCACTTGCTGTTTAGAGTAAAAATGGCCTCCTTCAGTAGGTTTGATGCTGTCTGTTTGATTGATGAAATTATTGGCTGTGAGGGACCAGAACTTGGTTCAAACACTGATCCAAGTATGTTTAGCTAATTTTAGCATGATGTTAACTAAATTTTGAGAGGAAATAACTATCTAACTATATTATATTGACTGTGTGCATGTGACACTTTCTATAAGAGCACATGTGGGGACCACTAACTGTCAAACTATATTATATTGACTGTGTGCATGTGACACTTTTTATAAGAGTACTTGTGGGGTCTGCTACCTGTCAATCTATATTATATTGACTGTGTGCATGTTTAACTTTCTATAAGAGCACTTGTGGGGTCCGCTACCTGTCAAACTATATTATATTGACTGTGTGCATGTGACACTTTCTATAAGAGTACTTGTGGGGTCCGCTACCTGTCAAACTATATTATATTGGCTGTGTGCATGTGACACTTTCTATAAGAGCACTTGTGGGGTCCGCTACCTGTCAAACTATATTATATTGACTGTGTGCATGTGACACTTTCTATAAGAGCACTTGTGAGGTCCGCTACCTGTCTAACTATATTATATTGACTGTGTGCATGTGACACTTTCTATTAGAACACCTGTGGGGACCGCTAACTATATTATATTGACTGTCTGCATGTGTCACTTTCTATAAGAGCACTTGTGGGGTCTGCTACCTGTCAAACTATGTTATATTGACTGTGTGCATGTGACACTTTCTATAAGAGCACTTGTGGGGTCCGCTACCTGTCAAACTATATTGTATTGACTTTGTGCATGTGACACTTTTTATATGAGCACTTGTGGTGTCCGCTACCTGTCAAACTATATTATATTGACTGTGTGCATGTGACACTTTCTATAAGAGTACTTGTGGGGTCCGCTACCTGTCAAACTATATTATATTGACTGTGTGCATGTGACACTTTCTATAAGAGTACTTGTGGGGTCCGCTACCTGTCAAACTATATTATATTGACTGTGTGCATGTGTAACTTTCTATAAGATCACTTGTGGGGCCCGCTACCTGTCAAACTATATTGTATTGACTTTGTGCATGTGACACTTTCTATAAGAGCACTTGTGGTGTCCGCTACCTGTCAAACTATATTATATTGACTGTGTGCATGTGACACTTTCTATAAGAGTACTTGTGGGGTCCGCTACCTGTCAAACTATATTATATTGACTGTGTGCATGTGACACTTTCTATAAGAGCACTTGTGGGGTCCGCTACCTGTCAAACTATATTATATTGACTGTGTGCATGTGACACTTTCTATAAGAGCACTTGTGGGGTCCGCTACCTGTCTAACTATATTATATTGACTGTGTGCATGTGACACTTTCTATTAGAACACCTGTGGGGACCGCTAACTATATTATATTGACTGTGCGCATATGTCACTTTCTATAAGAGCACTTGTGGGGTCCGCTACCTGTCAAACTATATTATATTGACTGTGTGCATGTGACACTTTCTATAAGAGTACTTGTGGGGTCCGCTACCTGTCAAACTATATTATATTGACTGTGTGCATGTGTAACTTTCTATAAGAGTACTTGTGGGGTCCGCTACCTGTCAAACTATATTATATTGACTGTGTGCATGTGTAACTTTCTATAAGAGCACTTGTGGGGACCGCTAGCAGTCTAACTATATTATATTGACTGTGTGCGTGTGTAACTTTCTATAAGAGCACTTGTGGTGTCCGCTACCTGTCAAACTATATTATATTGACTGTGTGCATGTGTAACTTTCTATAAGAGTACTTGTTGGGTCCACTACCTGTCAAACTATATTATATTGGCTGTGTGCATGTGACACTTTCTATAAGAGCACTTGTGGGGACTGCTACATGTCCAACTATATTATATTGACTGTGTGCACGTGTAACTTTCTATAAGAGCACTTGTGGGGTCCACTACCTGTCAAACTATATTATATTGACTGTGTGCATGTGACACTTTCTATAAGAGTACTTGTGGGGTCCGCTACCTGTCAGACTATATTATATTGGCTGTGCGCCTGTGACACTTTCTATAAGAGCACTTGTGGGGACCGCTAGCAGTCTAACTATATTATATTGACTGCGTGCATGTGACACTTTCTATTAGAACACCTGTGGGGACCGCTAACTATATTATATTGACTGTGTGCATGTGTCACTTTCTATAAGAGCACTTGTGGGGTCCGCTACCTGTCAAACTATATTATATTGACTGTGTACATGTGTCACTTTCTATAAGAGTACTTGTGGGGTCCGCTACCTGTCAAACTATATTATATTGACTGTGTGCATGTGACACTTTCTATAAGAGCACTTGTGGGGACCGCTAACCGTCTAACTATATAATATTGACTGTGTACATGTGTCACTTTCTAAAATAGTACTTGTGGGGACCGCTAGCAGTCCAACTATGTTATATTGGCTGCGTGTGTTTGATACTCCTGTTGATGGTCATTGTGGGGACCACCATCCGACTAAAGTTATTGTATTCACTGTGCGCATGACATGATTTCTATGGCAGTACTTGTGGGGTCCGCTAGCAGTCTAACTATATTATATTGACTGTGTGCATGTGATACTTTCTATAAGAGTAATTGCGGGGACCGCTAGCAGTCTAACTATATTATATTGAGTGTGTGCATGTGATACTCTCTATCAGAGTACCTGTGGGGACCACTCACAGTCCAGTTATGTCTTATTGACTGCATGCTTAGAATACTTTATTTCGTGCATGTAGTTATTGCAGGATTGTTTCGTGGTCAGTCATGTTATATATTTATATGATGTTGTCTTTCTCTTGCAACTCTTCATTCTTAAAGCAATACCAGCATCTGGAGAGTGTTTAAGTTTTAGCATAACTTGTGTTTCACGTACGGAAGTTAGATTAGGCTTGAAACTGGTCATGATATAACTAAATAAATTAGATAATATCGCTCACACCTATACATTTTTGTACGTGTATATGTCTATTAGTGATAATGTCATTTTAGGCAAAGAAATTTACTTTTGAGCGGCTGGAGACTTGTTTCAAGTCCATTAAAATGCCAGCCCCCAACTGAGGTTTGAATCCGAGGCGTCTATGATAGGTAGTTGCCTAGCACAGTAATTTGAAACAAGTCTCTGACCGCTCAAAAATAACTTTCCTTGCCTAAAAATACATAATAATATATAAAAGATGGCCAAACACCCTAACATCTTAGTAGTAAGAGTGGTGTATTGCGTGAAGTTCGCTCAGAGCATGTCTATTGCTCACTGGTGAAGCTTCATTTTAAAGGCTGTTTAGGTGGTGTAGTGGTGGCATGTTCTGTTCACTGCGCTGGCGATTCGGTTCCGTGATTTTAAAAAGCTGTCTCCGAGTGCTCAAAGATAAAATTTCTTCCGTAAAAATACATCATGTGCAGAAATAGCCAGCCACCCCCCCCCCCCAACACCCTATCCTTGTGAAGTAGTTTCATTAAGGTCATGCTTATAGCAATTAAAGGGAAGTGGGATAGGAGAGTGCCTATCCTTTTAAGAATTGAGGTCATGGGAAGAGAGCTTATATTGACCCTCTGGGAAACAGCCAGAATACCCACCAAAAATCCCTAAGTCATTTCCCTACCTAACAACGCCATGCCATGCAAGGCTCATAGGCATTGAAGCAAATTGCAGAAAACTTCTCACAAATCCAAAGGCCAGAGGGCATTCCTAGTACTAAAATTTTAAAATATGTTGCCACAATATCACTGACAGGTGTGTAGACAAAAAGAATTTGCCACTGTTCGAATATTTTAGTTAGAACCAGGACGTCCTGAAAACATTTGAACCCTAATTCTCAACTCCAAACGCAAACTAATGTTTTCAAAACACCTTGTTTTTAACATTTATGGAATGCTTCTTTACCAGCAAAAGCTTTACAATGGGGTGAATTTTGCTCTGTCAAAACGTAAACAAGCGCTACGGTTCTTGCAAAGTTGCTCGAGGCAAAGAATATTCTCCCTATGGCCTTGCTAAGGCTTTATATTACCGTTGCAACCTTATGTTTGGTGAGTAACACAGCTTTATGCTAAGTGATACAAGTGAAAAGGCTTGCCATAAGACTTGACATAACATTTACATGTGTGTATATTCCTTCCCACTTGAAGACTCCAGTCTCTGACAACTACCATGGCTGACAAGGATTCCTCATCCAATTCAACAATATTTTTCACCAACACCCAAGAAAGAGCTTTTTGAAAGACCACAATTTGGTCTTATACGTGTAGATAGGCTGGATTGCTGTTCTAGACCTCTCCAGGGTGCCTTGGCGGCACCCCGGACCCCTGGCATGTTTACTTTGCCATCCCTCTGACAATTTTCTAGAAACCCTTCTGAATTGTCTTCTCTTGGCGTGTGCATGACTTCTTTTTGGGGACCATTTTGCACACACACAGCTATGTGTGCAACTAGCGGACCCCGCTTTTATTCAGAAATGCAGATGGTTATGCGGTCCCCACTTTGTGGACTTCTAGCATATGACACTTTTTGCACGGTGCCCACAACTGTTATCTCATCTGCAAAATATTATGAAAGTGCGTTGCCTGGACCCCACAACTGTTTTGAAGTATTGTGGCCACAATTGCTAAAATGAAATTATATGAAAATGGTTTTCTTGGTTGATGAGAAGTTGTCTTTTCAATGAGCCAATAAACAAGCTCCTAGCCCTTCTAGAAGTGGTGGTCCCCGGAATACGCACTTGGGTCAGATGTCCCCGCAACTGTCGTCTCACCTGTATAGGTGTGCGTGCGCAGAGTGTAAAGTCGGGGACGACCTACTTGCAAAAATGAAGAGCCTATGTGTGGTGCTAGGCCTTCATCATTGCATGAAAGATTGTTAGGTACTTGTAGTCAATAAGTTAACTAAGATGACCCATGTGGTCCCAAGTCAATGCTTGTTTGCTATACTTGGGAAAGAGCATGTTCAGTCCTAGTAGGCTGTCCGGGCATCAAGGTCAAAGACCTTATCAGCTGGAACTACCTGTACTACAAGAGAAGACTCTGTATAAGTACGTAGTATAGAATTGTCTTTATTGAGATCCAAGCATCAATTGAGACTGTGATAGTAAAAATCATTCGCTTTATATAGTATTCTAGCTTCCGGAAAATAGTTCCGGTAAAAGGCCAACGTAGCGTCGTCCGGAAATTGCACAACAAGATGGTGGCCGGAAAGCCGAGGACCAACCCAAAATAGTTGGCCATAACAGAAGTTGCTTAAAAACATGTGATTCGTGTGCAAAATCAATTACAGCTATTTCTAAGAGGTCGGCCCGAGTTACATAGGTATGCACATAACACATGCACATAACAGGTATATAAAAGATGTTTCTCCATAGGCTAGTCAACATGCATGTACATAAATTAGGTAGGAATTGTTCATGACAAATGTAATGCAGTGCGAGTGGCTATGTCTATAGAGTTACGTTTACCACTACAATATTGTAATGTTTCGCGTGCTATTGCAACACATTGGTCCCGATGATACGAGTGTGGGAAGAGCCAGAACATACTCTTTTAAGACTAGTTCTAAGCATTGATTCAGCCCACAAGAACTAACCATAAGTACTGTTCACTATATAATGTACATTGTACTAAGGAAGAATAATCCAGCCGACCACTCCTAGGCTCTTCCCACACTCGTACTATTGGTACCCGTGTGTTGCAGTAATACGCAAGACATTACAATATATCTAACATGACGACATTAAAGGTCATCGAGACGCAAATGGACCGGGGGGGTTTATTACAATATGCATGCAAATACAATGTATAGACACAGCAGTCAGTACATTTGAACCTATGGGTCAACATGTGATGAAGAAAAAGTATATTTCCTAGTCGTACCGACACCTTCTACTCAGTATATGCAATTAGCAGGGCCGATAGACCACTCTCTACCTCCCCACACATACCCAGGCAGTGTACCTGCAGGGGCAAAACCATTACAGTATGACCCATGGGGCTCATCTTAGCTTTGAGTAAGGTTGGAGCTACATGTAAGTAGTTATTCCAGCTACATCATGTATATGCTGTACATGTACATGTACAATTATTTTCCTGTGCGTTGCTAGTGTGAATAATTAAATTGTTGTAAAAAGGAGCAAAGCATTTCCCACAATTACATGTATATAGGCTATCTGTGAGCACATAGCATTACAATGTACTCACACAGCATTCACAAGCTTTCAGATTTCACTTTGAGCATAATCTAGTAACTTTTGTCTGATATGGTGCATTCTTACCCTTGCTTCATCTTGGTGGATGACTCTTGGCGCCCATTTTGAAAGGTCAATAGCCAAATCGTGTGAGCTGCGTGAGTTTCTCTGATTTCTTCGGAGACTACCATTTTGAATCTTACCTGTATCACATTCCGCCTGCTAAAATAATGTAATAAACATACAAGTGATGTAGTGAAAAGGTTATTAAGAGCTAATAAGGGGCTATCACGTTTGTAGGTGTCCTGTCCCACCACGAGGTGAGTCCCTCAAGCTACCTACGGACATCTATCCAACTATTTGCCTAGGGAGTCTTCTTTTTACTTTTATCATACACTGGCCCATTGTCCACACTAAAGATTCACCACAAGCCATAATACTGTAATGGTACGCACAGTCGTCTCCTACACCTGATACTCATTATTGTGTGCACATACATGTATATATCTGCTTGTACTTTACTCTATGTAACTCCTATATTATCGTATATACTTGTATAATTATTACTAAGTCTTTTAATGCCTTTTATACCCATGTACAGAGGCCCGACCTCTCAGAATCCATTGATATTCATTTTGTACATGAATTGGACCATTATAAGCAGCTTTTGTAGAACCCGACCTATTTTGGGTCGGCCGTCAGGCTTCCGGCGGCCATGTTGTTGCGCAACTTCCGGACAACCTTATGTCGTCTTTTCCCGACACTACGTCGGGCGGAAGTCCTTATTATGTGATGGTCTGGACAAACTCCTAAGGGCCGACCCCGATGGCCGATGCCCGACCACCTAGGAACATTAACATTATGGTGCTGTGTCTAGACTACTTGCTAGAACAGCAGAAACCAGGACTCTAATTCCTATATGGCTCCCTGGATAAACAGTAGTCTTAATTACATTATCAGGCCATAAGCCGACCCCGACTGTTAGTCTAAGTGTCTATAATTAGTTAGGCATTGTTATTGTATACTTTACTGTACTTTTCCATGACGTATATGTCTGGCTTTTGCTTGTACTCTGTACTACTTAGCCATATACCATTGTACACTCATGTATGGCATTTACTGAGTCATTATGTTGTTCTATTATATCTATAATTAGCTACCCATTGTTATTGTACATTACTGGTATTTTTCCATGACGTATATCCGTGTTATAGCACTCCTTTGTGTCCTTCTGCGAAGGTTAATGGTATTAATAGACATTGCGCCAGACTTGTTTTGATTGTAACGTAATGCTCTAGTACCGTTGTATATATATGTCGGGCTTCCGGCTGCCATATTGTTGCGCAAGTTCCGGACGACCTTATGTCGTCTTTCCTGACACTAGTCGGGCGGAAGTTCTCCTACTATATAAAGGCCACTGTTTTTACTGTTCATTGTCTCAGTCTACACTTGGCTTTCAATAAAGACACATCTATACTTGATACAGAGACTTTCACTTCCTTTTGTCAGGTCATTCGCTTAGCGAACCGCCTACTAGGTCGGATCACTCTCTTTCATTGTATTGTCTGAAGGTCAGACTTGGAACCAGATGGGTCGTCTTTGGTAGTTCTTGGGCTACTGAGACCGCTCGATCTTTCATGTAATGCGAAGTCCTATTACCACTCATAGGCACTTCATTTCTGGGTCGATAGTTGTTCAAGGACGACCGCACCAAATCACAGAAACCATTACATTGGTGGCAGCAGTGGGATTCTAAGGTCGTACTCTTACGATACGAAGTGAAGGAAGGTGACCTCGGCCTCGGGTAACCCGACCGACCTCATTCTTCAATACTTCAACGGCGATTAAGGACTCGGACCCGGGAACCTTGGATACGAGAAGGTGACAAACGCTAAAGTGCACCCATAATTCTCGTGGTTCCGCTGGATGTAGCCCGACCTACGCCGGATCTTCAATCAAAGACCGACCTCGGATCCAGAACAGATTGACGGTACTCAGTATGTCATACTAGGCCGACTCGGCCTACAAACTCGACTTATCTACTACCAAGACCCTACTATACCAGACGTCGGGGTCGGCCCTCGGGCTCTCACAGAATACAGTATCAGTACTCCTCACACTTCAAGCCCTCACCTAAGGAGATGAAAAAGGGGCAACGAAACAAGAAGGGCAAGAAGTCCAAATGCCCAGGAGTCGTACCTTCCCCTGGAACCCTAGACGGACTCGCAGGACTCAAGCAAGCACCTGGAGCGACCCTAGATGAGCACGCTGGGGTGGTATGGCAGCTGGTCTGCCAAGAATACGCAGGCATGGCATATGCCGACCGAGAACAAGTCGCCACCAAGTACTTCTGCTCCTCCCTAACTGATAGGCACCTACGCAGACATATCGAGAGTGCCGACCCTCAGGATTTAGATGAGGCAATGGAGGTAGGGAATGAATTCCTTTACCCAGAAGATGTTGTACCACAAGACTTCTACACGATCACCGACCCCAGAGCCCGATATGAGGCTTTCCTGACGGGCTTTGAGTTCCTACAACAAAACTGTGCCCGACTTCCCAAGGAAGATGATGACCCTCTTGCCCCAGAGGAAATCACCAAGACACCCGACGCTGAAACCCAACCTACCGACATGGACCGAATAAGGAACCTGCTTCAGCAGGTGATGTACCAAGCAGAGCAGGACCTCAAGACACTCAGCTACAACGGACAAGAGGACGTAGAACTCTTCATAGACGACTTCACCACTATGGCAGAGCGTTGCAACTGGAATGACAGAGCACGCCTCATACGGCTTAGAGCCGCCCTACACGGGCCCGCACAAGAATGCGGACGACCCCGATCAGTCGAAGAGATATTTTCCCGACTGAGGGAACAGTATGGACTATCTGCCAGAGAAGCCCGATGGAAGCTGTCCACCCTGGAACAGCCAGCCCACACGTCACTCAGAGACTATGCAGCTCTCATCCGTAGACTGATGGCAACAGCCTTTGAAGGAGCACCCCCTGCATCTTTGGACGAATGGACTGTCGAGAAGTTCTGCCTCACAGTCCACAACCACGGCCTACGATGGTACTACACATGGTTACAGCCCGATGATATGGAACAAGCACTGGAAACCGGAGCAGCCTTCCTACGTAACAAAGATGGCAGGACCAGTCCTCCAGAACAACAAGAGGAGCTTCCCGCTGACCTCCTACGGAAAGCCCTACATACCCTCCTACAGAAATGTCAAGAAGCGGATGACGGACCGACGGTCACACCGGAACCCGTCCCAGTAGATGACCCCATTCCTACTGCAGCCGACACAGACAACAAACCAGGAGAAGGTGGACCACACTACAATGATCGTCCACAGAGGCCGACGGATATATCAGAACCCGTCCCAGTAGATGAACCCATTCCTACTGAGGCCAACCCAAGAGAAGGTGGACCGAACTACAATGGTCGTCCACAGAGGCCGACGGACCCATCAGAACCCGTCTTAGTGGGAGAACCCATACCCACTAGGCCGACAGGACAGTCAACCTGTCTACAGAAATCAGGACCAACCCCAGAGGACGGCCCTGCTCCATTCAACACTAAGATGGACTCACCCACAGCGGACCTACCCACAGAGAGATCCGAACCTTCGACACAAAATTCCCTGTCAAAGCCCAAGAAGAAGAAGAAGCGGAAGACTAGGAGCCAGCCCAATTTAAGGCCACCGAAACAAACAAACTGTTTCCAAGGCCCAGGGTCGACCCCAGAAGATGACTCTGGCCTGTCCACTCCTAAGGTGGACTCGCCCCCACAGGATCTGACTGTAGACAGATCTTACCTTCAGTTGCAGCAAGAGATTCCGAAAGAAACCCAAACCAGCCCGACGGACGACGTATCGTGCGGAGAACTGTCAGCCGATACAGTCCCAGTCCCCGGACTACCGATCTACACGGCACAACCCGTGGTGAGTCAAATATCGGAGCTACCTCTGGACCTCTCAAAGGAAGTACAAGTTTTAACAGCCCGACCAGACTCGATCAGTTCGGTGGAGACCTTCCCAGTAAAAGAGGAACAGTCTACACTCCTTGCAGTTCAAGAAGTAGAATGCTTCTCAACGGAATCCAACAATGCCGAAGGAAATTGGCCAGAAGTAAAGATTGCTGAGGATCTAGAACTCCTAGTACAACCCGTATCAGAGGACCTCATCGGCCAGGCCGACCCTACAAGGGATCCTCCTCCTAAGGGTCAAGGCACTACTTGATCCGACCCTATGGCAAAGGACAGTGTCTCAGAAGAGACAAAGGGAATCACCTGCGATGACGAGTCGTCATCCCATTCAATGACTAAAGATGTCATCCCAGTTCGTGAGACACGAACCGACCCAGCAGAGCTCTCGCTGGACGAAACCAAAGATGAGCCAATGGATTTGACAACAGGACTTCAGATTGTATCTGCAAATCTAACCCCAGGGAAATCAGAACAAATCACCAACAAGAGGCAGAAGCCGTGACACCCGACTCAGGGTTGCAACCCACAGATAGCCAAGGCAAGCCTATCCCGGTATGCAAGGAACCTGACAAACCCTCTGACAGGAAGGCCGACTTAACTCACTCCCCAGATGGTGCTGACGACTCTTTCCAGCATCCTGAATCTTGGCCTTGCGACAGACAATGGACCAAGGGAGAAACAGTCTACCCAAGGACACAAGAGTCCATCAGCCAGGGACAAGGGACCCAGTGCAAACTGACACTCCCAAGAAAGATGGAAAGTCGACCAACCTCACCAGAACCGCCAGATAGACCGAAGTCGCCGATCTCCTTTCGACCACAGACACCAAGAGGGACGAGTCACCTGATGACAAGCCCAGACGGCCAAGGACAAAGGCAAAGACTAGGAACAAGAATGGCCACATGGATACGAGGCCGACCCCCTGAACAGGTTCGTTGGAAAAAGGACCTAGTCACCCATCTTTTCGTCTACCCTTTGGTGATCTTCATGATTAGTCGTTTACTTCCCACCGAAGTACCACTAGCAGTCTTAAACCCAAGCAACCTGAGGGCCCAGACAGTAACCATTGCTGAGCTGTTGCTGAAAGAAGTCATTAGCTGGATTACAGGGAAGAGCATGGCGTTCGCCAGCTTAGTACACCCGTACCTAATGGATTGGAAACCTGGAGGATATTGGACGCAGAGTCGACCCCCAGAAAGTTGTCTCCCCATGGTATATTAGTAGTCCCCTGTACCACTAATAGGGGGGCTATGTGATGGTCTGGACAAACTCCTAAGGGCCGACCCCGATGGCCGATGCCCGACCACCTAGGAACATTAACATCATGGTGCTGTGTCTATACTACTTGCTAGAACAGCAGAAACCAGGACTCTAATTCCTATATGGCTCCCTGGATAAACAGTAGTCTTAATTACATTATCAGGCCATAAGCCGACCCCGACTGTTAGTCTAAGTGTCTATAATTAGTTAGGCATTGTTATTGTATACTTTACTGTACTTTTCCATGACGTATATGTCTGGCTTTTGCTTGTACTCTGTACTACTTAACCATATACCATTGTACACTCATGTATGGCATTTACTGAGTCATTATGTTGTTCTATTATATCTATAATTAGCTACCCATTGTTATTGTACATTACTGGTATTTTTCCATGACGTATATCCGTGTTATAGCACTCCTTTGTGTCCTTCTGCGAAGGTTAATGGTATTAATAGACATTGCGCCAGACTTGTTTTGATTGTAACGTAATGCTCTAGTACCGTTGTATATATATGTCGGGCTTCCGGCTGCCATATTGTTGCGCAAGTTCCGGACGACCTTATGTCGTCTTTCCTGACACTAGTCGGGCGGAAGTTCTCCTACTATATAAAGGCCACTGTTTTTACTGTTCATTGTCTCAGTCTACACTTGGCTTTCAATAAAGACACATCTATACTTGATACAGAGACTTTCACTTTCTTTTGTCAGGTCATTCGCTTAGCGAACCGCCTACTAGGTCGGATCACTCTCTTTCATTGTATTGTCTGAAGGTCAGACTTGGGACCAGATGGGTCGTCTTTGGTAGTTCTTGGGCTACTGAGACCGCTCGATCTTTCATGTAATGCGAAGTCTTATTACCACTCATAGGCACTTCATTTCTGGGTCGATAGTCGTCCAAGGACGACCGCACCAAATCACAGAAACCATTACAATACTATATAAAGGGCATTGTTTCACTGTTCATTGTCTCAGTCTTCACTTGGCTTTCAATAAAGACACATCTATACTTGATACAGAGACTTTCACTTTCTTTTGTCAGGTCATTCGCTTAGCGAACCGCCTACTAGGTTGGATCACTCTCTTTCAACGTATAGTCTGAAGGTCAGACTTGGGACCAGATGGGTCGTCTCTGGTAGTTATTGGGCTACTGAGACCGCTCGATCTTTCATGTAATGCGAAGTCCTAGCACCACTCATAGGCACTTCAATTCTGAGTCGGTAGTCGTCCAAGGACGACCGCACCAAATCACAGAAACCATTACAATACTGTAATGGTTACGCACAGTTCTCTTCAACCACCTGACACTAATTATATGTATACCTGCTTGTATTCCTTGTTACTCAGTTGAATATGTTGTGTATATACTTGAATATGGCATTACTAAGTCATTGTATTGATTTTATACCCATGTAAAGAGGCCCGACCTCTCAGAATTACTTGATATTCACTTTGTATATGAATTGGATGATTCTAAGCATCTTTTGTAATAACCCAACCCATTTTGGGTCGGCCATCGGACTTCCGGCCGCCATATTGTTGCGCAATTTCCGGACGACCCTATGTCGTCTTTTCCCAACACTATGTCGGCCTTTTTACCGGAACTTCCTCCGGAAGTTCTATTACTATATAAAGGGCATTGTTTTTATGCTTGATGTCTCAGTTCTTGCTTGGATCTCAATAAAGACACATCTATACTTATATACAGAGACTTTCACTTCGTAGATACATGTAGGTCATTCTAGTTGTTAAGGTCCTCGACCTTGCAACACGAACTGCCTACTAGGTCGGATCACTCTTTCTCAGTATAGTAAGCAAGCACAAGTCGGGATCACATGGGTCGTCTTTGGTAGTTCTTTGACTACTGGCTCCGATCAATCTTTCATGTAATGAAAAGGCCTAGCACCACTCATAGGCACTTCCTTTTGGCCTCGGGAGTCGTCTTAGGGCGACCATACCAGAAACCAAAAACCATTACAATACAATAACAGTAACAGCAAAAATATATACAACCATGCCAAACAACTAATCTAACATAATAATTATGCTGAGGCTTCATCTTTGTTCACAATTCATGGTGCTTTCACTTATATTGATTTGGACTGGACTGCATATCAGCTGCAATTACACCTTATTTTTTACTTTCAAATCTTATATTTCACATTAAACATTATTTTTTTACTTTAAAATAGTAACTTTTCACATTCAAATACTACGTTTGGAAAAATATTGTAGCGTTTTGAGCTGTGTTTACATACAAGTGCCGATATGACACGAGTATGGGAAGGGCTTGGAGGTTGGTAGAGGACGACCAAGTGACCTTCCACACATTACATAAAGAGTGAACAGTTAGTTAGTCCTCTTGTAATTATATATCTTGACGTAGGCCATGCTGAGACTCATCTAAGAGTCCAGGGTCGACGTAGGTCTGTAGAGTTTATACTCCAAAAGAGTGTAGAAAGAAGTTCTGATAATCTAGGAACTTAGGCCCGATGCTAGATTCATATAGAATCCAGTATCGACTTAAGCCGTAGATGTAAACTCACAAGGAGTGTATAGAGATATGCTTATACGAGGATGGGGATGAACTCGAGCCGTATGGATCTATGGATCCGCCGGTGGAGTTACCTGCCTACAAGAGTAAGTCTCTAGGTTTGAGTTAGGAGATGTTGCTTTATTAAAGCGCAATCAACAACTGATTTAATACAGAAAATGTGTTGTCTTATATACTAAATATGCTTACGGTAAAGGTACGATAAGGTATCGGGCCAGAACTGATACAACAACATGGATGGTTCCGCCCGACGTCGGCCACAAAAAGGGTCGGCTTTGGCACAAAAAGTGCTTACAATAGCCTAAAATGGAAAGTATATAAATATGGGCCTATTCCAAGATATCGGCCTTCAAAAGTACATGGTAAAAGACTTGGTCTTGTATAATCAGATAAGAGAAGATAATTACTTACATAATGCGGAAAAAACCAAGTGTAATTACAATAATCTGATTGGTGAATAACACTAATAGAGCACACTATAAGTAGTTGATTATAATAAGAGTATGACCATGCATGTATAATAAGTGTTCAAGGTAAGACAATAATGCATGAATGAGTAATTGTATAATGTCAGTGTGTGGCTAGCCAAGGGAGATTATTACCACGGAGGCTGATTCAGCACAATATTTTCTTTCTGTGCGACGGTAGATTTATGAGTGCTCCCAAATGTTTGTCTAATTTGGAGAAGCTGAGAGAAAGTACATGAGGGCCTAGGTAGTGACAGTAGGAAGTCAGTGAATTGATTGATTGATTGAAAAGCCAAGAACGATACAGAGATTCTGTTAGAAAAATACCTGGTGTATACGTATAATATTAATCAACATGATTGTACATGAATTTGATAGGTAAAAACTCACAAATTGTCTACTTCCCTGGTTGGCCATGTGGCTACTTCTTTCACTGTTTCTCCTCCAAGATTATTCACATACATCTAAAATTTATAATTCTACATGTACAGGTAGGTGAGCATTTAGTACAACAATGTGCTACTGTTAGTAAATTAAAAGTGCTGCACACGTATACGTACATGCAGTGTTCGAAGTGTGGTTATACAGAAGTATACGGCGTGTATCCACCTCAATTTTAGTGGGTACATGGCCAGCAGGCGTGTACCCTCATGTGAGAACTACCAGTGGGAATGTTACGGCTTCTTTCAATAGCAGTTGAGCTAATCCGCTTTTATTCGCAGCCCATTAGTACATTAGCTAGTTGCTAGTTGTTTTAGTAAAGGTATAGCACCCTTACTGATTGCAACCTAAGACATTGAGAAGTCGCTAACCTAGTCAATTGAATATTTTGATCAAATTGGTTTCTAAAGTTTTTCCATTTCAATATTGATAGGTTTTACAAAATAACATAATTATGAGAAATAGGTGGTAATATGTGTAGCAAACATTTTTATATTTGCAAATCCTAAGTACTACTGTGAGACCGACTGTTAGTCGTCCTTTTTGCCGGAAGCCACCAGAGGCAGATTTTGTATATAAGTAGCGATGTTTTTGTATGCAGTTAAGCTGTCTGTCGAAGCTCAATAAAGTCACATCATCTAGTGTACATGTATATTCTTATATAAAGACACCGGAGTTATCTATTCTAAACTGGTATACTCTTAGCCAAGGTCCTTTGGGACTAACAGCCAGAGTGCAAGAATAGACCAGGTATGCATATTGTGATGTTTCGGCATGCCAGTCATGTCCAGTCTCTTATAGACTGCCACACATAACTAACTCTACATTGCCCACAGTTGCAGTGCATGCCTATTATTAACTAACCGTCTGGCTCATGTAATATTATTATCCAATCATGTTCACCTAAACTTATCTATTAATTTTTACTATGCATTAAGC
The DNA here is from genome assembly GCA_935421135.1 of Bugulina stolonifera. Taxonomy (NCBI): domain Eukaryota; kingdom Metazoa; phylum Bryozoa; class Gymnolaemata; order Cheilostomatida; family Bugulidae; genus Bugulina; species Bugulina stolonifera. Next base: position 8,350,218 of record OW285189.1, read on the forward strand.
ATCATTATAGCAAGTTGATATTATAGTATTAACTATTTTAAGTCTTTTTACCTATTATTATTAATGGTCGATGTCTCAGATTATGCCTGTTTTTACATATATAATATCTTTTACATGAGTATAAGCCCTTTTCGTCAATGGCCGACGCTTTTAAGGTTGGACCTTGGGCACTTTTCAGCCATATTGTTATGCAATTTCCGGGGCCGATACCTTATTGTCCCCACCCGATACCATATCGGGCTTTTTACCGGAACTTTACCAGAAGCTGATTTAGTATAAAAGCAAGCACATTTTCATATGCTAGTCAGTTATTGATTGCGCTCTAATAAAGCAACATCTCTTAACTTAACCTACAGAGTCTTACTCTTGCAGGTAGGCAGCTGCAACCCTGGTCCCTTTGGACCTTTAGCGCCCGAGCTCGTCCTCATACTCGTATAAGACTCTTACCACACCCTTTATGAGTATAAACGTCGGACCCTATTTGATTCTTGACTCTTCAATGAGCCTAAGCATCGGGCCTACACATCCTTACAACACTAATAAGAGCTACATGTACATAACTGTTCACTCTTTATGTAATGATGGAAGGACAATTTGACAGACCACTCTCAAGCACTTCCCACACTCGTGTCTACATCGGCACCAGTGTGACCTACCCATGAAACATTACAATATGTTGACATACATGCAGTGTTTGAAGTGAAACAAATGAGGTGGGTACACAGTGCATGCAAAAATGTTTGAGAAACTTAGATTTGTCTCCATTGTTTATCTGTCAATATCTAAAATGTTACAGTATATATTCGTGGGTAAACAGTCGTACTTAAGACTTGCTAATATAAAAATGTTTGCAACACATATACTATTACCTATTTCTCATATGTTATTTAGTAAAACCTATTAATATTGAAATGGAAAAAACTTTAGAAACCACATGGATCAAAATATTCAATCGACTATGTAGATTAGTGACTTGTCAATTTTTTAGGTGAGGTAGCTCACTGGCTGCAGTCCGTAAGGGTGCTTTACTTTTACTAAAGCAACTAGCGACTGGCTAATGTACTAATGGCTGCGAATAAAAGCAGGTTAGCTCAACTGCTCTTGAAAGAAGTCTTAACGTTTCCACCGCTAGTGCTCACATGAGGGTGCACACCTGCTGACCATGTACCCACTAAAATTCAGGTGGGTACACACCTTATACTCCCGTATAACCACAATTCAAACACTGCATACATGTATACATGCTAGGACAACTCGGGCCTATGGGTCAGCACTCGCGCACTGCATTCCAGTCAGTACACTAGGTGGTCATCTCACACTTAGTGCATGCAATAAAGGCGAGATCAATAGACCACTCTCGATTTTCTCCTATGATCCTACCTTGTACACGCACGCTCAAACATTACAATATGACCGAATTCATCCCAGCCTTGCTATCCACATCAATATTTAGTTTTCAAATTAATATAAAACAGTAACATTTAAAGAAAACCAACTAAATCTGGGAGTTGGTTAATTGACCACTGTTGTCTGTGTGTCATCATCCATATACGTGTACATGCAGTTGATTGGCTGCACCTAGTTGTGCCATATTTAGATCTACAAGTGTTTAGGAGAAAGTAATAAGTTGTGTGGCCTTGTCCCGCTAGCAACACACAATGGGAAATTTCTATTAAAATATTTCACTAACCATTTCCATTCCAATCTGCTCCAATATTTGCACGCTCACCAAACTTTCCTAAGCAAAATATTTCTGCTTTCAGGGTAGCCAATCATTTAACTGAATAATTTAATTGGCAGATAGTCGAGGATGAGTAGATGTCTGGATAGACCAGCACTACTCAGGTAGGAAATAGTGTACATATAAATAGCAGTTATGACTGATCTTTTTAGTGAAATGCACTAGTGCACATATTAGTCAATGGCATCTTAGTGATACAATGTACATTTTGTGCAATGCACAGGAAATTTTCGATGGGCATGGAGTCATCAAAACTTGTAATTACATGTAATTTGCTACAAGATTATCACACATAAAATTATTGAAAACCTACTTTGGCACTGTTAAAATAAATGTAGCACTAGTAGTACAGTAGTTGAAACCTCCACTGTAAAATTAGATAAAACAAGCCACACTATGTGATTTTATTATCTTAATTCCACAAAACTGTGACTGCCTTTAGATTGTTTGTAAAAACTAAAACCTGCATGCGCAGTGTGAAACCGGAGAAATGCACAAGGGAATAGCTAGCTAATCACATGCTGCAGACTACCTGGTTGTCCATGTACAGTAGATACATGTAATGGAGGGAATAAATACTTACTGTTGTATTATTAATGTATTAAGTTGTCTTCCCTTGTATGGCTAGAAAGCTTACCTTCTGAAAGCTATTTACATGTAAGATTCAGTTTTGAGATCGAGCTAGAATGTGAAGGTTGCAAATATAGAAGTCTTGCTAAATGATATAAATATACAACATGGTGGCAGCGGTTTAAGTACCCAGAGTGTAAAGATAATGGAAGGTATTCTACCCCCTGGCCAGCTCAATTTGAGGCAGATGATTTGGCTGGAGAATGGAGAAGGTGGGTGAGAACTTTCAGTGATTATCTCCTAGCAATTGACTTGACTGCTATCACTAAGGCAGCAGAAAGGAGGAAATTGGCTTTGTTCAGACACGCTGGAGGTGAAGATGTGAGAGAGATCTACTCACAAATGGAATTCTTGTCTGAGCCTGATGAAACTACAGGTGTTAGAACTGAGATAGAGGAAGGGGCTACTGGCAGAAAGCTAAGCAATGTGATAGGGAGATTCTCGGAGTATTGTAACCCTCGTTCAGGAATAGTAGTGAGTAGATTCCAGTTTCACAATTGTAAGCAAAATGGGGAGACCATTGATGTGTTCCTGATGAATTTGAGAAGATTATCTGAACAATGTGATTTCGGTGACCAGAAAGAGTCTCTAATAAGAGATAAACTGCTTTTTGGTCTGGATGATGAAAGAAAGAGAGAGAAGTTGATGTGTGAGTCAGATGAAAAGTTAACTCTAGATTTTGTGGTCAAGACATTGAGAATAGCCGAGAAGTCAGGTAGGCTGCAATCATCTAAACAAAGTGAGGTGAAGCGTGAAGAGATAGGTGCTGTTAGAGGTAGGATTTTAGAGAAGTCAGAGCATAGTGGAGATAGAATGTTAGAGAAGTCGGAGTATAGAGATAGGTATTTAGAGAAGTCAGAGTATAGAGATGGGTATTTAGAGAAGTCAGAGTATAGAAATAATGAAGAAATAAGTGCGGTTAGAAATAGGATATTAGAGAAGACAGAATACAAGAATAAACTAGGGCAGTCTCACACTAGATGTGATAATTGCGGGAAAAGGCACACCAAATTTCAAAGGTGTCCTGCATCAGGCACAGACTGTGCAAAATGTGGCAAGTCAAATCATTGGGCTAAGATGTGTAGAAGTAAGAGGCAGGTAGATGAGGTTACAAGATTGGAGGAAGTGCATAATGTGTATTTAGGAGAAGTTTTACATATTGAAACTGTTGAATCTCAATCCTGGTTTACTAACCTCACAGTAAGCACTAGTAGAAGTAAGAGTCAAAGAATTCGGTTCAAATTAGATACAGAGGCAGCCTTGACCATATGTGGCCCAGGACATTGCACAGGTAAAATCAAACCCACATCTAAAAAGCTTTTTGGACCTGGAAATACACCCCTGGTTTGCTATGGAGTGATTAAGTGTGAGATGAGAGCCAGAAATGTGAGCGTAGAAGAAGATTTGTATGTAGTGAAAAACCAGAAAACTCCACTTTTGAGTCGATCAGCCTGTAAACGACTCAAGTTAGTTTCAGTTGATGACACTCAATGTCAAGTTGGCAGTGTGACTGTTAATGACCGACTGTTTATAGGACTTGGAAGGATGAAAAATCCCCATACCATTACTCTAAAGGGAGATGTCAAACCATACGCTATTCATGTACCCCGACCAATTCCATTTCCACGAAGAAAAGCAACACACGAGGCTTTACAGCAGATGGTCCAAGATAGAGTGATTGTCAAAGTAGAAGATGGGCCAACACCATGGGTAGCACCGATGGTTGTAGTGCCGAAGTCAGATCCCAATAAAGTGAGAATATGCACAGACTACACAGAATTGAATAAATATATTTTGAGAGAGATTCACCCAATGTCTACCGTTGATAGTAGTCTTGCTATGCTTGGCCAAGGGGTGTTGTTCTTAAAGATTGACGCCAATAGTGGGTTTTGGCAAATCCCTCTCACTGAAGAGTCAAGCAAACTGACCACGTTCCTCGCCCACTCAGGAAGATACCGTTACCTGATATTACCCCAAGGTTTATGCAGCTCACCAGAAATCTTTGTGGCAGAGATGAATACAATTCTTGAAGGGGTTGCAGGTGTTGTCATACATATGGATGACATATTAGTTTTTGGTAATAGCAAACAGCAACATGATGAGAGACTCCAGATTGTGTTAGACAGGTTATATAAAGCTGGCATGACTTTAAATAAAGCCAAGTGTAAGTTTGGTGTTCCTTCAGTAGAATTTCTTGGTTATGTTATTGATAAATCTGGAATTCATGCAGGACCAAGATTACAAGGCATAGTTGACTTTCCAGTACCGAAGGATGTCCCAGCAGTCAGGAGCTTTCTGGGCTTTGCTAACCAATATGCTAAGTGAACTCTAGTGAACTAGCAGATACCACAGCACCCCTGAGGGCGTTGTTAGGTAAAGATGTACCTTGGCTGTGGGGTACGGAGCAGGGAAAAGCATTTGCCAAAGTCAAGAAGATATTTAAAAACACTCCAGTGTTGGCCACATACAGTGTGGATAGAGAAACAATTGTTACAAGTGATGCCAGCAACTTTGGGCTGGGTGCAACACAGAGCCAGATTCAGCCAGATGGTACACAGCGCTTGGTAGCAGCTGCAAGTCGCTCACTGACCGAAACGGAGCAACGATATGCTGCTATAGAGAAGGAGAGTCTGGGAGTTTGCTGGGCTATGGAGAAGTTTTCCCAATATATATTAGGTATGAAGAATGTTCTAATAGAGACAGACCATAAACCTTTGGTAACACTCTTTGGAAATATGTTTCTAGACAAACTACCACCACGAATCCAGGGCTTCAAGCTACGTCTTCAGAGATTCCAATATTCCATGCATCATGTGAGTGGCTCAAAGAATGTTTCTGCCAATGCACTGTCAAGATATACGGTTGGAGAACCGGAGAGAAGTGATATAGCAAGGATTGGAGAGATAGAGCATTATATGGAAGAGCTAGTAAAACCAAATGGTTCAGATAAACGCTTAGAATGTTTGAAAAGCGACCAAAGAGCAGATGAGGTATTGTCACGCGTGATTAAGTTTGTGGAAGGTGGGTGGCCGGCCTATCTTTCCTCTGAGGATGTCCTTTTGAAGCCCATTTTGACAGGATGGGCCTGCTCACTATGAATAAAGGATTTCTAATGCTTGGTAGCAGGTTAGTAATACCATTATCACAGAGAAGTCAGACACTGCACGATTTACACAGGGGGCACCTAGGAATCACGAAATGCCAGGCACGAGCTAGGAACAGCCTTTGGTGGCCCAATATGTCTAAAGCTATTGAGGAGATGGTAAAACCATGCAAAGAGTGCGCAAAACATGCCAATCGAACAATGGAGCCCTTGAGACCAAGTGCCACACCAGACAGGCCATGGCAGATGCTGGGGACAGACCTGCTCAACTTTAGAGGAGAGATGTATTTGGTGGTTGTAGACTACTACTTGAGATACCCTGAATTAGCTTTGCTAGGTAAATCTGACTATTCTTCAAGGAAAGTAATTACACACTTAAAGTCGATGTTCTCGAGGCATGGCATTCCAGAGCTTCTTCTGTCAGACAATGGACCACAATATGCCAGTGAAGAATTTAGAAGTTTTGCTAAGGACTACGGATTCACTCATGTCACCAGTAGTCCTCATTATCATCGAGCTAATGGAGCTGCAGAGAAAGCAGTCCAGACTGTGAAGAAGATGCTGCTAAAAGAAGAAGACCCATACTTGGCACTGCTAGCTTATAGAGCTTCCCCTCAGTTTGGCCTGTACTCACCATCCGAGTTACTAATGGGTAAAAAGCTAAGGACTACTGTAGTAACCCATCCTGACGACCTGATACCGAAGATGCCAGACCATGAGCTATTCAGGTCTGCCAATGATCAATATAAACGGAGAATGAAATTTGACTATGATACAAATAAGGTCAAAGAACTACCACCGCTGATGGAAGGTGATGAGGTGAAAGACCGTGTCTCTAAGCAGCAGGGCAGGGTAAAGTATCCTTCAGATGACATGAGCCGTAGGGTTATGATGGAAACGGAGAGGAGGTGAACTAATAAGGAACCGATCAGATGTTGCAGTAATGCCAAGAAGAGTAACAAGATCAGTCTCACGTAGAGAGGCATTAGAAGGTACCAATGGTAGCGCAGAGAGGTATTAGAAGGTTTCAGTGATAGTGACAATTTATATTGCAGAAATGCTGAAATGTTCTAATGATAGTGACATTGTAAATTGCAGAGACACTGAAATGTTGATATCATTGTTCATTGTTATTTATAACTTAATTATGTTTAAAAACCTAGAAGGGAGATGTTGTATTATTAATGTATTAAGTTGCCTTCCCTTGTATAGCTAGAAAGCTTGCCTTCTGAAAGCTATTTACATGTAAGATTCAGTTTTGAGATTGAGCTAGAATGTGAAGGTTGCAAATATAGAAGTCTTGCTAAATGATATAAATATACAACACTTACCTTTCACAAGTAATAATTATATTGAAAGATCTGTGGGGCTAGTAAGATCTTACCTCTGTAAAGCCATATTTTTGTAAAAGGTCATTCAGCCTTCCAATACTGGTACTGAGACGTTGGCTCGGCCTGTGCTGATATTCTCGTTTTTGTGCACCTGCAGTTCTTGGTTCATACTGATGCTTCATTTTCTTGTATTCTTGATTGACTGTGCTTTCAATATCAGACAGAACATCTATGTCAAATTGACTCATTTGACTAGGTATGTTACTGTGCTGCCAAAGGTGTTCAATGGCTCTATCCAGACTTGACTTGAGCTTCGTGCAAATGGTTCCACCCTTCCCAACTGTAAATCATAAAAGTTCTGTCATGACATGTTCTAGCAGCAAAACAAAGATGGTGGTGATATAATAAGTGATATACTGTACTTTATGTATACGATACTGATATTATTACTTTGCTTCATTCTGCAAACAGGGACTACCCATCCCCGGACAACACGGGTAATAGTTACCAGGAATTAAATTATGCTAGTTTGTTAGACCAGAATTATTGCTTCAAAATGTCTCAATTGATCAACAATGCATGGGTGCAATACCATTTTAGTAGTATACGCTGTGCAGGTGGCAACGAGCATGTACTTGTTGACGCTTGTTTTCAGTCAATCAAAGAGCCATATTTGAATCTCTGACAAACCTGAAGAGGGCTGACTAAGGGTGCACATGTCCTTGATTCCTTGACAAAGTCACCTTAAATACTGCCAATTTGATTGACTGAAAACTGCATTTGCACACTTCGATTTTCCAACTCTAGGAATGACAGCTATACCTCCAATCACTTAGCATCGTATTAACCAGAATTGACTAGGAAGTAAAAAAGTGTGAAAAAGCCCTGCAGGGGCTTAGAATCCACGAAACTGGGCATAACCAAGGAATAAAAAACCGCAGTAACATTCCTGCCTCCAAGCCAATGTTTGTGCCCACCCTCCTAGCCCCACCTTCTGGTCATCCAGCCATCCTCTGCCAATCAGTCAATGGATTGAATACATCGAGCGAGGTGACAGTTTAAACAAATGTTTCGATCAGACCCTATAGATAAACCAACGCTGCCCAGTGCTGAATCATGTGAGTTGGTGAAATTGATTTTTGTGAGATAACAACAAAAACTTTTAGGATGGAAAAAATATGAGATAAAGTCAAGAACTTAGAACTGATACCCAAAAAAACAACTCGGTCATTTAGAACCAGTAAAAATATTGTTGTGGATGTGTACGAACGACCCAGTTCGCACACCAACCACCGACGACTACTTGGCAATGTAACTTGTGCGGCTACCTAGCCTTCTGTATTATCCACATGCCTCAACAGCCACAAGCTGTAATTATGCTCCCATCTAGTGTATCAGCACCACTCCAGAATGTAAGTACAGTGGAACTTGCTTAATTCAAACTTCAGTGACTGCCATAATTTGTTTCCATTAGGCATGAGTTTGAATTATGTGATCACTTCATTTTGTATAATTACTTGGATGCCTACTTGACCGATAATACTATTAATGTAGTTGTACATGTACATGTATGCATGAATTATCATTTGCTTCAACTGTGAATATAATTGAAAGACAATTTTTAACATGACAGCTTCCTAGTTAATAGAACTTGGGCTGTTTTTTACACTCAAAGCTACAACACTGCAGATGGGCAACGAGTTATGCATCACGTACAAGACAACAGTATTGTAATGTAATAACAGCATTAGGAGAAGTTACTGTTTGCTATCTTGTTTTCAACTGAAGTATAACATACAGGGAACATGATGCTCATAACACAGCTGTAAGTAGGCTAAAAGTAGTTCAGTGATTCTAACTATAAACAACACTATGTACATGTAAAAGGTCATTCAGACATTACAAGTATGAAACTGCATTTACCCATTTAGCTATGGAACAGTTAACACTCAACAGTATAAACAATTCAGTTAGGTTTCTCTGCTTGAGGAGAAATTGTTATTGGTGCAAGTTAATTGCATTATCAGTTTACAACCAATCAGAGCATCTGGGCGGAGTAAGCTGATCAAGCGTGACTAATACTTGTTGTTGTTGTACAATACTGTATAGCATAAGCTAAGCTAGCTAAGCCGTAAAGCTTGAATTGCACATAGCAAATTCGAATTAGTTGAAGCCATTTCTATGGTACTCAGCAAGGACCAAGGCTAATAGTTTGAACTAGCCAAGTTTTCAAATTATCCGAGGCCGAATTAAGCGAGTTCCACTGTATATGATAAAGTATATTTTATGATCCTCACTGTACAAAATTATAATAACAACTGCACAGTAAAATAACAATCTGGCCTCTTTTATAGGTAAAGAGATACAACCAGCTACCTCCGGCAGGCCCCGAATAACTATGCACAATCCATTACTGAAAACAGACGACCACGCTAAGAGCCGTCCACTACTATACAATTCTCTGTATACAACATCAACTGTATAATATTATCAACAATAAAAGCACGTGACCAGTATAACTAGTCTTGTTACTACTATAAAAATAATGCGACGACCTTAAGGATCGTCGCTGCACCAATGGACCGGAGGTCGTCCATTACAAAATGAAATTTAAGAGCTAGTACTAAGGTAGAGTGTAGGTACATGGAAAGAGTTATGTAGCCCCCGGCAAATTTGTCCCGGAGGCCAGTGTAGATCAGTTTTGTTCAAAGAACGGGTGAAATCATTTATGGACATAAACCATGAGCAGCACTCTTACGGCACAATCTCACTCATACATATGTTTGATCTGTAAGAATCAATCAACAAAGCATTGGGTGCTCCAGCCTCTGCCGAAAAGTAAACAGAATAGGTGGCAGTAGTCTAACAGACATGATGTGTCCAATTCAGCCGGCCAGGCAAGAATAGTCTGTACAGACTATTCCGCATATATATATGGACTATATAGGGCCGTTAGTCAAAAATGACCCGCTATGCTCAACATCTGTTCTTACCACCTTTGTGTCTTGCCACTCAGGTTTGGGGCTGCTGGATAAACTCATCGTCAACGTCATCCATGCAACACTTTTTCGCAGCCAACCCGTCGGAATGCTTTCTAAATTGTGTAGAAGCTCTCTTCCTGCACTTTGAAGGTGCTTACTAGCAGATTCTTTAAAACCTTTTTCCTGATACCACACCACTCAGCAAACCTGTACCAGTGGACAGCAACTTCCCACGAACCATTTTGCACACTCTTTTTATCATGGAAAGAACACTTCTAATGAGATCTAAAAACACCAAGCTGACACAATTCCGGCTCATGATGGGTTTACCTCGGTAAACTGACATTCCATCCCCAGTCTGAGAGGTGTAGTAGTTGTGATACATGTTGCTTGACTCATCTGCAAAGTGTGGTGCCATGTCAGTCATGCTGAATAAATGGTGCTTACCTCCCGTGTGGTCTGAAACAAACCGCCAAGGATAACCTACCCAATCCTAAATGAGACGGAGTCACCATCATCACACTTTACACCTAAATGTACTTGTACCGTAGCTCAATCACATCCCTGCTGGTGTGGTCAATGGGAGAGTGCTGTATGTAGTAGAGTAATGTTTGGTATATGGTTTGGTGTCTGTCAACATTGCTTCCAGAAACGATTCACATCAGTGGAGCAATGGTGTCGCGAGTATACGTAGAGTGCCATGAACCTGGTGTGGATGTCAGGAGCATTTGGTTTGTACACTACCTTATTAGCATCACCAAAGTACACAGTTTCCAGCTGGAAAACCTAGTATCCAGGCAATTTCTCATGCTATGACCAAGCTACAGCCATAACCTACAATGTAGCTGTGGAAAAGTCGCATCTTGCAGAAAGTCGTAGTGGAAGCTCATGTTTGTATCCACAAGCTGACTAGTCAGTGTACGCGTAATCTAAGTGAGCAAATTATTAGCGATCATCAGGTACCTTCGATCCCGCATCACCTAGGCACACCTGTAGGGTCACTCAGGTTATCGGTTATCCATGTTTCACCATAACACTGGACATTGTGCTGTATGTCAAGTAGACCAACCTTCTATCCTGCTGAAGTAAAGCGGATTAGTCTCACTAGCCTTGTAGTGAAATATCTCTTTGTATTCTTTTCTCCAGCACTAGTCTCAAGCTTCACCTTCGATGTGAGCATGACATTGAGTGTCATGGCATTAAATGAGATGTGAGGTGATGCGTGCGGTGATATATACACCTAGATGAACTACAAAGAGTCGACCCTGTGGTTAAAAAAGTGGGGTAGCCTAGCCACCTAACCATTGAAGCTCTTGTGCATAAAACATGCCCCGGCATTGTCTCTAATAAATTTGTTTAGCTCGTAGATGGGTGGTGACATCATTTGATCAATGGACATGAATCTTTGTTCTAAACTTCCCCACGCCATCCATAGATCAATGTGGTCTCAAAAAGATAGTTTGGTCTGCCTTCTTTTCGCCCATCTGTCGTTCTTGTTCGGTCATACATCCATCAGGTTGGCTTGCATCTACACTCCTTAGAGTGGATATATCCTATTTGTGGAGCCAGTTACCTAGGTCTCCTTCTGTGTTAGGAAGTGCAGAGAGCTGTATGGCATGACCTTCAAAAGCGATTGGATTTGATAAGGTGTAATATAGGTCTTATGATTCCCCATCTAGCTGGTGACCCATGAGCGTGTCTGTGGTGCCCATGAGTGGGCCTTTGTTTGCCTGCTTGCACTCACCCCTTCACCAAAATATTGCAGTGCCAGGTATGTCACCAAACGACACGCACACACACACACACCCTCATTTTATCCCCGAACCCAGCCCTTGCCTAGGAGGAGAATCAACGTGAGAAGAGAGCCTTCTTATTGAAATTGTAATTCAAGGTCTTACACTATTCTGCAAGAATATTATAGCAACTGTGGTCAAATCTGCTTTTGTAATTAATTGTGGTCTGATGTTTATGAAGATATTGTCAATAATAAAATTAGTCAGTCTGTGAACGTCAAGCCAACACGAAGTATTTTCAACACTTCTGCCATCAGAAGGAGGTTCAAAGCGACATCCCGAGGTGCTGCCACTCAGAAGTGTGTGTAAATGGAGTGGAGCGATCTCTCCACCACTGGTTGTGTTGATCCCTACTTTCCTCTTCCTGTTACTGCCATCTCGTGAATTTGTCAAAGCCAGTGCTTAGACTTCTCAGGTGAAAGAGCAGCTCTTGGTTAGGTTGCTTAGCTTGCTCCAGCTCGCACAGGTACTTTATCGTGTTTTAGGGGTGCTCTTTGAACTGTGTATGCAAGTCAATGTTTGGATCTTTTAAAGATTATCTAACACTGGGGGGCCATGGATATGCTGGAACGACCAACCAGAACTGCAAAAGGGAGAAACGGCCACTGTGGAAGGATAAACTCCGAGACGACTCAGTAGACGCCCATAGAAGAAGAACGACGCAGCCTAGAATATATGCGTCTGCCTTAACCAAAGTGAAGAATGAACGGCCGTGACGCAGTTAACCGGAAACTCATAAAGTCTGGAATTGCTGCCTCCTATATAAATAGGAATAATTTCTTAGTTGGGCACACATAGAAAAGGATTAGTGCGCGCAACACCAGTTCCAGGCTGTTAGCACGTTGTCTTAGGACGAGGAAGAACTTTTGTTGCAATGCATTATTTCAAATTGTAAACTACAATACTTTCTGTGTGGTAGTGTCTCACTTACCTAGCATAAGGAGTATCATGGATCTTCACGGTGAGTTATGGGATGAGCTGGCTACGCTAGAGTTGGAAAAGACTTTAGATGAACCAACACTGGATGGTGAGGAGTCTGGTCATTCGGCGATCCTAGATTCCTCTCCAGAGTTAGGAGCTTTTGACTTAAAGGAACAGTGTGAATAAAACTGTTCCTGCTGTTGTAGAGCCAGCCATCCCTATGGACGTTGAGATGACAGAGTCAGAGGACGTTGGAACCAGCCAGGGTGACCCTGGCCGTCAGTCAGTTGGTAGTGGTGTTGCCAAGCCTCAGGTGGATGTGGAGAAGAGAGCGGTCAAGTCAACGAACCTCCTCCCCCTTTCCAGGGACAACTAAGAGGGTGTGTACGCCCCGGAGATGGCATCCCATATCTCCACCAACACAAAGAAGGAGACGATCTAGGAGTCGTATTCGGAGCCCAGCCCATCTGGACAGAGAATTGGACAAACAGCTCACCCCGGAACCCTACTCTTACAGTCAAGGCCAGTGTACAAGGGGTATATTGGAGCCAATCCGATGACACTTTATGACCATGGACCGTATCATTACCCACCTCCAGCTGAAAAGAGAGATGGTCGAAGGGACTGCCCGCTATCATATGGTAGACGAGCTTAAGAAGGCCAAGAAGGAAAAGTCGTTATATCAGCGCTTGTACAACGAACTTCATTAACAAGTATTCTCTCTCTTAACACATAGATTATTAGCACTGTATATATCCAGATTAACATTTATTTTTAAATGTGCTTAATTGGAGCCCCTAAGCCTTCAATTGGGGGAGTCTGTGATGGACGGTGCTATTGATGACCCCTAGAATGTTCACTTTGGCGACGACCATTATAGTTCAATGTCAGTACATGTACAGTTAGTTACATGTATAACCTTTTATTCATAAATAACTTCTATATAGAAATACTATATCATTAATTGTATAATACTTGAGCGACAGACAGAAGCAGCAGTCATCCGGGGCCCGTCGGAAGTTAATGGTCGTTGCCTTTTATACTATAAAAGAGGTAGCAAATTACTATACTGTCCAGTCACTATTATACTTTCATCTTACGTTATATTTATACTAAATACACGTATTAGTCACTTGAATATTCTGGGGTTGTGCTGATTAGCTAGGACGCATAAGCACAAGTTGATGTCGTTCAGGCATGAGTACATAAAGACAGGCTAGGTAGCCAACTGTCACATTGCTCAAGCCATTGTTGGTTGTAACTACGACATAGGTCATCGGTCACATCCACAACAATATTATTAGTTTACTCCAACTCAAATTATTCATCACTGGCCATTATTGGTTTGTCTGGAGGGTCTGGTTAAAATGTCTGCTCAAAGTCCTCTTGTTCAGCGCATTCAGTGCACTTGATTCACTGGTCAGTAGGCGGAGGGCAGCAGAACAACCAGAAGGGGTGGCCATGAAGGCAACATGAATGGCAGTTCTTGGGGCAGAAAGGTGGGGCGGAAAGGTGAGGTGGAAAGGTGGGGCGGAAAGGTGGGGCGGAAAGGTGGGGCGGAAAGGTGGGGCGGAAAGGTGGGGAGGAAAGGTGGGGCAGAAAGGGGGGCGAAAAGGTAGGGCGGAAAGGTGGGGTGGAAGGTGGGGTGGAGTGAAACTGTGAAAATGTCATTGTGGATTTTGATTTCCTGGTTACACCTGGCTACTAAGTTGGTAAGTGGTTGGGGGCGTAACTGATATTCCTAGAGTTGGAATATATAATTGTACAAAAGGTAGTTCTTAAGCAATCAGATTACACTTTTTCAGGACAAGTGTAAACTTTTTCAGCCCCCTTCTCATTGGTCAGAAGTCAAAATTTATGGCTCTGTGGCTGGCCGGAAACTGGGGTCAATGAGTACATGTATGTTGTGATCTGCACTGCCTATACTACTACTTTTGAAGTTTTGGCATTTTTTAAATGTTCAAGATTTATTCACAGGTGGATCTGTGACACTGCTTGTCTAAAAAAATTTGGAAATGGCTGAACTACATTAAGGCCTACTATCTTCGTAGTGGATCAAACACTTATTGCTCTACTTCAGATTTCTCCTGTTTGTTGATCTACATATTTTAAGATTCATAAAACACAAGCAGAGTACTTATTCAGGCTGTTGTTGTGTGGAGGGAATTATATTATTATTATTATTGTTATTCCAGTGGTTTAGATACATTGTATAAGCTCAGATTAGTTTGCGGCAACTTACCATCATTGCCATAACTAGCTGGTGGTTCAGCTGGTGAAACCCCTGGCAGTTTGGCTTGTGGAACACCTGTTGGTACGGTTGGTGGAGCTTCTGGTTGCGCAGCTGGTGGAACTCCTGGTGTTTCAACTGGTGGAACTCTTATTGGTTCAGTTAGTCTAACTGTTGGTGATTCGACTGGTGGAACTCGCGGCAGTCCAGTTGGTGGAACTCCTGATGGTTCAGTTGGTGGAACTCCTGGCAGTCCAATTGGTGGAACTCCTGGTGGTTCAGTTGGTGTGACTGCTGGTGGTTTAGCTGGTGGAGCTCCTGGTTGCTCAGCTGGTGGAGCTGTTGTTGGTTCAGTTGGTGGAACTTTTAGTGGTTCAACCGGTGGAACTGCTGTTGGTTCAGCTGGTGGACCTCCTGGTGTTTCAACTAGTGGAACTCTTTTTGGTTCAGTTGGTCTAACTGCTAGTGGTTCAGCTGGTGAAACCCCTGGCAGTTTGGCTTGTGGAACACCTGTTGGTACAGTTGGTGGAGCTCCTGGTTGCGCATCTGGTGGAACTCCTGGTGTTTCAACTGGTGGAACTCTTATTGGTTCAGTTGGTCTAACTGTTGGTGATTCGGCTGGTGGAACACGCGGCAGTCCAGTTGGTGGAACTCCTGGTGGTTCAGTTGGTGGAACTCCTGGCAGTCCAATTGGTGGAACTCCTGGTGGTTCAGTTGGTGTGACTGCTGGTGGTTTAGCTGGTGGAGCTCTTGGTTGCTCAGCTGGTGGAGCTGTTGTTGGTTCAGTTGGTGGAACTCTTAGTGGTTCAACTGGTGGAACTGCTGTTGGTTCAGCTGGTGGACCTACTGGTGTTTCAACTGGTGGAACTCTTTTTGGTTCAGTTGGTCTAACTGCTGGTGGTTCAGCTGGAAAAACTTGTGACAGTCCAGTTGGTGGAACTCCTGGTGGTTCAGTTGGTGGAACTTCTGGCAGTCCAGTTGGTGGAACTCCTGGTGGTTCAGTTAGTGTGACTGCTGGTGGTTTAGCTGGTGGAGCTCCTGGTTGCTCAGCTGGTGGAGCTGTTGTTGGTTCAGTTGGTGGAACTCTTAGCGGTTCAACCGGTGGAACTGCTGTTGGTTCAGCTGGTGGACCTCCTGGTGTTTCAACTGGTGGAACTCTTGTTGGTTCAGTTAGTTGAACTCCTGGTGGTTCAGTTGGCGAAACTCCTGGTGGTTCAGTTGGTGGAACTCCTGGTGGTTCAGCTGGTGGAACTCTTGATGGTTCAGCTGGTGGAACTCCTGGTGGTTCAGTTGGTGGAACTCCTGGTGGTTCAGCTGGTGGAACTCCTGGTGGTTCAGCTGGTGGAACTCCTGGTGGTTCAGCTGGTGGAACTCCTGGTGGTTTAGCTGGTGGAACTCCTGGTGGTTCAGTTGGTGGAACTCCTGTTGGTTCAGCTGGTGAGACTCCAGCTATTTTTCCTTTCTCCTTTTGGACTAGTATATGAGCATCTAAAAGGTAAATACATGTACAGTATATACAATCATGTGTGTTTGCATAATACACTACCACAATTACCAGATTGTAAGATATGCATGTTTCATACCATCTTCCACAACTTTGGACTGACAATGGCACATATCTCATAGTGGTTGGGTTTAAACTAAAAATGTCAAGTACTTAAAATCAGTGGTGTAGTGGTGCCAGGATGCCCCCAACTTTGTCTTGTCTTTGTCTTGTCTTTGTCCTGTTTAGCCCCAAAGGTGTTAGGCAAAAAAATTATAACCCAAAGGCACAGAAGAGATTCCTCAGTCTTACCTAATTTTAATAGTACCTTGTCAAAAAACATCCTAAACCTAAACAATATCTGATGGATATGGTGCAATGAAATTAGCACCAGAAAGCTAAGGATCTAAATTTTCAGCTTTATATTATGAGGGTTGTTTCAATACCGCATCAGGGTTCTTACTGTGTGACAATCACTATAATATTGTAATGTTTTTGTGGGTGGTGTATGTCGTCCTGAGACGACCCCTTGTCACAAATGAAGAACCTATGAGTGGTGCTAGGTCTTCTCATTACATGAAAGATCGACAGGTACTAATAGTCAAATAACTACTCAAGACAACCCATGTGGTCCCGAGTCAATGCTTGCCGACTACACTGAGAAAGAGTGTGATCCGACCTAGTAGGCGGTTTGGGAGGCAAGGTCGAAGACTTTGACAACTGGAACGACCTATCTACGAAGTGAAAGACTCTGTATAAATAGTAATAGAAGTGTCTTTATTGAGATCCAAGCATCAACTGAGACAATGAACATAAAAACGAGGTGCTTTCGGTAAAAGGCAGATGTAGTGTCGTAAAAAGCCGACGTAGGGTCGTCCAGAAATTGCACAACAAGATGGCGACCGGAAGCCCGATGGCTGACCCAAAATGGGTCGGGTACAACAAAAGATGCTTAAAATCATCCAATTCATGTACAAAATGAATATCAAGTAATTCTGAGAGGTCGGCCCTCTTTACATGGGTATAAAGAGGACATAATTGCTCAGTAATGCACATTATAAGTATATAAGTGTGTAGTTTACTACAGTGACAAGTTAACACAGGCAAGTATATGCAGTAAGTGTTCATAATAAGTACAATGTAGTCGGGAGGCTGAATATGAAGTTGTATTGACCATTACAATATTTACCCATTATGCCCTTTTATATCACTGTAATAATGATCTGCATATTTTTAGTAATGTGTTGCTTTAAAAAACATTTCTCATGATGTAACCGGCTCGACCCGGCTTTGTAAACGAATAATTATGCTAATTTCCACCGGTCTAGTACTTTTCTCCCACTGGGTTGACTACTACATAAATGTTGCTTCACTAGAAGGCAGCATCATTCTTTTAAAGATAATCTGACATACATCTATATGTTTACCAGGAGCATTACTGCTAGCTAAGAACTCTATACTCACCATTTACCTGCACAGCAAAAGTAGGATCTGGGAGTCACTGGACTTGTGCCATTCGGAGCCTACTGCCCCCAGACCCGCTGGTCTTGATTGCTTAACCACCCCTGCCTGGCACAGGTCTAGTGACCTTGTTGAGATATGATTACTAAATTTGTAAATGCAAAAACTACTAATGTCAGTGTTACAGTCTACCTTCTGGGAGGTCACAACAGTTATGGCATGGCACTACCCCATGGGTCCATAACAATACATAAGGCAGGCATAGGCGCTTCATAGGCACTTGGCTATAATGGGTGTCTATAACAATATAGTTCAAATTAGTGAAAAACATGTGGAAAATATTAATAATTAATATTATATTATTAATAACAGCATTGAAAATAATTCAACTAGAAACTGACATAACAACTGAATATGTATCTAGTCTGCGTAATATGCAATAAAGTATATTATGCTGTCAGACTCTTATAGTACTATTCACATTAGTTGACTGTTATACAGGTAAGTAATAACAACATATACATGTACAAGAATTAATATTGTAGTAGTCAGGACATTTATTGGTACGACCTCAGCCTGCCTGATGGGCATTGTTGCACCTTAAATGCCTGCAGTTGTCATAGCTCAACTCACACTCGTCCAATTACTCTTGTACTTACCATAATATTCATGCACAAACCTGCATTTGTTCACATATCTCCATGTTATGTACTACTTGAAATATAAATACCATAATTACTAAGTGTAAATACTTGTTTTTATACCTATGTAACCCGGGCCGACGTCTCAGAATTGGATGTAATTAATTTTGCACATGTCTTGCATGTTTTCAAGCATATTTTGTTATGCCCGACCCATGATAGGTCGGGCTTCCGGCCACTTGTTGTGCAAGTTCCGGACGATGCTAAGTCGACCTTTTACTGGAACCTTTTCCGGAAGTTAAAAACTATATAAAGCGAATGTTTTATGCTGTTATTGTCTCAGTTGATGCTTGGATCTCAATAAAGACACATCTACATGTATACTACTTATACAGAGGCTGCTCTCGTAGCTAAGGATAGTTCCAGCTGATAAGGTCTTTGACCTTGATGCCCGAACTACCTACTAGGACTGAACATACTCTTTCTCAAGTATAGCATCTAAGTATTGACTCGGGACCACATGGGTTGTCTTGGTTAACACTAATCACAAGTACCTGTTGATCTTTCATGTAATACAAAAGGCCTAGCACCATTCATAGGCTCTTCACTTGTGCAAGTAGGTCGTCCTCGACCTTACGATACAAAGCGCAAAACATTACAATATTACTATGCATGACATGGAGTACAGGGTGGTTTTGTGCAGTCACAACACTTACAAGTAGTTTCATTAGATTCGTAAGCTACTGATAGTTGGTCATAATCTAAACCAATAAATTAATATACTCGTACTTGGCATAGATATCAAACTAAAGTTGTCCTCCCTATCTATTCCATCAAACGGGAGACGACAACTTATACTCAGCTTTTGAGCTCCCATTTCAAATTCAACCGGTCAGTATGCCAGCTGAACAATCCAAGATAAATTTGATTTGATCCCGTCATTACCATGGGCACTATAAGCTATTGATCATAATTAGAAGTTGTCCTCTCCCAATTTATCTTCTTTTTTTCTTCAGTGGGAGAAAAAGAATAGGAAAATAAATTGGGAGAGGACAACTTCTAATTATGATCAATAGCTTACTAGTGTCCATGGTCATTACGCCTGACTAATTCATTAGATGAAATAGTATACACAATGTATAATTAGAATGCTACTATCTAAGTTATGAGCCAAGGATTAAGCTTTGTAATGGTTTCTATACTTAATTTGTGTTAGCTAACTTGAGGAAGTTCAAGTCCCCTTGAAACTTTTCTAATTATCCTCTTGTTGTAACCGGTGTTACAGCATGTGTTACAACAAGTGTTCCAGAAAGTGTTGTCGCGAGTGTTACGCAGCAAATGTTACAGCAAGTGTTGCCAAAGTCCTTACAGTGTTTATAGCAAGATTGTAGAGGTTTAGGAACACTTCATTGATACAAATGTCTGCTGTTTACTGCAAACATTTTACTATATTATAATAACATTTGTGGAGGCCGACATCACTGTAAATGCATGTTGTTTTATTAGCCTTGAAAGAAACTGTTTGGGGTACTGACTTGGGTTTCGATTTATAGGAAAGGTTTTGGTACATGCAATTTTATAATGACTAAATATTATGTATGTGCACTATGACACCACCCCTGCCACTTATAGCTAAACTCTCCAAACAAAGGGCATGTAATATACTTGTCCGACAACAGTGTTATTTAACCTAAATGCATGTCATGGACCCAATAATGAATATGCTGCGCATGTACATGTACATGTACGCTGTACATTATACATCATGTACGTTATGTACATGTATGTACAAGTACATAATGTACATTATGTACATACATGTATGTACATGTAAGTCTATCACTAATCAATGCAACTTCGAGTACATCAATTGCAGACTAATAGTGTACCAATGTAGACTCTGAATTAAACTCAGTTCTGTGGTATTTTCTCCAGATTCTTTTGAACCCACTGCTGCCACCAATGTTATAGCAGAAGAGACCTACATGTAATATTGTTATAGACTTCGTTTATAAACCCGTGCTTCCTGTGAATAGACTATCGACTCGGGTTGGTCACTCTTTCGGATCAGGCCGGTTAGAATATATAAAATGATTATGCCCATTATCATGTGTACATACATGTAAAACATACTAAGATAATAATAGTTGTGTCATGGTTATTTTATGATTATGCAGCTAATTGTCATTCCGTACAAGGAGTACTGGTGCAACATCCACAATCCCATTACCAATAACACCATATATAGTAACCTCTGATTTGATTTGAATTGACCATAAGTGGACATTTTACTAATTACTTGACTTTAGCTTACCAGTTTGACTCACAAGTACACAGTACAAACAGGTCATGTATCATGAAAAGCTGTCGACCAAACGATTGGCAGTCAAAAAAACATGAAATATGTACATGTATAATATATCTATGACTGTGCACTACCTGGAAGCTGTCCTCCAGTTGTCATTTGCTCATCAACAAAAGTCCTATCCTCACTATTTGACTCAGACTCGAAGCTAAAACATAGCCAAGTATGGAGTAAGCTTTACACAACTTTCAACCAGGTACTATATTATAGTGTAGCTGTCGAGATTCAAGTGTTATTTTCCACCACTAACTGCATTGTTGTATCTCAAAATCATAGCAACAGCAAGAAATTGGTGTCATCTACCAACTTTTACCTGCTTGATTGGATGATAACAAAAGAGCTTGTCAGTTCAAGTGAGATGTCAGCTTCGGCACCTTGTGAGTCATCACCTTGACCTTGTTCATTCTCTCTTGCTGGTGAGTTTCCTTTAAACAAAACATTGTTCATGGACATGTACAAGTAAATATCAGAAGGTAGAGAAATGCATAGCATAAGAAACCAACTGCACGCACCTTATTTACAAGAATTGTCCTCCTTCAGTTCTAGATTTATAGAGAGAGGAAGAGGACAATTTCTGAGGCTAGATTTGGTAGTAACATGATCTACATTGTACATTCAACTCATAACTACTGCCATGACATTATGAATCCCCTACTTCGCTATGCTAATTTTAATGTTGGGAGTGGACAAGTTATAAAAATAATAATTTGTACTGATATCCTGTGTAGTTCCATTTATGCATACAAACATGTAAAAATAGTCAACAACTACTATTACACTGTATATTTAATTTCAATGTACAATATGTAGAATAGATGTAGAAGAATTGCCTAGCAAATGAAAAAGGTTGCAGATTCGCCATATTATACATTATACAATATACAATGTATATGCTATTGCATGTAACTGTAAGCTACACATAATTACTCTACTTTGTATTGCAGTCAGAATAAACCTTACGTAAAATGTCACTCTCAAAGCATTGTGAAATGGTGCTTGATATGAAACAGATAAGTTGTGTGTCAGATCCCTATGTAAATATGTTGGGCAAAGTTAAACAACGCCCACTGCCTGTTGATTGTAAATGTTCATCTATAACAGATGAGCAATGCTAGAAAGGTTAGGGCTACACTAGTAGCTATTCTCAAGTAATAATCTTACCTGTTGAGAAATTGTGTGAACAGTTTATGCATAGAATGACATGTCCTCCAGATTCTTTAGGTTGCTTATTGCCACATGCTGGGCATTTCAAGACCTCTGGAATTTCATGGGTTGCCAATTCTGCAGGCTTATTACATGAAATGCAGTACTCTGCATATCCACCCACTTCATCCTGTTGAACTTCTCCTTGGCACTGTGAGCACCTGGGGGTATTTGTTTTCGGATCTTGGGAGTTGACACCTGTTGGCTCATCGCACTCTGGACAATACTCAGGGTATTGATTGTGTCTGTTTCTCTCTAATTCTTCTCCGCAGTGAGGGCATTTAAATGGTTTTTCAATTTCTTGCACTTTGGTCGAGCAATGAACACATCGTTTAGGATAGCGACCCTTCTTGTTTCTTTCTATAAGCTGACCACATTCAGTGTTGGAGCAAAACAGTTCTTGCTCATCGGCCATGACAGTAGTCTGAAGCAAAGTTAGACACATGAATGTTATTATTTCCTGGAGCATAGATGCATAACCTTTTATTTTGTCTATAAGCAGAAATGTATAAATGTATAAAGTAAAGCCCTAAAGATATTAAAACCCTTACAATTAGTTAAACAATGAGCTGTAAAATTTGTATAAACGAGTTCAATTCAAATGTTAAAGCCCAAGTTCCACAACAAAATTTGTGTGGTGCGGATCAATTACACATGTACATCCACCTTGACGAGGGGAGGTGATTTTGAAGCTATTCTAACATCTCCCAGGGGACATGGCTCAAAAACCTGATACTGGGGCCCCAGCACTACCTGGGGCCCCTGCATTGCAAAATACAAGTACATGTATACGAAACTCACAAGTTTGTATCATTTTCTATGCAGAGATATTCATAATTGAATGTCAGACTAGTTTGCGCAGGTAAATAAGGTTCAAATAGTTACATGTATACCTGTGTTAGCTAAGAGTAGCAGTACTCAGTCCAGTCTACGTGTAACAGGAACACAGCCTACATCTTGCTCTACAAAAAACAATGCTTGGGAAGAACATTGCATTAAAACCTGTTCTCCTTGAGCTTCAGTAAAGCGCAGTAATAGACGGTTGTATCAATGTCAGTTTAAAGCATTTATTGGTGGTACAAGAAACGATCTCTTCACTATGATTGGCGAAGTCATGCCATTTTAACCATGCGACTAACATTAAAAATACTATTACAGCATATTTGTCATTGTAGTATTTTATAATTTAAACCGTAGAATATTTTGGAAATGATGTAAATTGTTCTCAATTAAAACCATGATTGCATTTGTTCAGAAAGAAACTTCACCAACGACTCTCCAAGGGCTAAAAATGAGGTAGTTGCTCCTACCCTGTCACACTGATTTGCTGTTGTCAAAAGGGTAATTGAGTTACACAAATCATGATTTTGGTGATGCTATATAATTATAGTAAAAAGTATGTTTGTTTGAATTATTTTCTCTTAGGTGATCCATAGCAGTAAATGTGTATATAGGCTTGTACAGTAAATGTGTATATAGGCCTGTACAGTAAATGTGTATATAGGCTTGTACAGTAAATGTGTATATAGGCTTGTACAGTAAATGTGTATATAGGCATGTACAGTAAATGTGTATATAGGCTTGTACAGTAAATGTGTATATAGGCCTGTACAGTAAATGTGTATATAGGCCTGTACAGTAAATGTGTATATAGGCCTGTACAGTAAATTGTCATGTAGTTTGTTGAATACAGATATTCCTTGCTTAAAAATATATCATACTTGTGTTGTAGTAATACAAACTTCTCCAGCCGTCACAGCTATGCAGAGTCATAAAGCTAAACTTTTCAGCCTGACTCCTGTGTTATTATTGCATGTAAGTCTTTGCCCAACATGTCAGGCAATAGGTACATGACCGAATAGTAAACTGCATGTAAATAGCCTTTGTTCTATGTCAAATTTGAAGTTGGAACGGTCATCTTCTTTGTTTACTCTTTTGGCAACCCCAAATTGCCCAGACCACATAGTGGCCAGAAGTTGAACTATTCACTAATTGCTGTATTATACTCTCATGTATCATCTTGTAAAATTATTTGCACTGTCAACCTTACCATTTAACACCTCTAACTAATCTGCTGCTTAGTTGTTAATTAGTTCATCATATTTTAATAATGATGCAAATGAGAAGCAACATTTACTGCGTAATTATATAATACATGTTGTATCACATTTTTGTAGTTCAATAGTTTTTTATTGGCTCTTTGCCTTATGCCCAGACCACGCTACGAGGGAATCTGAAATGAAGCTACCAAATTTATACCAAACAAGCTCTTGGCCGCACTGCAAAGTAATGACTAATGTTAGCAAACAAGTGCAAAGTCTTTCCAACTGATCTTTGCAAGAGCAATATCAAATTCATTTCTGCCTGGGAACAAAAGCAAAAACCTTGAATTCGCACTATTGCTTGATTGAGACAAAAACCCCTAGTTATTACGCTACAAAATTCATTTTGACAAATAATTATGTTCATAAAATTTTGTACTGCCCATTTTGCCCAAGCTGGTTGCAGAAAAAATTATACCATCATACATCATGACGCTGCAAGCAACTGTACATGTATGATTTAAAATCGTTGTTGCCAACATCGGCAGTGAAAAAAATTAAACAGATAAACATTAATTTCTAACCCATAAGATAATATAATTACATAATTTCATTAACTGGCTTTGATTTAATGCTTGTACTCACGTGATATATATACTTTTTGGCAAAGATACTTTTCTGTTTCGTTCTTATAATTGCTTTTAATAAAGCTGGATATAAAATATGCTGACTGAAAATGCTGGCAGCATCGAATGAGAAGTCAATAAATGACTTGCACTCACGGCTTATCAGTTAGAACCAGTTCCTACTATCTTATGCACCTTATATATTCAAGATAGTGAAGCTAATGAGTTTATGATTTTTTTGTAGGTACACAGGCAAAGCATGTTCTAAGTCCATATAAGGTCTGCCACCTGCAAGTCATATGATCTGATACAATTGACCAATCAGGTGACATGATCTACTGTAAGCAGGTCTGTATGCCTTAACATGCGTGGCAAATGTCATATCCTGCAGAGAGATGTATTGTTGTACATGTACATGTAGTTACCAATAACATTCATAATAGAAATAATATTGTTTTATTGGTACATGTACATATATTTAGTAACAATAGCTCATACTTGTAGGGTGTAGAGATGATGAGTACCATTGGCAGAGCTAAAGTTGCATGTTTGTGTCATGCACAGGTACTAATGATCTTAAAACATGCTCATGCTCCCACTTCTGCACAGCTTTGTGCAGACTTTACACCAATTCATAGCATGTTTGAAGTGATATACATGTACATGTAGTTTGTGTTGTGAATATACATGTATGTCTACGCATACAGTACAACATGACATGTGCATCTCTCTATGGCATTGCAAACATGGTATCATAGTTATTTCACATGATATTTTATGTTACAGTTCCCAACATGGTGATCATGCTTCAGGATGTGCCTGCATCTTGTGTCTTAACATGACCATGTTACTGAAATCTAATAACATTTTAAAGATACATGATGTATACTTTGTATCTTGAAAAAATTATTGATAAATACTGCTACTAAAAGTAGCGAGTAGGCCCTTCTCCAACTATGAATTACCCCACAGGTGGTAGACTGCACATATCTAATGTAACCCTAGCTTGATAATTACAAGTGCAGGTTCGCAATCATCCCACTCAACTGGGTGACTGACCTATAACTGACCAGGGCTGCTATGCCACCAGAGACCAGAGGTCTATGGCCGTAGGCTCCTATGTGGCACAAGTCTGCGGACTACCAGATCCGGCTGCTGAGATACAGGTAAGAGGTGAGTATAAGTCGCAAGCTAGCAGCAGAACTCCAGGTAAGCAAGTGTTTAGATGAGTATCAGATTATATTTGCTAAAATAATGGCACTTGGTACATGTAACGTGTAACATGAGTCAAACAGATGATTGTTGGTGTGAACAAAATGGACAGTACTGAACCTCCTTACAGTGAGGTAAGTAGCAAACTGTACTGTGAAATGTTAATATGGTCAATGATGTTTACCTGTTAACGCTCTGAATTTTATGAATTGACATTCTTTAATGCTGAGGCTAGTACCCAACTTTGTAAATGACAGTTTTCACATTTGACAGTGTATGAAAATTGTTATTGCTAATTATTTTAGGCTCGATTTAAAGAAATCCAGAAAGAAGTCACCCTAGACTACCCAAACTATAGAGTTCCCTAGAATTTAGAAATCTTCTCAGTGGGTGTCGGTGCATTCAATAGCAACATCCCAATTTTGAAAATTGCCAAAACATAATCAGTTTTGGTCGAATACAACCAACTCAAAACTGCTCTCCGAGAACAAGGGAGGGGGCACCAGGTTGGTAGCAAAATCATGATAATATCATGATAATGATAATATAATATTTGTACTTTGTTCAGCAATGGAATGGACTTATAATATATATTCTATGGAAACTAGATTTATCACCAGTGATAGTCTTCTTAGAAACTGATAACTAGTTGTTTGCTCTAGATAAAATCAGATTAGTTATTTGCATTTGGAATAATGTTGTGAACTGTCAAATACTTGCAGTCTGTTTGTTAGCTGTCTCATTATTTGACATCTATGACAGCGAAATATAATTCAGCAGTGTTGAGCCAACGTCATTCTTTGAGCAGGTTTGAAAGTGGTAACAATATTGAGAAGCATTGTCGTGTCGCACAGCAACATCTTCACTGCACAATAATGCAACATTCAACCTGTCATGTGCATGGCTGTGTGTAGTAAATCTAACCTGTGTAAGATTCAATTCTTGGGACCGATATCCCCTAGCCAATAGTATCCAGTGCTACTATTGTTACATGTACATGTACATAAATGTGTACAATATGCTGCTATGTTGCTTTATTACTAATGTAAAGGAATTAATGTAAAATAATATGTCCATGACATGGACACACTTTACAAATTTTCTAATTATAACGAATATTTACACACTTGCGCAAGTTGCCTATTTTGGTTGCACAACATGTTAAAATTTTTTGTCAAGCGTCCTAAACAAAGGAGTTACCTACTCAATAGACGATGAAGCTCTGGTCCACGAATAATTATACGTCACCTGCTATTCTTACTTGGTGACACAAAACAGTGTCGACAATATACTGCATCCTGAGATTGTATTTACTGTTCCCAGTTTCCTAGGCTGAATGAATTATTATTATACATGTACATATATATGGATATAATTATGGTAGACTGGTAAGAGCTACATAATTTACCAAAACCCTTAAAGGGGAAAATCACAAATTTTGAAGTGATTCTAGAGCGATAGATCAAATTCTGGCGGTTTCTGACGTCATTTTGGTAACTTTCAAAATCCGCGGTTTTAGCCAAAAAATGGGATTTTCTGATTGGTCATGGGCGCATCCCTATTAGTAGTCTCAGATCTGCAGATCTAAACCGATATGCGAGGTGATTACTATATGCCTCGTTAAAACCACTATATTGCTATAACCGTGCTGTTTCCGGTAAGTTCATATTTTGGCTCATCGTCTTCTGATTAGTGATCTGCATGCGCTCTCTCATGACTCGTGGTTTTTTTTAGTAATTTCATTAGGTTTTTTATCACTTATTTTTTATACTGACTATAGTTCGCAAGAAAATCTACATTGCATATTCATTTACTGGTAAGGCATAAAACAACTACTCATATTATTATAAATAAATGGTAGGACGCCTTGTTCTAATCAGGGAGTGAGAAGATTATTCTCCTACTCCTTCAGTTCTTGTTTGTTGTCCTATTTTGTGAATAATTCTATTTCTATTATAACAATTATTATTTTATAACTGTTGTTGTTTGGGATGCCATTTTATTTTCCACGGACATTGACTGGCAGTCACTACTCGAGCAGTCTGTTTGAATTCCACTTTTTTTGTGGATTGCTGTTAATAATAATTGTAACATAAACATGTCATATGATTGATTACTTTGATACCATACCATAGATAATACTACATAAACATTACATAATGATTATAATTATAATAATATTACGATGTAGAATTATATCAGATTTTATGTAATTAAAATAATAGGCCTAATTGTTAAGAATGTGCGACTTTTCGAAAAAGACAGTTCGAAACAGGACATTCCGAAACCGGACAATTCGCAACCGGACAGTTCGAAAACGTAAAAAAGAAGACAACTCTACAGCAACTTTTATATCGTATTGCGAAGCTTTTGCCGATATGGTATGCAAAGAGTAGAGTTTCCGTTTCCTGTCAATAATGTAGTTTCCCTTTGTAAAGTCCTACAAGTAATCAAGTTTCTCTAATTTTTTAATGTAACAATCGTTATTCTACTTTTATGTAGAATACTGTGTTGAATAAACCATAGCTATAGAGTGAAACGAGTGTTACAACTTTATTTCACCAAAACCTTGTCAATCAGCTGGTGTTAAGTAAAGCTTAGTATTTTTTTAATTTAAAGCTTGACTTCTAAAACTTAGAATTATAAAATAATTATTTATTATAATATAATATAATTACTTTAGCTGTAATGCTTAGTATTATTATAGAATCATGCTTTATTAGAAAAAATGTAGTATTATGCTATTATGCATATTATAATAATAATCATAATTTAATAGTTGTAAATTTGTAGTCAAAGTGAAAGTCTAGTTAATGGTATAGTGGCTATTTAATCTGTCCACACTTTTGTTTTATTTGTCATGTTAACAGTGAATTTTTAGTCAAACCTCACCTTACAGTTCTTAACTGTTTGCCTTTAATTTTTTATTCAACAGATACTTATCACTATCCTATTTGTAGGCTAACACACAGCAAATTGACCAGTGTGTTATGCTGCAGGAAAATTACATCTCACTGGTACTGTGACTGTGTTAGTTTTGAAACTCTTTTTTCTAATACCATGTTTATACTATTGACTTTCGAAAATATTTATGCTACACCGTCTGTCAACAGTTTGTTCGCTGCCGTTAGTTTACTTGACCTAAACACACTTTGGCTCGAGGTGAAAAAAACTAGTTGCTATTATACCAAGTAGTTACACATCTGTTTTTCTGCCACACATGTATATGAGTATTAGAATCAATAACATGCGCTGGGAGCTCACATAAGTGAGTATTGTAATTATCCTTGTTTATTCAGCAAAACATATTATATCTGACGTATTCATCACTGATTGTAGGAGTACGAGTCGGTTGAAATGGGACTCCCATCTTCTAGCATTGTCAAACAATTAGTGTCAGCGTGGTGCATCTTTCCTCTGTCTGCCTCAATTATAGACATTGCAGCCATGAAGCGGTCACCTTCGAACAGGCCTAGTGAACTATGGACATTCTGACCGTCATCAGCTCCATGTATGCACTAGTCCTTTCAAGTGAGTTGTCTGTCTACAAGCATTTCACCTTCTATTACAGATATAATTTCTATCATCAGTGATCCTATTTTTTATATCTCTGGCTAACATGTAGATATAAATACACCATCCCATTCGCTTACATTAGAGGTTACGCATAGTAATACATGTTTCACATTACTTTAAGTTGCATTGCTATGAATTGTATAATAGTAATAGACTTACAGGTATTTACAGTCTGCCTCACAATCTCTCTGCTCACAATCTCTCTGCCTCCTGCCTCCCTCTCTTACTTGCAAAGTTGAAGTGGTAAAATCCAAGTTCAGCAGTAAACAGCTTCAAGACAAAGCTTTGTGCTGTATTAAACCCAATGGACTTGGACTCTATCTTGTTGGTGAACAGCTAATTTTTTTAAGGCTAGCAAGTAGCAGTAGGGTAATGGTTAATAATGCTTAGGTTTAAATCCACTTAATGAGTTGACCATTTTTCAGTTTCACAGTTTACCTTTTTGAGAAAATCGACAGATGTGGGCGCAGTATTCCCTCTATAGACGTTTCACGACCACTTGCTTTTGATTAACGATGAAAAACTATTTCAACTCCTCAGAACTCCATCTAAATATGTCATCATCTAACTTTTCTGGTACTGCCCAACGTCTGATACTGCTATATAAATTATATTTTGCTATTCAAAGAGTTTAACATGTTAATGGTAGTGATTCTACCACAAGTACTTCTACGTAATGCTCTGTTAGTGTAAACAATCGTGATGGAGACATGAACTGCAGAGTTGTTGCACTACATGCTGCCCTGTGTGTTCGAGGTAAATGGTTGAGATTGGTAAGGTATGAAAGTTGCTTGCAGCGCAGAGAAATGA
Organism: Bugulina stolonifera; assembly: GCA_935421135.1. NCBI lineage: Eukaryota > Metazoa > Bryozoa > Gymnolaemata > Cheilostomatida > Bugulidae > Bugulina > Bugulina stolonifera. The sequence continues at coordinate 8,380,367 of OW285189.1, forward strand.
GACCTGCTTCGATTGTCAAATATTACACCTTGTTTAAAGTATTGTTCTAATTGTTTAGATGCTGTCAGTCACCAGGTGTTGATGCTCTCAATTAATGTTCCTGAAAGTTGAAAAGACCCAGATACAAGCATCTTTAATGGGATCCTTGTTAAGAACACCTTGCACTCTGACAATGTACGAAAAGGTATTGACATTGTTCTTGTACACATCACTAACCAGTAGTGCATAGGCCTAAAATACAGCTATGTTTGATAATATTCATTCTCAACAGCGGAATATGTCTCGGGTTGACACAAATTGTGAATGGGTGCAATTCCCATGGGGTTTCAGTACAGGTGATGTGCTGTGTTCAACCTTGTTTAGTCTCACAAGACTGTGTCCGCCTGAACACACACGGTCATGATGTACGAGTATATATGGGTATATCCATTATATAACTTATAATTATATTGTTTCTCAACTGTATAATAAATCATCTGTGGTCTTTTGCTTTGCACTTAGATGGTCGTAGCATATTTTACTAGCGGGTTTGGAGCACTGTATACCCACATGTACATAACATGCGCAGCGCAAACGATGCCAATACCATGTACAAACAACATATACTACATGTATGTAAATTATCAGAGTGTTCACATTTGCACAGCAATATTGTCTTCTTGTTGCCTAAACTCTTTTTAGAGCAGCAAAGATCTATTTTTTCTACCAACCTTGTATTCATAAGTTTGCTGTATGTCACCAAAAAGCAGCAAACACCACAGTGTCTTCCCCTCAGTAATTGGCCAATCTTGTGGCGTTGCAAAGAATTCGGGTGCTAGTGATGATTTGTATAGTGCATACCGCATATACATGTACATGCATGGTATTTCTGGCATAGGCCTCCATTAAAAATAATATAGCATACACCACGTATAACTTTGTAAAAGTACATGCCCACCTAGCTACACTGTTATCATTTCAATGTTTTCAGTTCTTGCAGAAGTTGTCTTCTCTCCATTTAGTGTTGGTCGTAGTCTGTTGTCACTTTAATTGATGATGATACATGTTCTTGTTAACTACTTATTAAACCAAACCAAATAAAATGATTGAAATGGGGAACTCCAATTATTTAGGCACCTAAACATTATATTGTGTACTTCCCCTTGAAACAAAAAGCATAATCTAATACACAATGAGACACGATTGATTAAATTGAAAGTCGTTTTACATGGCACCTACAAATGAACAGGTTTTGACTTGACCATAAATGGCTGACACGCATTGATTTCAAAGCCTAGTATTACATCTTTTATCTCTATTGGTAAAATATACGATGCAATGGCCAATAGCTTCTAGAAATTTTTCCATATTTTCTCTTCTATAGTCTGCTACCAACCGATGCAGACTGTTGCGTAATGGCCTTGTTTCTGTCGATTCTTTCTTTACGGCTGGTTCACCCCTGTCTGCCAACTCTAGTGCAACCTGTATTGACACATCTTCTGTTTTGATTATTGAAATTAACTTCCACACATTGGGATGTCTGTGTCCAACCAAAGACCTGATCCTACAGGAAGATTGTGGCGAATAAATATTTTAGTAAGAAAGCAGACACAGCCCGAATATGTACATCTACATGTATATGTAATATGTAAATTTCAATAGATTGCCCTAGTACGGGTTGCTAGTCAGAGAATTAGTATTTAGCTAGCATTTACATGTAGTTAGCATATGTCGCAATAATTGAATCAAGTTATTAAGCAATAATACAAACATACGAGTACATGTACTAACATACATGTAAATGTACATTATATCACATGCCTAAAATAATGCTTAAAACTAAAATTTTGCTCATAGAAAATCATTTTATTTACTTTAGACTAACATACAATTCCGCATCCTGTGACCACACAACATTTTGTTTGTGAACTTTCACTGAATTCATTATCAGTTTTCGGAATCAGTTGCAGTTGGCCAGTTGTATTACATAAGTTTAATATCTAAACTAGTAGAAAATTCAAGGGAATACCAGATGAACAGAAAGAATAATAAAATTTTTCTGTATTAATGACATGTACTGGTATATCAATAATGCACATACAATGTTTTGCTCGGCCCTATCTCAATTCTGTGGCCATGTCAGTGACACTGTTTTTCACAAAATGTATTTCAACCATTTGGTACTAATAAGCTATTGGTCATATTTAGAAGTTGTCCTCTCCCAAGAGATCATTTGGGAGAGGACAACTTCTGATTATGATCAATGGGCAATGTTCAGCCCATAGAATTTTATGGTTCAGCCCCACCTAGCCATTCCAAACACAACCAATATTAGCTTACTTTGCATCACCTTGACATAAGGAGCACAGCTTCCCATTATTACCAAATAGGCTCAAGCAAAGTGGCCAAAGACGAAAACTGCATTAACTTTATACAATTCATTTTCTGTAGCACTATGTTTTGGTATGTCATGTCGTTAAAAGGGTTAATTCTTTTCTACATTATTATATAACAACTAAAAGTTCACGAACTATTAAAAATGCTAAGCCAACAGTTCTCGCATAAGCATGAATTAAAATTTATAAAACTATTTACAGTACACGATAGAAATTGCCTCTAGTAGCCTGCAAATCCCATAGTATTTTATTCAGTATCTTATCCATACTTGTGACTTTGTATATTAGCAACTATTAGCAACTATTAGACTACTACTACATGTAGTAGTAGTCTAATAGTTGCTAATTTTGCAAAAGGCAGTTCAAAACAGGACGTTTTACAACTGGACAGTTTGAAACAGCACAGCTCGAAACTGTGTAGATTACATTTAGAAGAACAAAACTTGCAGATAATTAATTTTATCTAATTAATATAACTAATTAAATGAACAAAATAGTATTAAAAACAAAAATTAGTTGAAATCTAGTGGTTGGGGCATAGGGTTAGGCGTTTCGAACTGTGCGTTGTTGAACTGTCCACTTTCGAAACGTCTCGTTTCGAACTGTCTTTTTCGAACATTTGCACATTCGTACCAAATAACCAAGTTACACTTATTTTGTGTGGATCTTTGGTTTTTGATATTTTAATGTGTTACGGTCACTCCTGGTAATACCAATTCTACGACCAGCAGGCTGTTGGCTTTACTTATTGTTAGGTTTATATACGTATAAAATGTACATGTATATGTGATTGTATGGTTGGATGATATGTAGGGGTGGGTAACTTATCAGAGAAGTATACGTGTAAATTGTATACGTATATAAACCTAACAATAAGTAAAACCAACAGCCTGCTGGTCGTAGAATTGGTATTACCAGATTGGCTGTAACATATTCAAACATGAAAAACCAAGGATCCATACAAAAATAAGTGTAACTTTGGTAACTTGGTTACTTGGTACAATGCACATATTATACATGTAGATGTACATGTGTGCGTATTAAACACAGTTCTACAAAGGGGTACAGTGTTTGCTACAAAGGGGTACGTTGTTTGCTAAATGACTGCTAAGGGGTACCTAGGCTAAAAGAGGTTGGTTATACAGTGATGATTTTTTAATCAAGGGATTTATAATTATAGAAGTTCGGAAGTGTAGAAATTCTAGATTGCCTTTGTTCTTCATAAAAAGTTAATCAGCGAAAGCTGTTTTATTTTATCCAGCAGCAAATTTAACCATTAATTACTACATGTAGTTTTAATATTAAGCGTGAGAAATCTTTATTGTAATAATAATTATAGTTTTATAATAATCAACCTGTCCATGCAGGATGATGTTTTGCTGAGGTGCTGCTTATGATTTGACAATAAACCATTATATTCATAACTTGCTCTGCAAATGAAGAAACAGTGCTACAAGTAATTTTAAATAAATATCATGTAATATTGGTATGCAAATAATATACATGTAACATCGAAGTCCTACTTTCAACCGATATCCATCTAACTGAATTGTATTTTACTGAGCCTAGGTGACTGATGCAAAAAAGCTGAGCCCAGTTACATAACCTTAACCAGTGTGAAAACCATAAAACACTACAATCGATGAATAAAGTTATATAATGCGTTACGCAGTTATCATATCACTAAACAACCAGTAAATAAAAATTTCAAACCATAATGAATTTGTATACTTGTTTAACTGATGCATTTTAATAATGTATACATGCACTGCATGCCACATGACTGCTAAGGGGTACTAACCTGACTAGAGGTTTTATAACTGGACGATTTGCAAACTCAAACCCTAACCCCCCCCCCCCCCCCCCAGATTCAGAACTTTAATTATTATATATTTTTATTCTTGTGTTTTTTTTGGTTTTCACAAAAAACTTGTAGAACACTAAAATGAATTTGTTATCTATGGGCTATGCTCTTCTAAATGTAATTCTACAGTTTAAAACGTTCCAGTTTCGAAACGTCTTGTTTCAAACTTTCGTTTTCAAATGTTCCTTTGCCACTGAATTTGAAGGTAAAGACTGCAATCAGTTTTGAAGTCATAATAATCACGATACACATATTGAATTGAATACACACAATGTCCTGTTTCAAGGGGATGGCAATGTTTGTAAGCATACACAAAAATGTCCTTGTAAATTCACAATCATGTCCACTTAATAAACATATACTTATATAGCTTGTGTAATATAGAATGCTGCTATATCACGGGTTCCCAACCTTTTTTTAGCCCAAGTACCCCTAGCAGTCATGTGGCAAACAACGTACCCCTTTGTAACAAAACACTGTCTTTGGTCTAATTCGATTAATGTTGCATGTATACATTATTAAAATGCATCACTTAAACAAGTATACAGATGCAGTATAGTAGGACATTTTAATTTATCAATTATTTAGTGATAACTGCGTCTGCGTAATATAACTTTCACCGACTGTAGTGTTTTATGGCTTTCACACTGGTTTAGCTGAACTTTATCTGCATCAGTCAATTAAGCTCAGTGAAATATAGTGTTCAATTATATGGATATCAGTTGAAAGTAGGACTTTGATATTATATTCTTTGCATACCAATATTACATGATATCTATTTAAAATTGCTTGTATAACTGTTTCTTCATTTGCACGGCAAGTTGTGGATATAATGGTTTATTGTCAAATCATAGGCCCTTTAGGTCTATTGCATTGTAGAACCTTACTCAACTTGCTATTTGTAACATGTTGCTGTGCTTAATATGCGTGGCTTATACGAAGAAGCAGACTATAAAAATCCTGGAGTCTTTTACAGGGGGATAATATATTAGAACTCTCCACTGGTGCAACCATACCTGATGACCTTACTTTCATATAAACAAAACGTGGTGGTTGAAGTGCTGTTTACAGAGGTTTCATATAATAATCAAAAATGGTGAAATGATAATCAACATATACTGGTGCTGTGTAGGAAAAGACAGACTTGGATGTAAGAGATCTTTAAAGATGGATGGACCTCGTGGGTAGCCTAAGTAGCTTTAGTAGGATTCTTAAAAATTCTAGCTGGTAGATCTTAGGTAAAGGTAATGCTTTATTGGCTGTTAAATGTTAACATTGTGTGGAAATGCCATCTTCTAGTCTTACAATATACTCGTGGATTACCAATTTGACCTTTATTCATATTGCATAATATACATTGTATGTGTTACATTGTAATACATTTTCTTTATTCACTAACTGTATCAGCAAACTATTTTCAAAATGGCCACCACTTGGTATTATAAAAATAGTGTCTATGAATAAGTAAAATTCATACACCAGTATTGTAACTAGTTCTATGGGATAAATTTTAATTCATGCTTATGTGAAAACTGTTGCTTTTGCATTTTTAATAGTTCATGAACTTTAACCTGTTATATAATAATGTAGAATAGAATTAACCCTTTTAACGACATGACGTACCAAAACATAGTGCTACAGAAAATGAATTGTATAAAGTTAATGCAGTTTTCGTCTCTGGCCACTTAGCTTGAGCCTATTTGGTAATAATGGGAAGCTATACTCCTTGTGTCAAGGCGATACAAGGTAAGCTAATATTGGTTGTGTTTGGAATGGCTAGGTGGGGCTGAACCATAAAATTCGATGGGCTGAACATTGCCCATTGATCATAATCAGAAGTTGCCCTCTCCCAAATGATCTTCTGGAAGAGGACAACTTCTAGTTATGATCAATAGTTTTTAGTACCAAATGGTTGAAATACATTAGGTGAAAAACAGTGACAGTGACATGACCACAGAAATTAAATAGGGCCTAGCAAAACATTGTATGTGCATTATTGGTACACATGTTGTTATACATGTTGTTAATACAGAAAAAAAATCATTATATTTTTCCTGTATACATTTTATTATTTTCCATTAATTTAGATATTAGAATATACATAGTAATTGGCTGCTGTCTAAGTTGTAGGTTTACACAGTAATCAGCAACAAATGCAAAGTGAATAGTTTAGTAGAACTATTCCCAAACTAGATTTTTAGCTATTTACAATGAAGTGGCTAATGCATATCTAAAATGTAGTTTCAGCCAAAACAATGCAGCAACTATTTCATTAGGATGACATGGAACTTAGCAAACTAATATTGACTACAAGCAGAATTCTGGTTTTAAAAAAATCCTTTTAGGCGTGTGAAATAATGCATATACATGTACATTGTACGTATGTATTGCTGCTAAATAACTTAAATAACTTGTTGGCATCAGTGCGACCTAACTGATACTAATTCTCTGACCAGCAACCCGTACTAGGGCAATCTTTTGAAATTGACATAATTATACATATAATGCACATGTACTGTAGATGTATGTATTCGGGCTGTGTCTGCTTTCTTACTAAAATATTTATTTGCCACAATCTTGCTGTAGGATCAAGTCTTTGACTGGACAAAGGCATCCGAGTATATGGAAGTTAATTTCGATAATTAACAAAGATAATGTGGCAGTTCAGACTGCATTGAAGTCAGCAGACAGGGGTGAACCACTCAGAAAGAAAGTGTCAACTGAATCGAGAAGATTAGAAAATAGGCTACATAGGCTGGTCGCCGACTATTATAGAAGACAAAATATGGAGGACTTCCTCAAAGCAATCGATCACAACATCCGCCACTTCATCAACAGAGTGATGTAACTTTTAAATAATATTAGGATGTCAAGCTTAAGCAGAAAACAGAAATATATGTATAAGTGTCTAAATAGTTTAAATTTTATACTTGCAATAAGGGATTTTGTTTGTTTTGGTTAAATGAATATGTAAAACGACCATATATTACCATCAAATTTTGGGAACAGACTACGACTAACACTAAATGAAGAGAAGACAACTTCTGCAAGAACTGAAAACATTGAAATGATAACAGTGTAGTTAGGTGGGCATGTACTTTTACAAAAATATACGTGGTGTATGCTATATTGTTTTCAATGGAGGTCTATGCCAGAAATACCATGCATGTACATGTATATGCGGTATGTACTATACAAATATTTACGAGCGCTCCTTTGCAACGCCACAAGATTGGCCAATTACTAAGGAGAAGGTGCTGTGGTGTTTGCTGCTTTTTGGTGACATACAGCAAACTTATGAATACAAGGTTGGTAGAACAAATAGATCTTTGCTGCTCTAAAAAGAGTTTAGGCAACAAGAAGACAATATTGCTGTGCAAATGTGAACACTCTGATAATTTACATACATGTAGTATATGTTGTTTGTACATGGTATTGGCATCGTTTGCGCTGCGCATGTTATGTACATGTGGGTATACAGTGCTCTAAACCCGCTAGTAAAATATGCTACGACCATCTAAGTGCAAAGCAAAAGACCACAGATGATTTATTATACAGTTGAGAAACAATATAATTATAAGTTATATAATGGGTATACCCATATATACTCGTACATCATGACCGTGTGTGTTCAGGCGGACACAGTCTTGTGAGACTAAACAAGGTTGAACACAGCACATCACCTGTACTGAAACCCCATGGGAATTGCACCCATTCACAATTTGTGTCAACCCGAGACATATTCCGCTGTTGAAAATGAATATTATCAAACATAGCTGTATTTTAGGCCTATGCACTACTGGTTAGTGATGTGTACAAGAACAATGTTAATACCTATTTGTACATTGTCAGAGTGCAAGGTGTTCTTAACAAGGATCCCATTAAAGATGCTTGTATCTGGGTCTTTTCAACTTTCAGGAACATTAATTGAGAGCATCAACATCTGGTGACTGACAGCATCTAAACAATTAGAACAATACTTTAAACAAGGTGTAATATTTGACAATCGAAGCAGGTCTCATTTCTCTGCGCTGCAAGCAGCTTTCAAACCTTACCAATCCCAACCATTTACCTCGAACACACAGGGCAGCATGTAGTGCAACAACTCTGCAGTTCAAGTCTCCATCACGATTGTTTACACTAACAGAGCATTACGTAGAAGTACCTGTGGTAGAATCACTACCATTAACATGTTAAATTCTTTGAATAGCAAAATATAATTTATATAGCAGTATCAGACGTTGGGCAGTACCAGAAAAGTTAAATGATGACATTTTTAGATGGAGTTCTGAAAAGTTGAAATAGTTTTTCACCGTTAATCAAAAGCAAGTGGTCGTTAAACGTCTATAAAGAGAATACTGCGCCCACATCTGCCGATTTTCTCAAAAAGGTAAACTGTGAAACTGAAAAATGGTCAACTCAATAGCTATTTTCTTACAATATCATGAAGGGCATGTATAGTTAACTTACAATCTGCTAGTTTCCACTCATTAGCCAATCTGACCTGAGTTGAGTCAAACTACATGTAACCTATATACTTATTCAAGAGAGAGTCTTCCCTCAATCCTTCCATCGTGAGATCGGAGAGTAGCAAGCTTGACATCTGTTTTCTTAAATCCTGCTGAAAGTATACGCCTAGTTAACATAGAAATTTAAAAAAAAAAACGGTGTTGGAGCAGAGATAGTACATGTATTAGGTGGATTTAAACCTATGCATTTAAACATTACCCTACTGGGACCTGTTAGCCTTGAAAAAATTAGCTGTTCACCAACAAGATAGAGTCCAAGTCCATTGGGTTTAATACAGCACAAAGCTTTGTCTTGAAGCTGTTTACTGCTGAACTTGGACTTTACCACTTTAACTTTGCAAGTAAGAGAGGGAGGCAGGAGGCAGAGAGATTGTAAGACAGACTGTAAATACCTGTAAGTCTATTACTATTATACTATTCATAGCAATGCAACTTAAAGTAATGTAAAACATGTACTACTATGTCTAACCTCTAATGTAAGCAAATGGGATGATGTATTTATATCTACATGTTAGCCAGAGATATAAAAAATAGGATCACTGATGATAGAAATTATATCTGTAATAGAAGGTGAAATGCTTGTAGACAGACAACTCACTTGAAAGGACTAGTGCATACATGGAGCTGATGACGGTCAGAATGTCCATAGTTCACTAGAACTGTTCGAAGGTGACCGCTTCATGGCTGCAATGTCTATAATTGAGGCAGACAGAGGAAAGATGCACCACGCTGACACTAATTGTTTGACAATGCTAGAAGATGGGAGTCCCATTTCAACCGACTCGTACTCCTACAATCAGTGATGAATACGTCAGATATAATATGTTTTGCTGAATAAACAAGGATAATTACAATACTCACTTATGTGAGCTCCCAGCGCATGTTATTGATTCTAATACTCATATACATGTGTGGCAGAAAAACAGATGTGTAACTACTTGGTATAATAGCAACTAGTTTTTTTCACCTCGAGCCAAAGTGTGTTTAGGTCAAGTAAACTAACGGCAGCAAACAAACTGTTGACAGACGGTGTAGCATAAATATTTTAGAAAGTCAATAGTATAAACATGGTATTAGAAAAAAGAGTTTCAAAACTAACAGTCCCAGTACCAGTGAGATGTAATTTTCCTGCGGCATAATACACTGGTCAATTTGCTGTGTATTAGCCTACAAATAGGATAGTGATAAGTATCTGTTGAATAAAAAAATAAAGGCAAACAGTTAGGAACTTTAAGGTGAGGTTTGACTAAAAATTCACTGTTAACATGACAAATAAAACAAAAGTGTGGACAGATGAAATAGCCACTATACCATTAACTAGACTTTCACTTTGACTACAAACTTACAATTATTCAATTATTATTATAATTTGCATAATACTACATCTTTTTTTAATAAAGCTTGATCCTATAATAATACTAAGCATTACAGCTAAAGTAATTATATTATATTTATATTATAATAAATAATTATTTTATAATTCTAAGTTTTAGAAGTCAAGCTTTAAATTAAAAAAATACTAAGCTTTACTTAACACCAGCTGATTGACAAGGTTTTGGTGAAATCAAGTTGTAACACTCGTTTCACTCTATAGCTATGGTTTATTCAACACAGTATTCTACATAAAAGTAGAATAACGATTGTTACATTAAAAAATTAGAGAAACTTGATTACTTGTAGGACTTTACAAAGGGAAACTACATTATTGACAGGAAACGGAAACTCTACTCTTTGCATACCATATCGGCAAAAGCTTCGCAATACGATATAAAAGTTGCTGTAGAGTTGTCTTCTTTTTTACGTTTTCGAACTGTCCGGTTGCGAATTGTCCGGTTTCGGAATGTCCTGTTTCGAACTGTCTTTTTCGAAATGTCCCTTTACCAATTGTTAATATTACTATGAATAGGCTAATTACAATATAAATAACAGTAATGATATGATTATAATAAGAATTGATTGTAAATCATATATTAAAAATAATATTTATGTATATATCTATAACCAAGGAGTGAGTTACTCCTTGGTATAAGCATAACAATCGATTATAAGAACGCGAGTTTGGTCACGATGTTGTCTTATGATTTGAGTACCTAGATTATTTGTAACATTAAAAATACATGTAGCAATGCAGTATAAAAAATTATAATAATAATTGTTATCAATATATAATTATGATAATTATATTATTACTATTAAATTATTGTTGCTGCGCCCAGCCTATATAATATTTAATAATAATGATAGCGTTGTTAGAAAGTTGTCACTTATTAAATCACTGGAATATGATATGAAAAGGAAGGAGAAGTGGCCCAGAGATGAAAATCACTTTTAGACAGTAGATGTTATATTTAATTTTAGTATTTAATATTATTTTATGTTTTATCAATGAGTAAGAGCCTCCTCCTCTGTTTTATTGTTTTCTGATTCATTATATTATAAATAGTTTATATTATTTATTTTTTATTTACAATTCGAAATTATCAAATTTAAATAAGTAATTATTTACTACTCTATGTTCACTTGTGAGAAAATAATAATAATCCTAAATGGTAGCTAACGTCGACAATCAAACAAATTTTACTACAATCGTTTTTCTCTAAGCAGCCAGTGTAGCAATAAAATAGTAGGCCACCTACTGATTTAGAGTTTCAAATACGTTCTAGAGATAAAAGGAAGATGTGAAAAAATTAAGCTATTTTGATCTGATTTTCAATGTAATTCATTGTCATGAGTCAAGTGAGATACTAATAAGCCAAAATTTACATTGTTTTGTCTAGCCTACTACATTGTTGCAACCGGATTAATCGTCTTGCTTCTTGATTAGTGTTGGTATTAATTTGTTATTTATTAAAGCACTATGACAATAAATTTTTAAAGTGAACCTTGCATTCATGCATTTTGTTTAACCTATGATGTAGTTCTACTGCTATTTCCATTGTGAATTATGAATTGTTTCTTATTATTTGCTTATATTTCATAATTACACTACTCTGTTTATTTGTTAAAAAATATGAATAATAATCATATGTGATATGGCAAACGTCCACGGTCAAACAAACTTTGCAACTATCTTGTTTCTCAAACCAATGGGGCATACTGGCTTAGGAGTTCAATTATTGAGGCACCCTTTATATCTTGCCCCAGAAATAGAAAAGAGAAGGTGCTGATACTATTGTTATTTCTGACATGTATCTATGGTTGCGCCTGCCTCAGTTTTTACCATGTAATCTTAGCCTTTGCTAGTCCAACATATACTCGTACCTTTTATTTTGTCTGTAATCTGAGACATGTTTATATATTAATTGGAACTCGAACACGCTTTGGCCTGAGTACTAATTAACTGTTTGACCTCGATCTGAAGCTGATTTTTATATAGAGCAAGCACAATTGTACATTCTTCCTTCAGTTGTCTGTCTGCCCGTAGCTTTTACTTTGAAGGTTTTAAATCACTAAACAGAATTAACACATGAATGGAAGAGTCACAACCAAGAGTTGGCCAATGCAATTTGAGTTTCAAAAGTGAAACATGAACACTTCTGTTATCTTCTTTGACTAGATGGCTAATAATAAGCCAGTACCATATGCCTTTGCTCCAACTAGTAAAGGGGAACGTCTACCATGGGAGTTAGGACGGCCCAACTTTACTGTGCCAAGTGACTCAGATGGAGAGGACGTTCCAGTTGTTGGCGAGCTTTTTTCTCGGCGTACTGATCGTGATACCACTGACCATCAACATCAGGGTGATGAGCAACTCCCAGTTCCTCCTGAACAACCACCTTGCAGGTGTGGCAACTGCATCCCCATGCCAAGTGAAGTTGAACAGAAATGCTGCATGGACGAGCACCTCAATAAAACCTATTTGGAAGGATATGACAAAACTGATTGCATTTTGAAATGTGAAGAAATACAGTCCGTGATCGGCAAAGTGAGTGTGCGGACCAGTTGGATGTCACAGAGAAGATACTTTGGTTGTGAAGGGGGCGCTTTAGCCTTCTGCAACATGAACAACACGGACTACCGGTACCACGCTTATAGACAGTACATATGGTATATGCAAGGATTCCTGGGCAGGCATAACAGAAAAGTGATCCCAGCCTGCGTTGTTAATCGCATCAGGAAAACATGGCCTGACCCTGAAGGGAAATACGTGGGGTTTGTCAATGTTGATGACGACGGAAACGTGGTTGATGAAGTAGTGGAGCATTTTTAATCTTGTGAGTTTTTTCATCGTGGGCATTATATCATTACGTATATAGTCATTCATCTATCGGAGGGGATATATAGGTTTGTGGATAGAACGTTTTGTGACACAACGTTGATTAATAAATTTTGATCCGCTAGCAGCTTAATTGAATTAAAAGAATTTAAGGTTAACTGAAATCAAAAGTGAAGAGAGGCCCAATGCATCATTAAAAAATATTCCTTTGTTATAAGTAGTATAGTCAGTGCAGATCTACACAGACACCCGGCCCTTTCCGCGTCGTATTAGCCCTAGATCCAAAAACTCCCCGGGCGGACGACCACCCCACCCGTCCTCTCGCCCCTCCTCTCCCCTAAACCTCACTCTATGTGCAAAGCCCTAGAACCTACTCCCCCCCATCGCGGGTGGGGTTTCAAAAACCTCATCGGCTGTTCCGCGGAACCCAGTCTAAAGAGCAAACCCCTCGCCCCGTCCCACGGCTCGGGCGAGGGGGCGCGCGCGTACGCGCGCGCCCCCCCGCCCCGCGAACCCCACCCGTCCTCCCTCCACCCGTCCCCGCCCCTCCCCACCCCTCCCCACCCCAAACCCCTCCGCCTCGCCCTCCGCCTCGCGGCGGTTCTCGTTCGCGAGTCCAGCCGTGGCCCCACGCCGCCCTCCCCCCGCCCATCCCCCGCCCCTCCCCCGCCCTCCCGCCCCAACGACCCGTCGCGACCCTCGCGGGCGGACCGTCGGCTGGAGTAGGGTGAAGCGAAGGAAAATACGGGTTAGAGTAATGATAGGCTACGCCCGTGCGGAGTGCCCGTGCAGAGTTTACGACGCTGACTATACTACTATAAAAAACTTACCGAGTGGTGGTGGTGGTGCTTCCGGATGATTTCTTCGCCGGGGACTGTTGAGACTGAACTGGTCGGGGTGACACCGCACTCGCGCGCTCCTCCGTTCGAGCGCCCCCGGACCTTCGATGAAAGACTCGCGTCTTAACCCTCATTTTCCCCGGACCCTCCCCTAGGGAAATCGCCCGTCCCCGTGACGAGCGGCGAGAGAAAGTGAAGGCGGTGGCTCTTCCGCGCTTCAAACCGTAGACTTCGCGAGGAGGTTAGCCGACGACATCATCGCTCGGAGGGGTAGAAATAGAAATAGATAAACGGGATAGATGGACGCTTGTCTTCTCATCGCCATCGTCATCATCATCATCATCATCATCATCATCATCATCATCATCATCATCCTACAAATAGACCCGCCTCTACGATGATGTCGTTGACTCGCCACCAATTTCTTTGACCACCGCGTCCACTTTCCCCCGGGTAGCAAACTCCGATAGGGAGAGAGCGCATCGTGCGCGTGCGATGTCACCCCCCACCTACGAATGAAGACAATAGAAGAAATGTGAACTGATAAGGGGTGAGTATGAGCGGAAGCTGCGCTAGTATCGTCTACCCCTTTGGTTTGGAGAGGTAAATGGTTTTTAATGTATTAGCTAGTGTTTTATTGCTCGGTTTTAAGGCTACAACCGGTAAACCCTCCGCTTTGAGGACGGAGACCCCTTACAATAGAGAGTGAATGTGAAAAAAATTATACGGGTATATGTACAAGGGTTATGATGCACTGTTCGTTTACTCTCCAATTTATCGAATGAAGTAGTCTCATCTCCGAGAAATCAGTACTAGCATTCTATAGGACTCGTACTCACCCCGTCTTCTGCAACCTTCCGCTTACCATAGAAGTAGGTGAGTCCGGTCTTTAGCTGGGTGTAGCTATACGTTTGGTTTCCTCTTCTGATAAAACCCCGATTGTCCCCTCTCACCGACTCCCCTGTCCTGAGCACGGAGAGGAACTTCTCTTTGGTTAGGGCGTTTCCTCTTTTGTTTAGTCCTTTGCTGCTATACTTGCTATCACCATCAGCGGACCAGCAAAAGTATGTTTTTGAGTTGAGCGCGATGACCCCCTCCCCCCGAAACTCCTCCTTAAACAGGCCGGGGGTTCGTGTTTCGTATCGTTGCACCTTCTCACAACATTCCCTCATCTCCCACTCTTGGCCAAGCACCTTGGTCGTGATAAAGTCTTCCTTGTGCCTATCGCAGAAGGGTCTGGGAAACCATCTACCATATTCTCTGTAGAACTCTTCTTTTTTATCTTTTCGGATGACCTCATCTATACTACGAGCACTCAGAGCCATGTAAGCGCTATCCGTGTCCATTTCTACGTACTCAAAGTCCTCTCTGCTGACGAATCTGTGAAAATAAAACGGACGGGTTGTAGGGGGGGGGGGGGGTTGGGGTTGACACCAAAGAATAAATAGAGAAGGATTTGATAAAATCTTTGTATAGTCTAGTGCTACTTACCTATCCATAAAGTCGTAGTAGAATTCTAGCATTCTCAACTTGGCTCTCTGGAGGATAACGAATCCTACGACAGATGGAACATCCATTCGAATCTAAAAGAAAGAAAGAGAGAGAGAGAGTTTACCCTACCACTCAGAAAAAGTTTCGTCAAATCAAGAATCAAAATAAAAAAAAAGATTGTCAACACTTGCCTTTTTCTTGTGAAGCTCTATCTCAAAGTAGTTTTCATCAACTTCGTTTAGACTAGAAAAGTGCCTACTCCTCACTTTGACAGCCGCCTCCTCTACTGTCTCCACATACTTGACAGTCTTATGTTTCTCTTTATTTGTTATGGTCTTTCCGTAGGCTGAATTCCCAACGAGCTTGCTGGTGCTGGCCAAGAGGGCCAGGTCGGGGTTCACATCCCCACCTCTTCTTGCGTCTGAGACCGAAGAACCAAAGTCTTTGTAGATGGCTCGTGGGATAAAGTGAACAAACTGATAGATCCTGGTAATTATCAAACCTTGATCTAGATACCATCTAGCCAGATCGGAGAGTAGTGTGATTCGCTCGCCAAAAAGACTCCCCACGAGCATTCGCTGAGGTCTCTTCAAGAATCCGTTCTGTTCGGCAAAAGCGCGCATGTGTTCGCTAAGGTGTTCTCTTCCCACGTTTATATTCTTGAAAATAGGTGCCATCTCAGAGAACTTCGCTTTTAGCTCTTCGGGTACGGAAATGTCACACTCCACTAAACCATAGTACTCTCCACTACGAATGTTATTGATTATCTTATCGAGGTTGACGTAACCCCTCTCCGGATAGAGAGAAGAAAAGAAGATGGCGAGAAATGTCCTAACTTCTACATCCGAACGAACTCGCGCTTCCCACTCACACTGCCGAGTGGTGATGAGCTTATAGCCTAGAGCCTTGATGTAATCTTCTTTCCTTGCAGTGTCCACCCGGAGCTCTTCATTCGTCATGTTTCTGACACCTTTTCCGTTCCCTCCTAGCTCGCACTCGTGCCCATGCCAGTAGCAACCGTGGAATTGGTACACCGTCCGACTCTGTTCGCTATAACCATCCACTGGTAGGTTGTGACAGCCTATCCTCATTTCTCCTCCATTCTGTTGGTGAAGGATGACCTCTCCTCTCTTCCACGATTGGAACTCTAACCAACCATGCGCCACTTTGCTGAACTTTTTAATAGGTTCTAGAGCAAAGCCTCGGCTCTCTAGCCTCCGCCTGGGATAACCCGTAGGCATATTCCCCATCATACAGTATAGGTAGAGGGCGTTGGCATCAACTCCCAGAATGGACCTACAGGGTTTTGCGGATGTGCCATACATCTTCTCTCGAATAGAGGTCACTCCAACTTCATGATGTCTGTGAAAGATAATGCTTGGCCCTCCCACGAGGTTATCGCGAAGAGTATGGTACAGACTTTTGCTCTCCTCATCGAACAGACATATGGGTTGCGAGTTGCAAAGTTCGTCTCGGAGAGACATTAACCTATGCAGCGGAAGAGCGGCTTGTGGAGGAGAGTAGCCATAAGGTCGGGCCTCCACCTCCATAAACAACCATCTGATAGCCAAGCCTGGAAGCGAGATTGCGGATTTCAACATGTCAATACCCTTTTGTCGATAGATAGAGCTCTGACGTGCAATGGCCTCGATGAATGGGGCCACATCGAGGTTGTTGTACCAGATGAGAAAATCCCTGAACGTTTCCATGTTCTCTCTTTCCCACACGACCTGACAGTGGTGATAATCTTGCTCGCTCAATTCTTGCTGAGTCAGCGAGTTGAAAAAACTCTCTCGGGGAGGGAGTCCATAATAATCCAACCTTCTCAGGGAATCTACCCAGTCGTAAGGAAAGAATCCCTTACTCTCTGACACGCCAAATGCCTTCAAGTATTTGGAGTAGTTGAAGCCCGGTGCGATAAAGTTGCATATGTCAAGGAACCTAAAACGTCTACTCTCCACGCAGGACATACTGTTAACACGCTTAACGATGAAGACAAAATCTTCTCCCTCCTCCTCTTGTAGAGAGCGAAGCAAAGGTCCCTTTAGTATATTTAGGTCATACTTTTGTGAGTTGAAACCAACCACCGGAACGCTGGAGATGTGCTGTTCTAACTCTCTTTCTAATCCGGAGAGACCGGACTTCACCCTGTAAGTCGAGACGTTAGAGAACTTTTCGTCAGCAAAGGCTTCTTCTCTATCCGCCCGATCCGCAAGGAAAGTAGAGAGTCGCTTGCGTACATCCCGGAATCTTTCTCCGAACAAATCTCCTGCCACGTCAGCAATCTTTGCTATGTAGTGGACGAATTGACGAATGCACTTCGTTCCATCCTTGCTGTCGACACTCCTCACAAAGCACTTGGCCTGCTCAAACCCCGGGACGTTAGAACATACAGATATGCTCAGTAACTCGTGTCTTGCACTAAAAGTCATTGTGGAGGTGTTAGTTTGTAGGTTGTCTTTTGGCATGAAGCATTCAATATCATAGGTGATATAGTAGGGGTAGTATAAGAGGTCGGGGTTCACCACCTCTATTCCCGCCACTCGCTTGAGTTTTGTGAATATGGTTGGCGGGGGTCCAAACGTTCCACCAGGGAAAACAAACACCGATGCTTCCTCTGGCGAGCACTTATGTCGCCGTAGGCTGGACAAACGTGTGAAAGCGCCATCGCACAACTTGCAGGTGAAACATCTGGCAAACGAATCAACATTCTTTATCCAGCTGAAGTGTTTTTCGTACATGTTGACAAAGAGTTTACGGGCTTTGTTTCGTGCCCCAGATGACCAAACTATCGGAGCTACCCCCTCATCAGTTAGGCAGAAGACTATTATAGATATGTCAAAATGATCTTCCAAGGCCAGCAGATCACTCGCGCCCACCCCGGGAAAGTCTGACAAAGTTGATGAGGGTGGGGAAGAAGATCTAGATTGTCTCATGTATTGTTTAAACAAGCGATGTGTTGTGGTCTGAGAGGGGCGATGACAGCAACATCCCTTCTTTGGGTCGCAGTTACAGTCATACATCATGGCCAAACATCTAAAGAAACACAATTTGTCTGGGTAGGGACGGGCACCTCCTCTGGCCCAAAAGTCTACATCTAGTGCTATCACATGTCGGTTGTTAAGTATGTAGTCTGGGAGTTTGCTCACTACACCGCCCACCTTGCCAATCTCTAGGAGTTTATAGATGTAGAATGTCAGATTCGCAATGTGACGTAAAGCCCAAGCGGTATTCGGTCTCCTTTGTGCTGACCTCTCTCTCAAGTCGAGCTCCTGCACAGATTCGCAAAACTCTCTCATCTCATTCTCTGCTCTGATCAGTCTTGGCTTGGGGAAGAACGCGGCATTGTTGCTTGATGAGTGAAAGTAGCGCAACTCTCCACTGGTCTTATGCTCGAGGATGACTCCAGCGCTACAGTTAATCTTCACAGTACAAGGTACTCTCTTCCACATCGCTCTCAATTTAGTCCACACCTCTTCATCTCCTTCATCTTCACATTCCCCTCTCCACACTCGAACGTTGAGAATGTCTTCTACAGGACGAGAGTGTATTGTGGACCTGATCGAGCTCCAATAGCGGGCTAGTAGCACCCCCATCTCATCCCCCTCTTCAGCTGTTGGAGGTTTGGACCAGAAAACATCATCAAACTTCTCTGCATCCCCCTCATCTTTTTCCGCCTTGGCCTCGCTATGAAATCGTCTCATGTGATGACCTAGCTTTCTCCTCCCATCAAAACATCCACCACAAACCGGGCACTTGTGTGGGTGAGCCTGTGCATGCATTCTCTTCGTGTGCCTGTCTAGAGAAAACGCTGTTTTGAGAACCAGACCGCATAGTTGACAAGTGTGCTCGGCCTGACGAGAGCTCTCCCCCCCTATAAAAATACAAAATAGTAGGGTGTAAGTTATTCTTTTACCTCATACTACTATTAGCAATCCACAATTGTTACCAACTACCTCATTTAGCACTAACCTTTTTTACTTGTTGACATCTCTGATCAGGTGCTGACTAGTAGGTAGGTGTCTCTGTTTAGTCTCCCTATAAAAAATATATAGTAGTAGGGTGTAAGTTAATTTTTTTTGTTTTTGGCTCAATAGCGTTATATACAATAGACACTTCACAATTGCTGCCGATTACCCTATTTAGCACTAACCTTATGTTGTACTTGTTGACATCTCTGATCAGGTGCTGACTAGTAGGTAGCTGTCTCTGTTTACTCTCACTCTGTTGACCAGAGGCTGATTGTTCATACTGCTAGAGTGAGAAACTCATACCTTAAATAGTAGTATTCAGTGGGCGGAGTCTAACCATTTCCCCACCCTTGGCAATACCACCCCAATGTGAATCCGATGCATCCCGATGTGAATCCGAAGCTTCCCGATGCATCCCGATGTGATTCCGAAGCTTCCCGATGCATCCCGATGTGAATCCGAAGCTTCCCGATGCATCCCGATGTGAATCCGAAGCTTCCCGATGCATCCCGATGTGATTCCGAAGCTTCCCGATGCATCCCGATGTGAATCCGAAGCTTCCCGATGCATCCCGATGTGATTCCGAAGCTTCCCGATGCATCCCGATGTGAATCCGAAGCTTCCCGATGCATCCCGATGTGATTCCGAAGCTTCCCGATGCATCCCGATGCATCCCGATGCACCCCGATGTGAATTGACACATCGGGACACATCGGGATGCATCGGGAAGCTTCGGAATCACATCGGGATGCATCGGGAAGCTTCGGAATCACATCGGGATGCATCGGGAAGCTTCGGATTCACATCGGGATGCATCGGGAAGCTTCGGAATCACATCGGGATGCATCGGGATGCATCGGGAAGCTTCGGAATCACATCGGGATGCATCGGGAAGCTTCGGAATCACATCGGGATGCATCGGGAAGCTTCGGATTCACATCGGGATGCATCGGGAAGCTTCGGAATCACATCGGGATGCATCGGGATGCATCGGGAAGCTTCGGAATCACATCGGGATGCATCGGGAAGCTTCGGATTCACATCGGGATGCATCGGGAAGCTTCGGAATCACATCGGGATGCATCGGGAAGCTTCGGATTCACATCGGGATGCATCGGGACACATTGGGATTGGATATTAAAAAGGGAGGAGTCAAGAAATGAGCAGATGTATAAAGGGAGAGTGGGATCACAGTCTCAGCATTCAAAGTTCAGCACATCACTACTGTACAGGAACACTACTACAATAGTACATTATCAATGGATACTGACAACATAGTCCAGAACCAAGAAGAGTTATTTGCGGGCTTAACGGACTCACAAATGGATGGAATTATTGAAGAAGAAGAGTGCAGTCAGAAGAGGAAAGAAGAGGTGGATGCGTTAAAAGAGGCACGGAAGAAGGGGAAAATAATAGGAGTGGGGAGTCTTGCCCGAAAGGATCTTTCTAACATGGCGGACTCTCCGTCCTCCCCGGAGCGGGCCTCGGATAGGGGCGAGACCACAACAACCAAGAAGAGGAAGAACCCAAAAGGAGATGAAATCTGTGCTAAGAAAAAAAAGAAACCCCAGGTGATTGTAATATCAGATGATGATGATGATGGCCACGGAGCCGATACGGCTACGGAAGAAATGGATGGTGGTGAGACGACGAAGGGAAAAAAAGCTACCAAGTCCCCTTGCAAGGGGAAGAAAAAGAGCGGGGGACTAAGCCTGGAGAAAGCTCGTGCAGTGGCGGCAACCCTAATGTAAGTAGCCCTATTCGTATATCTATAAATTACCGTACTATCTTTCTCCCGTTTAACCACTTTGTCGGATCTATATACACCACTTTCATTATTGTAGGAGCATGGGACCGGAGAAGAGGAGCTCTCTGCAGACAACGGTGAAGCTGTCGGAGCTAGAGCCAGGAACTGTGCTAGAAGTGAGTGGAGGTTCGGTGGTTGAAACGGCATTCGGAAAAGCATTCTTAGCCAGGGCAAGCTATGTGGATGACAAGGGGATGAGACATTGCATCAGCTTTCACACCAACATTCGTCACGCCATGCCCAAGCTAGCGGATGTCAAAGAAGAGGAGCTAAAGGACCTTACCCTTCCACCTAGGATCATGGTGTACTTGGGACAGCAGGAGACCGCTAAAGGACAAAACACATTCAACCGTATCGAGAGCGTGTGCTCCCTGCCAGGAGCAGCCATGAAAAAGCTGGCCGGTGACTTGAGAAAGAAGACCTTGGCCCAGTTGGAAGAATTTTTTCGAGTGCAAACGCTATCTTCCTTCCCCGTTGGTTCTGTGCTGGTGGTGACCGCGCTCCGACCCACATACGTCCCAAGATGCGGTGATGGTGATAATGCGAGCAACTCCATTGCCACCTACGAGTGCCGGATTGGAAACGAAGAAAAAAAGGGAGAAGTCTTCCTTCCGGGACGTCTGGCAGTTTCGATGAAAGAGCTCCTCCCCTCCGTGATGGTGTACAAGGGACAGAAGACTTCCAAGAGCGGGAGAACATTCTACGATTGTGCCATTCTAGACTCCATCCTCGGCGAGCGTCTCCTCCCCGCCACTGCACAGTTTTGAGGCAAAAACTTTTGTCATTCACACTCATTCGTGTCTACTTATCAATTGATTTTATATTATTACTCTCAAACTCGTGTATCGTTAGCCTTACTCATATTTTTCATAGTCGTATATCGGTTTTTATCGATTGATTTTATATTATTACTCTCAAACGTATTGAAAATTAAAACAAACTCGTGTATCATTACCCTTACTCATATTTTTCATAGTCGTATATCAAGTTTTTTATCGCTTGATTTTATATTATTACTCTCAAACGTATTGAAAATTAAAACAAACTCGCGTATCATTACCCTTACTCATATTTTTCGTAGTCACATATCAAGTTTTTTATCGATTGATTTTATATTATTACTCTCAAACGCATTGAAAATTAAAACAAACTCGTGTATCATTACCCTGACTCATATTTTCATAGTCGTATATCATCTATTCTAGAATACATCACACACCATTACTCTAACCCGTATTTTCCTTCGCTTCACCCTACTCCAGCCGACGGTCCGCCCGCGAGGGTCGCGACGGGTCGTTGGGGCGGGAGGGCGGGGGAGGGGCGGGGGATGGGCGGGGGGAGGGCGGCGTGGGACCACGGCTGGACTCGCGAACGAGAACCGCCGCGAGGCGGAGGGGTTTGGGGTGGGGAGGGGTGGGGAGGGGCGGGGACGGGTGGAGGGAGGACGGGTGGGGTTCGCGGGGCGGGGGGGCGCGCGCGTACGCGCGCGCCCTCTCGCCCGAGCCGTGGGACGGGGCGAGGGGTTTGCTCTTTAGACTGGGTTCCGCGGAACAGCCGATGAGGTTTTTGAAACCCCACCCGCGATGGGGGGGAGTAGGTTCTAGGGCTTTGCACATAGAGTGAGGTTTAGGGGAGAGGAGGGGCGAGAGGACGGGTGGGGTGGTCGTCCGCCCGGGGAGTTTTTGGATCTAGGGCTAATACGACGCGGAAAGGGCCGGGTGTCTGTGTAGATCTGCACTGACTATACTACTGTTATAGCTTCAGCTTCTGATGTATCTATCATGTTATGTATTTTAGATAAGTTATATACATCATGGTGATCTGTGCAGTCTTTGGTTGTGACAGTATACAGATAAAACATCCTCAGCTAACGTTTCATAGAATTCCTCCTATCAACAGATCTCATTATTATAACTATCTACGGAGAAGTGATATTGACAAACATACATTTATTAATTACCCAAGTGCAACTTATCGCATCTGCTCCCTGCACTTTGCCAATGACAGCTTCACTCTTGACAAGCAGAACAGAAGGATACTGAAGAAGCATGCTTTACCCATGCCCCGCAAAGGTTTTTTCACATCGGATTCACTACCAATGGTTTCTGAAGCTGTTGAGTTTTCCTGTCCTGCTTCAATGAACTCTTCACCTTCACATGTGAGTAAAAGTGAATGATGACATCTAGTCTTGAAAATTTTAACCTTATTTGATAGTGTGCTTGTACATAGGAACGTTTTATTTTACTACTGTTCTGTTATGCTTCTATGTCATTTTATTTAGGTGCCTGATAGCAATTCACCAAGATGTCCATTTTATTTATTTCGTATACCTCAACCAGCCAAGTCTGTTACCACACAGGTGTGTAAATATAACAAGGTGTAGAAGAATCATCACCTTATTTGCTCAATTTTGTTGTTGTTATTCTAATATCACAATTATTGCTGTTATTATGCATGGACTTATTTTTCTTTGGTTGTAGCTTCTCTTGCTATCAATAGCCTTTGCAACTGATAACCAGATGTGCATCTTTGCTCTCTTGCTATCCCCAAGACTTTGTTATCTGACATACATCGAAGGTCTGCGGGCATCTACTTGTTGATGTACATGTAAGTTATATATTGGCAGTTTAATTGCTCACCGTGTTATCATAAGTATTTCTAATAAAAGACCTGTGTTATCAAACACAGGAGCATACATCTGTATTATGCAAAATACAATATTTTTAGTTCTGAACGTTTGTGCCCTCTGTAGAAGTGTTCAATGTTTTAAAAAGATGTTAGTTGTGGGCTATATCTCATTGACCATTCTAAAGCTAACAGTTTTTTGGATTAAAGTATTATATCATAAATGTGACTTATTGTAGTCTACTCAAACAGAAGATATTTCTCGTGCTGTCACAATGGATCATACTTATGCTCTGGATCCCACCTATGCTGAGTTAAATTCCAATACTTCTCGTAAGTAATACCATTTTTTGATCGTCAATCTGTTTCACGAACAAGATGCCTATAGCTGACTAATTAATGAATAGTAACGTAATCCGTGTTTGTCTGTGTTGCAGCAATGATCGTATCTGCATGCAACAGTTCTACCTCTTGTGAAGAAGTCATAGCCTGTAGTCCTGGCGTTCCTACTACAGCTCCCCACCCAGATGACGAACCGCTAAGTGAACCAGACATGGCTAGTGATCTCGATCGACTACCAAGTGATGACAAAGATTATGGTAAGAAATCTTTTATATGCATTTCCCATTTCTATACGCATTTTATCATCTTTGTGTTTAAGACACTTGTCCACTAGGTAAAAAGTGGCCATTTATGCTGTAGAACCGTCCAGTGATCTAAATACTAGCATGCAAGTGTCTGACGATGAGATATTGATTGAGTGCGATCCAACTAGAAAGCACATCGTGTACCAGTCAGCCATTCTAGAATTGCTAAGAAAGGTGAGATTACTTGTTACTTTCCAATATTTGTATCGGTGAGATTATACAAAAGGGTTACACTAAGACTAAACAATTTTGGGGTTTGTGAAGTATGTAGTAACCATATAGGTATCATGGCTGGGTGGGAATTTGGGTAGCACTTGGCAATTCACTCTTTACTCTCTATAATATGTTGTTACTTTGCAATTTTTCAGTTTAATACTTGTAATGTTGTCCACTTGCTTACTAGTTTTATTATATTCAAAGATATCATGCAAATGTGGAGGAGCTGTAGATGTGGTAGATATCAGTGAAGCTAAAGGCTCATGCTTGTCTCTAACCACCTTGTGCCGATGCTGCTATGACACCTATCTCTGGCGAAGCCAGCCTAATATTCAAGGAGGAAAGTCACGGGGAAACGTAGAGATAGCAACAGCAATATTTACAACGTATGTATTTATTCTTGAGGGCAAGAGGTTGTCTTAAAGTTAGATTAATTGAAATGTAGTTAAGTTATAATATACTATAGTTGCTAGAATCGCTCCCTGAGAACAATGATGGCATTTGTTGCATCATTTCGTGGAATTTGAAATATTTGATCAGTTAACACAATTATTTTGCTTAGGTGGGACACGCTGCTATTCAAATTTTGTTTGGTAAAACATCCTGTTAACATGGTTCTTTAAACAGTATTTTGAATGCCTTTGTCAGCTTTTAATACGTTTGCAATTGTAGCATATTTTATAATACTTTTAGCGGTCAAACTTACAGCTCAGTGTCAAAGTTTATGACAGCTTCCAATATTCAATTCTTTGGAGCTACGAGTTTCTATTCATATCAGCACACAATTATTCTTCCCGCTATTGCTGATGTGTATACTCAATGTTTGGAAGTTGCTAGGAGAGAGGTGGCTGCCTTTAACCGTCCGGTTACATTGGCTGGTGACGCTCGTTTTGATTCTCCGGGGTTCTCTGCCCGTTACTGCACATATACCTTGATGGAGAGTGTAAGTGAAGTTGCTTCTTTGCGGTATACCTACACGATTTCATTATTTGCTTGTTGTACTCTTTCATAGGCTGTACTAATACAGCATGTACTGTAGCCAATTTAGCTTTGTTACTTATAAAATCGGTATCTACTCTACTGATTGTGGCAATGTGCACAACTCACCTCACGTTGTACACTGATTTGAATTTTAGAATTCTGGTAAGGTGACCCACTCTCTGACTTTGGAAAGTGCAGATTGTTCTTCTACAGTGGCCTCAGAGAAGACCTGTTTTATTGAGGTCTTGCGGGATGCGAATCGAGCCTTTAACCTGCATAGCATAACCACCGATGGTAACATTCAGATCAGAAAATGGATGGCACAACAAAAAGAGATGGCAGTCTCTCACGGCTTAGATGTGTGGCATGTCTGTAAGAACCTAACAAAGAATATTATCAAGAAAGTAACTAAAAAGGTAAATGATTGGTAATACTGGAATGAGTGAAAACCACCGCGACCTAAGGTTTGACCTTTTCATAAGTTGTGGTGTTAACTCTAAAGGCTGGGCAAATGTTTTATATGTGCATGGGTTATTGATGGTTTGGTTCCGTTTACATCATACATGTATAAGCTTGCTGAGATTTTTATCCTCTTTAAGTATTTTACAATTTTTAGACGCAAAAGCCGTTACTTCCATGGTTACAGCACATCACAAATCATATATGGTGGTCAGTGGCAAACTGTAATGGTGACCAGCATCTGTTGAAAGAGATGATCATCTCAATAAAATATCATATTGTTGACCGCCACACTGAATTTCCAGAACACAGACATTTTACCCAGTGCCTCCATGGTAGTATTACAAAGTGAGTCGTATAGGCTTTGTTTGTTTGTGCAAGCACCAATAATTATATCAAGTTTTATTCCAACAATTTCATATACATTTACGGCTTGTTATATGTGTCTGATGCACTAGCACTTGCCTCGATCTAATGTTTTATAAGGTAAAATCTTAAGCGTTATTTCTTCTGACAATTTGTACTATGTGTGTACAAGTCATGCAGGTCATTTGGTTTGCTGTGTTGTAGGGGTGAGAAAAAACTTGTCTCCTTTTTATCTTGTGGGTCCCCAGCACATGCTGTGCTGGTGGAATACATCCACTCCCCCACCTTCTTGCGGCAAGTAGAACTCTTGGTTCATGGCGTACATACTGGTATGCTGGAAGTTCTACACTCTTCTATGCTAACGTATGTACCCAAGAGGCTGGATTTTGACCCTCCTTCCTACAACGGAAGAGTCCAGTTGGCCATTCTAGACCACAATGAAAATGTGCAACGTGAGCCAGTTGAAGGTGAGAATAGTTGTATCATTCTTGAAGTTTTACCAGGTGCTCAATTCTTGTGCAGTGCTACACTGCATATTATCTGAAATGTTTTTAATATAGGAAACACTCAACTCAGTTGCTATATTTGCTATAGATGCCGATGGTAATTCGAAAATGAAAGTTGAGTGGTGCAAAGCAGTGAAGGACTATCGGCTCAAGAAGGTCATGCAGCCCAAGACGCACCATTTTCGAGCTCTAGTTCTTAAGGCGGCTCTACAGTTGGCCGAGAAACCTGTGTCTCACACTACTACACCAAAAGTGAGAAGCTTTATAATAACAGTCAAACTAAATATTCATACACCACTGTTTATGATTATCAGATTCACTATTTTGCCTGGTATGCTTACGTACATGTACATGTATATTTGATACAATGTGTACCTATCCAACCTAGATAGTAATATTATTTGACTAACACTTTGACAACCTATTTCATTTTAGTACAGGGGAAAACTCATTAGTAAAGGTGCTGTGAAGCCTTCTTTAGAAGAAGCAAAGAAGAAGCACCTGCCAAGAAAGTAGTCCTACGTTTAACCTCTATTTATTTCATTAACTTCTTTACTTTACTTATTATGGTGAAACATTTAACTAGGAGCACCACTTCTGTCACCTGAGATGTACTCCTAGAGGATGAAAGATTTCACGGTTAGTGGGGTCACTTAATGGGGTCACGGAGGACAGTCTCACATACCTCAACCTTCCATTTTGAACCTTGTGGGCATGTGTGTATAAAATGTGGCTCCAACCAATATCTGGTAGCAGCATGCCATCACATAGTGTGTGCCTACCTACAAGTAACTCGGCCTTCAACTATATGTTACAGATGTTTCAACTTAGTGTAGTTGTAGGCAGGGACCATCTCAAGTGTTTGAGATCACACATGTCTTTCTAGTTTAGCTTGTGGTTATATTTGTCATTGCAATTCATAGCTTACCAATGGAAATTTACTGAACGTAGTACTGACACTGATGTTATTGTCTAAAGCTATAACAATATACTAGCTCTAATACTAGCTCTTTGTAACAATAAAGTTGCATGGAGTGGTGAGTCTTGGTGTTAAACTATGTGATGTCTGTGCCTGGGCAAAGTATACCTGCTTCTCGGCATTGGGTTTCAGAGTTTGGTCTGTCATTTGCTTGGTGCTAGCAATTTTATTGACACAGGCCTACTGTATACATTTTTCTATTTATATTTAATATTATTTTTTCTAGAAATATAATAATATTCACACTGGCCGTGTGAAGTCTACAGTGCATGTTATTAGCTATCATGTTATTATCTATTTTTATCTTGCAATCTCATGCTTTGAGATAACAGTAATTTTGAATCCGCATGCTGATATAGTTTTGTATGCAATGCTGTTTAAATATTATATTTTACTATGTTTTCTGTGCAGATTCTAGTAGTAAACTATTTCAAGTCAAATCACCCTGCCTATTCACTGTTAGAATTCAACAAAATAAAATACCTTTTTGGTACTAAACTCTGAAAAAAAAATTCCTAATCTAAATCTTGTAATCTTGACTTGATGATTATAATTTGGATTAAATACCAAACTAGCTACTAATTCACCTCTCTGCTACTATTAGTCATTAGTTGCGACTGAATTTAATAATCAGACCCAATATAGCTCTGCTCAGTGAAAGTAATTTATTAGTGCTTTATTTTAACGATAATTACAGATTTTACAAGGAATATCACGATGGTAAAGCATATAATTATCTTTGATGTCTGGTTGCTAGGAACGCTGTAATCTTTTCTTCGCCGGAAATATCAACCCCGTTATCGCTCTGCAAAATAGTTTTCGAAAAGTGTAAAAAGGAGACAACTCCAAGTTCAGTAACAATTTTGGACTCATTTTAAAAATTCAAAATTTCAAAGAACGACATTACATAAATCAAATGTTTATGCCACAAATCATAGAATAGACATCGAATTTACATAATATATAATAATTTGTAACATATATTCAGTATATCATCACTAAAACTATAGTCAAAATACACCTTAATTTGTGGTTTTCTCCTTTAAGGCTGAGGAGTAGAGCAACTCCAGCTCTGTAATTTCATCAGAAGATAGGATCCATGTTTATACTATAAGCACACACTGTACATGTACATACAATATGATGTACATTGTATCATTGTTGACCATAAAACTGGCATTACTATTAATAGTAGCAATATAATACATCTTTCCTCAGCATAGGACCAATAGATGTAGTCTATACCTACAGTACATTTACATGTATGTTGTGCTCAACATTGGTAAACACACTACCACTAAACCAGCTCAGTTACTCTACTTACATGTACTTTAAATCTTCCGATTCGCTACTTCATACATGTAGGTAGGCTACATCAATAATTTAGATGTAGCTTATAACTACATAAGTAGCAAATCCAAAGATTTAAAGTAAGTAGAGTAAGTGAGCTGCTTTGTGGTCGTGTGTTCTATCCAGGGGTGGGAGTCGATAGTTTTAAAAATAGAGAAATATGTGCTATTAGCTATTCACTACAATAATAGAGAATCTGCCTATGTGCTAGTGAAATTTAAATATAGGGAATAGCTTTTATATCCGCTGAATCGCTATTAATTAGAAGTTGTCTTCTCTCAAATCAGATTTGAGAGAGCAATTCAAACGCGCCCATTTATTTCCATGAAAATTAAAAAACACAAACACAGCTATTTCTTGTTTACTTCTCTTCAGCTACATTGCTCTGCAGAGTTCATATTGTGTTTACATGTATATTATTTTCTACAATGCACACTAGGGCTTCGTCATGGATTTGAAACATCATTAATAACGTGATAAGAAGGTATCAGGGTAGCAGCAACATACCCAATGTAATATAGCCAAGTCAAACGCATGTGTATTAGGCATCACATAGACTATATAACCTTCAAATTGTCTGTCTGTGGAAATTGTAGAAGCATTAGTGTTGTACAGTTGTACATGTACTATTGGAGCAGTAATACACGTACAAAGTAAAATTTAGACTTATCTCCCCATGATTTTCTGTCAATGTCTAAAATATTATATATTTGTGGTTAAACCGGTAGTATTTTAGACTTCTAATATAAAAGTATTCACCACACATACTATAATCTATTCTTTGTATGTTTTTTCTTTGTGTAGACTATGTTTTTGAAGTCAAAAAGCTTTAAACACCCATATAATCCGAATATTAAATTGAGTTGGTTAGCAATTTCACAAAATGTAATGGCTGCAGCCGCAATGGCACTCATTACTAGCTAGCTACTAGCTACTAGCTAATAGCAGATTGGGCTGAGAACAAAAGCGTATTGGTTGAAACGCTATTAAAAATTGACAGAAATAGAAAGAAGCGTGTCACAGCAGTTCGCTGCTGCAAAAGAAGAGATTAGCACAATCGAATAGCGTTTCAACCGCGCTAGTCCCACCCCTGGTTCTATCCACTGTGTTAGGTGATTAGGTGCCACAGAGCCCCCCACCCCCTCAAACCCTAGTCAAGGACTGGTAGTTTCATAGATGTGAAATCAAGTCCCTGACTGCTCAATTAACAAATTGAAGCTCCTTACATAAACATAGGATCACACAAGTAGATTGACTGTATACTGCTATAAACTGATTGAATGTAAGAGGTGAAATAATATAATAACTAATTGGTATGTTAAAAATACTGCAATATTGATTGTGACTGCTGGCAGTGTCTGCTGCAGCTGGTTAGTCCAAGATATAATGTAAATACATGTATGTGTATTAACTGTCTGTGGGATAAAAATACTGGTATAAAACAGCAAGCGATAAAATGCATAATACATACATGTAGCTTCAATAATGGATTACGGTTTCTATAATCTAATATGGACAAAACTCATTGCAAGGCATTGATTAGGCTATTCTACATGCACATAGTTGATATGCTTAGTTGTGTAACTAACAACAGTGAGTTTGCGCCATTTGAGGTATTTTAGTCCAGATGCTGTGCTATGTAAGATTATTAGTGAGATCTCTGAGGGTACGATAACGTCTCCCATGATCTAGCATGACAGCCCCTAAAGTCATCATTGATCTCAATGGCCTTTCTTCTTATTATTATAGTTATTATCTAGTATCTCAGTATCTAGTTGTACATGAGTATGCTGATATGTCTTACACATATTTTAGCCTATTTTAGCTATTATGCGCTCATATCAGACTACTCACAACAAATTCTGTTGCTATACATACACGTATATACAATGTAGGTACAAAAATCACCACCTACCTGGACGACCCTGGACAACCTATGTGTATGTTATAGTTTCCCAGACAATCCCATATTTCTGTTGTGGATAACTGACATTGTGAACAGTAATTGTAATTGTAATTGTAATTAATGTAATTGTACATAGCTTGAGCTAACCCTTGCGGATTATTGCGTAATTGTGGTGCTAGGTCAAGGACTGAGCCAGCACATTTGTCTGACATTGCTAGTATATAATAATTATATTGTTATTACAATGTACATGTCTATGCGTACATGGTATATATGTTATTATGTTATTATACAATGTATGTAGCGCACCTGAGTTGATAGGGCTGTCCTTTTGTATCGGACTTGACCTTAAGTAATGTATAGGTCTGATAGCTAGTTATTTGGTATCAAATATTATCATATTTACTTAGTAATATTTTTCCTGTGTTGTATGCGATTTAATAGTAACCTATAGCAGCAATTAATCGAACTTTTGAAATATTATGTTACGCGGACCTTTTCTAAGTATTGTGCAACATTTTATACCCGAAACTACCGGAAGTAAATTTAGTATAAAAGTAGAGGCATTTTGCCAGCGAATGTCACATTTGTTCTGTGAGCTGCAATCAAGGGTCTCTGTCCTCTGTCACTGTCATGTTCCTTTATTTTTTTTTTTTTTTTTTCTTTTTGTCATTTCTCTCTCTTCTTGCTTTCTTGATGTATAGCTTCTTTTGTTCTCCTTTTTAAGTACCTGTGCAGCAGCGTGAAAAACATGCAAAAGTTTTCAATGTAAAAAAAACAAAAGCATGATGCTGATATTCATACATACTGTATACTGATATTGCACATTAAATAAAGTTATATATATATATACATGTATTATTCTATACAACTGGCGTGGTATCTACTAATACTTTTGGCTGAAGTTCCCTTTGGGAACTGATGCCACAGCACCTAGCTTAGATCATACCTATGCAAGTACAGATATAAGCAGTCAGTATACTTGAACCTCGGGTTATCTCATGAGAACAAGTATCAGGTGCTAGTCCAATTGTTGCATCTCTACTCAGTGCATGCAGTAATAGGAAGGTCGATAGTCCACTCTCGTCCTTCCAGCAGTGTACCCGGACTCGGGTGCACAGCTGCATAACATTACAGTATGAATGTACATGCACACTCATTGAGGTAAGATTAAAATACGGATGTTGTTTACTCAACCGGGTGGTCTACATCAACTTTGGCAAAATATAAAATGCAATGTCAGTTATGCCATTCTATCTGAGAATTGTATGTATATACATGTATATGCAAGTAATTAGTAATAAAATGGTATCCACCTCACATTTTACAGTGTAAGTATATATTTAGCTTTGAGGCTTGTTTCATAGAGCACTATTGCGTTGTTGCAATCACAGCTGGTCATTTTTGCGCCAAAATAAATAGTAACAGAATTTTTGGTGAGCAGCACTGTGCTCCAACCTAGACATTGCTTATCCACATCAAGTGTACTACACTCATAAAAGCTCGACTGACAGTGCAGAACAGAGAAGTTAAAAATAGATTGTTATGTTACATGTACACCGTATGTACGTCACTGTGATGTATACATACTTGTCAAATTTCCAACAAATAGCAACACAACAGTGGTGAAGATTCTGCAGGCCTACAAGCAGTGGGTGGGAGTGGGGGACCTGTCTCATTAAGTGAAAGATTTGAGGTTTTGGTAGCTAAATTATCCCCTTCCCTGCATCCAGACAGTTGCATAATATATTGAGTTTGTAAGAGATGGGAGTGATTGGAACTTATAGCTGACACCAGGCACTAGATGCTAGTTGACTCAGATCAAAACAAAAACCATCAAAATTATATCAACAAGTGAAATTATTGAAAATTCGGAAGATATACAAATAGTTTAAAACAAAGCGGAGGCTTTCAAAATCTGGACTATCAGTTTTAAATAAGGATCGAGACTTAGCAATGGCAGGTATAAATGCATGTCAATGTCAACATGCACATTGCACATACAAAGGCTTGAAGCACATGCAAATACTTTACATACCAATGACACAACACAAATGCACTGTAACATGAGCAACGTTATTGGTGTGGAGTTGCGTACTATTGGTGACCAGTGGTAAAGAGCGGACAACTACATGTGACTAAACTTGCGCGCGCTGCAAATCGCTATAGTGGGGGAATTCCCTTTTACATTGGAAACTTACGGTTTAACATAGCCTTTGCTTTGCGGTTCTGTATACCTTGTTAATTGGGGTTTGTGTACTGATATCCCAACAATGTACAAACCCTACTGGACTCGCAGGCTGGAATTTGATTTCAGTTTCACTAAGCGATTTCCGCCTACCAAAGATCCACTCCTGGTAGTAAAAAATGAAAAACCCAGCCCGTTCAGACTTAGTTCACGTTGACATTTACTATCTAGGGCAGGGACTTGACTACCATATTTTACGAGGAACCAACCAAATGACTGGTGCTATTAGTCATCCATAGTCATAGTGGCTATGATTCAAGAAAACACTAGTTTAAATTCAAGGACAAGCCGGGCTTGAACTTCGAACGTCAACGTGACTTTTCTTTTAATCATGAAATAATATTAAATATAACTTATACTATCTATAGCCCAACTGGTAATTTAAATTTTTATTCGATGTGGTTAGGTTTACTTATTTTGGTAGTCAAATCTTAATATAATCCACAGCTGATTCTCTGCAGACAAAGTGCAGACCGAATTTCAAAACACCACAGAAAAACTAAAAGATATTTTCTTCTATGCCAATCTGTCAATCCATCTTATCTTTCATGATTAAGTCATTACTACCGTTGTTACTGTACATAGATGTACAACTACATGTACATCATATCATAGGCTATATCCCAAAAATAGAATAAAATTCAATTGTTTCAATCAATCAATGACTTCCAGTAGCGGTGATTAACAATAACTCATCATTATGATTCATTGATTATATATTCGAAAACGTCTAAGTGGGTTAACAGTCTAGGACTGAAGATTATATTATTATAATTATTATGATAAATAATTGGCACACATTTTTTGTGACTCAATTTTCCTTATACAATTTACTTTAATTTTCAATTTTCTATTTTGGCAACTGTTATGTTAACATCAGGACCGTTGTCGAAATCTAAGGAAAATTATATGAACAATGCTGAGTATTATTTATTAATTATTTATTAGATTAAGACTCATTTTAATAACTGATCATATAATAACTACCTATTACTGTTTACACAAATTGCAAAATGAATGCCAAACATCATTCTAAGTTATGTAAGCCTATTAATACATGGATTAGCCATTACTGCAACGTCATGACATTCAGTTCATGGCAACTATTCAACTCTTGTAATTCCACCTTTACTGCCTTAGCGATTTTTACATTTAGTAATTGAATTCAATAGTAAAATATGTTGATAATCTATTAGGCTATATCAACAACAATTTATATTTGCATTTAAAGTAAATGACATTCAAAATATTTTAGTAAATTAATTGATAATGAAATATTAGGTGCGCTACTAAATAAAAATTGTGTTGCTAATATACCACCTCTACTGCCTTAGCGATTTTTACATTTAGTAATTGAATTCAATAGTAAAATATGTTGATAATCTATTAGGCTATATCAACAACAATTTATATTTGCATTTAAAGTAAATGACATTCAAACTATTTTAGTAAATTAATTGATAATGGAATATTAGGTGCGCTACTAAATAAAAATTGTGTTGCTAATATAGGCCTACCCTTCCATATAGACTATGCATATGAATTTCATATACGTGTACACCACTGACATGGCATGCCAACGTTTTCCAAGACAATGTAGTGAGGGCGGACATTTGGGTCTTTGATTGGGCCTTTCAACGTCTATATATGAGAAAGTATCACTAATCAAAACCACCTTTCAGCTGTAGCCTACATTATTACCACCCCTAGGTGAAATAGACCTAAATTGACTTTAGTGTGTCATTTCTTTTTTATACCTGGCAGGATTGTGAGTAACAAGATTTTCCACAATGTGTTTTTTCCACAATGTGCTTACAGTTTTAAGCAATCATCATGTCTGGCATGATTGAATAATTTTTCCCATTGTCCTCTTTAACCAAAGATCCGCATGTACCAAAGTTACATGCATCTATCATGGCTAGTGCTATTATCTTGGTGTAAATATAAGGTTCAACTTAGCTTCTTACCCGCATCACATTAATTCTTAACTGGATTTTACTGGATTAGAACATTCGCAGTTACCTTCTATCACCTGCTGTGGAGTGTAGCTGTGCTGTATGCATGAGACAAAGTTAACACAGAGCATAAACTAGATACTGTACAGCACTAGACACCAATGTGGACTCATAACCTGAGCTCAAGTACTTTAAAGGCTTCCTGTCCCTCCAGAAAACACAGGATAATTATAGTGAATTAATGTAACATGCATTAGGCCTACAACAGCGCAATGATTATTTTTATCTTAATCTGGACCAACTCTTTCCTTCGTTCCTCAAACTGATGCGACTAACAGGACTTACAATGTCACAAGACCGAGAGACCAGCGTCCATGTCTATTTTATCGATACTCATAGAGGATGAGCTGGCAACCGGATAAGATGGCCACTAGCTGTTGAATATTGCTTTGTTGGTTTTAGCAAACTTGCTGTGCCATGATGTTTAACTGGATCAAGATTTGATTTATAGTGATTGAATTCATAGGACTCATCACTAAATGAAAATTTTAACACACACGTGTATCAAGGATGAAGGTAGAGATTTGAAATGTGTATCAGCCATAATCGAGACAACCACGATATTATTATTGAAGTAAAAATATTCTAATTGAATCAGCCATTGATTAATTACTTGAGTTGAATTTATTTTAAAGCTAGTTTTATTTGGTTCAAGATATAGATGTACATTACATGTATATTGCGTCATTTTTACCAAATTTATTGGCTTCCAAATAGATGCAATCTGTTCATGTTCACTAATTATTACCAATTTTTCCATTTTTAAATTTTTGAATTTTACTTTTTTGGAAAATATTTATCTCATTTTCATCTGGCATATGGCTCCACTGAAAGATTGCAGTACATTACATGCCAAAAGTCACATGGTGATGTGTATACAAACAGTTGACGTCGTTTCTCCTCCCCTTTTCTTGCTCGCTTTAATACTGACCTGTCGGTATTTTATGATTATTCATGTAGTAATCAGTATTATATTTGATATATATGGATGAAATAGCTGAGACCTGTAGATGGAAGGTACCATAAGTTATGATTCTCATCTCTCATGCAAGACCCTAAAGCTATCTAGGACGTCTATTAGGCCAGTTATATGGGAGCCCAATGTAAATTTGTTCTCACATTTTTACGTTGGAAGAACAACGTAAAAATGTGAGAGATATATACCTATGTAAATATATTACCTATGTAAATGTGAGTTAGCAACTTTGGGAATAAAATGCCTGTTGCATACATATGGATGATTCAGGACTCTACCTACCCAAGTCTAATGTTACTGTCGTGCAGGCTATTCCTTGGTATCACCATCGCCTTGCTTCGTCCCAATTTGCAATTAAAAAAACATGTCACTCTCCAACCCACTTGATTCAATCATGTGCATTTGGTATTTTTTGTAGATTTATTTGAAGATGTCATACTTACTGTCTGTGTTGTAAAAGAAACAGAAACAGGTAATGTATATCTGTACAATCTTTTTATAATTTTCCTACATAATTATATTTATCTTGTCCTGTCATGGAGATTGCAATAAGTATCGTTCCACTAAACTGCATACCTGTCACAACTTCAGTGTGCACTGTGCAGTGCATGGCTTGTATTTCACCCACACCAATGGCTATATCTTCAAGGTTTTGTTGGAGATAATTTGAAGATCTTCTGACAGTGTAGTAGTTTGAAACCATTCTTGTAGTGTTAATATTACACTCCAGTGCAAGCAAACACTAGTTGGTATTTAGGTTCTGTTAATTTTTTTAAATTTCTGTTATTTGGGGAGAGCAGCTGTAGTTTTTACTTCTTGACAATTGACTAATGATAACGTCATAATCTTTTTAATATTGGAATGTAAATTGTCCTGCTGTAAAATGTTTTAGATTTGTTGTAGTCTGCTGTCATGTCAGATCAGCAAGAACTGTTTTGTTTGAACCCCGACTGTGGTGAGGTAATACAGAAGAATAAGAAAGGTGTTTACCCAAAGCAATGTGTTGAATGTGATCAGCCTGTACCAGAGATTACAAAGCCAGAGACTTTCAAGTGCCCTCACTGTGATGAAGTGTTGAACAAAAATAAACGAGGTGTTTACCCTAAAACATGTCCAGAATGTGACAAACCAACCAATCCATTCCAAGCACTGAAGACAGATGTTGTAAGATGCCCCAGTAGTGCTTGTGGTGAAGAAATTAAAAAGAATAGCAAAGGAAAATACCCTAGATTTTGTGCTGAATGTGGAACGCCTGTCATAGTACCAAGCTCTGAACCTCTCCAATGCCCTGAATGTCAGGAAGAGAGACCAAAATCATCTAAATCAGGAAAACTGGCGAATGTCTGCCCACAGTGTGGTTACAGCTATAAAATGGGTAAGCCTAGTGTTACATTATAGAACTACTGTTTACTGGACTGAGAGAAGTAATGCTGTTAGCAAGCCTTGATAGTTCATGATTGTATCTACAGGTACATAGTAATAGCTAGCCAGGGGCAGCTTTTGGGAAGGCTCCATTGTAAAGAGAAAATCACAAGCTTTTTTCTGCTCAATAGCTTTATATTGATTTGCTCAAAATACAATTGGGGAATTTCCCTAACCACATAATAGCAGCTGTGACATGTTATATGCTTACTAGTCGGCTGTGAAAACTCAAGTAATTTGTAGGCCCATGTTTACACCTACATATAGTGGGTTTCCATCTGATGCTTTTTTGACCTATGGGATCTGTTTGTTTCTTCCTATTTGGGACATCTCCTAGTTCCTATCTTCATTGTGTTCACTTGTATCAGCTTGTGGGAGGGTAGCTATATGTGTATTGGTGATATAAATGTATATATATTGTATTCTAACTCAAACACTAATGGCCCTCCAGTACATTAGCATGTACATCATGTACAATCATATGTTTGCACCCATAACCTGCTGCTGTTTAAAGTAGGAGAACTATTCTACTCGGGTCTATAACTGATATTCAACATGACTTTCTGTATTTAGGAGCCACGATGAGTCAGAGTATGATGAGCAGCCTACCCTCACAGACAGACAGTTTAGTTAACGTCTACAGCTCTCCTGATCATTCTCTGTCACCAGGCTCTTCTACCAGACCAATGACACCTACATCTCCTCACAGGGGAGATAACTTGAGTCAAGCTAGCGTTTCACCTGGAGGACAGCCACAGCTACCATCTGACACCAGGTAAGAAGGGCATTACCGTGGGACACCATATGGTGTTCTCCTGTTTAATTTTGTGGGGTTCTGTTACC
This sequence comes from Bugulina stolonifera, assembly GCA_935421135.1. Taxonomy (NCBI): domain Eukaryota; kingdom Metazoa; phylum Bryozoa; class Gymnolaemata; order Cheilostomatida; family Bugulidae; genus Bugulina; species Bugulina stolonifera. The sequence continues at coordinate 8,418,998 of OW285189.1, forward strand.
CTTGCACTTGATTATTGTTTACTGGTAATCAGGCTGGAGAGTGTTTGAAACAAAAATACTTCTTCTTGTGTTTCAGTTTATTTGAAGGACCGAAGGTATCTGCAGCACCCAACTCTGCACCACATCGTTCTGTGGTGGAGCTTTAGCTGTTATTCCAGTTTTACCAATAGTGTTTTTGTTTTGCTGTTTCATAGGTTGTAAGGAGGCTGAGAATATCTGAATTATTTGACACTGTTAAATATATAATTTACAATATTTGTTCAAATAATTTTTAAAGTGTGAGTACAAATATTTCCCTCAACTCTCCCAACCTGTCTCACTGGTGGTTACTGCTTGTAGGATAGAGTGAACGCCAAGTTCTAACTAATAGATAGGTCTATAATAGCTATGCTATCTTAATATTTCAGGCCTGTTCTTCCGACTGTACATCATACTACAGTAATTGAACCAGGAAGTGATGCTACTCATTCTACACTCTCTCAGGTTCAGGAGGCGGATCAACAGAAGACAGAAAATGGTTAGTGGTTGGATAGTTCTTCAATTATGTATTACGGCCGAAGTTAGGCATTTTATATTCACAGAATTCGCATTCATGGGTTGACATGTCAACAAGCAACTAGATAGATAAGGTCAGTAAGGTGAGCTACTTCCTTTGATAAAAGGGGATAGGTCCAGTACTTCCTATATACTTGTGAACTTGTGATCTCAGCCCGGCTACTCAGCCAACCCTCCTAAACATTTTATAACCCATCCATGGATGATGAAGGTCAAGTGGTAGTGTTTGAAGGTGTAGTGATCAGCACTGCAGTGGCTACTAATCTAACGTTGATATCGATAGAATTTCTGGCTGTCTTTCTTCCATATTATGTATTGAGTATAATCAAACTTGATTTAATGCCACTGTGACTGCCATGATACTCTCCTACTTGCAGTAGCTAGACAGACTACTATTAGAGATTGTTTCTAGTTGGGATGGTGCTGCATAGGCATCATGTAAGCAGTTTCACTAGACATGATAGCAAAACACTGAAGGTCTATATTATAGACCTTCAGTGTTTGCCTAACTTATTATCTTGATTTACATGTACAACTCTAGCTATCATCCGGTTGATAATGATGATGATTGTTATCATTATTGCATCATCTAGGTCACATTTTCCCAACAGTTTCATTTCTCTCCTACCTATACCTGTAAATATACATGTATTACTAGGATCTGCCCTCCCCAAGTATTATGTTGCTCTCAGAGGCAAGTTGTCCCTCAGTCTGGAAAAGGCTCAGTCCTCATTGGGGTTGGGAACACCAGCTAAGGGGTTTTATCACATACTTTTCCCTGTCGTAGGTCTATTATACTATCATTCTTATTATGTAGCGTAGAATAAATAAGTTGGTAATAATTATTATGTACATGTATGTTCAATTCCATTTAAAACAATTAGCCCCCCATTTCAAAAGTAAGGGAGACCTACTTACATGTGTAAATGGGTAGATGATAGGCTGGTGCAGATAATAAGCTGACTTACTTGCTGTCGTATTTGTAGATCCCCCAAGTAGTACCACCCTCAGTGGAGATGGGCCACATAGAGTGGATGAGTCACATGGACCTCACAATGTGGATGAGTCACATGACATGTTAGAATCCTGGTGTATGGTTGACAAAGATAGGTGAGTTAGTGGGTCAACAGTTGTGGGTTGCCATAGTCCGATTTGTGATTGTTCGAAAATTTCAGCTAGAAACAGGATGTTCCGAAAACGTTCAAATCCCAAATTCTAACTGATATTTTTTAAATTTCCCTTTATCACCATAGTCGGTTCACTGTTGGCTCTTGCCTATATGATAATTAATTAATTTTAATTAAATTAGTTTGGGACTTTAAACTGTCCTGTTTGGAACTGTCCGGTTGCACAATGTCTTGTTTCGAACAGTCACGAATTCGCATACATCAATTGTAACCTTCATGTATTGGTATCTTTCAGCTTGAACAAGGAACTGGCTACTAAAGATGTCCAGCAGACTGGCAAGAGACCCTTACAAACAGCCTCAGGTATGGTTTTGGTTTTGTTAATCATTTGCTAAGTGTTGACCATTTGCGAATGCCACTTCCCACAGTTCTGATTAAACTTTGCAGAACTCCAACATATTTACCAAACCTGCGTAGGCCTGATTGTGAAAGTCGTGACTTGGTAAATTTCACTTCATAACTGACTGTTTCATAACCCCAGATCTCATTGTCCCAGACCTTAAATAAGTTACTAGACAGGGTTTCAAACAAGGTAGAGGTTAGTATATGAATCTCAGAAGCAGTGTAAACGCCTCATTCATCTAGAACAGCAGCTCAAAAGGTAGAAAATTCTCTCAAGGGGAAATTTTCTACTTTCAAGGGGAATCCCCCCACATTAACAGTATCTAACTGTACTAAGCTAGAATAGACAAGGATTTGATTTCTGCTGGTACTTGGTGCACTACCAGGTAAAATTTTTTCTTATGTTTATAGATTGCTATAGTTATTTGGTTAGGAATTTTTGTTTGTCTCTCGAGGTTTCCTACGTCTTGAATAGTCGTCTTGAATAGTCGTCTTGAATAGTCGTCTTGAATAGTCGTCTTGAATAGTCGTCTTGAATAGTCGTCTTGAATAGTCGTCTTGAATAGTCGTCTTGAATAGTCGTCTTGAATAGTCGTCTTGAATAGTCGGTGAAATGTGTAACTGAAAACCAAAGGCTAGAAGGTTAGTGTCTCATGTCTGGGGTTATGAAACAATATTTTGCTAAGTTGAATTGATCTTGTACCCATGTTACTGTGAAGTGTAGGCCTATACATTTTCATTGTAGTAAGATCACGTTTGCTACCTATCATTTTCGTTTGACATGTATGCTCAATTGTGGATGATACATTTTTGTCATTCAATATATATGAGGAATATAACTTGTTTGTGAGCACCAGTTCAAACCCTGCCAATACTGCTCAGTTTGTTTTGGCTGTTCTGTTCATTTGGCATAGATGTAAAGTATAATGCAGTAATATCCAAAATTATCCAATGTCTATTTTCACTGGTAATGCTGTTAGGTGCAGTAGTGGAGAAATTTGGATAGTCTTAGTTCCTTGTTTGTGGTCGGGGTTTGGGGTAAGGGCGGTCAACCAGCAAAATATAGAGAAGACAACTTCTCCTGCTTCATTTTTGGCGAAGAACAAAGGCTATCTCAAATTTCGCCACTTCTGCACCGAACTCTGGTAATGGAGGTAGTAGTCACTGGTTTGGTGCAGTACCATCCTACTAACCCATTGTCCCAATGCTGCCCCACCAATAGAGGCTGTTCTATTGGCCAGCTTTGACCAAATGCTCCGTTTGACTGAATAAGCTGCAGTATAATCATGCTCAAAGCTAGGACAAGTGCTTGAATTGCTTGAATCCTTTGTGTTCAAATAAGCACATGGGCATTTTTATGGCTATTCTTACAGGAGCACATGTGCAGGTATATTACTTTTTTCTATCTTTATTTTCTTTTTTTCTATATCTGTAGATACTGAGCAATCAGTAGCCAAGTCTCAGAAGTTGTTGGTTGACAGAAATCATGAATCATTACTACAGTCGCCATCAAATCAACAACCATCCAATCAGTCGCCACCAAATCAACAACCATCCAATCAGTCGCCACTAAATCAACAACCATCCGGTCAATCAGTACCACTAACGACTCAGGCTAAACCCAACTTTGTACCATATCAACCCAGATCTAATCCACATAGAATGTCTGCTACTGACCCCCATCAAGCTGGTAGCCTCCGAGGACCTGATGAGGAAGGGCAAGGCGAACACTGCACTCCACCTGATGATAGGATGGCGACAACAGACCGTAGTCTAGCCAATAGAATGCAGGAAGCTAAACCTGGTGCATTAACAGAGGATCCTAACTATACCCGCCCATCAATAGGTGCAGACGGTGATGTCTCGGGTGCATGGGTGCTTGCTGGTGGCAAGGATAATAAGGCTGGTGAATCCAATTCTCAAAATGGACAATCCGCCCGACATTCACAACATTCGACACCAATCGCTCGATCACAGAGTCAGCACAACCACCCACTGATGAGATCGGATGACAAGTTCAGCAAGACTTTCCCACCCAGGTCAGATCAGGCTTTAGATAGCATGGAGTTGAGCTTTAGTTTGGGACCAACCAGCTTTCAAGACCACATGAATTCTGCGCAAAATATGGGTGCAGACGGTTGTGGTAAGTTCAACCATCAGGGACAACCCAGCACTTCTCCGTTCAACTCGTCTCAGGTACAGGATGTTCATCCTGATTATGAAACTGGGGAGAATTTCCAAGGACACCTACCAGGGGTAGCTGCGACTCAACAACCCTTGCAAAGACCAGGAGATAATAAAGATCAAGCCTTTCCCACGGTAGAAGTTGGGACTGTTGGTGAATCAATAACTGGTTTAAAGATTTGGTCTAATACAGCATCAGAGTCGTCACCAGGTGAAGGTGGTAGCACAGCTATTGTCCAGCCGCTTAGGGACATAGAAGTTGCTGAAGGCACTCATCAGACTACAATCAGAAATAGAGATGCTCCACCCTCAGACGCTGGTGATGGCCATCACCTACCTCATTCAGATGGTCGAGATCAGCAGCTTGTCCGACAGCAATGTGACAATCGGCAAGCATTGTTGACACAGAGTTTGCCTTCATATGGCGACCACACTGAGCAGAATCAGACACAAAGCTTACAATACCCCAAACACGAAAATGAACAGCACTTCCGTGGAACAGCTGTGAGGGATAATGAAGGTCAGGACGAGTGCCATAACAGAGTAGTTACAGCTGATGGCAAAGATATTCAGATAGAAATTAAACACTTACAAGGTGGGCCATCAGATGGAACTGAAAACGTAGCTGAGGAGGGTGGTGGGTGGAGACCTGGTGTAAGACAGGATGATGTGAGCCGGCAGCAACTTCCTGGCGTTGAGTGTACTGGCCCTCAAAAAGCTCAGGGGAGGTCAGCATTTGGTCCAGACAGCACACCAGAAGGTAGGATGCTAAGTTTCCTACTAATGTATTGTACGTTGAGGCGCTTTATGTAACATGTAGGCCTAGCCATTGGGTAGATGTCACACTGTTCATACATTGAGTACTGTTTGCAGGCAGGTTTTCTGGATGGACCAAACAAGGTTATTTTGGTGCCAGAGTTGCAAATGTTCACGAATAAATCTGAGTCCATTCATTTTTTCTCGTTGTTCATATGGTAGTAGGCCCCTATAGGCCTAATATGACAATAACTTCTCTTTATGTTGTTGACTCTCGTCAGTTGGCACCTCCCTTCTATATCATATTCTCCCTCATACTGCGCACACCCACAATACGTTCATGGTCATGTACTTTTCCACTTTTCTCCTTATGATCAAAAATAGACAATTACCAATGGTTTAAAGCTTGCATCATATCAATGGTCAATGTACGCAGATGTGTCTCTCTCAAGCATATGACTGTGTTATTATCTTTTTACAGCCAGCCTTTGTTAAGAACTCATTCACTTTTAAAAGCATGCAGGCTTTTTTCAAATTTCATTAATATTTTGTACATGTAGGTCAAATGGCTTACCCAAGAACACGAATGGATGAAAGTGTCGCCGCAAATAACAACTCTCAGAAAGGTAGCACAATAAGATATTGACACCTCAATTGGTCTATTAGCAAAGTCAACTATGCATATACAGTGAAACTTGCTTCATGCAAACTCCAAGGGACCGCCATAATTGGTTTGAATTAGTTTGAATTGTGTGATCACTTCATTTTGTATAATGACTTGGATGCCTACTCGACAAATAATACTATAAATGCAGTAGCTCATAAATGTGCATGTATGCATTAACTTTCATTTGCTTCAACTGTGAACACAATGGAGGAAAGACAAGTTTTACCATTACAGCTTCTTATTTAATAGAACTTTATGGAATGTTTAGTACACTCAAAACTGCAACACTGCAGATGGGCAACAAGTTATGCATCACATGTACAGGATAGCAGTATAAAAACGCATTTAGCTAAGCAATAGTAAAAGAACCAGTGGATTTTCCCAGCTTAGCTTGAGAAGAAACATTGTAGTAGTAACTACTAGTAACTATTATTGGCTTATTATGCTTGCTGTAATAGTATCATTATGTGAGCTTAAGCAGCATTAAGTTTGAATTACGATAATGAGTTTGAATTATTTGAAGCCATTTATATAGTGCTCAGCAGGGACCAAGGATAATAGTTTGAACTAACCAAGTTTTGAATTATCCGAGGTTGAATTAAGCAAGTTCCACTGTACATGTACATTTCAAATAAATCATTTTTGGTGAAGTTGTCAAGCATAAGATTCTGGTTTCTAACATTGAAGGTGAGCACCCATTGGTCAGTAAAGAGAGCGATGTTAATGGTTATAGCGATGATGAGTATACAAATGAGGGGTCATCTGTAGATCCGGTAGTCGTACAAAGGGGAGCGGAAGAAGAGCTAGCAGGTATCTGTAATTTACTTGTACACTGAAGCAATAATTTCTAGAAATAGTTGATACCATAATACAGTAATCTATCTATCTAATCTAATCCCCATGTTTGATAGGTGGTCCAGCAAGTGGTACTCGAAGCAAAACTGCTGCCAACGCTAACAGCAGCACAGCAGAAATTTCTGGAGAAACTACCAAGCCACTCCAAGGTTAATACAGATGTCAATTCACGATTTGCTAATTGTTATTAATCATTTTGAAACCATTCCTGGATTGCTAATGGTTGATGAATCCTATTAAATGTTCATGTATTTCACGAGTAGTGTAGCCTCTGTGGTGGTTGCTCATAGTCTCATCTTCAGGCATTGTGTTTCTTTGACAGAAAATCAAGTGGCTGAGCTAGATGTTGTTGCTCTCTTTACGGAAATGAAAGATAAGATGGAACTTGCCAACAGGGCTTTGATGAATAAACCTGTTTTAAAGAAGAAGGTCGGCAACAATCTAGAGGAAGTTCTCCACAAACTTGTTTCACAAGCCAAGAAAAAGATGGCTGACTACGAGGCAAAACTTAAGAGCCAGCCGAACCGAAAGTCTGAGTCCAAATCTTTTGCAATTGAGGCAGCTGAAAATGGAATGAGGAAGTTTTTCAGTGCAAATGCTAGAGATGTGAATAGCATTTTAAAGAAACTTGAAATCCCTCAGGTCAGTATACTCTTTATGCCCTGTATGCTTTAGTTTTATTCTTTAGGTGTGGACTGAAATTATATTTTTCTTTCCATCTATGCCTTTGTCCACTAGAGCTGGTTGCTGTAACATATTTTAGTTATTGTTATGGTTAGATCTTGGAATTGATATTACTGTAAACTTTACATATGTGCTACATTACATACATGTACATGTATATATAAATTGTTGGGAGTATTCGATGCAGTAATTGCAATGTATAATGCACTATGGTTAACGTTGGGTGTCTACAAGTTAAATGTTTTAGCTGCCAATGGAAGAACTTCCAGCACATAAAAATAAGAATAGAAAACCACAGCCTCCAGCACCAACAAATACCAAACTGTAAGTTTGCTGACAAATACATTCTTTTCTCAAAAAAATATATGTAAAATTGTTCAGTACATGCGCAGCATACTCATGTTACTTACTTTTGAAATAGTGACCTCTGTCTCCTTTTTTGTATTTTGTTCATTGGTTCGTGTTTGTTACTACTTTCCTATCTATGGAAAATATCAATAAAAGTTCCAGTAATTTAGTAATCAAGAAGAATGTCATGTGGCTTATTATGTTTTGTCTTCTACAGAAAACATTGCATCAAAGTCACTTTCAAAGCTGTCTTGGCCAATGTATTTCTTGAAGCCTTCGACGGACAGCATCCTATAGTTCAGATAATGAGTGATGTAGATAATTTTGAGAAACCTCTTGTCACGCTGCAGAAAGGGTAAGCAAATTGAAAAGTGCTCTATTTCTTTGTAGGTTTCTGTAAAAATATGGTTAATATTTATATCCCTCATTATGAGGATAAGGGGTATTTATTCATCCGATACCAGTATAATACATACATGTAAATTTGGAAATGGCATATTATTAGGTTTACTTTCCACTCTGGTCTCCTACATGAATTAAAATAATGCTTACAGCACTAACGGCATCTGGTCTGGAATCTGGAATGCATTTGACATGTCGTGTCGATTGATACAATACAAGTACTTTGTCCACGACGGTAGTCAAGCTCTAGAAGATGGATGGGAATGGTTGGGTCAAGCATCATACCCAAAGAGGGTTATCAACCGCTATCTATTTCTCCCCGGTAACTAAGGAATGGTCTTTAACTGCATTTGATAGAAGAACATTGCTGGATGTGCGGTGTTTATTCTTTGTGTGGAACTACTATTATATTTCACAATGTTGTTTGTGCTTGTGAAGAAATTGTACTATGACATCATTATCATATGATAGGAGTATGCCTTCTGACTTTTAGCTTGTTAATGAAATGCTGAACCTTTGCAGGGAATGAGAAAGAGATCATTGTGTACGATGGCATCGTGCAACCTAAGACAGAATCATCGAGGTTTGCCAAATTAAAATCCTTTATATTGGGAGATTCTGGAGTCAAGGAACAGGAACAAGAAAGAGGACTCTGGGCAATGATGCCCAATTGGAATGAAGAAATAAAGAGCGGAACATCTGTTGAGGCATTGATTGAGTGGATACTGCAGGTGGTCAACAGGCAAACTGAGTGTTTATCTAGGTTTGCAAGTTACACAAGAGAGGTTGATTATACCAGGACGAAATTTGCAAATTCGCTGGTGCACAAGGTCAGGACCGTAAACAAGACTTGTAACTTGAATCTTTGTTTTATTGACTATCCACGAAGTAGGATATTAGGTATTAGTATATATTATGCAGCTTTGGTGTCCAGGTGATAATATCCAACACATTGCTAATAAGTATTAGATATTGAGAATCTCTTTGTTGGGTATTGGAAGTCTTAGTACTGAACATTTCGTCATTTTTTATAGTAGCCTTTGGTGCCCATGATTTTCAGAACCCTGGAATTGATAAGATTGTACTCACAGCTAATGTACATTATGTCTCTAAAATTGATTATTTCTGTCTGTTTGTTTTAGGTATTTGCAGAATATGTTGAGGAAGCGTTTAAAAGCCAAGACCTGTTAGCATGCTCCCCTGATGTATGTTCATCTTTTGCATCACTTGTCGGGTTGTTGCATGTTGCTAGACATACCTTGAAGCGTTCGGAATATTCTACAATAAGAAGGCTTGCCCATCATGTGCCACAAATAGTGAAGGAAACTATGGCTCGAGCTACAGATCATTTAGCTGTATTGGATTCTAAAGAAAGCTTTACTGATGCCCTTTTAGCAAAACTGGGTGGAGATGGACAGTTTGTAAAGTATGCTACCTGTTCATTAATTTTATTGCCTTAAGATAGATTGAAACAACATCTATTTGCACTTTTCCAGTAAATACTTTTTAGGTTTGTTAGCATAACACATTATTATGTGTTTTTGTGAATGCTGAACCGTTAGCCATTCTTACGATATTTCCCTGTTCTATTAATGTATAGGATTATTTCAGAGCTGTTCAGAAGTCACTTATCGCAACCATTTCAACCATCGAGTCCCGTTCTGGAAACGATTACACTTGGATAATGCTGTTGCCTCTTGTACACCTACTTGCACCCACAATTGACAGCGGCCTAGACAATCGAGGAGAAAATGTGGATACCAAGTTGTGGTGGGGCGTTGCTGACATAGACTCTCATGTTCAGACGTTAAAGCGCTCTTACTCAGATGAGTATGTCTACTGTGTCATATTTAGTCAACAAATTAACTACATTGTATTTATCGGAGCAAGGAGTAAGAGGGGCAGGAGGCTCGTCTACGAGAATTTTGTGTTAGATGTGCTCCTCGGTTTAAAAAGATTAGTACATCAGTCGCTGGCGTTGAGCGAGTAGACAACTTCGTTGAATTGTGATGCGCTTCCTAATCTCTAAATAGCATAACACCAAAGTTTATATAATTACTAAGTTGTTCCATGGTGTTCTGCGCCAATAGGATCGCTCTAAACCTGACCTAATAAATGGCTTTGCCGAAAATGGTTGAGCGGACAACGAAAAATTATCGATAAAACAATGGAGATTTCTCAAGAGTGGCGAAAAATTGTCCTCAGATTGACTAGAAGTACCTGTGATGCTAGCCCATTATTTTCAGGACGCATGATGTTGATACCGATAGCATCAATAGAGGAGGCAAACATTTAGAGAAACTTTAACATGAGGAAAAAGCCCAAAAATTTCAAGTCATCCTACTGAGCACATAGTCTAGCAGTGCAGACCAAAGATAATAAAAGTACTCTCTTTGCGCAGACTGTCAAACTACTTTTGGCTCATTACGTCGACCTCAAAATTTTACAGCGGAGGTGTTTGCCATAGATTGGGCGCTCGCTAATGAGCAACGCTTTGGCGAATTAGTTGTGAAAACCACGGCAAATGACTATGCACATCGTTTGCTGGATAAACCTGGTATATAGGAACTTTGATAACACCATCCGTGTGCAATGTACATGTGCACGGCTTTGGCGCTTATCACGTCATAGTTGTAGCACCCAATGAAAGTCATTCATCTGGAGAGATGAACATTATTGTTTATTGAGATAGCCTATAGTTTGAGCACTATTTTTATATAGTGGGCATTTGGTAGGGCCTACAAACTAGCCTACCAACTAAAATGGTATCGGAACCATATGCTATAAATCGGGTTAAGTATATGGAGTCCTGATGCCAGAGAAACGTGTTGCACAAATTGACTCATTTTAACCGCGATTCCAGCGTTTGTATGTTTTATTTATTATGAAAGAGCAAAGTTTAAACTTGGATTTCAACTTCACCAATTGCAGCAAGTTGAAGTCTATTAGTATTATTTCTGCTTATTTTTTTGAGCATGTTCGTATTTGCTACAAGTGTCATTTTATATCGAGATACGCAATTTTCTTCAAATCTGGCGATTGTACTTGGCTAATCTGTCGTATCCCAGTGACATAAGTAGTGTGTATATAGTCAGCCTGTTCATCAGGGTATTACCAATTGGTGACATTGATTATATTTTGGTTTTAGATAATGTGTGAATTTTACTTTTTTAAAAATATTCATCTTTTCTTCTGACTTTCCCAAGTACCCGAGGCATACATCGAACACCGGAAGCCCATTGTAACACATATACGGGTTTTCAAAGACCAGCGTTCTTCCTCTTACTTCTTGATCAGAGTAAGCATAGTTGCTTGAAAATGTTTATGTACATGTATTATCAGCGTTATTTGCAAATGTGACATAAACTCTCGAGCTTTGCCCATCCTTCAGTTGAGAATGGGCGTCTATTTGTCCGGTATTTTGACTGGAAATGAATATTTTCTTGGGATTTCCAACTCTGCTGCGCTATAGATCTTCTTCCCATTTAAGTAGAAATAGCCTTAAGAGATGGGATCTTCATAGGTAGAAATAGCATTGATCAGTTAATTTGCTTTATGTAGGCTCGTCATTGCGGCTTTAAGGTTATGTAACTGAGGTTCTCAAAAATGAAATTCCTTTTAACACTATGTAGGCATTACTACTTGGAAAGGCATAAGAAAAAAATTGGGAAGGTCTAAGAAATATTTTTCAAGTTATGGTTCATAGTAATTTTGGGGTCCATTTACTACAGCTCCATTTTTATGAATGAAATGGCTAGACAGGGAACTCCGTCGTGAAGGCATGACACAATGTTACAGATGCAGAAGAATAATTAATCTCATTGACATAGTACTACATGGTGTATGGCTAACATATAATGCATGTTTTAACAAGTTTTTTTCTGTTTTTGTACATGTAATATCCCATGCAAAACATATGTGTGGTGTATATTCTTATAAAATACATATATCCACTATTCTAGGAAAGAATAAGGGCAGTTATTCTACTAGATATGTTTGTTGGGTTGTTTAGCAGCAGCTAGTGGCAGTCTAAAAGCCAACACAAAACAAAATATGCAAAAAAACAACTATTTGATCCTAGATTTTATATTTGAATAATTGCATGTACAGTGTGCAGCTCTGTGGTGGTCTAAATGGCTTGTATATGTGCAGTTTACTAGGAGTTATCCCACCTTTTAATTAAGGGAAAACATAATGGCTATAAGAAATAGAAAAGTTGATCGTTTTTAAACCAGTTAGCAGCATCAGGATGAGTGGATGTTCAATATTTAGTAACATTGCAATAGAATATCATTCCACCAGTACTATAAAACCTTTTAAACTGTAGAGCTTCTTTTGAATAGCTGCATGTCAAATTAAATTAGCAAATTATTATTGATATGTACTATCACTATTTATTGTTTATTTTATGTTCTAATAATAGCACGCACTAGTTATATGGTAGATGTGACAATGAATCATACTTTTGTTTACTTACAGTAGTGTTACATAGGATTTACTGGAATGACCTAGAACATTCTTATACTTGCTGAATCACAGATTCTAGAATATTCTATAGCAACTAGTATATAAGCAGGCCAGTTCCAACTTTAGTTCAGTTACTAATATGTCAGTATTCAAGATACATGTAACCGCACATTGCTAGTCCAAGTTCAGCTAACTATTATAGCTTGTTATTTATATACAATAAACTAGAAGTTCTGCACACAAAGAAATATTTAGACATTCAATTGTCAATGTTAGTTTCAGCTGTACCTGCGCACTGAAACATAACAACTGGTGTCAGAAGTGGGATCCAACACACACACAGTGGGATCTAACGCACACACACACTACACTGGATTAAACCTCAACTGGCAGTATGGATGACAACATAAAAGCTATACTGGATGCTATGCAGCAGCAACAAATAACATTCCAACAACAATTTATTGAGATGCTTAAGACTAAAGAGCAGACAACTCTCAAGACAGAGAACGCTTCTACAATACCGAAATTTGAAGCATTCGACAGAGAAAAGGAGAAGTGGAAAGTCTACCTGGAGCGTTTCAATCAACATTTCTCAGTCTACAAAGTCACTGATGACCAACAGAAACGCGCATGCCTTCTGTCATGGGTAGGTTCCACCACCTATGATTTACTCACAAATTTGTTTGGATCAGAGGACATTTCTACCAAGACATATGGTGAGTTAACAGAGAAACTTTCATCGCACTTCGTTGACACTACTCATGTTCAAGCTGCAAGATATGAATTCTACCAGTGTAAAATGAAACCAGGTCAGTCGTACGCTGACTGGGCCGCAGAACTTCGAGGACTAGCACGAGATTGCAGGTTCGCGTGTAAGAATGGATCATGCAACCAAAGCTATGTTGACGATCAGATACGTGACGTCATTATCAAGGAGACACCACATCCAGATGTCAGACGCCAATGTCTGCTTGACGCTGACCCCACTCTTGATGATGTTCTCAAGAAGGCAGCTACATACGTTCGCACTACAGAGACGGACAAGGTACTCAAAGGTGACTCCAGTCAGACCCCTCCTGCTTCTGTCAACAAGATGTCAGGAAACTATCGACATAGCAACCAGAAGAGACATGTTGGAGGTACAAATCCAACATCTTCAAAGTTACAAGGGAAGTACAAATCTTGCCCTGGCTGTCATACTAAACATGACAGACAAGACTGTCCTTGTAGAGAATTTGTATGCAGAAAGTGCAACAAAAAGGGACACATCGCTTCTGTATGTCAGTCACAGAAGACAAAGCCCAGTGGTAAAGGCGACCACTCTTCAACAAACACAGTAAGAGAGTCAGTGTGCAGCGTCTTTCACTACTCTCCGACTCAACCCTACAGCGCAAATGCTCATCAGGTGTTTGAACGGATCGGCAAACAAATTTGGATCCACACTCAAATCAATGGTAGACCCACCAGGTTCCAGTGGGACACAGGTGCAACATGCTCCATGGTTGGTTTGGAAGGCTACAATCAGCTAGGTTCACCCACCATCACTCCTGTTTCCACACAACTCACAGGCTATGGCAACAGGAAACTACGTGTGAAAGGAGAATGCACCATAGACGTCAAAGTAGGTCAACAGGAGAAGAAAAATCTCAAACTACTCGTCGTAGATGATCCACATGGCACTAATCTATTTGGATTAGACTGGAGTGACAACTTCGGACTGTCACACCAAGGGCTTGCTGCACTAAGCTCAATCTCAAGGGAGCATACACAGACAGTAGCTGACAACTCCCAACAATCTGCAACAATTCAAGATAGACTAACCAAGCTATCTATGAAATACTCCAATGTATTCAAACAAGGTCTTGGGCTATGCACTAAGATGAAAGCACCCATTCATCTCAAACCACAAGCTAAACCAGTATTCTTCAAACCTCGGGACGTACCTTTCTCTCGACGTGATGCAGTAAAAGAAGAACTGGAACGTTTGGTACAAGAACGCGTGTTGGAACATGTAGACTACAGCGAATATGCTGCACCAATTGTAGCAGTCTCTAAACCGAATGGAAAAGTTCGAATCTGTGGTGACTTCAAGCTCCTCAACCAACAGATTTCCATTGACCAACACCCTCGGCCCAAACTAGATGAACTTCTGGAAAAGTTAAGAGGCGGAACACACTTTTCGAAGATCGACCTGGCAGATGCCTATCTTCAAATAGAGCTCCAAGATGATGCTAAGAAGCTTTGTGTAATTAACACACCATTTGGACTCTTCCGCTACAACCGAATGTGCTTTGGCGTTGCTTCCAGCCCAGCACAATTTCAGCGATGCATGGACACTATGATTGCTGGCCTTCCAGGAGTAGCAGCCTACCTTGATGACCTTATAGTTACCGGCAGTGACCAGGAGACACACTGGAGAAATTTGGAAAAGCTGCTGGCAAGACTCGAGGAATACGGATTTCGTATCAGAGAAGAGAAATGTGAATTCTTCAAAAGCTCAGTGGAATACCTTGGGCATATCATCGACAAAGATGGTAAACGACCATCTGACTCTGCTATAGACGCCGTAAGACAGCTACCTCGTCCTCAGAATGTCCAGGAACTACAGGCATTCCTGGGTAAGATTAATTATTATGGCAGGTTCATAAGCAATCTATCCAAGAAAGCTGCACCTCTCTACAAGTTCTTACACAACGGTGCAGAGTTCGAGTGGAGTTCCGAATGTGATCTAGCATTCAATACACTGAAGAATGATGTTATTCGGGCTACCCAGCTTACTCATTATGACGAGTCTAAACCTCTAATACTTGCGACCGACGCTTCACAGTACGGTATTGGAGCAGTTCTGATGCAAGAGAAAGATGGAGTGGAGAGACCATTAGCTCATGCATCCAAGACACTAGATGAACACCAGAAGAAGTACTCCCAGATAGAAAAGGAGGCTTTGTCAATTATCTATGGAGTAACCAAGTTCCGACAGTATCTCTATGGAAGAAAGTTCACACTCGTTACAGATCATGAACCTCTTTTGGCCATCTTCTCTCCAAACAAGAACGTACCAGTGCTCACAGCACAACGCTTACAGCGCTGGGCACTTACACTCATGGCATATCAGTACGATATCCGCCATAAACCCACAAGGCAACACGGTAATGCTGATGGACTCTCACGATTACCGCAAGGACCTGATATTCAGTTTGATCAACAGGAGCTACAAGAAAGTGTTGAAATATCACACATAATCCAAGAAGACATCGACGCGTGTTTACTCGACTCCAGGCTGGTTCGAGAACACACACAGAAGGATTCTTCACTACAAGATGTCATGCACTACATTAACAGTGGAAGTTGGCCACTTAAACTTCCGTCTAACAAAGAACATCTCCGTTCGTTCTGGAATATGAGAGAGTCATTATTCGTACATGATGACATATTACTCCTGCAGCGAGACAGCCACACAAGGGTTGTGATTCCAAGTTCTCTAGTCAACAGAGCTCTTGATCTGCTGCACACATCACACTGGGGTGTGGTAAGGATGAAACAGCTCTCACGTCGCTACGCATGGTGGCCAACCATTAACACGGACATTGAGCAGGCAGTCAAGATGTGCAAACCATGTCAGGAGACGGCTAATAACCCAGCTTGTACCTACACCAGCTGGCCCCAGACGCATAAACCTTGGCAGCGCATCCACCTTGATTTTGCTGGACCATTCAAGGGAAAAATGTGGCTTGCTTGTATTGATGCCCACTCCAGATACCCATATGTGGCAATACTAGATGTTGGAAAGACAACTACAACAGACACTGTAGCTGTACTACATCACATTTTCACTATGGAAGGCTTACCGGAAACCGTTGTCACTGATAACGGACCTCAGTTCACCGCAAAGGAATTTCAAGAATTCTGCATGACCCATGGCATAAAGCACATGACTTCACCTCCATTTCACCCTGCTTCAAATGGAGAAGCTGAAAGGTTCATCCAGTCGCTCAAGAAGGGCGTTGAGAAGAATTGTGCGGGAGGAATGCCTTTGAAGACATCTTTACAAATGTTCCTTGCAACATACAGATGCCTACCTCATCCAAGTTTGGACTGGAAGTCACCTGCTGAAATTCTTCATGGAAGACAGCCACGCAGTCTACTCTCTTTGATGAATCCCATGGAGAGACAGGACAACACTGCTTCACAGCAGACACCAAGATTGACTACGCAGTACACTGCAAACTCTTTGGTTTACGCACGAAACTACAGTTCGGGACCAAAATGGCTTCCAGGAAAGATAATCAATCAACTTGGCAACATGCTGTTCCGAGTACGAACCGACAGAGGTATTTGGAAAAGACATGTCAATCAGTTACAACCGAGACTGGAGACACTAGACCAGATTTCGCCTAATATCACTACTGATGTCACAGTTCCAGCTACCACACCAAAATCACCAGACAGACCAAGATACCCAAGTCGAAATAGAAACAGACCCGATTTCTATGACAGTTCAAAATACTAATGTTAACTGTGGTACTCAAGCTAGTGCGGGAGGAGTGATATGTACTATCACTATTTATTGTTTATTTTATGTTCTAATAATAGCACGCACTAGTTATATGGTAGATGTGACAATGAATCATACTTTTGTTTACTTACAGTAGTGTTACATAGGATTTACTGGAATGGCCTAGAACATTCTTATACTTGCTGAATCACAGATTCTAGAATATTCTATAGCAACTAGTATATAAGCAGGCCAGTTCCAACTTTAGTTCAGTTACTAATATGTCAGTATTCAAGATACATGTAACCGCACATTGCTAGTCCAAGTTCAGCTAACTATTATAGCTTGTTATTTATATACAATAAACTAGAAGTTCTGCACACAAAGAAATATTTAGACATTCAATTGTCAATGTTAGTTTCAGCTGTACCTGCGCATTAAACATAACAATTATTTTATTTTCTTAAATTTGAACAAGTATTGTGATGGTACGCCAAGTCGTATCTTACATCTGACACTCATTATTGTGTGCATACATGTATAT
The DNA here is from genome assembly GCA_935421135.1 of Bugulina stolonifera. Taxonomy (NCBI): domain Eukaryota; kingdom Metazoa; phylum Bryozoa; class Gymnolaemata; order Cheilostomatida; family Bugulidae; genus Bugulina; species Bugulina stolonifera. The sequence goes on from OW285189.1 coordinate 8,436,487, forward strand.
ATCTGCTTGTACTTTACTCCTATATTGTTGTATATGATTATATGATTATATCTAAGTCTTTTAATGCCTTTTATACCCATGTACAGAGGCCCGACCTCTCAGAATCCATTGATATTCATTTTGTACATGAATTGGACCATTATAAGCAACTTTTGTAGAACCCGACCTATTTTGGGTCGGCCGTCGGGCTTCCGGCGGCCATCTTGTTGCGCAACTTCCGGACGACCACACGTCGTCTTTTCCCGACGTCACGTCGGCCGGAAGTCCTTATACTATATAAAGGGCACTGTTTTACTGTTCATTGTCTCAGTCTTCACTTGGCTTTCAATAAAGACACATCTATACTTGATACAGAGACTTTCACTTCCTTTTGTCAGGACATTAGCTTAGCGAACCGCCTACTAGGTCGGATCACTCTCTTTCATTGTATAGTCTGAAGGTCAGACTTGGGACCAGATGGGTCGTCTTTGGTAGTTCTTGGGCTACTGAGACCGCTCGGTCTTTCATGTAATGCGAAGTCCTATTACCACTCATAGGCACTTCATTTCTGGGTCGATAGTCGTCCAAGGACGACCGCACCAAATCACAGAAACCATTACAGGGCCATTCCATGGGGACTGATCAAATTTACGTGCTGGCCCGACTCAGATTTTTTTGAAAATTTACAGGTTGAAAGAGCACCCTTGAATTAATAGGAAACCACCAATTTTTTTTCTATTTGAGCCCTGTGGTTCCGGCAGCAGCTCGTTGGAAAGTGGGAAAATGTGGTGGGGACAACTCCAAATTGAATTTTTTGAAATTCCTAAACATTCAAATTATTACTGTGGCCACTGTATGATACTTAGAGCTGTAATTTTTGTTACATAGATACTTCTATATATGTGCTTCAGCTCCATTACTTATTCAAGCCTGTATGGTCAACATATTGAGGGTCAGAGGTCACCGAAAACACCTCTCGGAGCTAGTTCGACCCAAATTCACTGAAAATCGACCAAATAGACACTGCTGGATCTGATGGAAAAAAGATTGATATACAATAACTAAGTATTGAGGATGCTCAATACAAGGATAAATGAATTTTTGAGAATAAAAAACACTCTCCAAAATGAACTGTATGGCGACAGCGGCTCAAATTCAACATGGCCGTCGTCCGAGTTGGCGTTTTGGGGTGTTATTCAAGGCTAAATCTACTAAACTTAGTAGTGAAAATTAATGGTGAAAATGTTGCTATATACACAATTCACACCTGTAGAGTCCATTTCTGCAATAAAAACTTTGTCTTTTTAGGTCTAAAAGGCTGAATTCTCAGATTCAAATTTTACATACATTCGCTATAATATTGTGACTATATCCCCAATGCAGTTAATTGGCTATGGCCATAAAGGCCAATCAAGACTTAATTTAAGGTGCAGTTTGGGGCTAGGCCTGGCTATGCAACCTACTTTGTGAAGAAAAATGGGTGAAATCCGTTTTACTAGCCTAAACATGCAGTTTTGTTAACATTGCCATTACTCTTCCCTTCACACGTTTGTTAAATGAGGCAGAATAGCTAAGCTATGCAGTATTTCCAGGTCAGACTTAACCAAGTATTGTTTAATGAAAAGGAAGGGGAAGAAGATGGAGTTCCATAGAACTAAGGCTTCTTTAGTCAGTGGGTGAGGTTGTTTTAGCTCGGGATTTTTTTTATGGTCACCATTAGTTATCAGATTTTAATCAAAAATATACATGGAAAATTATAACCACAGCCCACAAACAATAGTTTTGACAAACTTACATACATTGTATATATACATGTACATGTATTTAGCTTACAATTAAACCAGTCTTTACTAATTAGCTTCAAAAATATTTTTTGTTCATGATATGTGAATAGTTCCTTTTCCGGTGTATAAGTGTTGTACAGTATTTATGAGAAGAGATTGAATTTCAGCAGTCTATAGTATAACAATTATTATGCCCAGGTCAATATGGTTGTCTACACTTAGAAAGGTAAGATCTGCTCTTCTTTTATTAACTGAGCGTAATTTTTTTCAGATAAGTGGTTTTGTCTTTCGAAGGGTCAAAACTATCTTGATTGAAAATGGAGTTGTCGGTATAAGGACCGGTAAATTTGGCAAGGCGATGCTAGCAAGTACATTAAACATTATTACCTTTGGAAACAAGTGAACACCTGTAATATATTTTCAACTTGCTAGGTACAACTAAAACTAAGTCTCACAAAACCATATTCATATTTTTTATTACACTGTTGATTAAAAGTTAATGCATGTCGCACCACTTACCTTAGTTGTGGTCATTTATATAGGACCAAAAAGATATTTTTGGAGCTAATTAGCAAACACCGGTTAAATTGTCAGCTACATGTAAATATATACAAAAATTGTTAAAAGTTATTGTTCGAGGGCTGTGGCTATAGTTATGCATGTACATATATTTGAGTAGAATTTGATAACTAATGGTGACCCCAAAATTTGTCTTGAACTAGTTTAAATAACCTTTAACTCCTCAGCCTCACCCACTGATTAAAGATGCCTTAGTTCCATGGAGCATCACTTTCTTCACCTTCTTTTCATTAAACAATACTTGATATAACACACACCTTGAAATGCTGCTTAGATTAGCTATCTTACCTCATTTAACAAGCGTGTGAAAGGACGAGTCATGGTAAAGTTACCAAAACTGCATGTTTGCACTATTAAAAAGGATTTCACTCATTTTCTTCACAAATAAGGTTGTATAACCAGGCCAAGTCGCAAATTGTACCTCAAATTAAGTCTTGACTGACTTCTATGGCCATAGCCAAGTAACTGCATGGCCATGTAGTCACTATATTATAGCGAATATATGTAAAATTTGAATCTGAGAATTCAGCCTTTTAGACCTAAAAAGACAAAGTTTTTATTGCAGAAATGGAATCTACAGGTGTGAATTGTGTATATAGCAACATTTTCACCATTAATTTTCACTACTAAGTTTAGTAGATTTAGCCTTGAATAACGCCCCAAAACACCAACTCGGACGACGGCCATGTTGAATTTGAGCCGCTGTCGCCATAATAGTTTATTCTGGAAAGTGTTTTTTATTCTCAAAAATTCATTTATCCTTGTATTGAGCATCCTCAATACTTAGTTATTGTATATCAATCTTTTTTTTATCAGATCCAGCAGTGTCTATTTGGTCGATTTTCAGTGAATTTGGGTCAAACTAGCTCCGAGAGGTGTTTTCGGTGACCTCTGACCCTCAATATGTTGACCATACAGGCTTGAATAAGTAATGGAGCTGAAGCACATATATAAAAGTATCTATGTAACAAAAATTACAGCTCTAAGTATCATACAGTGGCCACAGTAATAATTTGAATGTTTAGGAATTTCAAAAAATTCAATTTGGAGTTGTCCCCACCACATTTTCCCACTTTTCAACGAGCTGCTGCCGGAACCACAGGGCTCAAATAGAAAAAAAATTGGTGGTTTCCCACTAATTCAAGGGTGCTCTTTCAACCTGTAAATTTTCAAAAGAATCTGAGTCGGGCCAGCACGCAAATTTGATCAGTCCCCATGGAATGGCCCTACAGTATTTTAAACCTACTTTATAAAGAGCTTTATTTGAATTATTAAGGATTTGTTTATATGTAGCCCCCTTGATGAAAGCTTGCTGAAGATGATTTTGGTTAGATATCTGAGCAAATGCTGCTCTATTTAGCTGTAGTTGACGCCAAAAGTTGCTAATTTTAATTTTGATAGTGGTTCAAAAAAGGGATTTCCCAGAGTTTTTGAAGCATCCACAAAGCCAAATAACTAATCAAAGACAAACCCGCTTCTTCATGCTTCAATTGAGCTAAAACTATTAATAAATTGGCTACTACTGCAAAGTGAAGTGAGATAGTTGACGTCAAAGTAATGTGAATTGGCCAAAATCAAGGGAGGATAACTTCACATGATATACGTGCCCTGCAGTCTAATACTATCCTACCTGTTCCTAAACACTTAGAGAAACACCCTCACATGCTAGTTTAGCTTATGGAAAAGAGTTTTTTTCTACAAATAAGACAAAACTTGGATAAGGTTTTACAGGCAAAAAGCCAGCATAAGAAAAAGTTCTAGGAGGCCATTATTTTATTTTATCTCTTCATAACACCAGCTTAGGTAAACATTCATGCATATTTAACAATATTATGCAATAATTTAACTGAAAAATAAATCATTCCATTAACAGCAGGCAAACTTTATAGTGCTGTTTTCGGTCTTTGACCCCTGTAACGTTGTGTCATGTGACTTAATGCTAATACTGAAAGCTGTCCAGGCCCTTTCAAACATGGTTAAATATTTGGGAAAAATTTCGAAAGAAAATTCAGACCCCAGTTACATAACCATTCATTCAGTGTAAACTAATAACATAACATCTACATGTACTAGGATAGAGTTTCTAGTCTCTAATTTCAACTAGTTTTATTCTAAATTTTAATTGATTAACCATTTCTCACAGGTGAAAATAAATTAACTGCTGGCGATTAAAAATGTCAGCGATTGACACGCCCCACTATTCCTGCTTACTTGTGTGCAAAGCAGCTTGTTTGCATTTAATTTGTGGAGCATTATGACATCCACTGTCTATATTCTTTTCTAAAATAGAAGTATTATTTCCCTGTAAGGACTGAACAAAAATTTCACTTTGAACAACTTTCTAATAAATACATGTATACTCATTCTTTAATTATTGATATGCAGTATGTCATATGCCATGTCACTTAGCACTATTTATCTGTCAAATTTGTTGCACATTGACAATACATTGCCAGTCTTAGGTTGAACTCCATAGTGTACATGTATAATTTATACCTGTGTTTTACTGTTGTATTGTAGAAATTATTGGAAGACGTGGATTAGATGGCTGTCACCTTACTTTACCATAGACCCTATTCTACCATATACATTCCTGGCACTGCTCACAGAACGTCAGCTTCTTTCACTATTGAACTCTGACGATACTGTTGCAGTAGGCCAACTGCCTTTGGATGGATTGCTTGCTTGTGTCAGATATCACCTCAACTCTTCTTATTCACACCAAGTAGGTCCTATATTTGTAGATGGGAGTTTTAGGTGATTGTGTATAACACACAAAATGGTCGGCCCTACATGTTTTATGTATTTTATAAGCTCAAATTGAAATCATAACCCTGTTTTATAGAATCGATTCCCTTTTGATGATTTATCATACAAATACTATTCACATTATAATAGCTTTGATAAACTCAAAAATCACAGAGGATGAATATCCTGTATGAATTGTAGCTATAACGTTTACATACGTCGGATATATTGGTTTTCAATGAGTTGGAAGGTACCGATTTGACTTGCGTCTCAGTGTCAGTAGTATCATTTGCTTTAAAGTCGCTAATGTTCACTACAGATGGGAAACTATCTTGATGCTCTATATCACCTGATGTTGAAACTGAAATCAAGACAATCAAGGTTGGTTCCACTTTCAAAGCGATTATGTTATTACAACCAGTGGTAGCAAAACTTTTCAGAACAAGTAACATTCAATGAAACAGGAGGTACATCAGTATACTCACAAACACAGATGGGTTTTACTTGTAAAGTATTTGTGTGGGTTTTTTATTTATTGCAGAGTTACATGTAATTGACCTCAGCATTCAATGGTATTTATGGCTTTTGTTGCTTTCTAGTAAGTAAATCGTGAAGCAAGGCTGCTCTCTGATCTTACTGAATTATAATCAAAACAGCATCAACCCGTAGTAGTGGCATAATATTGAATGTTCACACATAATATTTACAGGCTTCCTATATTCCTGCCTCAGGGTATTAAGTTATTGGCGTGGCTATTGTTGTTGATCATCATGGAATATATTTCTATCAATTGTAAATTGACTCTTGTTGGTGATTGATATACAGGTTCACTATTCCACCACGGTCTATATGCCAGTCATTGGCAAAAGACCTTCTTCATTTGGTTTTACCCCCTCAGTCGTGGTCAGTCAAGCAGGAGTTCATTAGTACTGTACAAATCTATTTGTTTGTGATGGAGGAAGTTTTTGTAATTGATGAGAAAGCTACTATATCTTCACTTGGAGCGGATCTGGTGTTCTACTCTGACCGTGTTGTTTCCATTCTTGGAAAACAAAAGCAGGATGCATGGGGAAGAAGTGTGGCCTATGCCTACATTTCTTCAGATGAAATGGAGGTGTGATAAATTAATTTACTCGATCTACTCTTTAATAATAAATTAATAGCTATAGATTGTATTCTCTTGCTATGAAGTATACCTTACTATGTTTAGTAATGCTGATAGTATCAAATCTTATTCCACAGCAATGATGATGTTGATATTTTCTATTTGTGTCACTAAATGCATCTATATATTTTTTTAAAGTTTAATCAATGCCTTTGAAAACTGCTAGCATGTCTTCTCTGTCAATGCTCATCGGTATCATTGTGCTTCTTTATATCATCTTTTTAAGATATGGATCAAGCTTTTTAAATGTAGCTCAGATAACCATCAACTAGCTGAGTGGTGGTTAGAAAAGTGCAAGACAACTTTCAAGAACCGCATCGAGAAGGTATTTTCTTGTGTCATTAACTTATTGATTAAATGGTCCAAGTGCTGATTTAGTTACTGTATGTTTTGCTGAAAATTAATCTAGCATCTGCTGCATGTTAAGTTTTTCTGCAAGATTGAATTCTTAAACCATTATAGGCGTCATTGTTGGATTTGTACAACATCACTTTTGCAATATTCGCATCAGATCAGAGATGATTTGATTTTGTTTCAGCTTGCAGACATTACTCCAATGGCAGTTGTTGATCTTTACTGCAACCGGACATTTGATATTCCAGCAATGGAGGAAACTGTAGCCGACTCTGCGTTTCCTAAAGCTGAACTCATCCTCAAAGTAAATACCATCGTGCTAAAAGCTTGCGTTCTTGAAATGCATTTATTTATTATTTAATCACTAGTACAACGTATATAATATCAATAGTAAAAGTTTATGTCTACAATTTTTAGGAAGGATCATCTAGCTCTTGGTACACTATGCCAGATAAAATTGGCAAGCTAGTAGACCAGGCGCTGAACAAGGCATGGGATACTAATGATGAGTCCCCACAGAACATTGTGAAGAACATGGTGAAGTGGGGAAATTTCCTCGCTGTCTGGAAATTCTACAGTAAGTATTAAAAGATGTTCACACATTTTTCTGGTCTTCTGTTTGAACTAGTAAAAATATGACATCAGATCAATGGTGGCATGGCGAGTTTCGGATGTACGTCACAGGCCTTGAGGACCAGCACACCAATTTGCTGATGATCTATAGATTTTATACGCGGGTTGAGCGGGATGTAAGGACTATCTGAGATATGATTGGCAAATCATTTCAGTATTAAAATATTGAACCAGATTAATAAATTATTTTTTGGTTGGTAGAGGTGTACGTGTGGACAGTTTTTATTGGGTAGTGGTAGAAGACGTGAGTGTGAAAACAACTCCAATTATAGTTAGAATACCTATCACTAGGGAGGAGCTAGACAGAAATAAAGCTTTTGGTTGGGGTTTGGGGTAAACAAGAGTTTGATTTCTAACGTTAGTAACCGTAGTTGGAGTTGTCTTGTTTCTCTCTCACACCATTTTATTCTCATGTCACGCTTGTGTCTTTTACCACTACTGCATTTGTGGGAGGTCATGGTTTGTTGAATGACAAACAGGATATGCGAATTTATGAACCTCTTATGGAATCTTTGGAAGTTTTGAGATGTTGAAGTCTACATGTAGCTAAAGCAAGCTTGTGATCACATGCATTCTCTCTTTGTCCTTTAGAGGGCTTGTCAAATACCCAACGCCACAAAATATCTCAGGACACTGAAGTAAGGCTGTACAGATCTGCAACCTCTATGGATGGAGTCCTAAACAACGTGATCTCTGGACAGATCACATTTGGAGACTTTGCATTCTTATATGAAAATAAAAACAAAGTTATACAACTGTGTGAAGTGTCCGACTCCTTCAAGGACAAGGCTGGACTCATTAGCGATACTTTTGAGAGAAGAGCAGTCGAGAAGAAAGCATTTGGAGAGTTTCATAAGCTGCTTGGTGATTTCCTAAGTTTCAGTGAAGATTCCATGAAAGGTAGCTAACCGATCTTACAGTATCCACTGATAGAATCCTTAATTGCTTAAAGACAAAATACTACAGCATTTTCTGCAGTTATTTTTATTGGGAATGCAACAGGAAATCAGTATTAGTAAAAGTCCCTCCAGCTCCCGAGCTGTAAATACTAGCAGGTGGTATTGCTGGGCTAACATAAGTTGGGTGGTGCATTGCTGAATAATGTGTTGTGTACTACTTCAGCATTATTTATGGTTTTCAAGTTTGGAGCTTTTTATTTTTACTGTCTGGTTTGATGTTATAGAAAAGACGCATCTACAACAGTGGATGAAGAGGCGGGTTGACCACCTGATGTTTCACAACAACTTGACACCGGAAGCCCCTTATGTTGTTTGTCCGCATCTTTCTGCTGAATTAGCCCAAATCCTAAAGCCCTTCCAGGAAAACAAGCAAAGGCCCATCTTTTTGAGGACATTCCAGCATAAGCTAAAAGAAATTCACCAGGGGTCTTCAGATGATATCTTAAAAGCTTATCATTCAGCTGTGGGACATCACGACTTGATAAAAGCAAGGCTTGCAGAAGGTCAGTTTTACTTTATATCTGAAGTTATTCTTTCTTTAAGTATTAAATAGCACTATCATTGTTCATTTGCACATGTGTGTCAAAATACTTGCACAGGTTTCATTACAAAGGCGTCAGAAATTGATGGTAGTAAATGCCAGTATTTATTTGGGCGATGTCAATATAATTCATTTCAACGATGAATATAACCACCCAAAAAATGTATTTCACGATAAAAGAGTTTTGCTTTATATATCTGTGGTCACAATTCACCTTGTAAGAATGAGATGTGTTTTGTTCTCTTGATTGCTGATAGTTGAATGTTTACTGAAACCTCTAAGCTATCGGTTCAAAATCAAACTCTCCGATGTGCATTTCAGACATTTTAAGCCTCCCCCAGTGTTTAGTGACTCGTGATCATTTTAGAAAACAGCATGCAAGTATCTTCACAATCTAATCAAATATCTGTTTACAGGGGAAAAACATATCATTTTATGCTATCTGTTGATTCAACTGTGCATAACGATTTTGTAATCCAACAAGATGTTAGCGTCACCTGCAATTACTCTACTGGCTCTTTGTGTTTGTGGACTACACTTTCACTGTCTTGCCATACTGCTAGTGATTACCAATAACAAATTTCTTGCACCAACTGGTTACTTTTGTTTGGAACTCCAAGAACAGTTACCCTTTTTTCCATAGCAATGCAATCTATTACTGCCACAGTGACATTCAATCACAAATGCAAAACAGTTGGTATGGTGTTTGTGTTAATAGTAGCTTAACACATAGGCAGAGTTGAGATCGCTTCTACATTTAAGTCTAACACAGGTAATCTCAGCATGGAATCTTTGGAGCAACTGATGAGACGATACTTCAATGGAAGTATAGAGAGGTTCACAGATGAGCTGAAGCACATGGTTGACTCGAACATATTCAAGGCTAGGAAACGTCAGATAGAGTTGTGTTCCCACTTGGACCAGTATCACAGTGGTGCTAGAGTTATGTTAGACATGCAGGAGCTGTTTGGACTGACTGGAGATTTCTCTGACATGAAGAAAATCCTGGAATCTGTACGTTGATAATATTGTATTCTGTGTTTCGACTTCTATGTTTGGTTTTTAAGGAACTTTCTGCATGATCATTTGCTTTCACTTCTTTGCTGGTATTTCATAAGCCATCGACTGCTGGAACTTTTGCCTAAGACTGATTTAAATCTTAAATTCGTGTATATGTTTGGATGTCTGATTTTAGGCTAACAAACAGCTGGAGCTCAAAGATATTAGTGAGGAACTGCTGACTAGTGCTTCCAGCATCAGACACATCACTCGGAAACAGATAAGCTGCCTTGAGGCTTTTGTGGATTGCAAAGATTTTGTAGACTGGATTAGAGATGAGGTTCCTAGTGAGTCATTATAAAAAATCTGTTGCTACTACAGTTATTGTACATAGACAGGCATTTTGTATTTATATTTATATGGGCCATTCCATGGGGTCTGATCAAATTTGTGTGCTGGCCCGACTCAGATTCTTTTGAAAATTTGCAGGTAGAAAGAGCACCCTTGAATTAGTGGGAAACCACCATTTTTTTTTATTTAACCCCTGTGGTTCCGGCAGCAGCTCGTTGAAAAGTGGCAAAATGTGGTGGGGACAACTCCAAATGAAATTTTTTGAAATTCCTGAACGTTAAATTATTACTGTGGCCACTGTATGATACTTGGAGCTGTAATTTTTGTTACATAGATACTTTCATATGCATGCTTCAGTTTCATTACTCATTCAAGCCTGTATGGTCAACATATTGAGGGTCAGAGGTCACCAAAAACACCTCTCGGAGCTAGTTTGACCCAAATTCACTTAAAATCGACCAAATAGACACTGCTGGATCCGAAGAAAAGAAGGTTGACATACAATAACTAAGTATTGAAGATGTTCAATACAAGGATAAATGAGTTTTTGAGAATAAAAAACACTTTCCAAAATAAACTATATGACGACAGCAGCTCAAATTCAACATGGCCGTCGTCCGAGTCGGCGTTTTGGGGCGTTATTCAAGGCTAAATCTACTAAACTTAGTAGTGAAAATTAATGGTGAAAATGTTGCTATATATACAATTCACACCCGTAGATTCCATTTCTGCAATAAAAACTTTGTCTTTTTGGGTCTAAAAGGCTGAATTCTCAGATTCAAATTTTACAGACATTCGCCATAACATAGTGACTACATCGCCATGCAGTTAATTGGCTATGGCCATAGAGGTCAGTCAAGACTTAATTTGAGGTACAATTTGGGACTTGGCCTGGTTATACAACCTTATCTGTGAAGAAAAATGGGTGAAATCCTTTTTAATAGCGGAAACATGCAGTTTTGGTAACTTTACCATGAACACACGTTTGTTAAATGAGGTAAGATAGCTAAGCTAAGCAGTATTTCAAGGTGTGACTTATACCAAGTATTGTTTAGTGAAAAAGAAGGGGAAGAACATGATGCTCCATGAAACTAAGGCTTCTTTAATCAGTGGGTGAGGCTGAGGAGTTAAAGGCTATTTAAACTAGCTCAAAACAAATTTTGAGGTCACCCATTTGTTCTCAAATTCTAAACAAATATATTATACATGTACATGCATAACCATAGCCACAGCCCACGAACAATAACTTTTGATCATTTTTATATATATTTACATGTACCTGACAATTAAACCGGTGTTTGCCAATTAGCTCCAAAGATATCTTTTTGGTCCTATATAAATGACCACAACTAAGGTAAGTGGTGCGACATGCATTAACTTTTAATCGACAGAGTAATCAAAAATATGAATATGGTTTTGCGAGACTTAGTTTTAGTTGTACCTAGCAAGTTGAAATTATATTACAGGTGTTCGCTTGTTTCCAAGGGTGATAATGTTTAATGTACTTGCTAGCATCACCTCGCCAAATTTACCGTTCCTTATACCGACAACTTGATTTTCAATCGAGATAGTTTTGGCCCTTCGAAAGACAAAACCACTTATCTGAAAAAGAATGCGCTCAGTGAATAAAAGAAGAGCAGATCTCACCTTTCTAAGTGCAAACAACCATATTGACCTGGCCATAATAATTGTTATACTATGGACTGCTGAAATTCAATCTCTTCAAATAGACACTGTACAACACTTATACACCTAAAAAGGAACTATTCACATATTATGAACAAAAAGTATTTTTGAAGCTAATTAGCAAAGACGGTTTAATTGTAAGCTAAATACATATATAAATTGGTCAAAACTATTGTTTGTGGGCTGTGGCTATAATTCTGCATGTATATTTTTGATTAGAATCTGACAACTAATGGTGACCCCAAAATTAATCCCGAGCTAGAAACACCACCTCACCCACTGATTAAAGAAGCCTTAGTTCTATGGAGTTCCATCTTCTTGCCCTTCCTTTTCGTTAAACAATACTTGGTTAAGTCAGACCTGGAAATACTGCTTCACTTAGCCATCCTGCCTCATTTGACAAACGTGTGAAAGGAGGAGTAATGGCACAGTTACCAAAACTGCATATTTAGGCTATTAAAAAGGATTTCACCCATTTTTCTTCACAAAGTAGGTTGTATAACCAGGCCAAGTCCCAAATTGCACCTCAAATTAAGTCTTGACTGACGACGGCCATGTTGAATGTGAGCCGCTGTCGCGATACAGTTTATTTTGGAGTGTTTTTTGTTCTCAAAAAGTCATTTATCGTTGTGTTGAGCACCTCTAATCCTTAGTTATTGTATATCAACCTTCTTCTCATCAAATCCAGCGGTGTCTATTTGTTCGATTTTCAGTGAATTTGGGTCAAACTAGCTCCGAGAGGTGTTTTCAGTGACCCTCAATATGTTGACCCTACAGGCTTGAATGAGTAATGAAACTGAAGCACGTATATGAAAGTATCTATGTAACAAAAATTACAGCTCTAAGTATCACACAGTGGCCACAGTAATAATTTGAATGTTCAAGAATTTCAAAAAATTCAATTTGGAGTTGTCCCCACCACGTTTTCCCACTTTTCAACGAGCTGCTGCCGGAACCACAGGGGTCAAATAGAAAAAAATTGCTGGTTTCCCACTAATTCAAAGGTGTTCTTTCTACCTACAAATTTTCAAAAGAATCTGAGTCGGACCAGCATGCAAATTTGATCAGTCCCCATGGAATGGCCCATATGCCTTTAGGCCTATAATTGGATCAAAAATAATTTACCCGTTTAATCCCATGTAAGAAAGCTGGGATCTGAAGAGATTGGTAGTTTTACTAATTTGGGGGTAGAGAAAGGGTCTTCACAATGCTGTTCTCAGCTTAGCAAAGTGACTACTAGATAGCACAAGAGGGTTTTAGGGTTTTGGTATTATTGTTGCTCTGTTATTTATAGCCATTGGGCTTGCGATTTTATGTCTCAAAATTATTGTATTATCAATTATACTTTATCCCTTTCTTGATTATTCTTTCACTGGCTGTTTGAAAAAACATGATTGTAACTCCATTCTTGAAATCTACCAGGTCGCTCGCCACGAAACTTTCCGGGCAGCTTGATGGTACATTAGGGCACGAAAATTGAAAAAAAAATTCCAGGTCCATTACTTCCTTTGCCCTACTTTTGTATCTCTTATCCAATTGCAGGTAGTAAGTACCTTGAAATTTTATTACACAGTTATAGCGCACCGAAATTGTTGGATGATATGTTGTATCTTGTGACTTTATTTGTCAATATATAATAGCTATTGAAGGTAGATGGCCTAGTCCTCCATGCCAGAATTCCTGGTTCAATTCTCTGGTGAAGCTAGATTTATTTGGTTTTTGTATTCATTAATAATAATGTATAGAATTTTATCAGGTTTGGAATGTTGGTGTCATGGCAGTGCAATTTGACTTTAAATTCTAAATTTTTAATGTTTTTAGTCTTTAGGCACTTAAAATTTGAACTTTTGTTGACAAAATTGCCCATCATCATTATAATGTGCCCTTCTATTAGAGCTGTTTCAACGTAGTTTTTGTAGAGATCTACTAATCCTTTCTCAAAACTAGTGTTGAGCCAAGTAAATATTTGTGTTTATCCTTGAAATCTACTCATTGCATACAACTTGGTTTTGCGTTTGCACTTATCTGTGTGGTATTGTAGTCCCTGTAATACTTAAGATTTATGTTAGAAATGTAATTCATCACAGGTGTCAAATATATTGTTATGAAGTACATAATGAAGGTAGAGGGAAATCCCAATAGAGAAAATATGTTTGGTTATACACCAGGCTCATCTTCAATCAAGTTACTCAATGGATTTTTGTGGGTTATGGGAAGGGTCTTGGTCAGTGTTGGATTTGCATTTGCGAAGCTTGGTACTATATTATGTACATGTATGTATACTTTATATATCGTATGTTGTTTATTTATATAATAATATATTCAAGCAAAAATCTTATAGAGAAAGACATCAGTAACTTTGTGGACCTTGCAAGTAGCACTGGAGAAGATGACTTGGCAGCTCACAAGACGAGGTACCTGTTGAATGCTCTCACTGGGTATACACCTCTGCTCTATGACTTTGATAAAGACGAGACTGACTACAATTCTTTCATAGAGCTGTGCAAAAGAGTCTGGGAGACCATGACTCAGAACGAGGAGCTAGAACAAAATCTGGTTAGTTTACGTTGCCATTGCACGCACATTCACTGACGACTGACACTACATTGGCATCAGATGAGGATGCGTCCTGTTTGGTGACATTCTGGCTATAGTTCACTGTAAACCTAAGAATGTTCTTATTGAACTGAGGCATCAGTCAAACAACAAAATGTTGAATGGGAAAAATAATGAGATACCCGTTTGTTATTTTATGCTGTTCCATGTTGTAGAGGAAATCGGCTGCAGATTTAGAGTGGGTTAAAAAGGTGAAGACTCACTTTGGGAATGTGGAGATTAAGTCCATGGCACAAGCCACTGCTATCAACGAGACTGGAGTGTATCATGTTGGTAACATCAAGGGACACAGTAAAGACTTTAAGGTGTGTATGTTACATGTATATCAATGAAAGACTCAGTTGTTTGTTGGCAAGGCTCTAGGTATGACGTGCAGTACCAGTCCACCGATGGCCTCAAATAATATCCTGCCAACAACAAACGACAGATCATGTAATTGGATTATTTTTATTCGATATTAACCAATTACAACAGCGCTCCATGACGCTGGGGAGAGGAAAGACGAACATGTTGGTTTTTGCATTGGAGAAAAAACGGTAGGCCGCCATGCTCTCGAACCAGGCTATGTTGGTTGAAAAATGAACAAATGGCTCCTCGTGTAGCCGAGCCCTAATGCTACTATATAGTGTCTTCATGACCTCTGAGACCGGCTTAAGCGGGAAATAAAAGTCCCTGTGTGGCCTTGGCCAAGTGGGCTGACTACCGAGGAATTTGCTTGGTCGGAGGTAACCATCCTTAGCTCATTGGCATACCCAGGTTTCTCGCACAGAAAGAGGAATTTGGTGTTTGTGCCAGGAGTGGGTTGGATAATTCTTGATCAAGTTGTTCTGTGTATGAAAACTACATGTAGGTCGTGAAAACACCAATAGTCCCGTTAGTTAGTGCATTGTGGTGTTCCACTTGTCTAGCCTGATGTTTTTTTATTTTTCATCAAGCATATTTTCACACAGTAGTGTTTTAAATTGTGGGCAAATGATTCGTTCAAGTCTAGAAAAAGACAAAGACAGTTGAAGACATGTGTAATATGTACATGTAGTTATTTGAAATCAAGTTGTTTGGAGATGGTGACAGCGTAAAATATCTATTTCTATGGCAGTCCTTGGAAGATGTGATGCTTTTGGAATGCACAGTAGAAGAGAAAGGTGAAATGAAGATGAAGAAATACACTTACTTTGACTTGAAGGAGCTGCAGAGCAAACTAACATTGGTAGCAGGAGAACAACAGAAGGAGAACCGTGATACTATTCTGAAGTTTGATGCAGTGAGTTAATATTGCTATGGTTATTTTCTACATATGTAACTGGCATTGAACACTGAATCAATAAATTCTGTTTTTATATGGACAGAAGTCTATTTCAGTGCACGAGGTATTTGCTTTAATGGATGTCATTACTGGACATACGTGAGTTCTGTTGCAGCTCTAAATTTGATATTATAACTGACTGACTTTAGGCAACCAACTAACTATTTTGCTGAATTCGCTTGATTAATTCCTAATCAATAGTACATAATTACATGTATGTTGCCCTAAATACTAAAGGCTGTGGATACTAAAGGCTACAGCGTAATCCATTTGCCAGGCAGCTAGAGCAATCAAGTATTATAGCTCAACCTGCTTTACATATCATGATCTTTATCTGACTTACAGATGAGAGATGCTGTTGAGAACCTGGCCAAGGCTTACATTGACATCAGACGAGAAGGGTGTATCCAGTTTGACGACATGCTTGTCGTAGTTCACTGTCGACCAGAGAATGTTGTTGGTATTGAGGTGAGGCTTCAGTCAATCAACAAAGTGCTGAATGGGAAAAACAAAGAGAAAAAAAGAGGTGCCCTGGAACATTGCCAAGATCTTTACACCTACATGAACAACTGTGTGACAAAATGGCGGGACAGTATGGATGAATATAGAAGGTATTGTTTTCAGCATGAATTTTAGCAACACAGGCTTTATATAATTTGAATTTTCTATTTGTATGATTTGCAATAAGCATACCATATCTAGTTTCAGCTATAGCGTAGATCTTTCATTTTAGTGAGCACACGGAGCTGAACTTCTATACAACTGAGCAGCTTGTGGTACTGAGAAAAGAATTGGGAACTTTTCTTGATTCTGAAAATTCTGGATGTCTAAAACAGGTAATGACTTTTTTGGCTATTTGATACCAATTATGTTTTATGTTCAGCAAGTAATCGTGTAAGTACATGCGTGTGGTAATATTTCAGGCACTCCCTCTTCTGGCAATGATCGACACCGTGGATCCGGGTTTGCTACTTCAGTATATCACTGAATTCTCAAAGATCTCTGCTCTGAAAGAGGACACTAAGGATGAGGAGGAAATGGATTCGTCAAAGAAGGCATTTCTACCATACAACCAGATGTCAAATTCTCAACAGAATCTAGTAGATGAGCTACAAGAAGAGCACGAGAGCTTCACTGAACTTCTGGCTGTACAAGCAGTCAATGAGCTTGGAGAGACTGCTGAATTTGGTAAGATGTTGTTATACTTTTATCACGTTAGTTTGTTTCAATAAATCATAGCTATACTTGATGCACACTTACAGTTTCATGATGTCTGATTCTGGTTTCTACTAGTGGTTTACAGTTTTCATTTTAATGGATTTGCCATTCTTTTAACGGGGTCCTTAGAAGTTGGATTGCTGTTACCCTTTATGCTGAACTGACGACTAGATAAATCCACTTACAGATTGTTTCATTGAGTGGATAGAGAAACACGTCAGAGACCTGGAGGTGGCAGCAGAAGCAGCTCAGCAATCTGGTTCAAACAGTCTCCAAACGTCTGCTGACCTTATGAGGAAGTTGATGGAGGAAGAACCCAAGTCAGTCCTGATGTATTTTTCTAAAATAATTTAAATTGATTGAGGAAAACTATGCAAAGATAGTTGATATTACTATGACACTTGTGGGTATATATTCGTATAGATGTTTATTCACAGTGTTTGGATGGGAGGTAGTGACTATTAAAACATTCATATGCATATTGAATGAAATGGTTGTTGAATCACCTCTCTTCCACCTTCAGGGACTCAGGTTTACAGGCTCAGCTGAACACGCTGTGGACAGGCTTCATTGAAATGACTAGCCAAAGTATCAAAGACTTTCTTAGTATTACACACCTTGGATACGTCCTCAGAAAAACCTATGGTGAGTCAATTAATTCCTGAAGGATTGAATTTGAAACAAGAAAAAATCCAGACTTTTCCCTCAAATTAGCAATATATTGGTACTTATAACCGGAGATGCTACACTTGAGTTGAAGACTCACACTCAAGTTTTTTCAAGCAACTTGATTCTATAGTTATAACTTCAATTGTGGTGTATTTATTCCCCTTAACTCTGCATCATAGTGTTTAAATATTCAAAAACTAAAGTCTTAATTAGGAGGCTGCAAATTGTAATGAATAGAAATAAACCATAATCTAAATTAGTGTAAATGTTACAAATTCTACACTAAAAACATTTTTGGATTTTGGTTTGAAATTTTAACTTCTGGCACCATTTCGTTACACTGTTTCACCACAATCTAAATAATAGCCAAATTATTATAAAAATACTTTTTGAAAAGAAAGAATTGAATTGAACTAGAGATAACTTGATAAAAGCTTGAGTTTTGGGAACATGTAAATATTTAACTTGTAACTTGTAAATAATTCTACTTATTACGAAATGCAAGTTTGTCAAATGGGTTGCCATATTATTAAAGGAAGCAAATGCAAATAACTATTTGAATTATATTTGTTTGTAGAAGGCAAAAGGCGAAGCCACTCCAAAAGGAGGCTTCCAAGTTGGTTAAGCCGAGGAAAGCCGTGTCTGATCGCAACACCCCTGAGTAAGTATAGTTACAAGTACACAATCATACTGTATGGTTGTATCAGCTTCCATGGTATTGGTATAATTGCTATGATTTTAATACGTGTATTTAAGTTTATTATGAAGGGTTTATTAGCAGATGAAAGTTTTAATCCAGTCTTGGCTACAATTTTATAGTATTCCTGCTCTCTCGCTACTGGTGCAACATTTAATATATTATCCATTGATATGTAAATGAGTTGTATACCATCTGGATGATTGGGAAGTCTGGGTGGGTAGGACGCGCTTTCAAAATTCCAGTTTTAGTGTGATCGATCTCACAGTAGTTTTGAAGAAACGTTTAAGTTTAGTTTAAAGAGGTTAGAAGTACATTTCGAAAAATGTTAGGCATTCCTAGTGGAAAATATCTTTATAATATATATGAGGTATATGAGATGCTAAGGGGTTTAGCCCCCTAGCAAATGGAGATATTCAAAATCCTTGAGTAAACCAACATCAAATAGACTTACATGTACATTGTATGAGTATTTCCATGCAATTTAGAATTCTTTACAGGATAACATTATGTAATAGGCTAAGTCTGTAAAGTAGGTCTGCACTGCGAGATCAAGCTCAGATAACTGTTTGCGATTGATTTCTTAAATCGGTTTTGGATTCATTAACGATCTGTTTATATTTTTACCACAAAATCGCAAGCACATGTATTTCCCACATTTACACTCAGATTTTGTTGCAGACTTAGCTATTCTGTTGCATTTTGATTGTAGGTCAAGCCTATCAGATGGTGCTAACTATCTACGAGTGTGATTCTACATACCCATCTCCTACCAGAAATGAAGTGCTCATCTGTAACAAGAAAACTAGATCCGAGGAGGTAAGCTTTCGGACTTTCATTATATCAGACCTATTAATATACAATGCTTTTGGCTTTGGAAATATCAAACCTTTAATTATTAAAAAGGGAATATTTCCAAAATTGACCAAAACCAATCAAAAGGCTGAATAGCTTGTTGAATAGTACTTGCCTAGAGCTATTAGAAAAGGTCTGCCAGTGCAACAGCAGACATGTCATCTGCCACAAATTGATCTCAACCAATGGCAGTCTATGTCATCTGAATAACCCAGTTAACCTTGTTATAAAGCACATGGAAAGGTTTTGATTCAATAACTTTTCTATTAATCAAGAGTTTATAAATTCCTTCTACACTTTTGATAACATGATACTTAGTCACATATATTCACTTGTCTTTTTTATTTCAAACATCAAGGAAGTGCAATTAGCAAGAAAACTTTTTATTTATTTGAGGGTATACTACAATGAGAAAACAACTTCTTCATATTGTAATGTTTTATGGGTTAATCACACGAGTGCCGATGGACACGGGTGTGGGAAGTGCTTGGAAGTGGTTGACCAACTTGTACTTCAACCATTACATGAAGAGTGGACGGTTGTGCAGCTCTTAGTGTTGAGTAAGGACGTAAGCCCGATGCTTGGACTCATGAAAGAGTGAAGAATCGCTGGCATAGGTCCGATGTTTATACTCATGAGAGAGTGTTGAAAGTGTCTTAAACGAGTACGAGGACGAGTACGAGGACGAGTTCGGGCGCTAAAGGTCCGAAGGGACCAAGGCTGGAGCTGCCTCCCTGCAAGAGTAAGACTCTGTAGAGTTGAATTGAGAGATGTTGCTTTATTAGAGCGTGATCAACAACTGACTAGCATAAGAAAATGTGCTTGCTTATATACTAAATCAGTATCCGGCGGAAGTTCTGGTAAAAAGCCCGATGGAGTATCGGGTGGGACGATAGAGTATCGGCCCCGGAAATTACATAGCAATATGGCAGAAACAGGGCTGAGGTCTGCTCTAAAAGAAAAGGCTTATAATCATGTGAAAGATACAAATGAAAATTAGCATGTTCTGACCATCAGCCATAAATTGCAATAGTAGAAAAGACTTAGTAATTTACAATGCTAATATGTGAGCTTACATGATTGGATAATAATAATAGACAATAACAACAGGCAAGTTTGGGCCAGTTATACATGCAGTAATGAAGATAGCACTTCCCACACCCGTGTCCATCATGCAGTTATTATAAGAGTCTGCATGTTATAGTGAGCTGGAAATACCACAATATTTCTAAAAACTCCCATGAGTGAATAGAGGTAGTAGGTAGCCTATTTTTCAGTTTTTTTTCAAAATGCACATAACATACTTGTGGTAAAACAATCTTAGTGCCGGAAGAGAAATAAAGAACTAAATTTAACATATATGGTTTCCAATTAGATTTCTCTGCTCATACAAGAGAGAACAACTCAGGAAGACTACCCAGCCTTTGGGGCTACTCCCACTTTAAAAAAAAATTCACAGCTAGATTGGACAGGCCATGTGTAATTAGTTATACCAATCTATTGCTCATATCTCAAATATGACACATTCCAGCGTTATTCAATCAGTCCATTGAATTTATAGCTGACCAAAAGTAGAATGGATTATTTGCACCACCGAAATTCATCACATTTCTTCCTAAGGAATGCTGTAGGTCACGTGGTGTTGAATGCAAACTACATGTATATTATCTTTTGAAATAGTTCTGTATTCAAACATCATGTTATTTCCGCTATCATCTTTCTTTCGTAGCCCGCTGCTCGGGCTGCTAATTTCTCAAAGTTCCTTATATTCTGATAAAATAGTTTTGAACAGTGCAACAGCTTTCAGATTCTTTCAGGTCTCCTTGTTCCTGAACAGAGCTTTGAATGATCCACTGTCATTCTACTGTATGGTAAACTGTCACCTGCTGGACTATGAAGTGTGTAGAGTGATTGAGAACAGACTGAGTAACACTGCAGATGACAAGGTTAAAGACTATGGTCTAGCCTTTATCTATGCTGAAGAGAAGAGGGACGCTAGAATACGTGCCTACCTAGATAAGCATCTGGTGAAGAATCCTGAGTTTACAGACTATCCCTGCTTATCAGAATATGTGCTGCAGATTCTTTCAGTTCCCAACGAGGTGGTTAAGACTGCCTGTTCAGTAGACGAGTCCCGGTAAGTAGTAGAACTGCATTAATTTGTCACTGAACTAGATTGATATGAAGGTTCTAAACAAATCCTCCCCTCTCCCAAATGTAGGCTGTCAGCTTTTATTTCTGATTTCGTTAGACTCGCATATGTTTGGTCGTAATTTTTTGGGCTAGGTAACATGCTACTTGCAAATATTCAGGAACTGTTAGACCTAAACACCCTGTCTACTGCAACACAACTTCCTGTCAATTCTAAACAAGTACAGCTGATGCGTACAAGATCCCCTCTACTTTAGATCATTCGCAAGGCTCATCAGATCGTCGAGGGCTGGTGTTGGTAAATCTCTACATAAGAATGACCTGGTGGAATCCTTGAGAAAGGACAGACGACTCCGTGGAGTTGACATCACGATTCCAATCTACAAGACTGTAAACACGGATCACATCATTAATATTCTGACAAGTGAACTTGGTAATGGATACACCGACACTCCTCACAACACCATACACATTGATATCGCTCACGAGGTATGTAATGTACACACAACACCATACACATTGATATCGCTCATGAGGTATGTACATAATATAATGTGTTGGTTTATTCTAATACAGAATGGATAGGGTTCATCTCGTGCTTGGAATAGTATTAGTATTAGAATCAGAGCTTTTACTGATTTTGATGAAGCTTTATGTCACTTACATCTAGGTTGAGTCTGGAGCAGATGAACTTCTGTTTAACCTGATCATACTCAGAAGTATTGTAAACTCTGAAGGAGTTGTGTGGCAGGCTCAGAATACGCAGTACTATATCATAGAGTGTATGCCATATACTAGGACGGTATGTATATATACAGTACTATATCATAGAGTGTATGCCATATGCTAGGAAGGTATATGTATAATCACAGTACTATATAATAGAATGTATGCCCTATACTAGGAAGGTATGTATATACACAGTACTATATCATAGAGTACATGCCCTATACTAGGAAGGTATGTATATATACAGTACTATATCATAGAGTACATGCCCTATACTAGGAAGGTATGTACAGTGTATACATTTATATACAGTACTATATCATAGAGTGTATGCCCTATGACGGGAAGGTATGAGGTCATTTGTATACAGTGTACAGTATATCTGATACACACAATGTACAGTATATCTAACATTATGATTTCGTTTTTCTAGTACAGGATATATTTACATGTAAGTTGATTCCCTGCGGTGACCCATTTAGTCTGCGACAAAGTTATGGGGCATATCCCCTACTAATCAATATATTTAGTTAGTGTTCTAGCCACTTGCCATTGTTAGCATCTCACTATAAATAGCCTTGTACTCGATTACTGATTGCAGGATGGTAGTTCTGCACATGAGGTAATGAACATGCTACCAACCAGAACATGTCGAACACCCGAGGAAGTATGCCAGGTGTACGCTGCTGGTGACTCACTACCAAGTATGTTGACTTACTCTGATCAGTGGTTCCTTGTGTGTGCCGGTGTACAAGCTGTGTGCATGCCGTGCTCCATATATTTGGTTAAAAGTGGTATACATTTAAAATGTTTGATTTTTGCAGCTGGTTTCATTGGGTTTAACAAAGCTGTCTTGATGGCTAAAGAGTGGCAGACTGTCCTCAAGTATCTGGATTGTCATGCAAGGAATGATAGAAAATATGAGACGTCAGACAAACCATTCGACTCGCCACTTGCTGCCCTGCGACTCCTTATAGGGTTGGTAGCCATCCCGATATATGGGTTAAATTTTACATTCATTTAGACTTATGGCAAACATTGCTAAACTTGCTACATGTATTTGGAGAGATCCATATATAGCATGTACATTACAATATAGGCACATGTAGCATAAATATGATCTATGTTTACAGGAACTGTGGTCTAAAGGATCCTGCATGGAGTGAACTCAGGCACTATGTCTACTTTCTCAGCAGTCAGCTGTTCAAAGTTGAGAAATCACCATTTTGTTTTATAAGCATGGCCGAGGATCTGCCTGGTTTCAGAACATTCGTTATTCAATTCATGTTTAGAATGGCCAAGGTAATAATTAGGTTGACTAATATATCCGCTGTTATGTATGGCGGTTGGTTGCACAGGTGACTTGGGAAGCTGTACTCGAGTAGAATTGTTATTGGAAAAATGGTGAAAAAATTGTCACTTTTCCATATTAAATTCGTAGTTGTGTGCTTACTGTCGGATTCATGATTGTAGGATTTTGCTACACGTTCGCTGAAGATAGCTGAAGAAACTCCTGGTCTTGATCTCAATCAGGTATTTGTATTTACAATTGTGATACTCATGTTGTGCTAGGTGTGATGAAATGTGACTTACACATCTTGGGAGAAGGCGTCAGTATTAATAGCGAAAAATATGTTGCCAATCAGCCAAGATACATGTATTTGCTAATTGAAGAATGATAGCAATATAATTGCCATCATAACTCCATCTAACAGATGTAGGAGTTTATTTTTTATTTGTAGTCCGTTCAAACTGGTAAGGAAAATGTTCTGAATCAGCTTGAGATTCATGAGAAGAGAAAATGGGAGAGTGGTAACCACCCATACCTCTTCTTTAATGAAGATGGAGCCACTTTCACACCTCTCGGATTCTTCGTTCGGGCTGTACACGGAGGTAAATGTGACTTTGAATCTTCATCTATTTTTCTTGGAGCTCTTGGCCGGTTTATTATTTTTGTTGTAATGTATATGGAATCTCCATATGTGACGCTGGGATGTTGTAGCTGGCCAAAGCCTGAGTTTAGTGGATTGCCAAACAGAGGCTGTTCTGGAACCAAAATGTATTGGGAAAGAGTTGAAACGTGCACTTGATCAATATCAGCTTTCAATGTCTGAAGATTTTAATGGACTCTCAAGGTAAATGCTCAATCACATAATGCTGTTAATTGTTGTACTAATGCATTGCAGTTTGTTCATGAACATTTAAGGTCAACCCTTAAAATTGCAAGTAGTTTGTGCAGCTGTCTGCAAAATAATTTGGATCTTCCTCTATTAGCACAACCTGGAAATCTAAAATACTGTCGGGATTGCCCCTTGTACATCCATGTTCTCCTCATTTTTTTTAGTCCCAAGTTTTGTAGCATTAATCTCTAATAAGTCATTGTGATTAATTTCTGACAGAGGCGCTCAGCTGGACAAACTGAGGAATGTAATGGTGAAAACAGTGAAGCTGTCCAGAGCTATAGTAGGAAATGACGGAACTGTTGTCTACAATCCAGAGGAAATGTTCCGAAATCACGATGATCCCGACCCTAACTATGTGCTGACTATGGACAACGCTAAGAAGATACTGGCTATTCACCAGAGACTGAGGTAAAGACTTAGTATCAAGACTAGACATTGCAAGTTTGAGGTCGGCATTCTAGTATACTGTAAGTTGTCTTTTCCATGGACAGCAATATGTAAGTGTACGCACTGTTTTGTAGAGTTGATATCCCTGTGATTATAATGGGAGAGACTGGATGTGGTAAAACTAAACTGATTGATTTCATGTCCAAGTTACAAGTACCCACTGCTCTAAAGGATCAGATCAACACCATGATCATTGTTAAGGTATGACATGTATATTGAATTTAGTGGCATTTCATTTTCTCTGCATACCTGATGCGTTCTTTCATTCTCAGCTTTACAGCATTTGCGTTTTATTGCTCACACATTATTCGCATGATCACACCTACTGCTGATGCAAACACACTGCCATTCATAAAATTGCACCTACTGCGGTTATTGAAGAATTTATGTAAATTCTACTGTTAACATAGATAAAGGACAATCAAATTGTTTTGATTAATTTTGCAAGCATTTGAATTTAGCCGTCACTATTTTAGAGCAGGTAGAAATTGGCATGTAACATGTAGGTCTATTATTACATAGATTATAAAACAACTCAATTTGAATTTGTACTGTGTGTAGTAGCGCGATTATTTTCCTATTGGCCTACAAAACAAATGTTTTGTTCAGGTTCCTTCTCTGTTTTCTCACACTTGGTCTTGCATCAAAATTTCAACCTAAAGTACATCTTTGCATACAATGCTGTATTTGATATTGTTTTGAGTATATTGTCATAATATAATATTGCAAGCTAATGTATTTTAGATCCATGGTGGTACAACTGAAGAAGATATTATTCAGAAGGTCTCTGAAGCACAAGCCTTAGCTGTTACCAACCAGCAGATATGTGCAAATTATGCGGCGGAATTTGATTCCAACCAGGTACTTTTCTTCAGACAACTATATAATTAACTAATAATGTCGACTCCCATTTGCATATCCAGTGAATTGTTAGACTTGCATACTGATTGTAAACATGTTCTTCTTTCCCAGGTGCCAACTGTCTACACCATCCTTTTTCTGGATGAAGCCAACACCACAGAAGCTATTGGTTTAGTAAAGGAGATACTTTGTGATGGAAGAATGAGAGGAAAACCCCTTAAAAAGGACTCTGGATTGAAGATCATTGCAGCCTGTAACCCTTACAGAAAGTACGAACTAAATAACCTTGTATGAACTCATTGATATGTACCTGTATGTGCACTTTGTGTGGTCGATATTATTCACCCACTAACATGCTATACGTTTGATACATTTTAGACACTCTGAGGCCATGATAGAAAAGCTAAAGAAAGCTGGCCTGGGTTACAATGTAGATGAATCTGAGACAAAGGACAAGTTTGGTAGGTTTTGTTAATGACCATTTTCATATATATTCTCAGTTTTATCGTGTTGCAATGAAGGTTGACTTCTAAGGAATTTTTTGTTGTTTCTTCTACATGCATGATGTGATCCCACCTAAGTCTACATGGGTCAATGTGTTTAAACATCGCTGCTAGCTAGTCTCTGATTAGCACTGGCAGTTTGCACTCATTGATATGTGATGGATTGTAGGTCAAATACCGATGAGACACCTGGTATACAGAGTCCAGGCTCTCTCTCAGAGTCTACTTCCTCTTGTCTGGGACTTTGGTACTCTAAGATCTGCAGCCCCACAAAAGGGTGCTGGACCACCAGTAGGAGATATAGAGAGTGCTTACATCCGCCAGATGATTGTGAAGTTTGTAAGTGTATTGTGTAATCTTTTCACATTTAATACATATCATCAATTTTTAAACAAGTTTATATCCTAGTGTGTTTATTAGGTCTGCATGCCAATTTCAAGGTGAGTTATGCTCCTGCCCATCATTTTAGCCTGTTGGAATGGTTGCACTTACATGTAGTAGCATCCCAAAAATGTGCTTTCACTCTTTCCATGCTATGTATTTTGTGTGATATTATGTGCAAATGCTTGTTGTGCTATTATAATAACAGAATGGTTAATGTTTGTAAATGTTTGACTGACTTGAACTTTTAAGAACCAGACCAGTCGAAACAACCCAGAAGGACTCAACTTTGGGTACCACACTGCTATTATGGCTGACATACTGGCTTCCACCCAGGCATTTATGAGAGAACAGAAGGTAGGTTTATAGCAATGCCCCTTTTATCATGGCCCATTGTTGTGGTTATTTTTATCAATAAAAATGAATTTTTAATTAAATGTTAGGGAACTTGACAATTCCAATCTGCTACTAGTGTCCAGTAGCCTTCACGTTGCAAACAATAATTTTAATTGTCAGCATGAAATTTAACTCTGGCATTCTTTTGTAGGATGAATGTAGTTTTGTCAGCTTGAGAGACATTCAAAGACTGTTAGATGTAGCAGGATGGTTCTATAGCCAGCGGAATCACCTCTTCCGTGCTATAGACAATTTGGCCATTGCTGATGACAATCCAGACTTGGACCCCGAAGGTGATGATGAGCAGACAGGTCACCAAGCAGCTGTGGTTGATTTTAACGTGAGTTGTCACTTGATAACCAACTTGGGTACAGTATTCTCCGTTTACAGATGAACCAACGCTATACCAGTTGTAAATTCTTTGGTTACAGAAAGACTACACCATCCGAAGTCTCATACTGGGTCTTGGTGTCTGCTACTTGGCACGACTGGAAGATAAAACGAGGCTAGATTATGCTAAATTCATCAACAACAAGATTGAGGGACTGATTGGTGGTGCTAAAGAGATCAATAACTACAGGATGTCAGGATCAGAGTTCTTGTTCCACCAAATTGAACTGTGAGTGGCTCTGTTTGTAGTTATAATAAGCTTTATATTCACTTGACGATGTGCATCGGATTTTAATATTATGACTAGCAACTTTATGCGGCCATGTTGTTTGGATGTACGTTAATACTTGTAGATGCCAGGACATGTTCATCAATGAGGTGGTAAACACTGAGCTGCACAAGAACATTGCCAAGAACAAGGCTCTGAAAGAGAATGTTTTCATGATGATCGTCTGCATTGAGAACAGAATCCCTCTCTTCTTGGTGGGAAAACCAGGAAGTAGTAAATCTCTCTCGAAGTCTATGGTCGTTGACGCCATGAAAGGAAAGAGATCAGAGAGCAAGGTCTTCAAGGAGATGAAGCAGGTATGCAGGAGCTTGTAAACTGCTTTTAACTTGCATGAGGACGCAATATATTTTATGAATAATACATGTACTTCTATTTTGAAACTTTATATTCATGCACACAGCACATGCCCATTGGTTGCATCGTTCACTATTTTTGTAGTCCTACATGGTGTCATTCCAATGCAGCAGACACGCAACTCCAGCTGGTATAGTTGGTGTCTTCAACCATTGTGCCAACTTCCAGGAGGAGCAGGATCTAAGTGCATTTGTCTCTGTTGTCGTTCTCGATGAAGTCGGTCTAGCGGAAGATTCAGAAAACATGCCTCTCAAGGTAACAACCTTAAAGGATACTTAATACTAAGCCGTTATCTTAACACAAAGTACCAATGCCCCAAACCGACACTGCTTTTATCTTCAGCTACTATGTGCATCTTGTGACTAAATGGTCATCAGGACAATCCAACTTCTCCTTATACATTTCCTAAAAAGAATTACTGTAATTATCTTTAGACGCTCCATCCACTTCTGGAGGATGGTTGCGAAGACAGCAGCATCAAACCCGAGCCATACATGAAGTGTGCATTTGTCGGTATCTCTAACTGGGCCCTGGATCCTGCTAAGATGAACCGTGGAATATTTGTACAGAGAGGAACTCCACATCCAAATGAGCTTGAACAGATTGCAAAGTAAGGTGTACATTGACTTATCATTGACCTCAGCTATAAATATTTTTTCATAGTACATGGTATTTGGCTTGTTACCATGATCGGCATGATCTAACTATTACAAGGTTAAACTGGGTATAAACTGCTATCTGTTTTCATCAGAGAGATATGTAGAAGTTCAGAGACCGGAGACAATGATGTCGGACCGTTCATAAAACCTTTGGCCAATGGCTACCTTGACATCTGTGCTAAGAAAAAACCAGATGAGAGAGATCTTACAGAGTTTTTTGGTCTGAGAGATTTCTACAGGTTTGTTTCATCACATAGCCATATTTGCTTTATACTTTAATTCCACTAATGTTGGTGGAATTGAAATATCTGTTATAATATTTCATTACTTTTGGTGAAAATTTAATTTGTTGACGATATGCACATGTCATTCCACTGATAGGTAGTCAACCAGCATTACTATTGGAGTATATACACCGTTGTGTTGGTTATCTAATTAGTGTGCTGTTTTTTTTTCAGTCTCATGAAGATGGTAGTAAACTTTGCTCAAAGTACCGGGTCGTTGAACAGAAACCAGCTCGAACACAGCATTCGTAGAAACTTTGGAGGCTTCGATCCAGATGTGTTTGACCCCATGGATGTGTTTAGAGACCATTGTAATATGGAAAGTATACAGCCACAGGAAGATGGCCGTCCTCCTATTGATTCTATTGGACTGATTCAATCCAGCCTCTCAGGAGAGGACACAGCTTTGCAAGGGTAAGTGAGTTGTGCACCAATGAACTTGGTAGGCTGTTAAATAGACGTCATACATATACTGTATTATTTTAATTAACCTATCAGGCCCACTAACTCAAATCACTCATTGAGATGAATTTCAGAAAGTTCAGAGTAATGATTGCAATTAACGTGTGACTTAATAAATAAACTGCTTACTTTTGGATATCACAACCCAGTTAAATAACAATGCGTCATGTAGAGCATTATTTAGAAAGGGAATCTTCCAACCACTGTTTGGTGGTGCATTACCTCGAGTTGAGTTTTCCTGATCTCACATTGCCTTGTTTACAGCTCTAAGATTATTCAATAACATTGTATCCACCAAAGTAAATGATAGAAGTGAGTTCTTTATATCACATTATATCTTGACTGATTGCTAAAAATTCTCAGGGCGATGCAGATCATTCTAAGGGTCACTGTTGGAGCCCCATTTAAGTTTGAACTACCTGCATGGGTATGACGGCCAAGCTAAGTCTACAAAATATAGTGGAGCGCAAATTTACATTTCAACTCAAACTGTAGTTGAAAGTGAAGTTGGCTAGGTTTTGTTTTAAGATTTCACTATTCCCATAGTTATTACTTGATCTGTACTCAGATGGCTGCCTCGCTGGTGAGGTGTCAGCCAAAGCAGCCTAGAGCCTATTTTGGGTTTTTTAGCACAATGTTTAATACTGTACTACTACATAAACATCACTCTGTGATTCAAATAATGCAGAATGGAGAGCAGATACCTGCTGATACTGACAGAAAACTTGAGTGTACTGAGTATAATCCTGGCCGAGTTTGACTCTAAAGGTTTGCATCCAGAGGTGGTGTTTGGCAGCAAGTTTAGAGATGATGTGTCCTACACACAGGTGAGTAATATTTGTTTCCATGCAATACAAATCATTTAAAGGTACATGTACTTACTTGCTGGAAGTCCATGCTTATTTAGCAGAAAGGTAAGATGTTTATGGGTAGAAACTTCACTCATAGTAAAGTGCATTGACAGGTTTATACATGTATTCAAATCAAACGTAAAGAATTTCAATAGATGATCATTTTTTCCGGATTTTGATATCGTGAATAACTATCGTTGAATTTCACGGTTCACTAGTAATAGTTATGGTATTTTCACGCGTTAAAATTATTTGATAGCTTTATATAGTAGTAGTTGGATTTAATATTATACATCGTCTTTTTGTAACAGGTCTGCCACAACATCTACAGAATCAAGACTTGTATGGACATGGGAAAGCCAGTGATCTTACTCAACTTAGATGATTTGTACGAGAGTCTCTATGATGCCCTCAACCAATATTTCTCTACCTGGGGAGATAGAAAATTTGTCGATCTTGGACTCGGCACTCATCGAGTAAAGACATTTGTTGATGAAGAGTTCAGGTAAGTACATTCACAGATTTTATGATTTTTCTTCCTTAAATAATGTTTGTATGCTGTAAGTATGTCGCATTAAAAGGTTGTGCATGGGTTTATATGTTTATATCTGGACATTCCAGCACTTTGACAGATGTTTAAACTCGTATCACTACATATTGTTAATAGACTGGTGGTGATAGCTGACAAGAACAAGGTACACTCACAGTTTCCAATTCCTCTCATCAATCGTCTAGAGAAGCACTACGTCTCTGCAACGTCACTTCTAACTGAGGAACAGAAGCAGGTGAAAGCGGAGCTTGAAAAGTGGGCTAAGAAATTTGTCACCCCACAAAGACATTTCTCGTAAGTTACTGTGCTGCCGCATGTGAATGAACTTCATTGGTTAGTCAAATTACATTATTAGGATCAATGACTTGCTTCAGCTGTTTTGTTTCAAAATCAAAGAACCACAACTCTATTTTTATAGATGCTGTCTACTTTGTTACAGAAATGTGTGCCCTTCTCTTTGTGAGGCATGTAAAACTGACCTCACAAAGCCCTACAAGTTATCATGTGGTCACTATATTGGATTCTGCTGTAAGGAGAGAATCGTGAATGAGGAGTTGGACAGGAAGTGCCCAGTGAAAGACTGTGGTGAGGCGATTCACTTAGAGGAATGGGTGATTGATACTGCCGCTCTTGAGAACAGGTAGAATAATATTGTATAGATTAAAGTGATACCAGTTTAACTGGTGTTTCCTCACTTGACCAAAAGTTTTGTATTTGAGTATTTGGTTTGTAATACGTCCGGTGTAATTACAACACAGTGAAACTCGCATAATTCGACCTTGGCTAGTTCAAACTATTTAGCCCTGGTCCCTACCGAGTACCATAGAAATGGCTCCAACCAATTCGAATTTACAAT
This sequence comes from Bugulina stolonifera, assembly GCA_935421135.1. Taxonomy (NCBI): domain Eukaryota; kingdom Metazoa; phylum Bryozoa; class Gymnolaemata; order Cheilostomatida; family Bugulidae; genus Bugulina; species Bugulina stolonifera. The sequence goes on from OW285189.1 coordinate 8,467,969, forward strand.
GTGCAATTCAAACTTGTACCGTCGTAGCTTATGCTATACAGTATTATATTATTACGTTTATAACATGTATTGGTCACGCCTGATCACTCACTCCGCGCAGATGCTCTACTTGCTTGTAAGATGATAATGAACTGAACATGCACCAATAACAATTTCTTCTCAGGCAGAGGAAACTAACTGATATTTTTACACTGTTGAATGTTGACTGTTCAATAGCTAAATGGCTAAATGCAGTTTCATACTATTGTTCTGTGCACGCGATGCGTAAATTGTTGCCCGTCTGCAGTGTTGTAGTTTTAAAGGCATTCGTCAGGCTATTTCCTCAGTCGTAACTGTTAGTATCGGTAGGCATCGTGCATCATGAGGCTATTTTCACGATTAGTTATTGTACAAATGATCCACCAGTTATGAATAATATATCAAAAGATAGCTCAGAAACTGAACTTTCTAGCCCTGTAGATAGTATTGGGATTGCAACAACCCCTTCCTCAATATTGACAGTTTTCTTTCAATTTTATTTGCCAGACAATGAAGCTATGCTAATTACTTTACAATATGAGCCTTGGCAGGAGCTAGTGTAACCAACAAGCACTTGATGTTATCAGTTGTGGTCACAAAAGTGATGACTTTTCCAGTAGGCTCAGTGCCAACAACTTCACTATACATGGGCAAATAATAAATATTATTCTGTAGATCTACCTGCCTATTTTGCATGAGTTATGGAATTATGATATAACTCTAATACAGGACGTTATTGAAATGCAGCAGTTTCAATACCTCCACATTGTTCAATTATTATTTTGAAATGTTGACAATCTCCAATGTGCTGCTATTATTTCCATTACTATGATATCAACATACTTTCTTGGGCAAACCTGGAGTGTGTTATGTAATAATTGTGTAGATAGGTTATAAATAAGCATATACATGTACCTACATATTGTACTATTTTAGTAAGCAAAATATCTACAAATTGCAGATTTGGTTGATCTATACCCATAGTTAGCCTGGATTCCAGCTGCAGAACTTGGGCATGGATATGTGTATGCATGTATGTTCTGTACATGTATGTGCATGTATATGCATGTTACTTGTAGACTGCATATTATTCCCCCAAGTTCTCCAGCTAGCCTCCAGTAATTTCCTCATAGGATTAAACTGGATATTTTTACATGCACTTTATAACAAGAAATTATTATCTGCATATAAATGTACAGGTAATATTAAACAAGTAATCCATACAATAATTACATAACATATTCCAGTACCATGGTTTGCCCAAGAAAGAATGAATATCACAGTAATGTAAATAATAGCAGCAGTGGAGATTGTCGACATTTCAAAATAATAATTGAACTATCAGGTTTAAAACCTAAAGAATGCCACAAAATAAACATGTTATCAAATCCCTGAATCATTGCTCTAACAATTTCTTATATGGTTTGTAATTTACAAAACAACAAGTAGGTGGTTTAGTTTTGTTGTACAGTAGATTTTTCTTCTTCACATATATAATACCATTGGGCAGCTAACTGTGAATTTTATTGCTTTTTAATGTTTGGCAGCCTGAATTTGAGGGGTCGAAATAGTAATCAATTCTGCCCATGGGCAAACCAGGTGCAGTGACGAATGCCTTTAAGTATAAAAAACAGTCCCAAGTTCTACTAACCAGGAAGCTGCCATGAAAACTTGTATTCCCTCAATTATATTCACAGTTGAAGTAAATTCATGCATGCATATACAACTGCATTTATGGTATTGATGTATTTTTAAGCAATGAGTTTATATTACTGTCTGTGAAGTAGGCATCCAAGTCATTATACAAAATGAAGTGTTCACACAATTCAAACTCATGCCTAATTCAAACCAATTATGACAGCATTTTAAAATTCTGATCTAATTCCTTTAGACAATACTTTGAGAATTCAACCACCGAAACGGCCTTTATTGGATATAGTACAGAGACCACTGCTCTAGCTGTTCGCAAGTCCAGTGAAGAATTTCCAGAAGATGTAGATTATGGTCAGGTAAGGTTGCAAGGCTTTGGTAAAACTAATCTGGAATTCATTTTGAACCTAATCTCACGCATGCATGCAGCCATGCATGTGCCTTTACCGTACATGATATATGTGTGACAGTAATATAAATTTACGCTGTATAGCAGATAATGTGCTTGATTTTCTTAACATCAGTTCAGTGCCAGATCATTGGATAAGAAAATAGGCTCATGTTGTGTTGTTGGTCTTTGCTGGTCAATCTCGGTACTCCCTGTTTGGCCCCGAAAGGTCTGGGAAAAGGTTTTTATGACCGTGGTGTATGTTTTATCAATCGCTTTCACCAGACTAGTAGTCCCCTATATACAAATAGCAGTTATCTCCAGTGATTCAAATCAATATTACTGCGTTACAATAATGATGTTTTGGTAGGCATCTTGCTCAAACGGTATACTGTAATATCATAATGCTGTTACTTGCTTCAGAGGAGTTGTCAGCATTATTTCTGCTAGAGATAATGGATTGGAGTTACTGTCAGTTCTTACAAATTATCTACCTATCACGATTTCAGCAGTACCAAGAGGGGATAATTCTTGTGGTACTAGAAGAGGTTATTTTTTGATAGTTTGAAGTAGGAACCATGGTACATGGTACCATGTAGATTGACACTGGCTTCACCGTACATTTCAGCTCCTGAATTGCTCCAAGTTCCACCTTCTCCAGTGTGCCACAGGGGAGTCTGTGCTACGTCTAAACAAGACAGAACTTGCTCATGAAGCTAAGAAGATACAGAACATGTACATGGAGGAACAACATCATGAGACTCTTCTACAATATCTACAGCATGAACTACCCAAAGCTAGTGACTCATCTCTCTTCATCCAGGTTAGTAGATTGTACTTACCTTCTCATCTGGAACCATTTCATTCCCAGGAATTTTGTTCTGCTTACTCATTATATCGCACATTTCTATCTTGTACTAGTAGTGGAATCCCATCTGTAATCGCCTAACGGTTTTTCTGTGACGCTAGTTTTTTCAAACATATTTTCGGTAATATCATCATGTAATTGTGTATGCATTGTCTAGGTTGATAATGTCGACACAGGTCTAATTCTCCATCGCAAATACTCAATAATTTGCATCTGAATATATAATCCGTATTTATGCCATTACCTTGCTATTCACTCCAAGGAAGAACATCAACTAATGCAGATCTAGTGTTACAGCTCCTCTGCCTGCCAATATCAAATTGTATAAACAAAGCATCACAGTGTAATAGCCTGTAGCATTCTGTTCATATTAGCGAATCTGATTCCATATAGCTTAGCTGATATATATAATGTTGTAAAGGTGAATAGTTTTAAACCCATCTGGAGAAAAACAAACCAGTTCATGCAAAAATTGTAGCGGAATTACGATGATTGTAATATATGAGAAAATGGTGAATCATTGGAATTTTTATTGTAACAGCAGGTAATGGAATATCTAAAATCGATTGTTCAAAGAATACACTAACATAAAAACTAAAAAAAAATCACTCGCACTGCTGGCCAACTCGCTGTGTGACATGACATGGCCTTTTTTGGCAGGGGTAGAGGAGTTGCCTTGAAGTCATCTTGGCTTGCATGTCCTGGAACCTTCAGCATGAAAGCTCAACATTCTAACCCCTAAGCCACGGCTGCTCCCTGATACACTAACATGCATGAAAGTTCTAAAATAAAACTACAACTATGTGAAGCTACTCTACCTAGACAATTTGTGTATCATTTTTAGTGCTAAAATGTGCTCTACACAGCTAGCATGCATGCTAGCAAGGTGTAATGATTTGAAAATAAGTATGAGATTGTTATTGTGTATTACCTTAGAATGTTTCAAATGAAATAAAACTAATGTACCTTCATTATGTTTTAGGTTACATCTTTCGCTGAGCTGATGAATGTTGCTGACATTCGCTCACTGCGTAGCAGTCTTGATCAATCAGGATTGAGTTTGGAGGTGTTCAACATGTTTCTCAAGGATTTTGTGAAAGAGGACCAATTTACAGAGACTGTCAGGTAATTGCATTTTTAGTTGGTGCAGTACAATATACATGTATATAATGTTATATACATGTATTCTTCTTGCATCCGAAAATTCGGGTGGGTTAGATTCACTTGAAAGTGACTTTTGGATATTTCATAAAGAATGGTCAGTGTTGTGTCGGTTCTGAAACACCCCCATCAACGATGTACATTCCGATATTTTTTGTATTTACAGATTCATACTTTCATATCCCAGTCATATGCATATATTCATAATCTGTTATTCCACGCAGGTCACACTATGAGAATACTGAACACAAGTGTAGACTAATGTTGATACAGTGTGAATCAGCTACTGAGAACATTGAACTGTTGGACTCTGTCCGTTTCATCATCCAACGGGAAAGTGAAGCTGCTCTTCGATTGCTTGGAGAAGAGGCACCTCAAACACACACAGTACTTCTACTAAACCTGCCCAGAGGAGACACTTTCACAGGCTTTCAGGGTGAGGGAATTAGGTACATTTGTTTTTTTTATCATCACAGCCAAGTGCTTAAAGGCCGATGTGGAAGTGTGATCTTATGTTGTATCCTTTTCTCCTGGTGGCACCATAGGCTAAGTTTGAGCTCGCATTCATCTAGACAGCAGGTTCCTCTTTTCGACTGGACAGGGCAGCCCTTGGCACTTCCTCATCCATCACCTCGTGAGAATATTCAGTATGTTGATCAAACAAGATGGTTTTAGTGCCAAGTTTTGATGTAATCTTCTTTTATTCTTATACTGCATTCCTGTCATGGTCATGCAGCTCTCTTACATAATTATCTTGTGTGACGCGGGACATAAACCCCGGGCACTAGTTGCCTTCTCAGGCACTACCTCATACTAGTCACTATATTATAAGCCTGGGCAAACCTACAATGATTATACAATAATTGTTCAATTTTCCTGGCAGAGCATCTACTGGATAGGTGGATGTGCTTTCTATAGCCATTACCATCCATATCAGATTGCTTCAATCAATCTATGCCTGTGGTTTGATTAAGAGTGGCTGAGCAAAACAATAGTTATTATATTCTACTGGCTCTTCTTTCAGTGTGCACCGAGATGTCATGATACCTATGTATGTGTGTATAGTAGGCCTACTCCTTATCCAGGGCCTTATTTGCTTTGGAAAACCCACTTTAATAATCTATGCCACTCTATTTGCCATCTTTGTTAGCATCAGAATGTTGTGACCACTTGTTCATGATGTAATCATCTACCATGAAAACCTTTGCCTTGCCTTATGGCCTATTCTATATGCCTCCCAATCCTCCAATTCTGTTGCATACATTTTGCCTCTGCAAATACTGAATTCTGAAATCAAGACCCGTTCAATAGATAGTTTCCACTCCTTGATTCTGTCAGATCTCTCCTTGCCATCCCTATCACTTTGTTGAATTTCACCATGTCAGTATTTCCTGCTGGTTTCTAGCATTGTTGTTTACAAGGTATAGATTCTACAGCATTGAGAAATTTGCCAGACTAGTGACCAGCTTATAATGGGCAGACTTGTGCATCGCCAGGTAATACAAGCAAATATCCAGGTTAAACGTTATTGCATTCGTGTCTTTCAATAGAATTATCTTCTCTTCTAGGTGGGAAATGGAAGTGTGTTCACATTGATGATCCCAAATCTCCACAGATCAAACTACCTTCGCTTAGTAAGTGTCTCAATCTGAATCCCAGTGACATCATAGAGAAGGTGATGAAGAAACTCTTGCCTGATCCAGATCCTTCTGCTCCTGTAGAAGAGATAGATGACGATGATGACGATGGAATCATGGTCATAAAGGTATAGCACGTCAAATACTGTTCATATGTAAATAAATTCCTTGCCACTGCAAACTGTAATGCTGTAAAGTTCAAATCACCAATTGAGTTGCAGTAATCCGTTCAAAGTCACAATGAACCCTAGTATAATTACTATTTGTCTCATAAATATGTGCATCAATAAGCAATGTAACCAAAGAGCCTGTCGGTTTATGATATTTATTTCATCTTCCCTTGTTTATTATGCCAGTGATCTCCCTGGTTTTATTGTTCCTTAATTGGCGTTGTAGGAGGGAGATCAGCCTGAGGAGGGCACAGAAGATGTTACAAACAGCAAGCTCATAGCTGATGCAGACGACACCATGTTCGATGAAATGCTTCCATTCATTCTGCAGTGTCTTCCAGCAGCTGTGTCTGGAATCAAGTCAGATCATGATTATGATCGAGTTGCTCTGCTTAAGAAGCTTTTAACCAAATATGAAGGTTTGACCAATCACAATTCAACTGCTAATGGTCTTGCTCGAACATGATTGTGTAATTAGAAGTGTTAAACCCGGTATCTGACTGATAAGTAGTATTAATGTATACTTTAACGATGTTTCACCCCAATGCTTCTACTTGCAGACGTTGCTGGTATATTTCTACGGCATGTGCATTCTCTGCTCAAGAAGCAAGAAGAGTTCAACATCACCCACTGGGTCATGGCTGATGCTGCCAAAGCTAGCAATATGAAACAGTCTGAAACCATGAGGTAAAGTTATAAACCCACATACACACATGCACAATGTTAAAACTATTAGACTACTTATTTGAATTGAGCAGTTTTTTTAATGTTTTATTCTTACTTCATACTGTATTATCCACACACTACTCACTTCATAAAATATATCCATATAACCATACTGGTTAAATATAATAGTAATTTTTCAACTATAATGCCAACACTTAACATCAGATTACAATGGCAGACTGTGGCCAGTCTTGATCCGTACGTCTTAAGCTAATTTATCTGTGTTTGTCTAGCTTTATTTAATTTAAAATCTGATTCAATCCACTTTTTTGGAGGAAATACATGTAACTCTCTAAATTTATAATTTTTCCTTCTAATAACTATTTTTTATTAGTCAGCAAATTTATACATGAATATTCCTGTAAATAGAACCTGATAAAACAGTGTTGTAACTTCTAGTGCTGACAGAAATGGTGGATAACTTCACTTTTAATAAGTCTTGGAGAGGTTGTGTTGAGTGTCAACAACATTCCCTAATGTTTTTTTTGCAGCAGACCAGGTGAACTGTATTTAACTAGAAATAAAAACTTGTTTTCTGATTCACGACACTCTATATTGCCATTGCTGGCAATATACCCTGACTGTGACTACATAACCTTACTAGAGTATATCAATACCAGTGCTCTCTCTTACAGTATGTTGCTTGCCTTTATAGACACTCCCTTGAAGATGCTCTGGAACGAGCATTTGTACCTGCACTGGCTGCTGTCATCTCATTCATTGATGTTCGACTGAATCTGTGTATACTTGACCAGCAGTCCGATCTCCGTTCTCTCTGGCTACGAATATTTGCTGACTGTCACAAACTAGGACTCAAGTTTAGCACCATCACCAAGCAGAACAAAGCTGATACTAATAGAGCTGTATGTGTTACTATTGTGTTAAATTGTCTCTAGAAACTATGCTAGTTTGAAAATAATTTTCTACCACTGTTCTTCCAACTGGTACAGATAGATTTTGTCTGGGTCCAACTACTACAAAATTCAGTTTTTTATTCAAGTTTTAAGCAGATAATTGGTGGGATGTTGTAGAAACTCCCACAGCAGTACAAGATCCAAGAGGTTGGCTCTGGTCAGCAGAAGTTTGGAACTAGACTACCCTTCTCCTGGATTATCAAGGATACTATTGATAGTCTGATGGATGCTAGCTCTAATCTGGAGTTCGGTTAGTATCGGTCTATCTATAAAGTGTCATTACTTACTGACTACCATTTTATAGAGCATTGTTGGTAGAGTAACAAACTCGCTTTCAAACGAAACAAAAACTGCCTATAATTGATCAAATATGTTGTGTGATATAAATCCAATGTTTGAAAAATACATAATTATATAGGCGGGAGCTGTGAACTAGATTGGAGAAGTACCTGTAGAGAATATTGGGCGCATACTGATACCGTTCTATGTCGATGTGAAGTATCAAAATCTGTAAAAGTAGAACGGCTGATCAGTGTAATGGGAGACTGTGAATGAAATTAATTATTATGCAATTTTGGCTATGGTTTCTTCCAGTGTGTCACCTTCACCTTGAGCTATCCAAATATTCTTATTAGCAGAAAGCCTTCCATAAATATTTATGGCTAGTCTATTTTGCAACAAACCGAACAGCTTCGCCAATAGTTTTCCTATTGTATTGATGGCTTATAGGTGATGGTGTGGATTCCTTGATTGAACAGTTCAAGATGTCTCCGATTGGTCGAATCATTCACATTGACCAATACATGAAGAGACATATGGAGATCTTAGACTTGTTTATCACTGACTTTGTGTACATGGCTCATCCTTGCACAAACAAAACTGAACACAAGGTGTGTAACGGAACATATTCTTTCGTCAATTTTTGCACTGAGTATAATTACGTGGCAAACAGTCAAAGAGAATAATAAATTATTCTAAATAAATTTTATGGAGCAGCTTCCTAGTCAAATACTAGTGCTGTAGCCGACCCATTGGATAGTAAAAGTAAAACTAAAAATGTGCAATTAAAATATGAAACCACTGTCAGCAAGGTAGCCCATACATGGAGAACTAGTGCACACCCCTCACATCTACGGCCTCCCAAAGACAATCAGACAGTAAAGGGCATGCTACATGGCTGCATTCATTCGCTCCTCCAACTTTTGCCTGTTAAACAATTTAATGCCACTCATCATCGGAGACATTTCTGCTCACTTGCTATTAGTATAATATTATTAGTTCATTGTGCAAGTTTATTATTTCAATGTGACAGTCTCAAGAGTGTAAACAATTTTATTTCTTATGCAGATTGTGGGCCTCTGCCTGATGAAATATCTCCAAAGAAGCATGACGCAGGATCTAAACTTGGTACACGTCAACTTGGCTTACAAGCAGCAGAAGGTCATGTTTGATAATCTAACTGCCATATTTGGACTGGTTGATACAGAGTCTCAGTTATTTGAAGCAGTGGGCAAACAGATTGAGTTGGTCATGAAGAACAATGAGGAAAGCTTGGTAAGCAATTACAGCAAATGTAGATGTATGTTTCTTATATTTAGGGCACAGCAATCCCATCGGGCTGATTATCATCAGTTCTAGAGGTCTTGGCTCCACATCCTCTGGGGTCCTAGTGCACACTGGGTGCATTTATTTGCCACCTCTTCAATCAACCCAAGATGGCTACCGGGCTGTGATTATTATTACTTAAAACGATTGTACTCTCTATACTTCACGGAGCCAACATAGTTATGATTGTGTTGATGTACATTGTAATGTATGTGCGTCCTCTGATCCGCAAACTTATTAAGGAACTTGGGAGTGTGAGAAAAAATAATGAATGTTGCTAAACCACTTCAAGCACTAAGATTTCATGACAAATAAAAATGTTGCCTGTACCTAGCTGTATGCTCTGTATGTAAATTTGATTTCAGCCATGTGATCTGCTAGCTCTGCAGCATCTAGTGAAGTCTATATGGGAGATTAAGGCCAATGAACTATTACTGAATCCAGAAGGATGGGTGGATGAAGTGGAGAAGTGTAAGCAAGTAGTAACACAAGTTCTGAATTCTAGAGATGACCAAGAAGAAGAATTTACTGCTGAATGCAGGTAAAACTTTAAACAACCATAATGTATTTGTTTATTTTTGTATGCAGAGGCCTAAGACTGGTCTGCTTTAATCATTTAACAACTTATCTGTATTTTAGGGTAGCGTGGCTCCGACTTGATGTGAAGAAGCTGTATGTGGAGCACATCATTGTTCCTAGTCCAGTTGTCAAAAAGACAGGAAAGCGTGAACCCCATAAGCTTGCCTTCTTTACTCGGGTGAGACAAATGTTCCCTTTAGTCAACTATTTCATTCCATAGTATTCAAAATAATGTAAACCTAACCATATGACCTCATTATACGTCATTTTTCTCACAGTTAAGCACACAAACGTTTATACTAATTACCAGTGCAATCATATTAATACAATTTTTCTATAGATATGCATGTACTTATGCCTCTGTCACCAATACACTGTCCTGAAATGGAATGCATAATGATATATACATGTAATTTAGCTAAGAATTAACATAAATCTTTCTAGGTCGTAACTGGAACCAGTTTCCAGAGCTATGAGACGTTCCAGCAAGTAATAAAGTTCTTAAGAGAAGCAGTTGCTGAGCGTGTCCGTTCTCTCTACTCGTAAGTTAGACCTGCATTGATCTGTTGAACCTATCCACACAATAATTACAAAGCCATAAATTTGAATGATGCCTACTTGATGAGTACTTTCCTTCTAACAATTATGTAATCTAGCTCCTTGACTTATTTCAGCAAATGCCCCAAGATCTGTCCACTATGTGAGAAGCCCTTAGACTCTCCCGTCAAACTACCATGTCAGCACTTCCTATGTGAGGCTTGCGTAGAGGAAACTCATATCTGTAGTGTAGACAACTGTGGTAAAGAGATACCAAAGCCTTACCACTATGACCCTGCAAAGGATCGCATTGAGTAAGTATTTAGTTAACCTACATGTATATATTTATTGTTTGATGAGACATGCATATTATATTTCACTATTAAACGTATCCCTCATCACTATTGTCTGAAATAGTGTTATGGTTTCAAGAAATTGTTTAGAAAACCCTTTGGCTCGTCCAGACAATGCTGAAACTGTTGAGAAAATTTTGAAAAAAAACACATCTCATTCACCTCAGTTTTAAAACAACGGTTAGGAAATAATTGGGATTGTGCTGGTGCAATATAATAAATGTATTAATTATTTAGTGTTTGGTACTAGCTGTGCTTTGGTGGTCCATTTGCTAGCGCTTGCAACAAATATGTCGCTTGAGTAAAAGTGACCATGAACTGAATGTGAAGTAATTAGCCTTTAAACTTTAATAACTTTTACTTTCCTAATAGATACCCAATAAACAATCTAAATTAAAATATACTATTATGGTTAGAAAAACTACTGAATTTCATTTTACACAAATGTCACGTATTCTTGTGGTCGAATAAATCTTTTCATCAATCATTTAGTGAGGAGCAGCTCCAACTGTTCAGAGATTTGAGGAAGAGGATGAATAAGTTCTTCATGACTTTTGTCTCTGACATTGTCTTTCACGGTGATGAAGACCCAGACGAGGAGATAATCAAATGGCTGGTAGACTGTGTCACTGGCAGAGATGGAGAGACAACCAGACAGTTCAGTTTGTTCAACAGTGCAGAAGTTGTGGATCCCACTCCTGTCATTAGATCATTCCTTCTTAAACTTCTGCTGACTTGTGCTCGGGATCAGTTTGTGAGTAGATATCTTGATCAGACGCTTGGAGTCGCTGCCCTTGACAAATCTCGACAGCTACAGACCATGGTTCTCCTTATGGACTGTCGAAAGGTTGGTTTTACTTTTTTCTTTTAAGTAGCAGGAGAGTTTGACCTTTAGAGTTAACTGTATATATCTGTTTTATTACGCTGTACAATGATGTCACTATTGACTGTTGCAGGATATCTTTGGTCATCAGTTTATTCAAGATGCTGACATGCTGGCAGGTGTGTTAGGAGATTATACGGATGTTGTTACTAGGGTTGACGCACGACCCAGTGTTGTTATTCTCACAGACCTAGCGGATGTCCAATGTTGTATCAGCCAATCCCTTGAATCTATCCTTGCAAGCGGCTCCACAACCGCCATCAAACAACTAGAAGAGGCTTTGAAAGCATTCTTGGAACAATCAAAGCAGGCTGAAAATGCTCAACCTGGGTATGTTGTACATATTTTACATGTTATACATATTGCTATATTACATGGCGCAACCACATGTACATGTATTATATTTATGCACTCACATTTGATATGAGTGAGGGATTGAAATTTCTCGATTTTCCATTAGGGTGTCAATGAATTCAGAAGCACTTGCCAATTTACATTCTCTACCTTTATTTTTAAAAAATATAATTTCTACTTTTTCTGTTAGCAAGCAAATATTAGCCCACTAAAAAGTATAATTACAGCGTATAAACACTTTTATTTTGCCTGCTAGGAGTTAGCGCAAGCTTTCTCTAATTGGAATAACTTGGCACATGTTCATTGCATGTATCTTAGTCTGTATCTGATGGGAAGTCAATTTTTTGTTTTAGATATCTGATTGCGAGACAACTCCTTGTCACCCATGGTGAGAGCTATATCAAGGATTTGGTAAATACTCCACGGAACTTTCTTGTACCTGATGATGTTAAGGATGCTCTGGAGTCATTTACTGTGCCAGATGTGCTGTCTGCATTTGGTGGTAAACGTTACAAACAGGCCAAGAGTGATCTGGATAAAACGATCGCAGAGACATATCCAGGGGATAGGTTTACTAATGCTTTGAATCAATTCAAACAGGTTAGTAAAATGTTATCTGTAACAACGGCAAGGGCGGTTTTACAGGCTTGTGCAATGCCACCATTTTATAATCATTTTATAAACAACTGTACCTTATCAAAATTGTGGCGTGGTGTTTGAAGACACTTTCGTCGTTGTGCTTGTATCATAGACCATTGAAATCAGTTTTAGGTAGTAACTTGGTGACAATGGTTTCCAACCTAGATGTATTCATTCCCATATTGATGAAGTGTTAGTATGTACTCAACCTACTTCTCATTGATTGTCTGTCAAATCACCAAGATCTTGTTGTCTTTTTAGACTTGTCAAAATGAAGAGGGTTTGATGCTGATGGTAATGTTCACCAGAGTAACAAGGACATTTGTTCAACGCATTCCAGTTGCTCAACAAACTAGAGATGGTCTTATGGCCGCATTGAAACACGGGATGACCAGGTCACATAGCAAGGTCTGGCATTAACAAAATGCTTGTTTGCAAAAAAATATTTTGGGGTGTTTTCTCTAGGCGTGGCTGAATGATCGATTAAAAATAAATCCAGAATATTTTTTTCTGCTTGTTGAAATTCAGCAAGCAGTAGAATATTTCTATTTTTAGACTCTATTGGAGATGTTATTACAAGATGGCCGCCTACCTAGAGAGATGGATGTGAATCAGTCTAGTGGGATTAACCTGTCCATGTTGGTTCTGAACTTGTACAGCTGTCTGTGTAGTGGAGGTGTAATGGCTGATCTGTACCCACTGTCAGAGATTATTAACCAGCCTGACCAGGCAGCTGTGAGTCATCACTATATGTCTTTATTTCCTCTCACATTATACTCTGCGCTATCATATGGTTATGTCTTCTCTTTGTCATAAGATGTAGTTTCTGAGGTCTAGGTGTATCGATTCATATTTTAGATTCATTTCCTTCCCACGATGGCTGACAATCAGGTGGAGCTCATGCAGGAGGTCATTAAGGGAGCTTTGACAGATAAAACGGACTACAACGTAACCACTTATCGTAAGTTTCAAGCAGTTATATTCTGGGTGCAGTAATCAAATGTGAGGCAATGTTAGTCCTCGACAGAAATTAGGTACTATACCGATGTGATGGTGAGTTGTATTGCTTCTGTCTAAACAGGGTTCAGCCTTTCTGACTACTTGTTTGCATTTCATAGTTTTCATCTCAATCCTAAGATGGACAATTACATTTATTGTTTATTTTAGAATGTCCAAATGGTCATCCATATTTCATCGGAAATGTAAGTTTACACGTTCTTGTGTTTGTTATTATTATTACCTTAGTACGATAATAATTAATAGCAGTGTTGTCTCACCATTAAACTCATATATTGTAATATTGTGAATCCATCAGCATCCATATTGCTTATTCTAGTGCTGACAATAGTGTGGCACTTATTGCAAGCATTGCATGTGACAGTTTTTATCTAGTTTACCAATATTTCAGTGTGGACGTCCTGTCGAACGTGTTCAATGTAAGATGAATGGGTGTGGTGCCTACATTGGAAGTACTGGCCAGTATAATCATGCTGCCGAGGGGAATACCCAGATTAATGCCGGTGACAGGTTGGATTCCAATAATATATTCCGCCTTACACCTGTTACGTCTAATAATGATTGTAATATGAATTTGCACTTATGTTTATATCATGTACTTAACTTGACTTCTGGTAGTCTTGGTTTTAATCAACCGTTTCTTCTGCTCCAATTCAACTGTATACAAGATATTAATCCTACAATGCACTGTATTATATTTATCCTAGGGGAGCCAAAACCCAACCTGGACATATACTTGGTGCAGCAACTAACAACAGTCAGGCTATTAGAGAGAGGGACTTGGATCCTCTTTCCTGTTCTGTGTTGAGATGTCTAACTCATCTGTGTATGTACATGTCTACGCTCTTCAATATACAGCAGGTAAAGTAGTGATAAACTAGTCTATTAGTATACATATGTACGTGATAGACTAGTGGCCCTGTTGTTAATGCAATGTTTTCTTATATTCTCTTATTTGGGGAAGCTGTAAGGTGTTCCTTTTGGTTAAAGGTTCATGGAATGGTACATCCAAATCTGCCGAGAGTTGAGGATGTCCGTCCATTCCTAGAGGCTCACATACAGTTAGGCCTACAACAGATATCTCAGTGTTGTGCTGAGAGTACAGATGACTGTATTCTACTAATTCATGATGTCATCAGTAGGATGAAACAAGGTCAGTCATACCCTCTTCGGATTGGTCCATTGCACTCAAATATACACTCTATTCTGATTGGTCCATTCTTATCAATTGGTGTAAATTTGTACGCACTACTGATTGGTGCACTGTACTGGTTTCACAGAGTACATCCAAATTGTTTATGATATTTAATCTTCTAAAGATAAGCACTGTAGTGCCCAGTTCTGTATACCCTAGTGATCTAATTCATAAGCAAGTGCTTGCAATGTGATCTCCCTTTCATTTCAGCCTCTCGGAAAGGAAACAATTCAGTGTTGGACTCCATTGCTCAACGTAAAACTTGGGAGCAGAGATTTGACACCCAGTACATAAAACCTTCCATCAAGCAAAAGGTACAGTGTATCTAATTAGATATCAAGCAGTACTAATTGTTTATAGTGTTTCAGGTGTATTTCCAGCTTTGTTTTTTTTTACCCAACTTTAGCATAAGTCGGAGCTGGAGTTAGTTGTCTATTATCAGAAACGATATTGAAGCAATGAGGTAGTGTCCCTTCAGTCCATAATGTAATGCTGGTATCGTTGATGTTCTATAAATCTAGGGTTCTGGTTATAGATGTGGATGATAAACCCAAAGCTTTACGGCAAAAACTTACTGTAACCTTTGCAGACAACAAAGCAAATTACACCTAGCAATTGAACACATTATTCCAAAACAACTCAATCGTTTTTGCATAGAAAGTCAATGAATTTTTCCAATCGTCGTTTTTACCTATGAACCTGGGTCTAGCAGTCTAACAACCTAAAAACTTAAAGATATTACAACAAATGAACCCAGTACGTATAGTGAAATAGATAATATTTTACAAAACTTACAGGGAATGATGATCGTCACGGGACATATCCTGACTTTCTTTTCACGCTGTGAGGTGAACGATCATCTTGAGCCGTCAGCTGAATTGGTGTACGCTCATTTGAGATTGTATGAGGTGTTCCCTCAGCTTGTGGTTGATTACATTTTGTGATGGAAGCGTTCTCACATTTATGTTGACAGACATTTCCATGGCTGATGTGCTTTTATTATTATTTTTTGAATGCTAATTGGTCAATTATATTGCATAGTTAACAACCAGTTGGTGTAGTGTAAGCACAAATTTGGAGTTGGTATCCGAGTTGGTGTCCTATAAATACTTTCTCTTCTCTAGTTTGTTGGCTGTAAAAACTCTTTCAGTATATCCTGTGCACATAGCAGTACAGGTTTATATGTCAATGGCCAACCTTGCTGGTCAAAGACGTGCATAAGATACAATCAACCGATTTGAGCCATTCAACCACATGTGAGTTGTCAGACAGTCTATATACATAAGGTTTGTTTAATTACTCTCCTCTAGACTCAACAGATCACTAGTATAAAAGAGAAGTTGAAATCTGCAGACTCTGTGGATATCAAGCGGCTGCTTACTACTTCTGACAAACCAATAAATGACGAGAATATTGTGGCATCCGCTGGACTCTGGAGTTACAGACGTCCTTTAACTCTGGCAGCAGTCCAGAATATGCTCGGCTCAACTGTCAAGGTGAGAAAATGGTTACTCAGGCATTGTAATAGTTGTCGCCATGTGATGTTATGTAACCACATTCGACAAATGACTGCTGCCATACTCTTTCTATATGCATGCCATGCCATGTTTCATTCTGACACTAGTGATATATTTAACAATCTTCAGAACTGTCCAAGACTGAAAGACATTGCTGACAACTGTCACGTCCTCATGGCTGTCAAACATCTACCAGATGTACTTACTCTTATCAAATCCCTCAATGACAAGTTCCACAGCAGGTTCAGTAGAGCCGAGACATCAAAGATGCGCATCGGTGACTTCTGCAGACGTCATGAAGGTGAAATTCCTACAATTAAAAAACTAGTCGACAGCTTCAATTATTCCTGGAACACAATCTATAAAATGCTAGGCGGTAAGTTTCATTAAAATATTATACACAGATAATTATGGTTCTGGTGAAATCTGGAACTTTGGTAGCTTTTGCTTTCCTCTCCATCCCTCAGACTATGGAACAGATTTGACCAAATCGTTTTGTAGTTATATAGTATCTCCAGTTAGCATACCCGGTCTTTATTCTCTCTGTGATAATGTACATTATAATGTTACCATGTACATTTAGAAGTTGGTGGGAAGGCTCCTAAAGAACTGCACATGGGATCACCTCTCTCTCAGTTCCTCATTGATCAGCAGTGTCACACCGAGTCCACTCCTTTCATGTTGGTTGCCGTGCTTACAGATATACACAACTTACGTCTTGCTTTCACTGATGAACCAAGGTATGCCATGCTAATGCGGTACATCAATTATTGTCTGTGTTTAAATTGCCAATTGTAATTTACAATATAAAATGTGTAAATAGGTTTTATGTGAGTTATTATCAGCCCTCAAATATGCGAATCATGTGTGTATTGTAGACCAAAGGTAGCACTATCAGCTGTCACTCCTACCAACATCATTGGTATAGAAAATAGTGATGAGATCCTCAGTCTCATTGCATCACACAGTGAGTATGAGCTGAGAGAGACAACTGCCATCACATACAACTGGCCAGCTATAGAGAGAGAAGTACTACACAGATATATCAGTAACAAACCAAGGATTGAGTTCAGTAGAGATCAACTACCATGTTATGTCTACCAGGAAGATTTTAATCTACACAATCAGATGCAGGCAATCAGTGACAGTCAGGTGAGTGGAAGGTGGAGTGTCAGTCAGTAAATAGAGAATGATGTGTCAGTGTGTGGCACCTGCCATAGATGTCAGTCAGTAAGTAGTGTGACACCTGTCATAGATGTCAGTTAGTGAATAGAGAATGGTGTGTCAGTGTGTGGCACCTGTCATAGATGTCAGTTAGTAAATAGAGTAGGTAGCATTAAGACGCACTCAGCTATTTAGAGGCACAATATATTTAGTGCCTAGATAATTGTTATTCTAGTACTGTAGCTATCCTATTGTTTGTGCCTTCCAGGCTATATTTAGAACTAGGACACAACACAATGTATAGGCATATAGAAGAACGCAATAATAGCCGCTGTGTATAGTGTGGCCAGATGAAGGCAGCTATTTATTGCCAGCAAAAGGAAAGCCCAGAAAAATTCAAAAACTTGCACAAGTTATCCTACTGCTACATGAGTAAACACTGTGAAATCATTTGTTCACTACTGTGCTCTTTCTATGCAAACAGCTTGAATTCAACAATTTTCTCTATAAGGCATAAAGCACGCAGTTGCGTCTTCATAACAAAGTTGCTTTTGAAGCAGCATTGAATAGCGCTAATGAGTCAAGCATGGGCAATAGGACACAACTCCGCTTATAGTAGCACAACTGCAACAAACCCAAATAAGAGGTGCTGCATTGGATATAGACATAAACCACATGTCATAACCCCTTTAAGAAACATCAAACTGTAACTGAAAGTGTGTACTTGATGGGCAGCATAGATTATTAAAATTAATAGGTTGATGGAGCCATTTTAGTTTGTTGCGCATGTCGGTCAGTGACAGGATGTTGGTGCACAGGTGAAAGGCCAATCAGTAAATATAAGTAAGACAGACTTTGTAGTTCTTAGCTGACGATCTTTACTATGATATTATATTACAGGAAATGCTGTCACCAGACCTACAAGCCTCCATAATAAAGATGCTGTCTATTCAAGTTCAGACTCTGACTCAGAATCTGAAAGAGCTGAAGGTAGTCATCAACTTCATGTCTGTGATGAGACACATTGAGAGAGACCAACCTCTGTTGGAGTACATGGAGGCTACATTTGGCAGAGAGCCAAACTATCTCTCCAAGGACATCAAACTGAAACATGTGATACACGTCTGGCTGGTTGTTAAGTACACACAGACGGATCTGCTGATGAGGAAACACCAGGTAGGTGGTGCGGAAAATCCTCTTAGCAATTATTTAACTGCCACCCGATTAGTTGTATAAGACATCCAGGCTGTATAATAGAGAATGTCCTGTGATTAAATCCTAACACTGTATACTATTTTACACCCCTCTTGTGCATACATTACATATACCATACCATACTAAGTGCAAGTTGTTATATGAAAGAGAAAGCAACTCATTTTAATGCAATATTGAAGTTGTCCCCTCTCACAGCATAAAGTATAACACTCATTTCAGGAGCCATTTGACGACATAGACGCTGAATGTAGAGAAAACCTCAGCCAGGAATTGAAAACGGAATTGAACGCACATTGCCAGTTTAATAGCCCTAGAACCAAACAACTTCTACAAGAGCTGTTCAAGTACATCATTCTCAGGCTAAACAAAGCAGCCGTGCAGCAGGATCCAGTCAACCCAGACCAAAGGTTGGTTCATCAATTTTCAAAATGCATACTAAGTACTATACATACTATGTACATGTACGTTTACATACTGATATTGGTAGTATGGAATACTATCTCCAAAGAGAAGATAACTCTAAATTGTAGCATGTGAACATGGTCTTTGTCATGTACAGGTATGCAGTATAATATTTACATATCATATACAGTACCACACCATAGCTTGCGGGTACGATGTCATGTATGTGTAGTATTTATCATCTCTAGTCATGCCATTGAACACTATGTATTGAAAAATGTTGGTGTGGGATAATATTTTAATTATGAATAGTAGTACAAGACACATTTTTTATATAGATTTATTTCCTAATCCTCTGATGATGTTACTTGGACAAGTAACGAAATATTAGGAAATAAATCTATATAAAAAATGCGTCTTGTACTACTATTCAACACTATTTATACTTGAACAGCCTACTGTTATATGCATTGTACGCCATAATGTCTATTTATTTAAATACTATTTATTTTAAATACTAGGATGACTTCCTTTTTATAACTGCTAACTAATACAAAACCTTGTGTTGCTCTGTTAGTTACTAAACTGTTGTTGTTCCTATATTTCACAGTCTCCAGGATGCACTGACTGAGTTCATCACCTACAGAACCAATGAGGATGATGAGGAGAGGGTATTCGAACTATTAGCCTCACTTCCTAATATTCCTGAAGATGTTCAAGTGAAGCATGTATCTAAGGCTTGGTCTTACATCTGGACCAGGTTCACAACTAAAGTAGAGTAGAAGATGAACTACACAAGTTCTATACTGGGTACAGGACCTAGCTACTACGCACACATATCATTATAGGAGTATACCACATTATACTGACAGTATCCAGGACTCTCTTGTTGATTTTATATGACAAATTCCATTGCCTGGGCCAACAGATTAAGCACTAGTTTTACGGGTCATATATATAGCACGATAATGAAAGCACCAAATATGCCTGTTGGTGTTCATGCTCATATTAGATAGCTATTATAGGAATATGCTATTATATTTTTATATTATACATATGCTGATATGACAGCAGCATTGGGTATTTCAAACATTTGTTTCCATTTATATTATTTTGTCCATTCAGTTGTTCATATGTTTTCAATTATTTTCATGCAAGATACTAATATAATAAATAGTAGCACAGTAATTACTATACAACATGACTGTAATAAATACTAATAAACTATATCATCACTAAAATACATAAAGTGTCAATATTATTATTTGTCAGCTCTCTGCCCTTCATGTATAAATAGACTTGACATGAATGAGGTGTTTACAGTGCAGCAAGGTGCAATTCAGTTATGTTATTTTATACAATTATAGTAACTCCAGCCAAAATTCATTACAATATCATTTCTGTGAATATTTTAATTATGTTTATGTATAGACAGCTGCATACTACATGTAATTTATATCATTTTAATCTACCTGAAACAAAAATGAATACCTGAACTTGAACTACATGTACATCATGTTATTGAGCCGTTATTATTATGATTGTACGTGTTACATAATATCAACTGTTTGCAATCCACACAAATGAGTGATGCTAGAGAGTTATTGATCTATACGCAATTCTATCCCTTTTACCTGATTGCCACATGTTTTGAGGACCACTTGTCTTTGTAATAGACTCTCAACAACTTCAACTCACAGCATGCATCAGCAAAATTTTCCCATAGAGCAAGGACACATCTTTATATGTGTTTTTATTTGAATGCCAAACTGACACTGCAAAACTGTGAAAAACAGATGTAATCCCTGTGATAGTGTGTGAGATAGAGACAAATAAGACAATTTAAAGAGGAGCACATGTAGTGCCTGGAAGAAGCTACCACAGCTATGCCTTTTGCTTTCACAATTCACATCATATTCTTTGATGCCGTAGGTTAGCATCAAATGGGGTCGTCATTGTGGATCAAGTTTTTCTATTTAACCCTGTTTCCATCTTCTTATGGAGCGCCTTCTCATTCGCTTTTCTAGCTCCAGTTGTCTTGTTATTTTTCCCACATGCTGCTCTCTCGGCAATTCAGGTACATAGTATAGTAATATTCAGAGTTGGGTCCAAGCCAGACCTCAAATCAACAATTTAAGTCATTTCTAGAATTTCGGAGGCAAGTCAAAGTCAATGTTAGTGCTGCCTCAAGTCAAGTCCGCCGTCGTGCAAGTCACAAATTAAGTCAAGTCAAAGCCAAATCAAGTAAAAATGCAAGTCAAGTGAGAAACAACTTCAAAAAGTTTTATATTATTCAAAACATTACTTTTTTTCTTTTAGTAGACATTCCAATTCATGGAAAAGTATGCCAAGGTGTAGATGAGCCAGTATGTTATACAATTATGGTGAAGAATTAGTCTATATAATATATGTAGAAATATTGGCACTACAGTCGAGACCGATTATGTAGTATTATATATTAGTAACAGTGATACAGTGTTACATAGCATATAAACAGCATATGGTATAGCACAGAGTTGTTATAACTAAAATTGGAGGTTTTGGTATTGTCAGTTATAACATTTAATTGGAGCCAAAGTACTTAGGACTCAAGTACTTAGGACTCACCAGCTGTACGTAGTATGTAGGTCCTTTTGTCAGCACCTTGATCTCTAATGTAGTAAGCTGTGTGGCATAGGTTCTGGTTCCACCACCACCACCACCACCACCACCACCACCACCACCACCACCACCACCACCACCACCACCACCACCACCACCACCACCACCACCACCACCACCACCACCACCACCACCACCACCACCACCACCACCACCACCACCACCACCACCACCACCACCACCACCACCACCACCACCACCACCACCACCACCACCACCACCACCACCACCACCACCACCACCACCACCACCACCACCACCACCACCACCACCACCACCACCACCACCACCACCACCACCACCACCACCACCACCACCACCACCACCACCACCACCACCACCACCACCACCACCACCACCACCACCACCACCACCACCACCACCACCACCACCACCACCACCACCACCACCACCACCACCACCACCACCACCACCACCACCACCACCACCACCACCACCACCACCACCACCACCACCACCACCACCACCACCACCACCACCACCACCACCACCACCACCACCACCACCACCACCACCACCACCACCACCACCACCACCACCACCACCACCACCACCACCACCACCACCACCACCACCACCACCACCACCACCACCACCACCACCACCACCACCACCACCACCACCACCACCACCACCACCACCACCACCACCACCACCACCACCACCACCACCACCACCACCACCACCACCACCACCACCACCACCACCACCACCACCACCACCACCACCACCACCACCACCACCACCACCACCACCACCACCACCACCACCACCACCACCACCACCACCACCACCACCACCACCACCACCACCACCACCACCACCACCACCACCACCACCACCACCACCACCACCACCACCACCACCACCACCACCACCACCACCACCACCACCACCACCACCACCACCACCACCACCACCACCACCACCACCACCACCACTACCACTACCACTACCACTACCACTACCACTACCACTACCACTACCACTACCACTACCACTACCACTACCACTACCACTACCACTACCACTACCACTACCACTACCACTACCACTACCACTACCACTACCACTACCACTACCACTACCACTACCACTACCACTACCACTACCACTACCACTACCACTACCACTACCACTACCACTACCACTACCACTACCACTACCACTACCACTACCACTACCACTACCACTACCACTACCACTACCACTACCACTACCACTACCACTACCACTACCACTACCACTACCACTACCACTACCACTACCACTACCACTACCACTACCACTACCACTACCACTACCACTACCACTACCACTACCACTACCACTACCACTACCACTACCACTACCACTACCACTACCACTACCACTACCACTACCACTACCACTACCACTACCACTACCACTACCACTACCACTACCACTACCACTACCACTACCACTACCACTACCACTACCACTACCACTACCACTACCACTACTACTACTACTACTACTATAATGAGTTATTATGATATGCATTGGAAAAAAATAAGATCGTTATCTTTTTGAGATTATTTAGAAAAAATGGCAGCATAATCAAATCTGTTACAAGGGCCAACATCATGTACATGTTGTACATTGATTGAATGTACTGTACTAACTGTATTTAAGGTAACAATGCATGTATTTAC
Organism: Bugulina stolonifera; assembly: GCA_935421135.1. NCBI lineage: Eukaryota > Metazoa > Bryozoa > Gymnolaemata > Cheilostomatida > Bugulidae > Bugulina > Bugulina stolonifera. Next base: position 8,491,319 of record OW285189.1, read on the forward strand.
ATAGCAGGCTTGCCAAGTTCAACTGACAAAAATCAGGGAGATTCAGCATTTGGGTGGGGGTGTCTATTTTAAGTGGGGTGCCAAAGTTTGAGTTAAAAATCCGGGAGTCTCCTGCTGAATCAGGGAGACTTGGTAAACTTGTTACATAGCAAGTTGTCTTCTTTCAATTCAGTGACAGCAAAAGGGAAGACAACTTTGTAATGATGACGCGAGGGGCAATTTTGTATCGAAGATTTTGTTGTGGGAATTCCCCGAGTTCACAATTGATTAGCCTTCGTTCCAATGATATTACATCGAGCTCACTGTCAGATTAAACGGTAAGTGGTACTAATCCGCAAACTCTTTACTCACAGTCCACAAAAAATGTGCATCTTGGCCTAAAGTATACACCAGAGACTCGTTCAGTTTCAGTTGGACAGTTGGAGTAGACAATATTTCAATGGCTTTGGTTTTTATTTACATGTACTTTTAGATTTATCTATTCGACGCGTCTGACTTAACTACAGTAATAGTTGTAAATAGTTTAATAACGAACATAACTCAAGCTGTGCTATCACTAGATATGCAACGCGATCATTCCATATAAAGAATATAGTTATTTGTTCAATGTTTTAATTTAAATTAAAATTTTTAAATACAATACATGCATTTAAAAATCAAGAATGAAAAAAAAATGATCAGTTCTTTCGATTCTTGTTCTGCTTTTAATTCTGCGCAAGCATTTAAAATAAATGTACAATTATGCTTGAGAGCCTATAAAATAGAGTATAGATGTTTAATCAGTGGAATAAAAACCTTCACCACCATTATCATCCCGTAATCATTGATATTATTTTGTTATGTCTATTCTGTGTAGCTGGGGGTATAGCCACACAACATATAACTAGTGTGAGAAAGAAAACTCAAACAGGCACTGGCTACTTGTAGTTGTACATGTATGTCTAGCCTAACACTCTGCTAGAGTGAGGATAACCTCACACTCGGTTTTAGCTGATGGGAGGGTGAGCTGTAGCCATGAACTGGCATCAGAATAGGGAATGGATGGTGGAGCTTTAAACTAGTCTACTGTGGGCATGGTTCCAATACCGGGCTGAAGGAATCATTGATCAATGATCAGAAAACAACTACCCGACTGTGTAGCAGGAGCGGTGAGACTGTCAGTCCTAGCAACAGCCTTGTAAGACTTTCGAACTGTATCTGGAATCCAATTCTAGTAAAAAGCTTTTATGTAGGCCCTATGTGGTTAGCCTAAGCAGCAGAATGCCGTGTGTGGAGTAAGATATTACTTTATTAGCAGCCTGCATGTAACGGAAAACGAGCTACTTATACTTAAAATGCGTCCTTACCGGATATGGCCCTGTTAGAGTCTCAGCATAGGCCGGCTCGGCCACCACAGTACTATAATTATCCCATGTGTTGTCTTCCAAGTTATATTTAGAACAACTGGGCCACAACACATGTATAGACATATAGAAGAAAACTAGTGTAATGTTTTGCTGTTGTTGTGCGTGTCGTCGGGGACGACCTACTTGCAAAAGTGGAGAGCCTATGAGTTGTGCTAGGCCTCCGTCATTACATGAAAGATCGACAGGTACTTGTAGTCAATAAGTTACCCAAGACGACCCATGTGGTCCCGAGTCAATGCTTGCTTGCTATACTTGGGAAAGAGTATGTTCAGTCCTAGTAAGTTGTTCGGGCATCAAGGTCGAAGACCTTATCAGCTGGAACTACCTGTACTACGAAAGAAGACTTTGTGTACGTAGTATAGAAGTGTCTTTATTGAGATCCAAGCATCAACTGAGACAATGGTAGTAAAAACCATTCGCTTTATGTGGTGTTCTAGCTTCCGGAAAATAGTTTCGGTAAGAGGACTACCTAGCGTCGTCTGGAAATTGCACAACCAGATGGCTGGCCTAAAATGCGTTGGCTATAACAAAAGTTGCTTAAAAACATATGTAAATCATGTGCAAAATCAATTACAGCTATTTCTGAGAGGTCGGTCCCAGTTACATAGGTATAAAAAAGAGTATAAATGCTCAGTAATGTAACAAGTAAGTACATGTATAAGATGTTTCTGCTCAGGCTAGTCAACATACATAAATAAGGTATGAATTGTTCATGACAAGTGCAATGCAGAATGAGTGGCTATGTCTATAGTGTTACGTGTACCATTACACAGCCCCCTCACACCAGGCCATATCTGTTCTTAGTGTCAAGGTAAGAATGTTACCATACAGTGTAGTCTCTCCTGCTACAGTGGCCAGCTCTGTCTGGACTATGCGAAGTTGTCGGGGATGATTCAGGTACTGTCCAGCTAGTTAATGTAGAGCTATCTTCCTGACATATGGTGGCTCCACGCGTTGGCGAAGGGATTCACCGAGCTGTTGGCGGCTGGAGAGGAAGCGGATCCGGGTTCTATGGCGGTAGAAGGATATGCCGGCATTTGTGTTATTTGTCCGCTATTAGTCTAATAATTTAATTGTTATTATATATTTTAGAGTGACTATAAGGATGTAGTACCAATTTGTGTTGTAAAAGTAGCGAAACAGGTAAGTTATACCATAACCTTTTAGTGCAAGGGATTTCGGTTATGTCAGTACATGTAGATGTATAGTTAGTTAGTTAGTTAATTGACTTAGTTCTATTGTTCCTTAACTTACAAAATGTACATTGTGCATGTAGTCTGGTAGTTATGCTCTAAGGCTAGGTATGTACATGTATATTTACAATATTGCTAACCAATTAAATAGAAGCGAATAACCATCGGAGTGCCTATTTCATTATTTCTATCGAGTGTTCTCTAAAATTTGTGAATAGCATTTTTGACTTTCTCTCTAAGAAGAGTTGTAAGGTCTTATTTATTTGTTCTAGTCTGCTGTCATGTCAGATCAGCAACAGCTGTTTTGTTTGAACCCCGACTGTGGTGAGGTAATACAGAAGAATAAGAAGGATGCTTACCCAAAGCGATGTGTTGAATGTGATCAACCTGTACCAGAGGTTAAAAAGCCAGAGAGATTTGAGTGCCCTCACTGTCATGAAGTGCTGAACAAAAATAAACGAGGTCTCTACCCTAAAACATGTCCAGAATGTGACAAACCAACCAACCCATTTCAGGCATTGAAGATAGATATTGTCAGATGCTCCAATAGTGTTTGTGGTGAAGAAATCAAAAAGAATAGGAGAGGGAAATACCCGAGATATTGCGGAGAATGTGATGAGCCTGTGGTGTTACCAAACATTGTAGTTCTTGAGTGCCCCAGCTGTCATGAGGAGAGACCAAGATCAACCAAAACAGGAAGATTGGCGCGAATCTGCCCACAATGTGGACACAACTATGAAATGGGTAATATATTGATATGCGATGTACATGTAATGATCCATTGAAAACATTTCTCTTCCAATCAATGGAAATACATACTCTTTAGCTGTATATAGAGTAGGCCTACAGTTAAGTGATAATAGGTTTATCAGCTCCATGAGTGTACTTCTAGATAGTACTGAGTACCTGAAAATCGTTCTTTGTATCAGAAAAATAACTAGCTTATTGTTTATTTTATATTTGTACAATGACATAAATTATACACATGATATTGATCTGCCTTTGTAACAGGGACGCTGTTACCTGTTGTATTATTGTCTTTGGTGGACATGTAGACCTAGTAACAAATGGAGTATACCCAGCCACATGGATTGGGTTTCCATGGTTCTTGTGAAACTTTGGTCACATATTTAGTAACTGTGCTAGATCCTAATCTCTGGCTCAGCCAACTAACAGTAGGAGTCTGGCCACAGTTATTAGCCCTGTCTGTATAAATTAGTGCTATTCAAATTCATAAGACTCTAACTTACTGATCCATTTACATAGCAGTATGCTATCATGTACAACAAGTCATGTGTGTATTTAGGAGCCTGGATGAGCCAGAGTATGATGAGCAGCCTTGTCTTTTTCTTTACTAATTTTGACTAAAATATTTTTCATTGTGAAGTGTACTCAGATACTGTTCTAATTGGCCAATGCATAAATTGTACACATACAGCAATCAAATAGATGTTTAGACTATAATTATACTCGCCGGGTTTTAAATATGACTTTCTGTATTTAGGAGCTTCGATGAGTCAGAGTATGATGAGCAGCCTACCCTCACAGACATACAGTTTAGTTAACGTCTACAGCTCTCCTGATCATTCTCTGTCACCAGGCTCTTCTACCAGACCAATGACACCTACATCTCCTCACAGGGGAGATAACTTGAGTGAAACCCATGCTTCACCTGGAGAACAGCCACAGCTACCATCTGACAGCAGGTAAGTGTATTTGATTGGGACACCAAATAGGGTTCTTTTGTTTGTTTTATGAGGTTTTGGTACCCTTGCACCTGATGATTATTTAATGGCAATCAGGCTGGAGAGTGTTTGCAGCAAAAACACATCTTCTTGTGTTTCAGTTTATTTGAAGGACTGAAGATATCTTCAGCACCCAACTCTGCACCACATCGTTCTGTGGTGGAGTTTGAGAGCTTTTATTCCAGTTTCACCAATACTGCTTTTGTTTTGCTCAGTTTCATAGAAGGCGGAGAATATCAGAATTATTTGAAACTGTTAAATATAATTTACAATATTTATTCGAATAATTTCTAAAGTTTGAGTACAAATATTTCCCTCAGCTCTGCCAATCCGTCTCACTGGTAGTTACTAGCAGTTGATGCTTGTAGGATAGAGTGAAAGCCAAGTTCTAATAGATAGGACTATAGCTGTGCTGTCTTACTATTTCAGGTCTATTCTTCCAGCTGTACATCATGCTGCTGACCCAGATGTTCCACCTACAGTAGTTGACCCAGTAGTTGACATAGGAAGTGATGCTACTCAGTCTCCCCTCTCACAGCTTCAGGAGGTGGATCAACAGAAAGCAGAAAGTAGTAAGTAATGTATGAGGAGGTACATTTGTATAATACCTGGAGATGACCAGACAGACAGGTACAACTCTCCTATACACTTACATGTATGTTATGTGGAGAGGTGGAGAGAATTGAGATTGTATTTTATTCTTTGCCAAAGCTGAAGCACAAGTTGTTTGTTTCAAACAGCAAAACACAAAGTCTATGAGAAGTGCATTTCATGCAGTGTCAATTGATTCCCATGACATAAACTGTTTCATTGACACTGTTGGCAGGTACTCTCATGTACTAACAGTGCAGCATGAAGCAGTGGAGTATGTTGTTTGTTACTTAATACATGCATCAACAGCTACTTATGTGAGGGCCACATAATAGGTATTATTGAGTAACGAACTATGTATGATGTAAACAACTTTGTGTCACCACTTCTCCACATTGGTTCATTTAAATTTTGCACCTGCCTCTAAATGTCTGAGAAGCAGGTGCTATTTAATATGAGGTTCATGTAGCCAGATTCCTTCAGTGGAATTGAAATGGAATAACTTGCCTTCTCCATTATACATGTAGGCCTCAATTGTTCCAATCCCCAATAAAGATTTTTATTATGCATTTTGTTATTATTGTGAATCCATTAGTTTCCATTAGTTCTCATTAGTTTCCCTCACAGTTTCGTTCTATCTGACTACAATGACATGCATGTGTTTAGTCCATCTATCACATGTATAAGAGTATAAATTAGTTGCTGATGTAGGTCTGGGAACTCCTATTTCCTTTTAATGGTATTGCATGGCGAGGTGAGCACATGCTCACTCCCTTTATAAGGTTTGTGTGTGACAGTTAAATTCAATAATGTGAAGTGAAAAAAATACTGCAAATTTTTTTATTCACCCAAGCCATTTAAATTAACTCTCATAAGTGGGTTTCTGTATTATTTTTTATTCATGTGGTAATGGTCTAAGGATAGCTGGGTTGATTGTATGCATTATTGACATTTTATGCACACACCACCAGTATCATGTGTATGGTAAAGGGACATTTCGAAAAAGACAGTTCGAAACAGGACGTTTTACAACTGGACAGTTAAAAACGGGACAGTTCGAAACTGTGTAGATTACATTTAGAAGAACACAGCTTGCAGATAATTAAATTTAATTAATTAATTTAGTTAATTAAATAAAGAAAATAGTACTAAAAATAAAAATTAGTTGAAATCTGGTGGTTGAGGTTTGGGGTTAGGCGTTTCGAACTGTCCGGTATTGAACTGTCCACTTTCGAAATGTCCTGTTTCGACAGTCGCACATTCCATGTGTACTAGCACAAGCTATTTCATGTACCCAGTAAACTAACATTAGGTACCGCAAAAAGGTGACAGAATATCCATGAAGATATTCATGCTAGAATTTTTCATTTTATGCTAACCTCAGTTTAGCTTGGTTAAAGTGTCTTGTAAATAATGACATTACGCTGGTCCCCAGCTGGATATTCGGTGAAATTATCTTTCAAGACTCTCTCATCAGTGATTGACATGATGGCTTGGTTTGTTAATTTCATTTAAAAAGATATCTGTTTCATAATCCCATACTAAAAAATCCCAAAAGTTGCTACTCCAGTTATGGAAACTCCAGTTATAGAAACTCCTGTTATGGAAAGCCAACTGTGAAGCAGCTCTGTGAATGGTTTGGAGAATCAACTTGCTGTTGATTCCTCATTGGGGTTGGTAACACCAGCTCAGGAGTTTTATCACATACATTCCCCAGTAGTAGATCTAGTATACTATTATCCTTATTATGTAGCGTAGAATAAATAACTTGGTAAGAAGTATATGTTTAATTCCATTTAATACAATTTGCCCCCCAGTTCAGAAGTAAGGGAGACCTACTTATGTGTATAAATGGGTTCCAACTGTTATAGGAGATGATAGGCTGGTGCAGATCCGAAAGCTGGCTGCTTGCTGTCGCATTTGTAGAACTAGTACCACCCACAGTTCAACATGATTTTCTGTATTTAGGAGCCACGATGAGTCAGAGTATGATGAGCAGCCTACCCTCACAGACATACAGCTTAGTTAACGTCTACAGCTCCCCTGATCATTCTCTGTCGCCAGGCTCTTCTACCAGACCAACGACACCTACATCTCCTCACAGGGGAGATAACTTGAGTGAAACCCATGCTTCACCTGGAGGACAGCCACAGCTACCATCTGACAGCAGGTAAGTGTATTTGATTGGGACACCAAATAGGGTTCTTTTGTTTGTTTTAGGAGGTTTTGGTACCCTTGCACCTGATGATCATTTACTGGCAATCAGGCTGGAGAGTGTTTGCAGCAAAAACACATCTTCTGTTTCAGTTTATTTGAAGGACTGAAGATATCTTCAGCTCCCAACTCTGCACCACATCGTTCTGTGGTGGAGTTTGAGAGCTTTTATTCCAGTTTCACCAATACTGTTTTTGTTTTGCTCAGTTTCATAGAAGGCAGAGAATATCAGAATTATTTGAAACTGTTAAATATATAATTTACAATACTTATTCGAATAATTTCTAAAGTTTGAGTACAAATATTTCCCTCAGCTCTGCCAATCCGTCTCACTGGTAGTTACTAGCAGTTGATGCTTGTAGGATAGAGTGAAAGCCAAGTTCTAATAGATAGGACTATAGCTGTGCTGTCTTACTATTTCAGGTCTATTCTTCCAGCTGTATATCATACTGCTGACCCAGATATACCACCTGGAGTAATTGAACTAGGAAGTGATGCTACTCATTCTACACTCTCTCAGCTTCAAGAGGCGGATCAACAGAAAACAGAAAATGGTTAGTGGGCGGATAGTTCTTCAATTATGTATTACGAAATAGTTGCCCAAAGTTGAGATTGTAGTCAGTCTAATGACCTTTTATATTCACAGAGTTCACATTTATGGCTTGGAATTTGCGAAAGCTGAATTCCTAACTCCAATCTCTAATCCCCAAACCCCAAAAGAAAGTTTTCAGAACATCCTGTTTCGAAATGTCCCTTTGCCCGTTGCTTGACATGTTAACAAGCAAGCAGATAGATATGGTCAGTAAGGTGAGCTACTTGCTTTGATAAAAGGGGATAGACCCAGTACTTCCTATATACTTGCGATCTCGGTCTAGCTACTCAGTCAGCCCTCTTAAACATTTTATGACCCATCCATGGATGATGAAGGTCAAGTGGTGGTGTTTGAAGGTGTAGTGATCGGCACTGCAGTGGCTACAAATCTAACATTGATATCTATAGAATTTTTGGCTGTCTTTCTTTCGTATTATGTATTGAGTATAATCAAACTCATGGCAGCCACTGTGACTGCCATGATACTCCCCTACCTGCAGTAGCTAGACACACTACTATTAGATATTGTTTCTAGTTGGGATGCTGCTGCATGTAAGCAGTTTCATTTCATATCACTAGACATGATAGAAATATAGACCTTCAGTGTTATCTTGATTTACATGTACATGTACAACTCTAGCTATCATCGGGTTGATAATAATGATGATTGTTATCATTATTGCATCATCTAGGTCACATTTTTCAAACAGTTTCATTTCTCTCCTACATATACCTGTAAATATACATGTATTACTAGGATCTGGCCTCCCCAAGTATTATATTTGGTATATAATAGTTGCTGTCAGAGGCAAGTTGTCCCTCAGTCTGGGAAAGACTCGATTCCTCATTGTGGTTGGGAACACCAGCTAAGGGGTTTTATCACATACTTTTCCCTGTAGTAGATCTTGTAGAATAAATAGCTTGGTAATAAGTTCATGTATGTTAAATTCCATTTAAAACAATAGCTGCCCCCAATTCTAGAGGTCTGTGCTGTAACTTGATATATAATAGAGGCTGTATAAATGGGTTCCAACTGTTATAGTAGATGATGAGGCTGGTGCAGATAATAAGCTGACTTGCTTGCTGTCGTGTTTGTAGATCCTCCAAGTAGTACCACTCACAATGGAGATGGACCACATAGTGTTCATGAGTCACATGGACCACATAGTGTACATGAGTCACATGGACCACATAGTGTTCATGAGTCACATGGACCACATAGTGTGAATGAGTCACATGGACCACATAGTGTGCATGAGTCACATGGATCACATAGTGTGAATGAGTCACATGACATGTCAGAGTCCTGGTGTATAGTTGAGAGAGATTGGTAAGTTAGGGCTGGTTCTAAATGAGAGCATATCTCGATAACCACAACAATGTAGAAACCAGTCATCAAATTGTCTGGCATTTGATGACATGTTAGTAACTTATGATCTCAATCTGATCAGATGGCTATTTAGTACAGTATAATATAGTGCAAGCTCATCCAGTTAATGTGATTGACTGATAGCTAAACACAAATTTCTGGAATGATTCATCATTAGTACAACATTCACAACAGTTCTGATTGTGTGATCTACATGTACAATGTATGTACCCTGGACATCAAGCCCATTAGTTTAAGTTAAAGTATTAAGGAAATCATGTCTTCATGTTGACATTCAAAATCTACAGGTATTAAGCTTCCATTTGAGTATTTGTTTGACTTCCTAGACCCAGGGGTTCAGGAAATACGAGTTGTAAAACTGGACTATCTCCAAAACCGCTTGCAGGTATAGGCCATGACGTCGGTGCCGGAAAAACACCGAACAGCGGAATGGAATTCACCTAACAGCAGATGAATTTAACAGAATAGAATTTCTTTGTATGCCTCACTTATAACATGACATTGGTCCATTATAACCAGCATTTTTCTGTTATGAACTCATAAAATCCTTGCACAGCTCAACCATAGTCATTTACAATTATAATTGTGGGTAACTTCCCATAAATAATTTGGCAGTGATTAGAAAGTACCTCAGGCTATAAATTGCTGATATATTGTTGGATATTTTACCATATATTAAAACATATTTGTTAGTAAAGGTTACTATATGATTACTACTACAGTGGTGCAGCAGCCTGGCATCAACATCACAGGTCAAAGGTCACCAAAATGATTTCTCATCTAGCTAAGTTTGTACGACCGTTTTTTCTACAGGGTAGATTTCTGAATGTACTAGGCCCACGAAAACAACCAATAGCTCAAATTGAAGCTCAATACCTCTAAATTGTGACTATACATGTGAAATAGTTTCCCTAATGCTTTAATCTGTAAGAATAGAGTTCAGTGCAGTGGTAGAAAGTAGACTTTAAAAACTGGGCATATTAATCCATTAGGTCGGCCTATGTGAAAACTAGTGCTGGGCGGTTTTGATTCGCACTTGGAATTCAGGTTTTTCCCGTATTTTTAGTAAATTTGAAAACAACCAAAGTCATCTGCAACTACTTGGTTTTTCTTAACTTTGAAAAAAAGGAATCAAATCGCTAATATAATTATGAATTTTGGGATCTCCGCATAAGATGGCCTAATCGATTAATACATCCAGTTTTTCCAGGCCTACTCTCTACCACAACACTGAAATACTGAAAACAATCTACTACACTTATAATTATTATAACTATGCTGTTCACAGGCACTTTTTAGAAATTTGTGTCTACAGTATTTGCATAGTTTCTCCTATTTTATTTTTTTACTTTTTAGTGTCAGTAAAGAATTCAGTGCTGGAGAAGTTCAATATGCCAGCAAAAGATCAATTTCTGCTTCAGGTATGCTGTTGTTTAATTACCCAATTGTTAGCCTATCATATTTTTAAACAATGTTATTTAATGTGCATGCTATTTATGTAAGGACATTGAGTAATCATGAAACTAGATAATGCCAAGCCTAAATAAAACGGCTCTAATAAACAAAATACTGCATTTCGGGGCCATGAAAAACCATACTTTATATTTTACATTTTGTTGATAAACTTGTTTAGATAAAATGTGTCATTATATATGTTGTAAAGCCTCCCTTGCTAGGGAAATAGCATCACAGTCAATTTGAAAAAAGTTATTTCAATATATAAAATCATACCTCCCACCCCATGCCTCTTTTAAAAATCTGATACATATTTAAAGTATGACTTTTTATGGCCAAAGGGAGTTTTCTCTATCATTTTTACAGATATCGAGCCGCTGGCAGCCAAATCACAGAAAATGTTGTCTGACGATAATCAAATATCACCACCATCCAGCCCACTACATCTTGCACAACCATCTCCTGATCAGTCACCGCCAAACCAATCACTATCAGAGTCATTGCCAGATGAGCCAACACTCAACCTACCACCACCGGAGATACCACTATCAAACCAACCACTGCAGAATCACTCACCATCAAGTCAACCACCTCAAAACCATAAACCACTGCTACCTGAAGAGGATGTACTAGGATTACGACAACAAATTCAGTCCCAAACGAGTACCGACCCAGCTTTGGCTAAAGCTGTTCGTGTGCTATATCAGCCCAGAGCTGACCCTGCTGTAGCAATGTCTGCTACTACTTATCAACCAAGGATGTCTTCTACTGATCCCCATCTAGCTACTAGCCTCAGAGGACCTGGTGAGGAAGGGCAGGGAGAGCACTACTCTTCATCCGATGCAACAGCAACAGACCCCAGTCTAGCCAATAGAGTGCAAGAGGATCCTAACTATCCCCACCCATCGGAAGGTGCAGACAGCGATTTGTCTAGTACCATTGATAAAGGTGATGGATCCAAATCCCAATGCGGACAGTCATTCAGTAATGGAAATGATAACTCACATCCACACAACTCTGGGCTATTCACATGGTCACAGAAACATCACAGTCACTCGCATATTAAACTGGATGATAGGCTCAGCAAGACTTGCCCACCCAGATCAATGGATCAACCTCTAGATAGTTGGGATCTCAGCCTTGAGCTGTTGTCTCTCAATTCTCACAGCTCTGGGGATCCGTTCAGCTCATCTTTACAAGCTAGTGGCATGGATAATAAAGGAACTTCAAACCAAGGGAGTTTACCTGGCCTATACAAGCCACAGCTCTGTGAGGAAAATGATGATCAACATGAATATAGAAGTGAAAAGAACGGTGAAGGAGACATTGGTACAGCTAACCCTCAAATGGAACCTGGATATCAAGGTGAGGGTGATTCTCACAGGAATTGTGACTTTCAAGGTGAAGATGCCACTGAAGGAGGCCCACAGATTCACAGAAGTAGAGGAGAGCATGAACCAGTAGCTCATGAGTTGTCATCTAGTACAAGTGATGCCAGAACCTTCCCAACAGATTCGACAAGTGGAAGCTCTCATCGCACTGTCAATGAATCAGGAAATGTTCAACCGGCAACTGTTGATAGTGATGGGTGTCCCGTAGATGTTCAGCCTCCACAACAACCAGAGCCTCCCACTCAGCAGAATTATATCACTGAGCAGTCATTAACGCTAAGTTTGCCACCAGATGGCAACTACAAACAGTGGCTACGGGACACTCAACAGGACCAATCACAAAGCTTGCCCAACCCCAAACACCCGCAGAAACAACCAGTACCTGGAATAGCAATGAGGGTAGTTGATGGTCAGGGAGATGGCCAGCACAAAGTAGTCACAGCTAATAGCACATCTAACAAAATAGAAATAGACAGTCAGCAAGGCGGGCCTCTAGATAGACGTCGGATGTCAATTAATGGGGAAGATGAGTGGGGAGATGGAGAAAAGCAGAATGACAAAAGTGGACCACAATTTCCTGGATTTGTGTGTACTGGACCTCAGCAAGCTCAGGAGCAATCAGCGTTTGGACCAGGCAGCAAACCAGAAGGTAGAATATTTTAATGTTACATAAGAGTCATCAGTTTGAATTAAAGGTATGCCTATATATTCTACCCGTAATTTCGTCGGTTTCTCGTGTTCATGTTATTGTTGTCCTCTTTATATTCTCTCTCCCATATACTACGTCATCTAAGGGGATACTAATTTGTTAATCAAAATAATTCCTATCGGCAAGTGTACTTTAATGTAATTCCATACTATCAGTTTTCTCTTAATGCTCACATGTACTTTTTTGTTTGCTCTCCTTGAAAAGTTATTGTAATGTGGAAATTCGAGAAGTTATTTGTTGAGTGGGGTAGTTACCAACATGTATGTATTGTAGAGTAACATCAACCCAGGCAGCTGGTTAAAATATGCGATAATAACTGCAGGATTTACCTTTTGCAGCTTTCAAGATTGAATAATATAATGTTTTGTTGTTGGTATTACTTTACCCCCATTAATTAGGTTGACCTACAATAGAGGAAATATATCTAAATTTCTCATTCTGTACCTACATTTTGACAGTCTTCATGTAGATTGTCAAAGAATCTAGATGCAACTATATTACTAATTTTAGGGCTTCTAAATCAATTGGTAGAGAAAGGATTGGTGGAAGCTGGTGGTCCAATTGATCAACAACTTTTGCAACAATTGGCTACTCAAGGTATGATCATATAAGTAGGCCTACATATTTGTATATTATTTATTGCCTCAGCAAGAACCCTCTTTGGTTTTGTAATTAAATATTTGAATAATATTATAGTAATGAACAAAGTCAGTTCTGAATAGGTTCCTTCATTACTAGTTGATTAGTTTACAGGAATTATTAATGATTGGTTTAAGGTGAAGGTCTGCCTGCTACAAGAGACAGTGACAACTACAGTAGTGAAGATGAATTTGGGAGCTCAGTTGACCCCAAACCACTCAGAAGGCGGGTGAAATTAGAGGAAGATCGTAAGTTATCCATTCATTTCTGCTAAGATTTCCAGTCAGCTGCAATTGATATCTGTGTGCAAAGAATTGCATTGTGAACATGGTAGCCTACTATGCTAATGCCATGACTTTTTATATCTACTTTTGGTAGTTCGCTTTGATATAGGCGTAATTTCCTGGCCATTGCAACTGCTCGTACTATACATGTAGTTGTATGATTTATCTAGATGACCCACCCTCTAAAAACACCAGAAGCCAATCTGCTTCCGCTGCTGCTGCTGCCAATGAGGCTGGGACCAACACCAGACTTCCTGGTATAAATATTATAATATATGTTTTTAAATAGTTAATCACCCATGATCCACTTTATTGGATATTTTGTTGCAAACTACAATGTAGCTTTAAATGTATTCATCTGCTTTGTAAATCAGCCGTTACTGCATATTACAGATTACCATGCCATTATGTATTATATTGTTAAAACAAGTGTTTCACAAATTACAGTTTTCATATGTGCACTATGGCCCATTTTAGGAAACACCAGAGCAGAAATTGACGTTGTTACTGCTTTCAAAGATATGAAGTCCAAGATTGATCAAGCTAAAAAGTCTTTACAGGATAGCAAAGTTTTAAAAAAGCTTCTGGAGAATGAAGAAGAAGAGTACATTCATATTCTTGTGCGTCAAGCTAACGCAAAGTTTGCGACATATGAGGGGAACTTGAATAGTCAAAAGAATCGCGGCTCAAGTAGTACAACAATAGCAGTAGCAGAATCTGAGAATGGCCTAAGGAAATTCTTCAATACCCATGCAAGAAAGTTAAGCCCGATGCTAAAGAAATTGCATTTGCCAGAGGTAACAACACATTTAGTGGGTGATTCATTCGCCTTGACTTGAGATATTGTTTAACATGTTTTCCTTAAAACTCCCAGTTGTTGCATGGGCTGCATTGATTCGGAATTTAGCTTAATAAGTGTAATTTTATTAGACATGTACATGCCATTCTAATACATATAAATCTTATATGTATTTATATTTGAAGTTGCTAACGCTAGAGTTGGCCACTGGTCGAAGTGTGAATAGGGCTGCTCAGTCACAAGTACATAACAAGTAAGTAAAAAAAGTTTTAAACTCCATGGCATAAATTTTTGATGAGACGATTTTATAGCTTCTACCACATGATCGAAAGGTGATAAATACTAGATCGCACAGGATATATCTGCAAGTTGCTCAAAAAATAATTTTTTTTAAGTTACTAATTAAATGATCAAAGTCGAATATTGTTCACAAACACTCACATGCTCATCCAATGGTGTACGTTTATGTATGTTCCTTGATAGATGGCATTACCAATAACCATTTTTCGTATTACTTTCAAATTGTAGTAGGCTAAGCGTGAACACATGAATTGAAGCACTGTTGTTTATGAGATACATTGTGCATGTCATTTTCTTTTACATCAAAGGAACACTGTCAAAGTGACATTCAAAATGGTTCTGGCAAATAGCATTTGCAAGCAGTTTGAGCAGTTGAAAATTGAACCTGTGGTGGAGATGTTAACTAACCTTGATGCTTTCACTGAGCCTAAATTGATCATGAAGAGAGGGTAAGCTGAAACCTATATTACTGTATAAAACTCAATCTATGCACATAGCCTTGGGACCCCATCTTACTAATTTGCAAGCACTAACAGGCCTCATCAATTCCCAGGGTGTATGAAAAATAATTTTTGAGCCCTGCTCACCTCTATGTTGCATTGTCAGGATCACTGGGTAACACATGCACTTTGAATCAGACCATGCACCGAAACCAACTAAGTATTGAACCAGAATACACCAAATGACCAAGTGGATGGTATACTGAGCTTTGTTATAAATATAACATTTTCGTGATTATTGCCATGTGTATAAAACCAACATCATGTCAGGTCTGATCTGTATAGTATATGCAATTATGATTTAGAGTTTAGAAGTGTTGAGACATTTGATCTGACGGTTTAGCTCGTACCGACCTGGTACAGTCCAGGTGTCTAGTCTTATAGAGGACCGAAACTTACACTTAGTACTGTCATAGTGAAGCAGTGGAGTAAATCTTGAGAGAGCAATACTAGTCTAGTGAGATGTTACTTGTTCAACAGTTTGTTTGCAATTGATTACCATGAGAAAGGCTCAAAAGCCCCTAACACTGAGGTGAGGACTGAGTTGGGTAGACTCGGGCACTATCCCAAAAAGTCATAAATACAGGTTAATAAGATAACATTTATGGTAGCTACAATAAAAAGAATTTTAATCAAGACATTTGTGATGCTAAAACTTAAAGTTCAAATTGAACTTGTGTTTTCAATGGGCCATACTTCCACACCTATATCGATTATAGTTAATGAGTTTAAAAAGAAAGTCAGCACATGTGTGAATCTGAGTAGGATCTTCTTTTGGCACTTGCATCATTCCAGCACTCCAGTTGGTAGCAACAGTTACTTTTAATGTGATGCCTTTATTCTCCATGTCATTGGAGCTGCCTTTTCACCATCGGTAATAGCAGCTATGATACCTCTTGCAGCATGCAACAGTCTGGGTTTCATAACCTCCCTTAGCTGAATTCTCTGCCTAAGCCTGAAAAGATATTAGAAAATCCACTATAAAACAACACAGATTATCACTACTACAATCAACATTATACACATACATGTGTATGTATTTAGTATTACACTGTAGTAGGCCAAGAGGTGAATCTTCATTTAATAAAGCATATTGCTGTTCTGATTATCTACAGCATAGTTTCAGTGTAAATTCCAAGTTTTATGCATACTGGACTGATTTTGGCAAAATCATGTCGAGTTTTTAAATTTGGCTGTAGGCATTTTCGGCGACATTTGATTGGTCAACAATGCATGGAATAAGTGCCGTAGGTTTCACTTAAAGTTTAACGGCTCAACTTTGGCATTATATCATTACACACGTTATTTTTTCCACAGGATATGGTTTTAATTATATTGTAATGGTTTTTGGGGGTTGTGCTGTCATCCTAAGACGACTCCCTTGTCCAAAATCAAGAGCCTATGAGTGGTGCTAGGCCTTCTCATTACATGAACGATTAACAGGTACTAGTAGTCTAATAACTACCAAAGACGACCCATATGGTCCCGAGTCGATGCTTGTTTACTATACTGAGAAAGAGAGTGATCCGACCTAGTAGGCAGTTCGGGTTGCAAGGCCGAAGATCTTAACAACTGGAATGACCTATCTACGAAATGAAAGTCTCTGTATATAAGTATAGATGTGTCTTTATTGAGACCAAGCATGAGCTGAGACAACAAACATAAAAACAGTGTGCTTTATATAGTATCAGAACTTCCGGTAAAAAGGCCGACATAATGTCGTCCGGAAATTGCGCAACAACATGGCGGCCAGAAGCCCGATGGCCGACCCAAAATAGGTCGGGTTTGACAAAAGATGCTTAAAACCATCTAGATCATGTACAAAATCAATATCAGGCAATTCTGAGAGGTCGGGCCTCTTTACATGGGTATAAAAAGGACATAATTGCTCAGTAATGCACATTATAAGTATATAAATGATATGTAATTATAAGTGTATGGTTAGAACATGCATGACAATGTAGGTATGAGTAACAAGACAGCTAAGTGCAAGATATCAAGAGTTAAATAAGTAGAGCTGTGGCAACTACTAGGCACTTAGCGTGCTATAA
The DNA here is from genome assembly GCA_935421135.1 of Bugulina stolonifera. NCBI lineage: Eukaryota > Metazoa > Bryozoa > Gymnolaemata > Cheilostomatida > Bugulidae > Bugulina > Bugulina stolonifera. The sequence continues at coordinate 8,508,577 of OW285189.1, forward strand.
GGTCCATCAGGCTAGCTGAGGTCGTATAGGCAAATGTTCGAACCATTACAATATCATGTATTGTAGAATATAAATAGTTACAAAATGAAATATTTTATAACTTTAAAATAAAAGCTTCAATCTATTCTTATGAATAAATTAATTTAACATTTAATCTCAGAAAAAGATAATCATTTTATTGAATTAAATTGATATTTTAATTTCATGATACAAATATAGCCAAGGCCGTAGCAGCCTAAGAAAAGTTGGTGGGGCAAAAAAATCAGGCCAGGGGGCCCCCTGGCGACGTCCGGGGCAGCGCCACGGCCGCCGACACCCTGAGGGTGCTTTTCAGAAAAAGAGCAAACTTGAAGCAATTCAAGTTTATGAAACATACCTATGTAAGAACATCAAATATCATCCAGCCTCATACATATACATGTATACATTGAATCTGTTCACAATTATGACTGAAAGTAAATTTCATTCAACTCTAACGACATGTAAAATACTTTACTAGTTAACAATGATGAAAAACACACAGTGGAATGAAGTACAGTGTAGAGCTAACTAATCTACAAAATGCAGATGAAAGCATGTTTCTTTCCTACCATATTTCGTCCTATAAGATTGAATGACATGTAAATTTATTGACAACAATGTATCGCTGACAGATAGCTGAATCCGAAAAAGTGTATTCAATTGAAAACTAATATAATTGTTTGGATTTTCAAAGTCCAGTACATGAAACAGAAACTTTAAACACCGATCTGATCACGATATTAAATTGGCTAGATTTTGACTCTGCAATGTTAAAAGTTGGGACAGCCCTGAATATAGCACTCAGCACCATTACATTATTACTACATACACACAAAAAATTTGTTCACACCGACTACTAAAATCAGTGATTATCATCCCAAATCCACAGGTTTGTGAAATCCCATCATATCTGTCTGTATGTACGTCTATCACAGCAATAGATTTTTTATTACAGGCCTAATGGTATTTGGATGGGTACTTGGAATGCAGAGAACATGACAAACAAGATACTGCAGTACAAGTACTATATTCATGATGGACATCATTTTTCTGATGAAGGATATGAGTGGTTGGGAGAAACTTCTTTGACAAAGAGTCTTGTTAACCGATATCTCTACTTTCCAAGTAATTTATTGATATTATATTATTAACGTGCATTGTTGAGCTTAATATAATGTAGTGATGTCAGCTGCGGTTCAATGGTTAATGTGCTGATCTTTTGACCTGAGGGGTCGCAGGTACAAGTACCATGCACTCTTTTTCTGAAAGACGTACTTTGGGTCTAATGCCAGCAGTTCCCTCATACTTAGGTATGTAGGTTCACTAGCTAGTTACAAGGCAGTAGCACAATAGTATAAATATTGTTTTCTCTCTGAACATTTGTAGGTGGTGAAAAAGAAATGACGGTATATGATGGTGTAGTTCAGCTCAAATCGGACACTACCTACTTCAAGAAATTCAAGGTATTAGTTGGTATTAGCAATAGTACCAAATCACAGGAGCAGGAGAGAGGTGTTCGAGAAATGCTTCCCCACTGGTGTGATGAAATACGGAAAGGGATGTCTATTCGATCTCTAAATACCTGGATCTTACAAGTGTTGAACAGGCAGGTCGAGTGTCTCTCAAGATTTGTCAACTTCACCAAAGATACAGACTATCAACGACTAAAAGATGCAAAGCAGCTGGTAGAGAAGGTAAAAGTTTGTCCCAAGTTTCGATGTTCCAGACTTTGACGTAATAAAATATTGCCGAAATATTACCACTTGTACACTAGGCTTCCATGCTGACCCCTTGATTGAACCTTCTTCCTTCAAAGACTTGTGTTTGTGAGGAACATAAGTGTAATATAAGCCCCAATGACATCAGTCATCCATACAAGAGAGAGTAGTCAACTTTTTAGACGTGATATGATTTATAAGACGAAATGATCATATTCCTTTTCTTCTCTGCGACCAAATATTTTACACTCGGGCATAAAATAGCTCTCTCCTTGCAGGACATTAAAAAGAGACAAAATGCAAAGTAGCAAAATACACATGTGCATTGCATTATTGCTTTTGAAAAAAACAACCCTTAAGTTATTTCGGCCAGATTTGAAAAGGTAGCATCCACGGTGTAACAACACTGACTGAACTGCAATATTATAGTTGGTTGTGGCAACTATGTCTGTAAATACAAGTAGGATTGCAACTATGCAATCACTCAGTAGCAACCATGTGTGTGGGCTGCTTTCTTTCAAATTCATTTGTTGACTAAATGACCACTGTTATACAAATCTTAGTTTGTATTATATATTTAGTTGAATTGTCACAGATATACTTTTGGCACATTTTGCCAACCACCTACGTGGCAAATCATAATTATATAAAATTCTTAATATTGTTTTCTAACTCTATCTATCAAATCTCAAAAATTACTTTGCATATTTTTCTTTTTAGGTGTTTACAGAGTACATTCTACAGACATACAATGACCATCTTCAGCTTGCTAGTTCATCCAACACTAGCTCAGCATTTGCCTCCCTTGCAGGACTTCTGCACATAGCTAAGCAGTCATTCCATGATCGGTCACCACACACAAAGTATGCTCATCATATACCCCAACTGATTGCAGCTACACTTGCTAACAATTTCGCCATCCCAGCTCTTAATGACCGAGAAGATCTAATAACTTCTGTATTAGCAACTCTTCAAGGAGACGGGAAATTTGTTAAGTAAGTAAGCTAATGGCTCTGTCAGATGGTTGTTCTTCTTTTCTTACCTAGAATTGAATGCATATGCTTACACCACAGTGTCTCTATTTTAAATTAAGTTGATGTCTATTTTTTAGAGCATAAAACTTGTGTATATTTATGCCGTAAGCTTTCTACTTCATATTGAATGGATTTTAAGTTCTTGGAAAGCATAGCATTGATTCCACTGTAGGAGCGTCATTGGTTGATGTTGTGATGAAATACATGCATCCCTGTGGATTTGTGACTGTTCGAAAAAGACAGTTTGAAACTGGACAGTTCAAAACTCCAAACCCAACCCCCAGATTTCAACTAATTTTTATTTTCAATATTATATTTTTTGTTAATGAATTAAATTAATTAATAAAATTAATTATCTGTGAGTTGTGTTCTTCTAAATGTAATCTACACAGTTTCTAACTGTCCTGTTTTGAACCGCCTTTTTCGAAATGTCCCTTTACCTATTTAAACTTACAGGGATATTGCAATCTCGCTGACTGAATCATTTGAGTTTGCAAAAAAAGACCACACATGGATTTTACTTATACCACTATTCCATATGTTGGATGATGCCAATATGGGAATACTTGTGCAACGAGGCGATGATTGTGACAAACAGCAATGGTGGGGAGTAGCTGGCATCAATTCTCATGTAAAAGATTTGCACCGCAGTTATCCCAATATGTAAGTTTGAGTTTATAAATCTACTGGCATAATCTCTCTGTAATCTGCTAATGGATGTGAAACTGCATAAAGGCATTGAGAACATGGATGATCTGTCATAATTTGCTCTTTTATCAACTTACTAAAAAATTCAAGTTTCATTCATGCTGTAGTTACATATCGATTTAAGAATTTAAGAATATTAGGTTTAATCATCTCTTTCATGGACTGTTATCTTGGACATGACATTTTTTTCTGCTGATCCATTTTACTTGTGTACACTTAAATTCATCTTTCTAGAGATGCATGGAAGCAATGGCTTTTCTGGCTGTCTCCATATTTTTCCGTTGATCCTATTCTGCCCTATACCTTTCTGGCATTGCTCACAGACTATCAGCTGACAAACCTAATAGAAAGTGAGAATGATGTTGCCATGTATCATCTTCCCCTTGATGGTATCCTGGCTTGTGCTCGTTTCCATGCCATATCGGCTTCTCATAAGGTATTGAACTGTAATATATGCCACTTTTAGTCCACTAAACGCTACAGTAGTCACTATAAAACTTATTTATCATTTTGTTTACTTCATAGACTATAACTTAAAGGAGTTATGTCATGTGTTTTGAGGTAGCATTGTGACACCCTCAGCTATTTAGCAGTGCAATATATTCAGTGGTAGCTGGTCAGGTGTGGGCAAGAGGACACAACTCTGCTTATAATGGCACAAATGCAACAAACCTAAATAAGATAGGCTGCCTTGAGCGTAGATGTAAACCACATGTCATAACCCCTTTAAATATTCTTTGCCTGATTTTTTATATACGGTACATGTAGACTACAAATTACTGGTTTATTTTTTTTACATGTTGTGTTGTAGGTTGAAAAAATAGTTGACAGCCTCTTGGACCTTTTGAAGAAACTAAAGGCTCAGCAGCCAAGGTTAGATTTAAAAAAAATTATATCTGTATATTTCGTTTAACTCATCTAATTTGGTCACCTGGTAGAATGGTAAATAAATTTACCTACTGTTTTTCTGAATTGCATTGTAGAAATTTGTTGAGAGTGGAGCCTGTTTGCCTGCAACTCGTGAAAGAATTTTTGGAGTTGACACTTCCTGTGTACTCTACTATCGTAAAGGAGGAATTCTTCGGTGCTGTGCAAGTTTACCTGTTTATAATGGAATACATTTTGGCTAATGATGTCAAAAGTTCTGTGTCAGAGCTTGGAGCTCACCTGGTGTTTTACTCTGACCGAATGGTGTCAACACTGACAAGTATTCCTGGGAGTAGCTTCATTTCTACACATGAAATCCAGGTCAGTTTGAAGATAGTATAGCAATGAAATCTGGTTGCCTAATGCATGCTCGCGATGGGTTCTTGTCAGAGGGAATTGATCATTTCACAATTATAACTATATTCTTGCTGCAGTTCATGCAGAAACATATTGCTTTCCAGTCTAGAGTCTACAAAACGACTGAAAAGCATAGTGAAATGGTGCTTTTGTAGTAAATTAGCTCCGCCCTAGTACTCAGTTCGAGTCTGGGTGGACTCGTACATGAATTAATCTAGAGTTGCAAGAATGCGTGAAAAAACTCACTGGGGCAAATATGTAATGTTGGAGTAATATTATAATATGCAATCTCGGAACAATATAAGAATGTACAGTATCAGATAAATGCAAGAATATAAGATTTTATGCCAATACGGCACTGCTATAAGCATCAGATAGGTCCTATCGGACATGTAGTTCCCATACTTTCCTAGAAGCAAGAGCAGAACATTTGGACTCGTCTGCTCACAATCCCTGGACAAGTACCAGAATCCCTGGACATAGTTTGTGTGTATATTATTTGAATGAAATTCATTTCTGAAAAATATCAAATTATCTATTTTAGTCGTATTTAGTGGCTTTTGAAATATTTTCTTCTATGTAAATGACGTTTTTTTGGGTTGTATCTTGTATTTTATGAGATTTGGTAACATTTTTTTCATAAATAAAAAATAAGGACAGCTGGAAGATTGGTAGGGACAGACAAAAACCAGGGGGTGTGTAGTGACGACAAACGTCACAACTGTCACAACACCGACAAACGTCACAACAATTTTTCGACAAACGTCACAACACCGACAAACGTCACAAAAGTGCACCGACAAACGTCACAACACCGACAAACGTCACAACAATTTTTCGACAAACGTCACAACACCGACAAACGTCACAACAATTTTTCGACAAACGTCACAACACCGACAAACGTCACAACAATTTTTCGACAAACGTCACAACACCGACAAACGTCACAAAGGTTCAACGACAAACGTCACAATGCCAACAAATATCACAAATTTTCAATAAAATAACACCATAACACCAAAAAATGATGCTTTTTGCTTTAATTTGCCCTTCAATTTGATTATTGTTTGCTGTGTTTTAAAAAGTGAAGAAAACCGAAGATAGTTAAAAGCAGAGTGGGACAACTTCCAATTGAGAACATGGAATCAAGGATACAATTTTTTCGCTAAAAATCAAAACAGCTGAGCAGAAGCAGATCTACTTCTGCACAGTTGTCTTGGTTTTTAGCAAAAAAATTGAACCGATAATTTAATGTCTTCTATGTGGAGTTGTCATACTCTGCAGGCTATATAGCGAGTATAATCATTTAATACTAACTACATGTATCTACTCGTATAATAGCACACGCATATAACATGTTGATTAAAACTGAAACAAGTCTTTACTGGACGTCAACAATGATTGTAGCAAAATACGAATAGCTAGGATCACTCAGGTAAGATAAAAACACCAATTATTGCCGGGAATGTCAGGCTAAACGAATTATGGGATAGAGGTTGCTTCCCAATATGATAATTGCATCGAGTCGCATCTCGGTTTTTGATACGATTTTCTATAGGACAATTTTGTCGATTTAAATTGAGAGCGAATAATTTCTGAAAAAAATAATTATATCAAAACATTGTGTAGCACTATGTCTAGTAGTAGAGTAGCATATATTTTTAATTTTATGTGGATCCTTGCATTTACATGTAGTTATACAGTGATGTACTTTGTTAGCAAGGAATTTATAGTTATAGTTATACATTTAATAGTGATAAATAAGCAGGAGAGTTCCACCTGTCTTCATATTCTAGAAGCAGATGGTTCTAGGATTAAGGTGTCATAACATATTCCCTTTAGATCTGTTGCCTGCAGCTGCATGGTATTTTTAATTTAGAGAAGTGGTGGTGCATGTGAGACCTAGGCTACAGTGTATGTGTACAAATGTAATGCAAAACTTCGGCCCTTTGACCAGAATGCGATTCAATGCAATTTTCATATAGTACACTGTACATGTAGTTAAATGGCCATTAAAGGATATTTCGTTTAGCTTGCCCATATCTGGTAATAGCTGGTGTTTTCATCTTTATTGAGTGATCCTTGCCATTCATATTTTGCTACAGTCATTGTTGCCATTCAGTAATGACTTGTTTCAGTCCTAATTAACATGTTATACTCACATGTATATCATACATGTACATGCATATTATCAAAATACGTGTGGTTACAGTCGTATTGAATGATTATAATTTATTAAATGAATTCATTATAATATAGGCTGCATAGTTAACAGCAGAGTGTGACAACTCCCAATAGAGGATACTAAATTAACAATTCAATTTTTTCGCTAAAAATCAAGATGGTTGGGCAGAAGCAGGTCTACTTCTGCTCAGTTGTATTGGTTTTTGGCGAAAAAATTGAATTGCTAATTTCATGTTCTCTATTGGGAGTTGTCCCACTCTGCTTTTAACCATCTTCGGTTTTATTCAGTTTTGAAAACACAACAAACAAAAATAATCCAATTAAAGGACAAAACAAGGCAAAAAGCATTACTTTTGGTGTTATGGCATTATTTTATTGAAGATTTGTGATATTTGTTGGCATTGTGACGTTTGTCGTTGAACCTTTGTGACGTTTGTCGGTGTTGTGACGTTTGTCGAAAAATTGTTGTGACGTTTGTCAAAAAATTGTTGTGACATTTGTCGGTGTTGTGACGTTTGTCGGTGCACTTTTGTGACGTTTGTCGGTGTTGTGACGTTTGTCGAAAAATTGTTGTGACGTTTGTCGGTGTTGTGACAGTTGTGACGTTTGTCGTCGCTACAGGGTGCCCTGACAAAATCTGGACACTGCAAGTATGGTAGTTACAATAATACAATGTATAGAGGTAAGTCAGTATTTACGGCGTTTTCAAGAACATGGTCATTATACACAATTATTTCCTTTCAACAAGGTAGATATCAAATGTTTCATACATTATTTCTATCTACATGTATATGGTTATTATTTATCTTCTAAAGTTGGATTGCACCTCGGGGTCCGAGTTGATAATATCCATATATGTGTCAAGGGGTTTGACCATACTTTATGTATGTAATCTTGTTCTTGGAAGGAATTTTCTTTCCGTGCATCCAGGCATTCAGTTCCATATCTGTGAAAAAACTCGTCCCTGACTTGGGCTTGACTAGTGCACCAGCTACTTAGAGATCAAATTCCTTGCAAGAAAAAGAGCGTTTGTGTATATCTTTATATGTGGTCCAACGAAAGTAAGTTTGTAAGTATACATGTAGTTATTGTGATGATGAGGAATTGGATGCTGTGAGAATTGCCATTGCGACAGGCCACAACAATGTGTTGGGTAATGCCTTGAGGTTCGGTAATTGCATGCCTTTAATTATTGTAAAGCTGGTACAGTTTTTATCATCTTTTGTAGAGGTGGAACTTCCTGTTTGGCTGTGGTACTGACCATACTCAGATTTCCGAATGGTGGTCCAATCAATGCAAAAAGACATTCAAGCAGCGACTCGTAAGGGTAAATGATTGTTAGCAGATAATATTCTAAAGTTCAACCCTGTTTATCTTTGTCTATTTTATATACATTTATATATAACTTTTAGTATCAGATATACAATTCATGTACCCAGACACCTTTCTTGGGCTAACAGGGCACACAGCTAGTACAAAAGCAATGTTATAAAAACACAACTAAGTGTAACAGCTAGTTCAGATAACCAATCAGAATACAGCATGCCTAAAGTATGGTACCAACAAATAGGGCAAACTTTCTATAAAAAAAGAAATTGGAATTGCAACTCCTCAACAATAATAACTATGATTGCTTTACCATAGCGTAGTGACATGCCTTAATATTGTTATGTCCGGGTTGGTGGCGAGGGTATCATTGTACACCATGTGCCAGGGAAATTAGTACCATCTCAAAGGCGGTGCCAATCACACAGACGCTAACTTTTATATTAATGCCAACCTAAGTGCTAGACACCAAGAAGAGGATGGCGCTGTACTTGTGACCTAACTAATGTGTGAGCTGACTCTCCAAAGAGTAGACACTGAAATTAGCTAAAAGTGTGAAGGGTAGTATTCCCAAATAGCCTGCTTTAAGGCACAATATTTAGCTAACCGGACAATGCATAGGTGACCTACCAGAAGGTATAGACCTGCATTCCCATGCACAGCAACTTGAGTTACCACATGTTAATTGCGTTCTCTGATACTGCATCAGATATTCTGGGAAAGCTGCTTGTGAAGTGAGTCTTTGGCATCCTTCCTGTAGGCTGACATCTGGCTTGATTGTTTGACCTCCTTTGACTTGTGTAGTTGGAGAAGTTCACCCACTGATATCTTGAGTTGTCTTGTGCCATCCCTTCCCAGCAAGTTTAAGTTGGGCACCTTGCTAACCACAAGCTGTAATTCCTTTCAAGTAGAATCTAACTGGGTGTTGACTGTACAACCTCCTAGAACTTCTATTCTATCATTGGTTGCTGATACTTAGCGAATACTCGAGTTAAAGTTGGGCTATACTGGAAATTCCAGAACATTTTTCACCAAACTAGGTTAGCATTACTTGATACATCGACAAACATATCTCAACTATTTAAGTAGTAGATAATGGATGCTAGACTGCAATAAAACAGCCCCAAAAGTTCTAAAATACCCATAGTGATCTCCACCTAGTTTTATGTCAATTCTCAAAACTTTTTCCTTTATCACCTCAACTCTGACACACTATATAGCAGCAATATTGAGTCGTCACAACTGCTTTATGAGAAATACGGTGTTCATTCAACAAAACATATATTAGCATTGTAGTACTACATGCTACATGTTCAACACCCCAGTCTAATAAGTAGGTATGTTATTCATGAGATAAACAAGTAGCCTATATTGACCAATCGAATTGCAAACTCAAATGTCATTTGATAATTTTTCACAACAAATTGTGTATTTTATTGTCTGGGAATATTAACTGGTATTTGTTCCACAAACCCATTTTTCCATTTTATGGCATTCCTAGTATAACAAGGATAAAAACTAGATTGAAATTTTCTGTATATAATAACATAATTATGTGGTCTGGCATTCACTCCCAGCAATGATGTAATTCATTAGTCCACTTTATTACTGTTCCAAAATGTTGTTGTCAATTCTGATTATCATAAGTCATTTGACTTTAGCCAGAAAATGCTATTTTGACTTGTACATGTATTTGAGATTAAATTTGTTGATGTTTGATAGTTGGAAAATGCTTACCCAATGGCTGTTGTCAACCTTTACTGTGCACAGACTTTCAATGTTCCGGCTATGGATGAAACTGTAGCAGAGTCGGCCTTTCCGAAAGCTGAACATATTTTGAAGGTAATACTATGTAAATAAATGCTTGTGACATTTTACCTAGTCCAACTTCCCTGAAATAAATTACTTTTTAGTTTTTTTTGTATGTCAACTAGGTAGTATACAGATTTCCATAATTCCTTTTCCTGTTCTCTGATACTGCTTATTTTAATGGCCATGTTTAGTTAAACTCCATTAATGTTTTACTCAATGATAATAATGTACAACTCACAAGAATCAATTGTTGGTTTTCGACAGGAAAGTAGAACTGCTACGTGGGAAGCTATGCCAGATAAGATTGGCAAGCTAGTTGACCAAGCGCTTAAAAAAGCTTGGGATACCAAGGATGAGTCACCACAGAACATTGTGAAGAACATGGTCAAGTGGGGAAACTTCCTTTCTGTCTGGAAATTCTACAGTAAGACTATGACTTTGCTACTAATTTCTTTTCTACTAATTTAGTTCAATGTGATGTACACTGTAGCCTACTTCTATATGCTCTTAGAGTGTAATATGTTGAGACAATCTGTTTAGAATAATTATATATACATTTACTGTAGATGGTACTATGATCATATAAAAATCATGCCAAGTTTGCCTACTTCAAATTAATTTATTTTGTGTGTGTTATTGATGTATAACTAAACATTATTATTTACTGCAAAAACAATTGTACTCATGCTTATAGAGGGTTTGTCTGATACTCAGAAGAATAACATCTTACCAGACACACATGCACGTCTCCTCAGATCTGCTACAGCCATGGATGCGGTTCTCAATGATTTGGTTTCTGGAAATATCACGTTCGACAACTTTACACCGTTATATGAAAACAGAAGTAAAGTTCTTGAGCTCTGTGAGGTGTCTGACTCTTTCAGGGATCAGGTTGAACTGATCAATGCCACATTTGAGAAAAGGGAGGCAGAACGAAACGTCTTTGCAGAGTTTCATGTCATTCTTAGCGACTTCTTCGGTCTTTTTGGGAGCCATATTAAAGGTATTATTTCGGCTTATGCGCACATATTACACACACACATCTTGTGCAGATACGATATTCATGCAAAGTAATTAAAATTCTGTAGTGTAATTAGTGTGGATGCCGCTACATACTAACAATAAATCTAATGGATTTTGTTTTAGATAAGCAACATCTTCAAGTGTGGCTACAAAGACCAGCTAGCAGATTGACTTTCTCTGACAATGTGACTTCAGAGCCAGTGACAGTAAAATGTGCACATATTCCAGACCAGTTAGCTCAGATTCTGCAGCCATTCCAACAAATGAAGCGGAGGACTATTTTCTTCACAATATTTCAACAGCACATTAGAGAGGTTTCTCAAGGTTCACTAGAAGACATCGCAGAAGTATACTGGTCATCCATAGACAAATACGAATCAATAAGGTCGGCTCTTGCAGAAGGTTGGTGTTAGTTAATCTATGTTTCACAATATGCTATGATGTAGTTCACTTGTACTCACATGTAGTCTGTATTATAGAACATATTTATATGTGTCCATGTATATATATTGTACATGTACTCATGTAGGACTTCTAAATAATATTGTGAAGTACGTTTTGTCCTTAAAGCTTTGAATCGAGAATCCTGGAATTTCCCAGGGATTGTCACTCACATAATGCTGCACATTATTGGTGTATTCAGGTTACTTCTATTTAGCTGTTAACCTTCATGCTATAAATGTTCATTATTAACTACATGTACATGTACATACTCCCAATTATTTCTGCCCCTTCACATACGTTCTGTCTTTTGCCATACAATCTGCTCCAGAATCGTCCCACTGAACCCAATGAAACCAACAGCCAACCTCACCCTGACTTCATGAGGTGTATACACCGTTTAGATGGTTCAGGTATTAGAAATCTGTTAGGCAGCCTAGCATTTACAGGATTAAGGAATTGACTGTTGCGCAGCGGCTGCCTGTCGCTTTGTAGTAAAAGTTTGCATTAAGCCCGACGTGCCAATATCGAAGACCCGGTGAGAAACAAGTGAATTTTAAAACCCATTGACTATTCATCTAGTACGGTAGTATTTGTATTTGATGCGTTTAGATAGCTCATATTTGTGAGATAAGCTCTGTATAGTATAACTAAAATTGAAATTTTATAACAGAAACCGCTCTGACCTGGCATTGAGAAAAGTGACTAATGTAGCACTCGATTTCTCAACTTTCTAATAGCTGATAGAGAACTTTTATTTTCATTTTTCAACAGTCTCAGCACCATTATCTATATAATGTCAATAAATATTTTATCTGTAATTATAAAGGGTCAGTTAATATTGACAAACTAGAAAGGATATCAAAACGATACTTCAGTGGCAGCTTACAAAGCCTGACTGATGAGTTGAAGAACATGGTGAGCATGAACATATATAAAGAGAGGAAACACCAGATAGAGCTGTGTTCCCACCTTGACCAGTACCATACAGGTGCTAGAGTTATGCTGAATATGCAAGAGATGTTTGGGCTGAAGGGAGATTTCTCCGCTATGAAGAGAATCCTAGAATCTGTGAGTCTTAGTTTCTTTCACTCATCTCAGGAGCGGTAAATATTATTCTTTTCATTTATGATACTAAAAATTACAATTACGGAAATACATGTAAATAAGGTATCAGCAGGTATAATAATTATAAATCAAATAAGATTTACTGTTAAAGTGAAGTTTAAATAGCAATTCTGTGAATGTATAGCGAAAGAAGTAAACAGTGAGATGGGTTCTGTAAATATATACACGCAACTGGCCACTCGTTCAGAGAAGCACACAGACTAGAGAAAAATATTTTGAAAAAGATGAAGCAATAAAACAATCAGTAACTTACATGTACAATAAAATAGCTGGGAATCTAACCCAAAGGGTGGAATTTTTTACCTTCTTCACTATTTGTTTGTAGAATAACTATCAAACCTCACCTTATAGGTAGATTAAATTTGATTTATAATTCTGCTTCGCTCTTAGCTGCAAAATGCTAAAAAAGAAACTTCAGAGGAGCCTATTCTGTGTGCTGTAAAAATTCAAGCCACTCGTATATCATACAGTCATGTATTTATTATACAAGCACTTTGTGCTTGGTCTGCGATGCAAGCTTCACTGATGGCTTGTGTGCATGTGTTCATGTACACAAGCCATCTGGAGGCACAAGCATGTTACAATGAGTCCATGAGAAGTTGTGCTCCTTTGCATTAAGAAGACAACTCCAAGTCAATGGCCCGAGTTACAAATCACGGATCCAGGAGGATTTTCGCTACCGGCATAGCTCGAGATCCAACACTTATTCGGCGGTGGGGTCCGTTGTGTACCCACCTCGCCCTAGGTCGGGTCCAAGGGCCAAGGCTAGGGACCCGCCCTGGCAGCGATGCAGGGGACCCAGTCCCAAGGTCCTAGCACCACCCAGAGCCAACATCCTGACCGGCAGCATTGCAACATATTTGAATCGTCCCTATTTTTGACCCCAAATCTGATTGGAGGATGGCAGACCGTTAACCACAGACCATTTCATCTTTTGTTATAATATTGTAATGGTTTCTGTGATTTGGTGCGGTCGTCCTTGGACGACTATCGACCCAGAAATGAAGTGCCTATGAGTGGTAATAGGACTTCGCATTACATGAAAGATCGAGCGGTCTCAGTAGCCCAAATACTACCAAAGACGACCCATCTGATCTCAAGTCCGACCTTCAGACTATACAATGAAAGAGAGTAGTTCAACCTAGTAGGCGGTTCGCTAAGCGAATGACCTAGTAAAAGGAAGAGAAAGTCCCTGTATCAAATATAGATGTGTCTTTATTGAAAGCCAAGTGTAGACTGAGACAATGAACAGTAAAACAGTGCCCTTTATATAGTATAAGGACTTCCAGCCGACGTGACGTCGGGAAAAGACGACGTGTGGTCGTCCGGAAGTTGCGCAACAAGATGGCCGCCGGAAGCCCGACGGCCGACCCAAAATAGGTCGGGTTCTACAAAAGTTGCTTATAATGGTCCAATTCATGTACAAAATGAATATCAATGGATTCTGAGAGGTCGGGCCTCTGTACATGGGTATAAAAGGCATTAAAAAGACTTAGTAACATTCATGCAGTTATATACAGTTATATAGTGAAACAATACATGAATAAGTAGTGAGTATGAGCACATGGAGACACGTATATAGACAGTAATTAATGGTTTGGACATGCAATACAGTTAAAGGTAAGTATACGAACACTAATTATGAGAATGTGAGTGTCAGATGAGTAGCGCTATAACAACTACTGAGCACTTAAGATGCGATGGAGCTTCGTCCGGGAGTTGGAGTCGTATACAAATGTCCTGTACCATCACAATATGATATTCCTAGCTCTGATTATGAAACTTGTGAAAAGCATTATCTGATGCCCAACCAGCTCTATCTAAAATAGGTCTGTAGTGGCAGCCATTGTACTATGGGCTTTCAATTGAAATGAAACACTAGCACTGTAAATGGCGACCTTGATCCACCCTTGATTTCAATACATTCCCAAAAGTCTTTAAAAGTGAAGAACAAACTAGTAAGAGATGCATAAAGATCTCCCATACTCTTTGTGGCATGTAAATGTCGTTCTGAAGCATATTGTAATTGAGCAGAAAGCTCACGTAGTACAATAGCACTCTTGTAATGGCCTGCTTTATTTTTGTAATTTTGAAATATTAATTATGGCTTTATGATCTTTAAATTATACATCGTTGTATAATACAGAGCACATGGTAGAAAATCTAGAGCAGGAAGCAAGTGCTATAATTGGTGTTACCACTTCTCAGTCTATGTAAATTAAGACTCATTTCCTAAATGATTTGAAAGGTAGCCTAGAACAATCTGTGGATTTTACTATAACCAATCTATAGTAAAAACATTTACATGTATGACTGTGGGTCAATCTTCCACAATATAAATTGTTCCACATTATTACTAGATGTAAACATCAATAGAAGAAGAAATGTTCCAAAAGATTAACATGTATGGCAAAGTTAGTCTGCTATAATTTCGTTACTTTTTATAAACATAATCAGCTTGACATTCAATTCACCAGGAATAAATGATGCACGCAGTGATGTGTATCTCTGCATATCTACTAACGTTATCTCATTATTTAGCTTTGTGTTGCTATAGGTGAAGCAGAATTTAAATTTTAACTTTTTATTATGCTCATGTGACAACCACCACTCTAATTATTGAAATTGCTTTAAAACTACAATTATAGGCTAGCAAGGACTTAGAGCTGAAGGAGATCAGTGATGAGTTAGTGAAGAGTGCTGACAGTGTCAAGGACATCTCTCCTCAACAAATCAGTTGTCTTGAAGCATTCACACAGTGTACAGACTTCGTTGAATGGATTAGACTGAATGTACCAAGTGAGTTCTCTTAGTAGCTGAATATAGCTATAAGTAGAGCTGCACAGGTAGCCATGTAAATCCCAATCTTATAAGCTATAGTATGTTTATAGGCTCTATTGTATATGCAAGCATATATAGTAGGCTCTGAATGTAGAATTAATATTTTGCATGATTTTAAAGAGAAAGACATCAGCAACTTTGTGGATCTTGCAAGTAGCACTGGAGAAGATGATCTGGCGGCTCACAAGACAAGATACTTGTTGAATGCTCTCACTGGATATTCACCTCTTCTCTATGACTTCGATGATGAAGAAACTGACTACAATGTCTTCATAGAGAAATGCCAAAAGGTCTGGGAGACAATGACCCAAAATGAAGAGTTGGAAAAGAATCTGGTAGGGATACATATCTGTATATAAATTGTTTATATGCAAGCAGAACATAATGCACATACACATGAAGTATCTTCAACATTTGATAGCGAGAGTCGGCAGCAGAGCTAGAGTGGGTGAAAAAAGTCAAAACACATTTTGGAAATGTTGAGATGAAATCCATGGCACAAGCCACTGCTATCAATGAATCTGGGGTCTACCATGTTGGCAATATACCAAATCACAGCAAAGACTTCCAGGTATGCAAAACAACTTATCAGATTCTCACAATTTGTTAGTTTGTTGTTTCATATATTAAGTGATAGTGCGATGTTGTGCATATAAGCCAATCTGGCAAGAAACAAACGCAACCACAGCAACTGCGGGGGCACAAATACAGGCAAATACTGAGCACCAATGCGCACAGATGTCAAAGAAATGCCTGTACATAAGCATTAGCATTATTGTAAATTCCATGTATGCAGGTTCATTCATTAATATATTATTATGGTAACATCCTAAACAATTTCCTTGTGTAAACTCATTCCTTTAGGGCGATTTACTCATAAATTTTAGTTACATGTGTTGCACAAAATGTATTGAAAAAAAGTTAATTTGGTGTACATGTACATGTATTTTAGCAACCAAGTGTACCAAAGTGTGTGTGCATGGTTAAAATTTGTTCCAGCATTGAGATTATTACGAGTTTTAGGGTTATGCAGTTTGAAGGATTGTTGTGTTTTAAGGCTCAGGTACACGAGAGGTCGTTAGTTTCGGCGGAGCAGCTTTGTTGTTCGTTGGCATGGCTCTGTAGGCAATGTGTGGTACCAGTCCACTAGTGGCCCTGATTAATATCCAGTCAAAAACAGCATCTGGTTTTTAATAAATGGTATACAATTGGAGTCGTTATATATAATATTAGCCAATCACCACAGCGCTCCGTGGTGCCGTGGTCTGAAAAGACCAACATGTTGGTCTTTGCATAACTGAACAAACGGCGCGCCGATTTGCTCTAGAACGGCGAGGCTCCGAATGCCGAAAATGCAAAATCGACCTCTCGTGTAGCCGAGCCTTTATGGGGTTTATGTAATAACTTACAGCAGCGTTATGTCCGACATAACGCTACTTCATTATCGTCAATACCTAGTTATATTCGGGTCCAATCTTACATTCAAGCTGCCATAGTCATTAATTTAATGAAGTTTATTAAAATTCGAGAGGTTACACAAAGAAAGCTTATTCCAGTTGTTACTAAATATTTAAGTTTATGGCAACTTCAATCCAAATTTTGACCAAAATTCTGCAATTTACATCAAAATTTATGTAATGTTACATCGAACATGACCATTATATTATAACCTCATACGAAGGGGAAAAGGACCTTCATACTATGCAGTAATTCCTAAGACTGTTACAGCGCATTCTAACCTTGCAGATAGATTTGAAATTTCTTATATTTACCTTTATTATCTTCCTTGCCATAATGCAAAACTAACATTACACCATCTCCTTTTCTACCATGCATATATGTGTATAGCTTATGTACAACTGTTAATGTGGTAAATGTGCATGTACAATATACAAACTTTACATACTATGTAATATTTCATTTCCTATGAAATGCATTAACTAATATCAACATAATGTAAAATTTTTTGTAATTGTAAATATTGTAAGATTTTCAGTTCCAAATTGTCTTTACTTCGTATGTTAGTATATATTGTGGTATCTATTTTATGTATGAATTATACACTATATAAAAGGAAAGGGAAAAAAAAAAAAAAAAAACCAAAAAAACAAAAACAAATATCATTATCTGTACACATTTGTTTCCTCTGTCACTGTCATGTTCCTTTTTTTTTTTTTTTTTTTTTTTTTTTTTTTTTTGTCATTTCTCTCTCTTCTCGCTTTCTTGATGTATAACTTCTTTTGTTCTCCTTTTTAAGTACCTGTGCAACAGCATGAAAAACATGCAAAAGTTTTCAATGTAAAAAAACAAAAGCATGATGCTGATATTCATACATACTGTATACTAATATTGCACATTAAATAAAGTTATATATATATATATCTCTAAAACACCTAAAATTAACTTTGTTTCTATTAATTTGCACAATACCATATACATTTCAGTCATAATAGTGAGCTCAACTTTCACTTGATATTCTTTCAACTATATATTATATTAGTCTCTGGAGGATGTTATGCTGCTAAAATGTGCTGTCGAAGACAAGGGTGAGAGAAAGGAGAAAAAATACAAATATTCGGACTTGAAGGAGCTGCAGAGCAAACTAACATTGGTAGCAGGAGAACAACAGAAGGAGAATCGTGATACTATTCTGAAGTTTGATGCAGTGGGTTAATAAGCTTTGGTCACTCTATTATTAAGAGCATTGGAATTGAATTATGTGCTACTAGAACAATCCCAATAACTGGCATTGGCACATTTAATAGAAAAATGTAGGATACTTGATTAATACACTTGAATTACTAAAGGCTGTGAATCAATGCCAATATGCTAAGACCACCAAAATCCAGCGTAATCCATTTGCCAGGCTACTAGAGCAATCAAGTAGCTGCTTTTCATATCGTGAACTTTTTCTGACTTACAGATGAGAGATGCTGTTGAGAACCTGGCCAAGGCTTACATCGACATCAGACGGGAAGGATGTATCCAGTTTGACGACATGCTTGTCGTGGTTCACTGTAAACCTAGTAAAACTGTTGGTATAGAGGTAAAGCTTCAGTCAATCAACAAAGTTATGGTAGGAAGAAACAATGAAAAGAAAGACGGTGCCCTGGAACATTGCCAAGACTTGTACAAGTACATGAGCAATTGTGTTAGAAAATGGCGAGGCAGTATGGACGAATATAGAAGGTATGCTTTTTACTCTACGTGTACATTTGAAGAAGTCCACTAGAAGGCTGTAGATTAAACATGCTTTAAGTGCAGTGATCTGCTACGTATCTGTGTCTTATATCTGTGTATGGGTGTTTTATTTTAGTGAGCTCACAGAATTGAACTTTTACACAACGGAGCAGCTTGTGGTCTTACGAAAGGAACTAGGAACTTTTCTTGACTCGGGAAATCCAAAATGTTTGGATCAGGTAGCTTCTTTGTTCACTGTGTGATCGATTTTCTGTACCTTTTAATTTACCGTTTTTAGCTAGCAAGAACATGAGTTGTGTGGTAACATTTCAGGCACTCCCTCTTCTGGCCATGATCGACACTGTGGATCCGGTTCTGCTACTTCAGTATATCACTAAGTTCTCTAAGATCTCTGCTCTGAAGGAGACGAAAGATGAGGCGCAAAGGGATACTTCAAAAACATTTCTATCATACAACCAGATGTCAACTTCCCAACAGAATTTAGTAGATGACTTGCTGGAAGAGCATGAGAGTTTCACCAAACTTCTGGCTGTACAAGCAGTCAATGATTTGGGAGAGGAAGCCGCTTTCTGTTAGTACATGTAGTTCCTAGTGGTTTCCTTTCATTCAATGTGATTTGCTCTAATGACGGTTTTTTCAATGCATTGCTATATCATACAGTTTCGGTGTGCAAGTCAATCATAGATTTTGCATGTTACTTTGACAAGTGGGCCATCTTTTGTTATCGGTAACTGCATAAGGTAATCGAAAGAGATGTTATCAACAAGAAAGCCAACACTTTTGGCTGAGTGTCATCTTTTGTTCCTACAGCATCCTTCATTGAGTGGATAGAGAAACACTTCAGAGACCTGGAGGTGGCAGCAGAAACAGCTGAGCAGTCTGGTTCAAACAGTCTCCAAACATCTGCTGACCTTATGAGGAAGTTGATGGAGGAAGAACCCAAGTTAGTCTTCAACATATACTTTTACTTCAATCAATCAGTTTTTTATACAATATTAATTTGTTTATCTTAGGGAAATAATCTATAATTATTATTGTGGCCAAAAGGGGCAGACTAATCACTATCTCACTCTACGCTTTATTGCTGGACATCCCTGCATCTGCAGGGTTGGGCAGAGTGGATATCGCCATAATCTACCATTTTTAGTAAATAAGCAATCAATGTACATGTACATGTGCATGTGTATCTACAAAGATAATTCCCACCAACTGCATTTCTGATGATCTCCTTGAATGCAGATGATTTGTGTACATAATGGTACACATCTCAACAAAGACAGGAGATTTTGCGCTGTACTAGCATTCTGCATCTATAATGGCTTGAAGTTGATGTATGCTTGAACGATGACTTTTAAGCGTGTATGTGCATAGTAGAGATTTTAGCTAATACTGTCACATATCATTTCTAGGGATTCAGGTCTACTAGGCAAGCTAAATCTATTATGGACAGGTTTCATTGAGATGACCAGTCAAAGTATTAAAGACTTCCTTAGTATCCGACACCTCGGTTTTGTCCTCGGCAAAATATATCGTGAGTTGTTCCACTAGTTAAGCAGACTGGCGTCATACGCTGAGAATTGACTATAACGCTAGAGTGAGTTTTTTAGAAACAGCGTTTTATTAACTGTCCACTGCAGTTGCCTAAAAGACTATATCTAATCATCTTCTTCTGTTAGCAATTTCCCAGATGGCTTTTGTTTGTAGAAAGTAAAAGACAAAGTCGTGTCCAAAGAAACCTTCCCAGCTGGTTAAGCCGAGGAAAGCCATGTCTGATTGCCATACCACAAAGTGCGTAAAACACATTGCTGTCATTAGCAGTATGCATAATATACATACTATATCCTGTTGTATTTTGCATGTTTTACTCAACTACATGTACATGTATAACTTATTGAGTAGATTGATTTTCAAGTTTTAGCTTGTTATTTTGATTATAGGTCAAACCTATCAGATGGTGCTAACTATCTACGAGTGGGATTCTACATACCCATCTCCTACTAGAAATGAAGTGCTCATTTGTAACACGAAAACTAGATGCGAGGAGGTAACCTTTAGAGTTAGAATTGTTTTTAGAAATTTTGGCATGCATATACTAACTTAGACAAATGATTTTCAAGTGTGCAGTCGTTTTCTTGTTGGGAACAATGGTGTGCTTCCTAGCATGTGAATAACATTAGCCTTTAGATTGGCCGTTTAGCTTTATCCAAACTTGAGATCTACTTTGAAGTTGATTGTATTATTTTTTTACTTCTTTCATCTCCATGCTTCACGTTTTGTGTTGGACTTACTCTTGGAGGGAACTATCAAGGTTTAGTTGATTCGTAATCATCTCGTTGTTGCCAAAGTGGTTCTAAACCAAGTTAGACACTGGCCTATGATTTTTTACTCTGAATGATGTGCTGGCAATATTTTGCTTGCCTTTTGCAGTTCTCATCAAGGGAACAGCTGTGGCTTCGGGGTTAGAATGCTGAGCCTTCATGCTGAAGGTTCCAGGTTCAAATCCCGGTCACGGTGGTGTTAGGAAGAGCATCCAGTCACAATTGCTCCTGTGCCCCATATTAAAGTCCTTGGGGTCATGCAAGCCAGCATGGCTTCAAGGCAACTCCTCTACCCCTGCCAAAAAAAGACATGCTATCTGGGACTTTCTCACAGGGAATTGGCCAGCACTGGCACCTGGCAGTGAGAGCTGCTAGGGGCTGGTCACGCCGAGGAGTATAAGTCGGTGAGTTTTTTTTGCAGTTCTCATCACAGGCAATGTTTCCTCCATTATAACTTTCAGGTCTCCTTGTTCCTGAACAGAGCTCTGAATGACCCACTATCATTCTACTGTATGGTAAACTGTCACCTGCTGGACTACGAAGTGTGTAGAGTGATTGAGAACAGACTGAGTAACACTGCAGACGACACAGTTAAAGACTATGGTCTAGCCTTTATCTATGCTGAAGAGAAGAGGGACGCTAGAATACGTGCCTACCTCGACAAGCATCTGGTTAAGAATCCTGCGCTTGCAGACCTTTTGCACCTAGCAGAATATGTGCAGCAGATTCTATTTGTTTCCAAAGATGTGATAAGGACTGCATGTTATGTAGATGAATCAAGGTTTGTGGTCATTATACAAAAGGTTTTTGCCATGTCATTCCAACTAGGATTGCAGTTCACTCAAATCACCAAAAACTTTATTACATAGTAAATAGTACCTGCGGCTTCCATAGATGCTAGTGTGTATTAATTCACATTTCATCCAGATTTTTTTCAGTCATTGGCAACAAGTGACATGACCATAAAATTACCTTTCTATGGGCATGACAGCACTGTGTAATGTTATTTCAGTAACAGGTGCTTTGAACCTTCAGTTTTATACATTAGAGACTCATCTACATGTATTGTAATTATAATTGTAATTTATGTTACTATTCATCTCCTTCTACTATAGATCATTTGCAAGGCTTATCAGATCGTCGAGAGCTGGTGTTGGTAAATCTCTACATAAGAATGACCTGGTGGAATCCTTGAGAAAGGACAAACGACTTCGTGGAGTAGACATCACGATTCCGATCTACAAGACTGTAAACACAGATCATATCATTGATATTCTGACAAGTGAACTTGGTAATGGATACACCGACACTCCTCACAACACCATACACATTGATATCGCTCACGAGGTATGTAATGCACATACACCACTATACACATTGATATCGCTCATGAGGTATGTAGTGTACACACAACACTATACACATTGATATCGCTCATGAGGTATGTAATGTACACACAACACCATGCACATTGATATCGCTCATGAGGTATGTAGTGTACACACAACACTATACACATTGATATCGCTCATGAGGTATGTAATGTACACACAACACCATATACATCGATATCGCTCATGAGGTATGTAATGTACACACAACACTATACACATTGATATCGCTCATGAGGTATGTAGTGTACACACAACACTATACACATTGATATCGCTCATGAGGTATGTAATGTACACACAACACTATACACATTGATATCGCTCATGAGGTATGTAGTGTACACACAACACTATACACATTGATATCGCTCATGAGGTATGTAATGTACACACAACACTATACACATTGATATCGCTCATGAGGTATGTAATGTACACACAACACTATACACATGGATACCGCTCATGAGGTATGTAATGTACACACAACACTACATGTATACACATTGATATCGCTCATGAGGTATGTAGTGTACACACAACACTATACACATTGATATCGCTCATGAGGTATGTAATGTACACACAACACTACATGTATACACATTGATATCGCTCATGAGGTATGTAGTGTACACACAACACTATGCACATAGATATCGCTCATGAGGTTTGTAGTGTACACACAACACTACATGTATACACATTGATATCGCCCATGAGGTATGTAGTGCACACAGCACCACTATTAATACATATTGATGTCGCCCATAAGGTATGTACAATGTAGGTATAATGATTTGTGATGGTTTACCCTAAAGGCAGAAAGATTGAGCTTGCTAATATTGAAGCAAGTTGCATTGCGATGGAAATTATTGGCAAATTACGCCAATCACAAAATTTATAATTTTTATGCTAACTTATAGATCAACAAATATTTGTTCAATGGTAGTGTGTAGATACAAAGGATACAGCAATGATATCAGTATTACTTCTAACGAATGTGCGACCCATCTGATTTGGCTTGTTGGTTATATCCGCTGAAATAAAACAATTTGCATATGTGGAGAATATGAGGTCTGCAACCATAAGAAAGCAACAGCAGAGCTTCATTATTATTAATTACTTCACTAATTACTGCTACGGAGTGAACATTCTAATATAAACAATAGAGAAAATTTCCTCTCCGTAACATATCTATAAGACATTTTACAGTTTACAGACTAATATTTAAAAAATTGATGACCTTGCTGTGCATGTTGCAAGCTTGCATGTGTGGCAGCCCAAGAAAAAACAAATGATATTCACCACCTACCTATAAATTAGTAAATTAAGCAAAACCATTTGAAACTGTGTCACCGAGCGAACATGTAACGGAGTAGACAAACAATGATTATAAATCAATTTTGTTCATTTTAACTGCATGTGAAAGGTAAAGCAAATTGCCATTACATAAACCCTCCATTGACAAAGAGCATGGATAAAAATTAAAGTTATAGGAAAATTATATTTTCGGCAAAATAGTGTTACGGAGTTGACAATCTAAACAGCTGCATTCAGTTATTGTTGAATTGTCAAAAGACTATAGCTGAAAACTGAAAATTTCTTTGATATTTGTGTGCAGGCAAAAACAATAGACAGATGTAACTAGAAAAGTAAACTGGAATTGGCTTTAAATGCTCTATTTATACCATTTAGTTGTTAGAGAGTTGACAACGAAAAATCGTTGACAAATCTGTGACAACACTTTGAACTGTACTATTTATTACTATTGCGATAAACACTTAGTCTATGTCTCCAGGAGCAGAAAGAGTGGCTGCATAGCATAATGGGTGCAGTCAAAGCAGCCCAATCTAGGTTGTAAGTTCAGTACTCGGTCATTGTGACATTGGATTTTGAGCAATTTCCTCCTTAAATTGACCTACTAATTGTTTATGAAATTCTAACAAAGGCCAGCACTGGTTACCCTTGTCTATTTATACATTGTCTGAAGGTAAGAAAAGAATTCATGTATCATCAACCCATAACAGGAGAGCTATTTCACTGTGACGGAATTTTACAGATTACAATCTGAGACATCTTTATTTAGGTCCCTTGTCATTAGTTTGCGACATCCTCTAACGGATACATGGCATTTTCCCTCTTAATCACAGGTCGAGTCCGGAGCGGATGAACTTCTGTTTAACCTGATCATACTCAGAAGTATTGTAAACTCTGAAGGAGTTGTGTGGCAGGCTCAGAATACACAGTACTATATCATAGAGTGTATGCCCTGTACTAGGAAGGTATGTGTGCATTCATGTACAGTGTACAGTATATCTGATACACAGAACAGTATTATACTACAGGTAGAGGGACAGATTTAAACAGGACGTTTCACAACCGGACAGTTCGAAACTGTGTATGTTACATTTAGAAGAACACAGCTCACATATAATTAATTTCAATTAATTAATTTAATTGGTTTTAATCAATTAATTTCATTAATTAAATAAAAAATAATAATAAAAATGAAAATTAGTTGACATCTGGTGGTTGGAGTTAGGCGTTTCGGGCTGTCCGGTGTTGAACTGTCGAGTTTCGAAACGTCCTGTTTCGAACTGTCTTTTTCAAACATTACAAGTCTATTCACACTGGGCCACTTTCAAATGAGCGATATCGTCTTTAAATCATCCCTGTGCGTCATTTTCACAAAGTCTGTGTCTGCAAACTTTTTTCGAAAATCAGCGATATTTGATTGACCAATGTCTCGAGGAAGTGTGTGGTTTTCACTCAAAATTTTACTGCTGAAATTTGTAATTTTCAATTGAGCGTGTTACTTCTAATCTAAACATGAATATACCTTTAACTTTATTATATATTGTAGAATTTAATTGTTTACAGAATGAAATATTTTATAACCTAATAATAAAACTGTTTTTGTATTAATTTGATCAACATAGCTATAAAGCTTTCGTCTATTTTGCAGTTAGTAGAATATATTATAAATTAAATATTAAATTGATTTTAATTTATTTAGCAGTTTTATTTAACTATCATGAAAGCTAAACTCGACTGCTAGCAACTTGTCAAAATACCTAAAGTCAGCTGTGGTCAATCAACACTTGTTTCACAGTTTGCAACGTTAAAAATTTGTGACAGGCAATAAACTGAAGATTTCACAAAATTCCAACATCAGTAATCGCATACCCTTTTATGGATAAATTCATTTAAAATTGAGCTTCAAAAAAAATTATTTTGCTATGTATTGAAATTATTTGAAGATTTTAGTATGGGTGAGAAGTTTAACAATAAATGACAGTACTAGATGCAAATTCTATTTTTATTATCCAAATATTTCAACAACATCTCTTGTGTCATCGTCAGAGGAAAAAACTCTTTGTATTGGTGCCAGTTAATACAAACGAAAACTCTGTAAACCGAAGTGGAGAAAGGTTCCATGTGAACAGCAGTTGTACATGGGCCAGTTGGCCCTAGGAGATATTGGAGATTTTTACCTCTGACAATGATATTAGGAAAATGAAAATCGGTAAGAATTTAAATTTCAATCCCATGACACAAATAATAGCCCTCAATACTATTATTTTGTCACGATTTATTTACAATGTAGTCTGTTACTAAGTTATCAAACTTATCCCCTATTGATCAACATCCTATTGGTTAGATTTCTTCTGACTATGTGCAAATTTAAGCATCTCGCTGACAATCTGCTAGTACGTGAGCTTAGTGATGTAATGACTCGCTATACCACTCTTCTATAAATATTAGATCACTATACAGAATCAGTGTACTTGTGTACTTGCAGGATGGTAGTAGTGCGCATGAGGTGATGAACCTGTTGCCCACCAGAACATGTCGAACACCCGAGGAAGTATGTCAGCTGTACTCTGCTGGCGATTCACTACCAAGTACGTCATTTATTGTTTTATCACCTCAATGCTGTTTATTTTGACAACTTGACCACATGCATCTGTTGCAATGATACACTTTCAAGATGATGGTTTCGGATTTGACTCGTGCACCATTTCATTTTTTCCAACATTTCATTCTCTATATTTAAGTTCACCAGTGTAGTAAATATATTTTGATAGTATCTTACAGAGACGTGACGCAGAATTCCTATTGTATCCTTATGATATATCGGTGTGAATAATGATAAGAAGTTTATGCAATTTTCTTAGAAAGGACAGAGGAAAAATATACACTAAGATTTCCTTGTTTGGTTGGAATTTTAGGAAAGTAGTAACGATAAATTTCGTCCTTGCAATCATCTTTGTCAACATCTTTACATGTAGATGACTTCATTGGGTTCAACCAAGCCATCTTGATGGCTGAAGAGTGGCAAACTGTCCTCAAGTATCTGGATTGTCATGTAAGAAATGATAGCAACTATGAGGCGTCAGACAAACCATTTACCTCACCACTAAATGCCCTTCAGCTCCTTATTGGGTTAGTAGTTATCGCTTGTACATTGCTTACATTGTATATGGACTACTGTAAAAACTCTACATTGTAGATATGTGTGCAGGTGTTTTCTTGTTCGTTAAAACGAGTACAGGCATGTATACACATGCAAGGTGTATATGTATGTACACCCAGACTATATTCTATATTTACAGGAATTGTGGCCTAAAGGACCCGACATGGAGTGAACTCAGACACTATGTCTTCTTTCTAAGCAGTCAGCTGTTCAAAGTTGAGAAGTCGCCATACTGTCTTAGTGACATGGCTGAAGATCTTCCTGGTTTCAGAACATTTGTTATTCAGTTCATGTTTAGGATGGCCAAGGTAAATTACTAAAATTTTGTATTAGTTTCTTGACCGAGCACCAAATTATTATGTATGGCGTCGGACAACGGTTCACTTTCATAATACTTTCATAGTACAGACCTTAGGTTCACAGGTCAAGTTTCACACGTGAAGTGTGGTTATACTGTATACTGTGTGTACTCGGCTCAATTTTAGTAGTTATACGTCTACCCTAGTTTTAATAGCTAGTTTTCCCCATACAGTCACTGTGGACCTCATAGTTTAGTGGTAGAGTGCTTGATCATCATTTGTAAGGACATGGGTTCAAATTTTCTCATTTTAGTAAGTCACAAATTTCTTAGCTACTATAAGATTAAGTGGATAGCTATACAATACTAATCTGTAATATTGCGTTCACCATGTCCCCACCTCATGTTTTCCATTTCAAGCGCTGTATCAATCTGAAATATTTTTCAGATTTTAGTTTCAATTGCTCCTACTTCAGCTTATCTAGAATTTTACTAGCTTGACAGTAACTAAAAACAAAGTATGCGTGTCTCCATTAACTGACATTGTACAGTTGATTAACTCATGTTATTTCTTTTGCTAATTGGTTGCTTCCGGTTGTAGGACTTTGCCACACGTTCTCTGAAAATAGCTGAAGAAACTCCTGGACTTGATCTCAACCAGGTGAGATACCACACAGCTATGCCTGATTTGAGGCACTTCATGTATATTTCTTCAGAAATATGGGATTAGAAGTTGTTCTGCTTGCTATATTCCATCATTTCACAAGTTGTATTTAATCAAAAACTTTTACTGGTCGTCTAAGCACTTTACTGATACCATATATTTCTTAAATAGAATGAATTTACAAGGAAATCTGGCTCACACTGGACTGGGTAGTAATTTTGTTGTTCACATTAACTACATGACGTATGTAATTGCTACCTCAGAACTACTTAATTTCCACTCAACAAAACTAACCTTATTCAACTACAACTAATGAAACATCCGAATTTATCTCCCTTTTGCTGTCATTATTAAACAATATTGTCTTAGTCTGCAATATCTAATTTTGATATCCAGTAAATTAAATCTACTGTATACAATGTATATGTATCTTGGATAAAAACAAGCAGTGGGGCTGTTATACAATGTATATCACACGCCCACAATGGATTTTTACTAATTATGTATAATAAACCAGGTTGACTGCACATATTACAAAATGGCAACCTCGTAGTTAACTCAAAGATAGCGAAAGGAAAGATTCCTGATTAAGCAAGGAGTTATGCTACCTTGTGCACAAATACGCTATACGCTATTTCTATAGTTGGTGTTCCCCAGGTCAATCAGAATCGCTTCTCTACTATGGCTCTGTGTAAATCATTCATCTACATGTATATAAAAGATGCCTTCTTTCAGTGAATGTAATCAGGAAGCAGCAGTGGGAAATTGAATAGGGCCTTCCAAACTAGTCTTATTTCGAGGGACAGGCTATTATCATTGAATGATTTATCTTTCCTTCCATTATCTTTGGTTAATTGCTAGCAAATGAATAATACGATGAAACTTATCAGTGACATGTCATTTTTGGAAATAATCTGAATAGGTTGTACTAATTGCCTGTACATTTGTATCTTAGTACATGTAGTTTCAACTGTACCTGGTGATAACTATGGACATCAACAGTTTGTGAACTTCTGCTTGTAGACTGGCATAACAGGAGATGAAAATATTCTCAATCAGCTTGGCATGAAGAGAACATGGGAGAGTGGTAACCATCCATATCTCTTCTTTAATGAAGACGGAGCTACGTTCACGCCTCTTGGATTCTTCGTCCAGTCTGTGCATGGAGGTACTAGTGATAGAATTTTGATTTTTCTATTTTAACTTCCCCCTTTAGCGCTCTCTCGATAGTCACTATTTATGGATGTTTTACAGCTGGTGAAAATCTTAGCCTGATAGATAGTCAAACACAGGCTGTTCTGGAGCCAAGGTGCATTGGCAGGGACCTGAAGCGTGCACTTGACCAATATCAGCTCTCCATGTCTGAAGATTTTGACAGACTTTCCAGGTAGCCAATTTACCTGTTATTTACACATAATGAATGTGTTATAAGTAATAAGTTATCACATTGTAATTACGTCTGGCTGACTGGTGAAAGATCACACATACCTAAATCTGTGGTAGTGAGGATCTGTTTTGAAAAAGGTGGTTTGTAACTGGATGCTTCGTAACTGATTTAAAGTCCAAAACGTTTAGTCACAGTCACAGGTGTCTAATTGACAGGTGTTTGAGATTACTCATTCCTTTAAACATGTTAGCTGTTTCTTTCAGGTTGTACATGTAATTGCTCTATATTTTCTCTACAATACACACGTATCGATATTGCTAATTTATAATAGAGGGGCTCAGCTGGACAAATTGAGGAATGTAATGGTGAAAACAGTGAAGCTGTCCAGCACTTTTACAGAAGATGACGGTACTGTGGTTTACCATCCGGAAGAAATGTTCCAGAATCACGATGACCCTGACCCTAACTACGTGCTGACTATGGACAACGCTAAAAAGATACTGGCTATTCACCAGAGGCTGAGGTTAGGATTTAAAAAAGTTACTCTTGCTAATATTGTTTCTTGATTATACTCTACAACTCTGTTACTTGAACTTATATAAACAGCAGGCACTTGGATAATGTAAATATCTTGATCACCGTAAACGAAATGTGTCAACTCGAGCATCACAACTCTATCATTCTCTGTTGAGTCTTCACAACATTTGGCAACTTGTTATGATATGCAGTGCCTCTACTTTATAGGCTGCTGCATCAGTTTCGACCACGTTTCACGCACCATATCGA
This sequence comes from Bugulina stolonifera, assembly GCA_935421135.1. NCBI lineage: Eukaryota > Metazoa > Bryozoa > Gymnolaemata > Cheilostomatida > Bugulidae > Bugulina > Bugulina stolonifera. The sequence continues at coordinate 8,538,628 of OW285189.1, forward strand.
TCCCTAATGTTGAAACTGTCGAAGAGAGAAGGTTGAGATTTGAAATATTGGAAATGACTGGGGAAACTTATCATAAAATATGTTTTTCGATCATGTGTAGTGTAGGGGTGAATATTGTCTCTGTGAAGCCACTGTTAGTTCCATCATTGTAGACCCTTTATTGAATGGTGTTGTAGAGTTGATATCCCTGTGATTATAATGGGGGAGACTGGATGCGGTAAAACTAAACTGATTGATTTCATGTCCAAGTTACAAGTACCCACTGCTCTGAAGGATCAGATCAACACCATGATCATTGTCAAGGTATTTCACACGCATCATTATTGGTCCTGATCACAATACCCGAGTCACGATTAACTTGCAATCCAGTTGTAGCTCTGTTATACAGTTTGTTTCCTTTGTTTAAATCTCAAAAGTGTGGAGGAGTGCTGGTATTCTGGGGTAACTGGTAGTATTGCAAGAAATGACGATGCATTAACTCTTAATTATGCTGCCAGTCATGCTCGCCACCTCCTGGATTCATAAATAAAAACTTGTACATTTGAAGACATTTATATTAATCTCTCACTCTTTTATGGCTGTACATATTTTCTTCTCATACGTGTAGATTCATGGAGGTACAACCGAGGAGGATATTATCCAGAAGGTCAATGATGCTCAAGCATTGGCTGTGACCAATCAGCAGATCTGCAGAGATTACGCTGCGGAGTTTGACTCTGAACAGGTAGATTTCTTCCTTCTGCAATAGTGCATCTACATTATATGATACACAAAGTTTCAATGAGGTCTAGTCTAGGTGATAATTCCTCATCTATACTATCTAATTGTGATGTTACAGGTACCTACTGTCTACACCATCCTTTTCCTGGATGAAGCCAACACTACAGAAGCTATTGGTCTGGTAAAGGAGATACTCTGTGATGGAAGAATGAGAGGAAAACCCCTAGACACAGACTCTGGCCTGAAGATCATAGCAGCATGTAATCCTTACAGAAAGTAGGGTTCCACAAGTTTAACTTATTCTTCTCTTGGATATGATTATACATATTTGTTTCTATGTAAATTATGCTTTTTATAGCCCAAAGTATTGGATCAAATGCTCTGTAGCTACAGATCATTCTTTTGCATTTCATTTCAGACATTCTGAAGCAATGATTGAGAAGTTGAAGAAGGCTGGTTTGGGTTACAGCGTTGATGAGTCCGAGACGAAAGACAAATTTGGTAAGGTTTTCTGCAGGATTGTATACCTATAGGTACTTTTTATCTTCCTTGTATCATTTCATAGAATTTGTTCGAAGTTCCCAATCATCAATTGCAGGTAATTTTAGGTATGAAACAGATACTAAGCTAGTGGGTACAAACAAGAGGTGTACACATAGATTAAAAAGTATATTGATGATTTCTTTTACCATCCTGGCTCGACTTTGCACTTGTTGGTACATTCATGCTACCATCAACATAAATTTAGGTCAAATACCGATGAGACACCTGGTGTACAGAGTACAGGCCCTCTCTCAGAGTCTACTTCCTCTTGTCTGGGACTTTGGTACTCTGAGATCGTCTGTTTCCCAAAAGACTGCCGGACTACCACCAGGGGACATTGAGAGTGCTTACATTCGTCAGATGATTGTTAAGTTTGTAAGTAGGATGTTGCAGTTAGTGTGAAGAGAATAATTTTAGTACAGAACAGTGCTTTCTGTGCATTATCTCTATCACAACTATATTTTTGTATTTCTACGAATATAAAAAACCTATTTCTACTCTTGCTCACTACACTAGCAACATACATTAAAAATTGCTAATTAAAACGAACAATATTCTCCTTATATGAGCTAGGATCTCTAATCTTGTCAAGCAATAATTTTCCCGTGTATATTTGAAAGAATCAATCAAGTCAGGATATCGCTTATGGACTCAACTTTGGTCATCATACTGCTGCTATGGCCGACATATTAGCATCAACCCAGAGATTTATGAGAGACCAAAAGGTTAGTTTATTTGTCATTAGCAATATTACATTTTGTATGTCTCGCTAGGCGTGTGTAGACTACCTTTTGCATGTGTGTGAACACGTAACTCATTGTCCAATAAATAATTAATTTTCCTTGTTCAACAGGATGAGTGTAGCTTCGTGAGCTTGCGGGACATACAGAGACTCCTTGATGTAGCTGGATGGTTTTATAGTCAGCGCGACCATCTCTTTCCGGCTATTGACCATTTGGCTAACATGATGGATGATGACGAATTCAGTCTAGATGGTCAAGAGATCAGTTTAGAAAGTGGTGATGAACCAGCGGAATACCAGGCAAATGAAATGGATTATACCGTAAGTTATTCAGAAATCACCCACTAGCAATTCATCTGTCTCTTGGTTATTACATTTTCTGCTTAACAATCGGATCCAACATTATTGCAGAATGACTATACCATCCGAAGTCTTGTACTGGGTCTTGGAGTCTGCTACTTGGCAAGACTTGAAGATTCAACTAGGCTTGCTTATGCCGACTTCATCAATGAGAAGATTGAGGGACTGATTGGTGGAGGAGAGGAAATCAATAGCTACAGGATGTCAGGATCCGAGTTCCTGTTCCATCAGATTGAGTTGTTAGTAGATTTCTGCCTTGCTCTAAATGCTTTGTAGCTACATTGATTCATGCTAATGGACAATGTGCAGTTTTAGTAAAGTTACACATTTTTATCCATCAATTTTCAGGTGCCAGGACATGTTCATCAATGAAGTAGTAAACACTGAACTGCACAAGAACATTGCCAAAAACAAGGCCTTGAAAGAGAATGTGTTTATGATGATCGTCTGCATCGAGAACAGAATTCCTCTCTTTTTGGTTGGAAAACCTGGAAGTAGTAAATCTCTCTCTAAGTCAATGGTTGTAGACGCGATGAAAGGGAAAAGATCCGAAAGTAATGTGTTCAAGATGATGAAACAGGTATGCAAGGAGCTTGAAGCCTTGTTCTACCTCCATTAGAGGCAAGATATTTGTATGGAAAGTACTGCCTTCAGGTAGTACATGGTTTACATGCAGATTAAACTTTTTTTTGCAGTCGTACATGGTGTCATTCCAATGCAGCAGACACGCAACTCCAGCTGGTATAGTTGGTGTCTTCAACCACTGTGCCAACTTTCAGAAGGAGCAAGACTTGAGTGCGTTTGTCTCTGTGGTCGTTCTCGATGAAGTCGGTTTAGCAGAAGATTCAGAAAACATGCCTCTCAAGGTAACTTATATGGTAGTAATTGCTAGTCTTTCTGTTCAGTGAGGATTCATTTAACATCTTCCTTCGGAGCATATTTCTGGACTGAGTCACAGTTTAGCGCAAAGTAGGGCTATTAGAATTCATTTGGCCACTGGATAAACTACTGCATGTATTCAGTTCATGAATTTGAAATTTTCCACAGACGCTCCATCCATTGCTGGAGGATGGTTGTGGAGACAGCAGCACCAAGCCAGAACCATACATGAAGTGTGCATTTGTTGGTATCTCTAACTGGGCTCTGGATCCTGCTAAAATGAACCGTGGAATTTTTGTACAGAGAGGAACTCCACATCCAAATGAGCTCGAACAGATTGCAAAGTATGATGGATATAATTTGTTTGTCCCTTTTTGAGATTGTGTTTTTTCCTGACTTTCTACAGCTATCTCTTTTACGCTGATATACTAATGTGTTATTAATAGGGAAATATGTAGAAGCTCGGAATCTGGAGATAATGATGTCGGGCGCTTCATACAGCCATTGGCTTCAGGATACCTTGACATCTGTGCTAAGAAAAAACCAGATGAGAGAGATCTTACGGAGTTTTTTGGTCTGAGAGATTTCTACAGGTTTGTTTCATCATGTGGCCATATTCACTTCATATGTATGGCATACTTTTGTTGCAGTGAAATTAGTTAGCCCATAGCTCTAATGTTTCCATCAATTTTTGTGTCATGTTGCTCTCTTATGATAAAACGCAACTTGATGCTACTTCGTCCGATGGTCTGCCTTTTAGACCATTTTTGCGCATCTGATCTACTAACCACATAATGAGTCACAAAGGTCAATAATGCATACTATACTATATATTACCTAAATAAATTTCAATGGAGAAAGTATACTACATACTACCTAAATAAATTTCAATGGTTGAACTGTATATTCTTATGAATATTTACTACCTCATACTACATGAAATAATGCCTTTAGAAATTGGGTGCATTATTGACTTTTGCATAATGAGTCTGCTGTTTGTTTTCAGTCTCATGAAGATGGTAGTGAACCTGGCCCAAAGTACTGGGTCATTGAACAGAAACCAGCTGGAACACAGCATCCGTAGAAACTTTGGGGGCTTCGATCCAGATGTGTTTGACCCCATGGATGTGTTCAGAGATCATTGTAATATGGAAAGTATACAGCCACAGGAAGATGGCCGTCCTCCTATTGATTCTATTGGACTGATTCAATCCAGCCTGTCAGGAGAGGACACTGCTCTGCAAGGGTGAGTTTGTGCGCCAATCAATGGTGGTTTGCCATACACTATGCATTTATTTGTTTCATACTGTTTTGACAAAGCTTATTTACATTAACTTGTCAGGTAAACTCATCTAATCCAGTTGTTGAGATGAATTTGAGCTCAGTTTAGAGTCATAATTGAAATTAGCCACAATAAGGCTGTTGAGTTGATAAATTACATTTCAATGTAAATTGTAGTTCTACATGTATGTGACCTCATCTGCAAAAATCAAAGGCACTTTTCGGAATATCTAAAGTGCATTAATCTTGCTGGAAGAACATAGAAATAAGCTTGATTAGCACCAAAACATGATTAATTTATCGTTAAACATTGGGTGTTGGAGAGTCCTGGTATCCCGATATCTGTTATACATTACTAGAAATATACGCAGGCTGTATCATGCTGATTAAGTGCCCATGGAAAATGATCCAGTTGGAAACCTTTTAGAAGTTTTGCCACCAAAAATTTTGTATTCAGATGCAACTTGGCTTTAAGTGGCATCCATGCACAATGATTTCCCATTGCAAAAATTGGCCAAAACTTGGAAGTTTTCTTGTCGCCCAATGGGACCTTTCAAACTACATGTACATGTATACCGAAACCGCTAGTTTCGTGAAGTTATCTTCTCTTGGTATTAAATGGTTACATGATAAATTTTGATTTCCACTAAAATAAAAGTAGAAAATTTAGTTCATGTTTTTTAAACTGAAGCTTTAATATAACAGCTTCTTGCAATTTCTATTAAGGTGTATCAAGTTGTATTGTTTAGTAAAACTGCAGGTATAGAGCTAGGAGTTAAATCTCCAATCTCAAATTATATTAAATTAATTCTTTTTGTCAGTCAGTTAAGAAATTTCTAAGATTCCAAATCCAATTTACAACTGCTCAATATTGTATTGAATCTAGCTCGGTTTAAAATCATTGAGGTTAACTAAAAGTGAAATCTCAATTCTCTATTGATCTTATTCTATACAAAGAAAATAAAATATTGAACAATTAGATGAAAATAATTAAATAATGCCGATCAAAACCATCCTTTGCAGTAATAAAATCAACACATTCTTTGCTTCAAATTCCAAAACTATCAGGATAACTCTGTTCCCACCTGTCGATTTTTAAAAATTACCCATTTGGGCCGATTTTCAGCAATGCGTGAACGCCCCTTTAAATAGCGCTGCTACTCATTTTATATCAACAATGTAGAATGGAGAGCAGATACCTCCTGATACTGACAGAGAACTTGAGTGTGCTCAGCATTATCCTGGCCGAGTTTGACTCTAAAGGTTTGCATCCTGAGGTGGTGTTTGGCAGCAAGTTTAGAGATGATGTGTCCTACACACAGGTGAGTAATATTTGTTTGTGATTAACTCCATTACCATATTATATTGCCATGGTTCCCCATAACACTGAATACTTGTATAAATTGAAAGCCCACTGTCTAGTGGCTAATTCTGCTTCCAAAACTGAATTGAAGCGCACCGACAGGTCTATGTCCTTAACTGTCTGTCTAACACAATTTTCTAGAGTCCTCATGCCAAACACAGTCTAGGATAATTATCAGCTCCTCCATCTAAAATGGAATTAATGTCCTCTTATATGTAGCATAGTACCACTCACCACTTACACGTTCCTTTTGGTAATAGGTCTGCCACAACATCTACAGAATCAAGACTTGTATGGACATGGGAAAGCCAGTGATCCTACTCAACTTAGATGATTTGTACGAGAGTCTCTATGACGCCCTCAACCAATACTTCTCTACCTGGGGAGATAGAAAGTTTGTTGATCTTGGACTCGGCACTCATCGAGTGAAGACTTTTGTTGATGAGAAATTCAGGTTCGTGTTGTTCACAGTGAGTTTGAAACTCAGTTGTTAGCAGAAGCAATGTATGGCTTCTTCTAACCGAGTCTGCATGGCTAATGAAAGCATTGTCTATGGGATTCATATGTATCAAATTGTTTTCTAATTTCCTTCAATCATTGCTTCTGGTGTCATCCCTGTTCTCATAGCAAGTTTCCTGGGATAACTGTTATTTCTGCTCTGGGAACTATCACCTTCACTGGCCAGGTTTTAGTACCATCTCAACTGGCTAGTTAGACGGATGTTGAGTTTCACAGTTGCTTTCTTATTTTATGCAACAGACTGGTGGTGATAGCTGACAAGAACAAGGTACACTCACAGTTTCCAATTCCTCTCATCAATCGTCTAGAGAAACACTATGTCTCTGCAACATCACTGCTAACTGAGGAGCAGAAGCAGGTGAAGAAAGCTCTCGAAGAATGGGCTAAGGAATTTGTTACCCCACAAAGAATGTATACGTATGTTTTATACACACATTACATTTGTTCAACATCACATTTAGTAGTTAAGCGACACGAATGCAGTTTCTAACTAGCCCAGTTGCTGCAATACACTTGCTGCACTGACTATCCAGTTTTCCATGGTGTATATTGTATATTACTTGGTTTACTTGAACCAGTTGAATAAGTTTCAACCCATAAAAATTATATGTTGGCATTTGTGAGATATCTGTGATGACTTACTTGATTCGACATTGTGAACAGCACATTGTGTTCTATTCATATTATCGCTCATCTCCAGTGACAGAGTTGCAAGCTAGCCACAATAGAGTAGCACACTTCTGTAAGCGACAAGGTTTAATTTCATAAGCACAGAAGTATTCAGGTAGTGGATTATGTAAGTGAATGTCTCACTTGTAACATTATAACGACCATTTTACTGTTATCAACTCATAACATCCCTTGTACACCCTAACCACAGCCATTAATTATTACAAAAAATAATTATAAAGTTTAATTCAGGATGAATGCCGGTATGTTTTCAAACAGGTTTGATCGACAGTATCTGTTAGTTGATTTCCATTTTGGTGTTCGTTGATTTCCATTCCGCTGTTCGGTGATTCGGTGTTTTTTCAGGCACCATAACAGGACTGGTTAGACTGCCGGGAATTTGCTACTGTTGGAAAATGTCAGTTAGAAACAGTATTTTCCAAAAACTTCAAATCCCTAATCTCCAAGCTCCAAAAGAAAGTTTTTGAAAAGTCATATTTCTAACTGACATTTTCAAAATGTCCCTTTACCGACTGCCGGTCTTCACAGTATTCCAATAGTTTTTTGCAACTCTGCCCACATGTAACTATTTTTGTGTTCAGGCACTAAATTGAAGTTGATCCAATTATAAAATAGCCTTGTAACTTGATGAGATATTGCATTAATCTCACATCAGATGCTTGGTTATAGAAACAGTAATCAGAGTTGTATTGCACACACAATCATGAAGGGCCCACATGTACATTATAATTGTAGCATAGTTCGTCTGCAACATCAGACCAGTCACCTATTCTGATTGGTTGAATCATTGATAATCAGCCATGCATGAATCTAGCCTGCTATGAACTGACTGTAATACTGGTTTTAACTTTGGAATCATGACAGTTGAGTATAATCTGAAATTGTTTATTGAGAGAGGACATCCTTGAATCATAATCCATGTCTTACAAAGTCCACAACTCTGGTGTTCTGTTGATAAGGTACTCCATCTGTTCCTAGTATGAACTTAATAAATTATAATACATTTATTAGCATCATGCTTTATTCTTCAGCAATGTATGTCCTGCACTCTGTGAAGCATGCAGAGCTGACCTCACGAAGCCCTACAGGTTACCATGTGCTCACTATATTGGATTCTGCTGTAAGGAGAGAATCGCTAATGATGAGTTGGACAGGAAGTGCCCAGTAGAAGATTGTGGTGAGGTTATTCAGTTTGAAGAATGGGTGATTGATACTGCTGCCTTGGAGAACAGGTGAGAGAACATTGTATTTGATTTTACGAAATTGCCCTATTACTGAATTGCTGGTATCTATGTAGGAGTAACTAGATAAATTTTTTAATACATGTATTTACCTGTGAAACTTGCATTTGAAGTAATTTCCTAACCTGTGATGGTTTTCAGACAATATTTTGAGAATTCAACCAGAGAAACAGCCTTTATTGGATATAGTACAGAAACTACCGCTCTTGCTGTTCGGAAGTCCAGTGAAGAAGGATGTGGAAATTTAACTATCAATGGGGTGAGGAGCACTACTAAATTTTGTAGTATTTGTATAGCATTTGAGACCACTAGAAGTCAGTTGATGAGAAATGCAGTTGTTGGTGTTGTTGGATTTGTTAGGGAGTTAGTTTTCCTTGAGTTCACCTGTAGTTTGGATGAGTGCTTTTGATTGATCGAAGTTGCTATCACGAAGTGTAGTGGTTGCATTCTTTTTGCTCTGTTGCAGCTACTGGAGCACTCCAAGTTCCACCTTCTCCAGTGTGCCACAGGCGAGTCTGTGCTACGTCTGAACAAGACAGAGCTTGCTCATGAAGCTAAGAAGATACAGAACATGTACATGGAGGAACAACATCATGAGACTCTTCTACAATATCTGCAGTATGAACTACCTAAAGCTGGTTGCTCTTCTCTCTTCATCCAGGTTAGAGAAATTATAATTTTCTCCTAGCTCTCTGTGGGGATACATACGTATGTTTAGACTCATCCAAGAAGGACTGCTTCCTTTGATTTAGAACTGATTAGATAGATTCATTGGTTGTACTTCTAATTATTATACTTTAGGTTACCTCCTTTGCTGAGCTGATGAACTTTGCTGACATTCGCTCTTTGCATGACAGTCTTCTCCAGTCTGGTCTGAGTTTGGAGATTGTCAACATCTTTCTCAAAGACTTTGTCAAGGAAGACCAATTCACTGAAACTGTCAGGTAATAACACTGCCACTGTAGGCTCAGAATAGTTGTATTTCAATGGAGTCTCACTGTGTAGTCAGACTTGAAAAAATTCACAAATATGGTGTGCTGTGACATCTACATGTATGCACTTTTTGTACGCAGGTCGCACTATGAGAATACTGAACACAAGTGTAGACTAATGTTGATTCAGTGTGAATCAGCTACTGAGAACACTGAACTGTTGGACTCTGTCCGTTTTATCATCCAACGGGAAAGTGAAGCTGCTCTTCGGCTACTTGGAGAGGAAGCACCTCAGACACACACAGTACTTCTACTCAACCTGCCCAGAGGAGACACTTTCACAGGCTTTCAGGGTGAGGAAATTAAATTTAATAGATGGTTCAGATGTAAACTTGCTGTTTTTGTGCATAAGTTGCAGTTCAAGTATCACATAAGAGTTTAAGCCACTGCCCGATGGTGTACTGTAACTAATTTTAGTCATTCTTGGTGCTGCGCTGCAATATTGTCATTTTTCATGTTAAGAATTGTTCATATGACTAGTTACTGTGTATCGTTTCAAATTGCCACACTGTTCCGATCGTTTAAACAAAATCATCTTATCCAGGTGGGAAATGGAAGTGTGTTCACATTGACGATCCCAAGTCTCCACAGATCAGACTACCTTCGCTTAGTAAGTGTCTCAAGTTGAAGCCCAGTGACATCATAGAGAAGGTGATGAAGAAATTCCTTCCTGAGCCAGACCCTTCTGCTGCCTATGAGCATGATGACGATGATGATGATGGAATCATGGTCATAAAGGTGATTCCTGAACATTTGCGCTCCTGCTATAGTAACCTGCTCTTTTTCGGTCTATTCTAATCGTATATGTTCAAATATTAATTTTTATATAGAAGCGCGAGTATCACGCTATAAAGCAGCAATTGCAATTGATATAACCTCATTCTTTAAAAGATGCCTGTGGTAGCTGATGTTGCATAACTTTCTATTCAACAGTTTCTAGTCTGCGGTCATAGGGTTGTTTCCCAATCACCAGATGAACTTGGAGATAAGGCTTGATATTGATGATACTACCTACATTCATCATGCATTTTAGAGTCAGGACTTGCTGTCTAATTCTTTACATGTATTAGCATGAGCAACCTTTACTAGTCTTTAACTGAATGTATTTTATTCTTTTATAGGAATTCCATTACGGCGTGTTCTTGACCCATAAGTAATATTTTAATTAAATGTAATACTGTAGAAAGAGCATCTAATAGATGATCTATCAGAGGATGGAGCTGATGAAATTGCTAATAATAGCTCTTCTTTGGAAGCAGAGGAAATGGTGTTTGACCAGATGATGCCGTTCATTCTGCAGTGTCTTCCAGCAGCTGTGTCTGGAATCAAGTCAGATCATGATTATGATCGAGTTGCTCTTCTTAAGAAGCTTTTAACCAAATATGAAGGTTTGCTCAATCACAATGCAAGTTCAAATTGTTTTGTTGGAACATGTGCAATTAGTATTAAATCCTGTATTTGACTGATAAGTGATATTAATTTATACATTAATGATATTACACCCTACTTACTTACTACCCTACTTACACCTGCTACTACATGTACTTGCAGACTTCACTGGTATATTTCTATGGCATGTACATGCTCTGCTCAAAAAGCAAGAAGAGTTCAACTTCACCCACTGGGTCATGGCTGATGCTGCCAAAGCTAGCAATATGAAACAGTCTGAAACCATGAGGTAAAGCTTCACATGCATGAGTGTAGACTAGTGCTGCACATTGTTTCGGTTTCATTCAGTTCTTCTGTTTTTGTTTCGGTTCAAACACTGCGAAGTTTTAAATCGCAAATCGAATAATTTAGTTTTGAAATTCAAACTGTGCCTGGTCCTTTAGCGTACCCACTTTCTATAATGGGCGGTGTTGCGAACACGTGAATTCATGTTATGCTTCTTTCAATCCTAATAATTCGAGGTCATCCATGGAATCCAGACTTGGCTGCAGCCATCATTGTCATCCAGTGATGACTTACCACAGTTTCACTCAATTCTAATAGTCATAATTGCATATTATTATAAACAATTAGTATTTAATAATTGCAAATTATTAAGCAAAATTAAAATGGCCACCATTTGCGTTAATGTCTGGCGCCTAGAACACATGAATTCATGCTATGCTTCTTTCAGTCCTTATAATTCGATGTCATCCTTGGAAACCGTACTTAGCTGCAAACATCATTGTCATCCAGTGATGATTTACTCAATTCTAGTAGTCATACTTGCATATTATTATAAATAGTTAGTATTAATTAATAATTACGACTTATTAAACAAAATGAAAAATGGTCGCCATTACATTTCAAAGCAGAGTGTGACAACTCCCAGAATTAAGTATTTAATTTTCGGTTCTATTCAGCTTTTTTTCATGAATTTAACAAACCAAATTAAACCAAGGGTTAGTTCACAAATTCAGTCTTATTCAATTTTATTGGGAAATTAGAAAACAAACTTGAATGCAATTGCAAATCAAAACCGCCCAGCACTAGTGTGGACTCTGGTAATACATGTCAGGTTATATATTATTTATATTAGATGAAGCGTTAAAATTTCTGGTATGAAAGGAGGTAAAATAGTGAAGCACATATTACTGTTCATATTGTGGTGTTCCAGCTCACCTAGCCTGAAGACATTCACTACTGCATTGACTATATACACTTATGCTTGTACAGTTCTTCCTTACTTACTATTATTATCCTTATTATTGTCAGTTAACTGCCTGGCTCATGTGCTTTAATAATCAACCAATCATGTCTTTGTACTTGTTTGTTGCTATTGTATTGTTATTACAAGTGCATTATTGTGTACTTTCATTCTAAGTATTTTTGCTTATTATAAGTAATGGCCGATGTCTTGGATCTTAATCATTTTAATACATAATTCATTTCACATGATTGTAAGCACTTTTTGTGCATGGCCGACCCTTTTATGTTCGGACCTCAGGCACTTTTCAGCCATATTGTTATGCAATTTCCAGGGTCGATACCTTATCATCCCACCCGACCCCCTGTCGGGCTTTTTACCGGAAATCCAAATAGTATAAAAGCCAGCACATTTTCTATGCTAAGTCAGTTGTTTATTGTGCTTCAATAAAGCAACATCTCTTAACTCAACCTACAGAGTCTTACTCTTGCAGGCAGGCAGCTCCAGCCTTGGTCCCCTGGACCTTTAGCGCCCGAGCTCATCCTCATACTCGTATAAGTCTCTTACTACACTCTTGATGAGTATAAACATCGGACCTTAGTCGATCCGTGACTCTTCAATGAGCCTAAGCGTCGGACCTACGTCCTCACTTCAACATTTACACTTTCTACACTCCTAGGAGTATAAACCATCGAACCTACATCGACCCTTGACTCTTTGATGAGTCTAAGCATTGGCCTACATCCTCTACAATACTTATAAGAGCTTATATAGCTATTCACTCTTTATGTAATGTGTGGAAGTTTACCTTGGCAGCCCACTACCACTACCAAGCGCTTCCCACAGTCGTGCTAATATCGGCACCCTTGTGAAGCTCATAGCACAAAACATTACAATATAATGAATGCAGGTTTATATGACTTATGTAAAAATGATTTAAGGTTATGTATTCACAAATTATTCTAAATACTAAAGCGAAGAGTGGGACTACATGGATCATAGTTAGTGCGCTTTCCACTGTACATACAGCATAAATGGCCAAAACTTGACTACATGTTCAATTAGTGCAATAGGAAGCTGAAGAAGTCTGAATAAATATGTCAGTTGACGTGTTAGTAATCAATCAAGCCAAAGGCTCCAAAGTGAAAGTGATTTAGCAAAGTGTTGTATGGGGGTGGACGGAAAAAATGTGTAGATGGTGGCCAGCAAGGTGCAAGGGAGTCAAGCAAGGTGAGCATGATTTATGCCCAATTGAGGGATCAGATCACTGAACTCTCCAAGCAAACCTCGACGAAGTAGAGCATCCCTTCAGATGTGAACAATTTCCAATGACACTTACGCTCTCCATAATGCTATGGTTCTACCGAAAAGCTTTCAACTAACACAATGCCATAGGATAGTCCGAAGGCATACGATCTACTGCCTATAAGCAAATGTTGATGCTGGTCATCATTGGCCGCACTGGCACAAACTTCAGAGAGTCTGAGTCTGTATGAAGCTACCCAACATAAGGAGAGCAGGTCAAAGGATCTGTCGTATCTGCGGTACAAGCAAGAAAATTAATACCACTGGCCTTTTAGAGAGATTCCATTTTGCAGCACTCCCTGAGGTGGTTACAGATACATGTACATTCTGACTTTCTGGTTTTGTCATCATGTTGCTCCTGCCATGATATCTGACCATGTAAGTGGAATGACACATAGCTTAAGTCTGAGGCTCTATCTTCAGCTCTAACGGAACTGGCTAGCATTGAACAGTTGCCTTCTTCTTGCTCCACCACCAATTTTAGGTTAAACTTTGTTCATTGTTGGCCTTTCGGCATTTACTAAACCGATTAAGCTGTTTTATGTCTCTGAAGTCAAGAGATCATTTCCTACATTAAGGTGAGAAGGATTGGACAGGTAAGCAGTAGAAGGAAGGTGCTGGGTGAACAGAGTGATTGAGTTGAGATAGGTGAGCTGAGATGAGCCGAGATAAAGAACCTGATTGAGCGAGATAAAGAACCTGAATGGTATTCACTGGTTTATGTGTAGTGTATACCCTAGATATTAACCTAATACTATGTCTTTGTTCTAAATTCTGTTGATTTTGATGTTGAATTTTGTATTTCATTGCATAGACACTCCCTTGAAGATGCTCTAGAACGTGCATTTGTACCTGCACTGGCTGCTGTCATCTCATTCATTGATGTTCGATTGAATCTGCGTATACTTGACCAGCAGTCCGATCTCCGTTCTCTCTGGCTACGGATATTTACTGACTGTCACAAACTAGGACTGAAATTTAGCACCATCACTAAGAAGAATAAAGCTGATGCCAACCGTGCTGTATGTATTACTATGTGTTATCATTATATATCTAGTATCCAGTGATTAGTTTGTCAAGTGTAACAAGTGTAGTCTAAGCTTTATTCTTGAATTGGCACTGATGAACTCTTCATAGATGTACTGTACTTGTATATTACATTCCACCATATTCAATTCATATAAATCATCCCAAAGAGGGCTGTAAGAAACATTTTTGACTGAGGGAACGGAAAACCCAGGGCAGAGTATCCGACTGCTCAGACTGAAACTAAAATAGCTTATGAGTTTCTCTGTCAAATTCAAGTAAATATGAAGGATCGTAGATCGCTTACATTATTTTTCAGACTATAAGGTTGGCCATTAATTTGTGATAAATGTACTCAAAGTTCAATTTTGAGAGCTGACACCAACAAATATTTGTGTTTAAAAAGATTTCTGGAGAGACAAATGCCCACCTTGCCCCCTGGTTGTTATGACCCTGATTCCAAATGCCAGTTGCAGGTTTTTATTCAAGTTTTACGCAGATAATTGGTGGAATGTTGTAGAAACTCCCACAGCAGTACAAGATCCAAGAAGTTGCCTCTGGTCTGCAGATATTTGGAACTAGACTACCCTTCTCCTGGATGATCAAGGATACTATTGATTGTCTGGTAGATGCCAGCTCTAATCTGCGATTTGGTTAGTATCACTGTACATGTATATTTATCATAATTTGACAGTCGGCAATCATGGTCTCAATATTGTCTGCGGTGTCTGTATCTGCAAATATAGTGGTGTGATGTAGGAGTAGGAGGTGGCTTAGTGGGTTAGAGCGCCTGCCCTGAGGTGCGAAAGCGCTCAAGGTTCAGGGTTCAACTCCCGCTGGTGTCTGCTGACTACTGGACCTTTGTGCCACAGGTGTGCTCCCACCTGCCTGCAAAATGAGAGCAAAACTGGCGCAGCAATTGCAGTCTTTCCTTACGGTGCATCTACCAATTCACCGCCAGCCTTCGGGCTAGGTGCTTGACTAACGCATGAGGTTTTAATCAACATGTGCACATAGTATATCTCCAATCAACATGGGGAGCGATGTGTGGCTTTAAGAGTCACAATAGTGATACATTGTTACAACATGTATTCAGGTACTTCATCTTGTAAACATATACAATGTATCTTGACAAATTTCCATGCCATACCAAACATTGTTTTTTCGCATTACATGTACATATATAACACTAGACTCGGCTACTTACTTTGCAGGGGATAGTGTGGAGTCCGTGATTGAGCAGTTCAAGTTGTCTCCTATTGGTCGAATCATTCACATTGACCAATACATGAAGAGACATACGGAGATCTTAGACTTGTACATCACTGATTTTGTGTACATGGCTCATCCTTGCACAAACAAAACTGAACACAGGGTGCGTAGTAGTGCACATGATCTATCTCGCTAAATAAATGATTATTATGAGTTTATATTGTGCCATTTTTGTGTAACCCCTCAAAGAGTGAACTAGGTATAGTTGTTATCTTACTACACAGATTGTCGGCCTCTGCCTGATGAAATATCTCCAAAGAAGCATCAAACAGGATCTAAACTTGGTACACGTCAACCTGGCTTACAAGCAGCAGAAGGTCATGTTTGATAATCTAACTGCCATATTTGGACTGGTTGATAACAAGTCTCAGTTATTTGAAGTAGTGGGCAAACAGATTGAGTTGGACACGAAAAATAAAAGGGAAAGCATGGTGAGGAATTATAATTATGGGTATCATAGTAATGTTGTTATTTTCAGTTCTATTCCAAGAAGACTTCATTGTGTTTTGAAGGGCATGTTAGATACATTACCAATCCTCGCTTATCTTACACTGTAATAAACATGAGATGTTGTTATGTTCTCATCAAGCCTATTTCTAAACTAGTAGCTGTTTAAGTTGAGGCCAAACAACTTTTCAAATTCTCTGAAGATGTCTGTCACATGTTGTATCATAAGTGTTAAGACTGATGACATATTATTTCATTCAGTTACTCTCACCATTTCAGCCATGTGATCTGCTAGCTCTGAAGCATCTAGTGAAGTCTATATGGGAGATCAAGGCCAATGAACTATTACTGAATCCAGAAGGATGGGTGGATGAAGTGGAGAAGTGTAAGCAAGTAGTAACACAAGTTCTGTCTTCTAGAGAAGATCAAGAAGAGGAGTTTACTGCTGAATGCAGGTAAAGAGTTTAATGCATGCATTCTTCGCTCCTTGCACACTTGAGGTCTTATAGAAAAAATTCTTTTATTTCAGATGTTTACATGTAAAGAAAGATAGTACATTGTAAGGAACAACCATTTTTACAGAATTCATTGATAATGCTGAATGATTACTTTTATAAGTTTCTTAATTTCTCTGAGTCTTTCTACTGTGGCCCTGAGGGACAAAAAATTATTTTTCTAAAAATTACTATTTGGAAGTGCATTGAATTACTTAGAAAAACTTTTTAATAATTTTCTCAAAATTATCAAATAGTTAAATGCTGTCATAGTTGTCTTCTACCTATACATCAAACCAACTTTTTCTGAGATGCATGCAATGATCTATCTTATTTAGAATCTCATGGCTCCGCCTTAATGTGAAGAAACTCTACGTGGAGCATATCATTGTTCCTAGTCCAGTTGTTAAAAAGACAGGAAAACGAGCGCCTCATAAGCTTACTTTCTTTACTCGGGTATGACTATTTCTAGCTCTTTACAATATACATGTACAGTATTAGGCGTTGCTCTGGTGAAATTAGTTAGTTTACAATATGCAATAGGCATATTCGGATATTGCACCGTGAAGCTTTATAAATAGCAATCTGCGGCAATAACAATTTCTTTTATTTAAGGTTAGGCGTGCCTGGTAATAATAATATTATATTAAGAAGGGGATTCCCCTTCAGAGCAAGCATTAGTCAAGCCTGAACGCTAATCTATATTATGGCTTTTACCAGGGTAATTTTTAAAATGCAAGCATATGATATTGTGACATATTTTAGTGCAAACGCTCTGTATCCAATCCATGAGAATGAATGATCCATAGTCTTACTGGTGCTGTTTGTAAAGGTTTTGCTTATAAATGTATCTATCTAGGATGTGAATGGTGATAGTTTCCAAAGCTATGAGACATTCCAGCAAGTGATCAAGTTCTTGAGAGAAGCAGTTGCTGAGCGTATTCGTTCTCTCTACTCGTAAGCTATACCTGAAGTGTTCCAAACACTGAAGAAGAGTTATTTTGGTCAATTGTTTGTCATGACTGTGATATTCATTCATGCACCTTTATATGTAGACATACGTATTCCTTCTTTAACAGCAGGGTTACAGAACTGATTGATTGTTTTAGAAACTGTCCTAAAGCCTGTCCACTGTGCAAAAAGCCTTTAGATTCTCCCATCAAACTACCATGTCAGCACTTTCTCTGTGAGACTTGTGTAGCAGAAGAACAATCCTTCTGCAGTATGGACAACTGTGGTAAAGATATACCAATGTCTTACCACTATGACCCTGCAAAGGACCACATTGAGTATGTGTATACTTTTGCCATATTTGTGAGTTGAATGTTTTGGCTGGTAGCAGTACTCTCTATGATATTACCCGAAATTTGTCCGTTACTAACTAACCAACTAACAACTTTGATTTAGTTTTTTGTATAGTATTTATGTGCATTGTAACAAATTTGTACTAGATTTTACACATTTGTTCTCATTTAAAGGGATATTGACATTAATTCTTTCTTATGCCACCTGAATTAGTTTTTATGCTCATTCAGAATTAGGTAGGCTTTGATGACTGAAACCTGTGACTACTCGTACACTAGTTTATAGATCGCAATTTTGAACATTTTATTGTATGACTTGGGTATCATTTGTGTATTGTTCGGTAAAATGACAGACCCTGGGGACATACATAAATGCTGTAGTAACCATTTGTGTGCTCAAAGTATTTGCTATTCATAGTCGGCTGTCTCTTTGAGTTTGGCTATCTCTCATAGTTGGTTGTCTCTTTTTATTATGTGACTAAGAGTAATATTGGAACTTCTCTATAACTACCCCTTGACACTGTTACTTTACTAATTGCTATTATGACTGCATGCTATTGCTATTACTAAAGCTCAGGTATCACTGGCAGCATTCCAAAGTTGTAAGTGTCAAGTCAGTGAATAGAAAAAGAGGTTAGGAAAATGTTAACTTGACTATCTGCCTTGCAGCGAGGAACAGCTCAATCTGTTGAAAGACTTGAGGAAGCGGATGAACAAGTTCTTCATGACATTCGTCTCTGACATTGTCTTTCACGGTGATGAAGACCCTGATGAGGGGATAATCAGATGGCTGGTAGACTGTGTCACTGGCAGGGATGGAGAGACAACCAGACAGTTCAATTTGTTCAACAGTGCAGAAGTTGTAGATCCCACTCCTGTCATTAGGTCATTCCTCCTTAAACTTCTGCTGACTTGTGTCCAAGATCAGTTTGTGAACGATTATCTCGATCAGACACTTGAGGTCACTGCTGTATCTCAGCAGCTACAAACTATGGTTCTCCTTATGGACTGTCAAAAGGTTGGTGTATGTGTTCTGTGATTATTATTATGTGCTAAACAACTATTATATCGTTTCCTAAGTTAACTGTATTGTCACATAGCCAGTACTACTTTCGAAATGAAACTGGATGGTACTTCAAAGTTTGTATAATCTGCTACGTTTTGTGTCATGTCTGTTGCAGGATATATTTGATCATCAGTTTATTCAAGATCCTGAGATGTTGGTTGAGGTGTTGAGAGACTATACCGACTTTGTAACCAGTACCATTTCACAACCTCATGTGGAAACTCTAACTGACTTGGCTCATATTCAATGTTATGTCAGTCAATCTCTTGAATATCTGCTTACACACAGCTCCACTGAGTCTCACAAGAGACTGGAAATGGCTTTAAAAACATTCCTGCAGCGATCCACCTATTCTGGGAATACTCAACCTGGGTATGTTTTATCAAGTCTCAGCTTTTAGTTCTTCAAATTAGCAGTGAACCTTCAGGGAAGTAAATGCAGTGGAACTCGCCTAATTTGGCTTCAGCTAATTCGAATACTTGGCTAGTTCAAACTATTAGCCGTGGTCCCTGCTGAGTACTATATAAATGGCTTTAACCAATTCAGACTTGACGGCGCTTAGGCTCACATTATAATCAATGATAATACTATTACAGCAAGCATTAGTCACACCTGACTGCTCATCCTGCGTGTAAACCTACTAATATTCTGCCAATCCACACTACTGATTGCCTTACTGTTCCTTAGCTAAATGCATTCCCATACTGTTGCCACGAATACAGCTAAATACAATTTATAAGGTAATTTTATATGAACATTTCAAATTTGTCACTAAAAATAAAAAATACAACATGCAAACACGTTTTTAGAGCAGTTTTTAAAAACATCCACTGTCCAATCAGAAGTGGATTATTCTGCAGGAGATGGCAATTAGAAACCTTTTTTCACATTTCCAATAATTAGTGTAAACCTATGCATAAATAGAATATAAAAATTAATAATTACTGTTTTACGATAAGATAAGCAATAGGTTTTATTATCCAATCACTGTGCACAATTTTGCTTCGGCTACGAGCGTTGTTATTGGACATGTGAAAGGAGGTTTCTAATTGCCATCTACTGCAGAATATCACTGTGATGTCACAGCGTATATTTTCCAAAAAAAACTGCTCCAAAAACGTGTTTGCAGGTTGTAGTTTTTATTTTTAGTGACATATTTGAAAGGTTCATATCAAATTACCTTATAAATTGTATTTACCTTTATCCGTGGCATGGATAATTGCCCATCTGCAGTGTTGTAGTTTTGAGTGGAGTAAACATTGCATTAAGTTCTATTAACTGGGAAGCTGTCATGTTAAAACTTGTTTTCCCTCAATTGTATTCACGGTTGAAGCAAATGAAATTTAATGCAGACATGAACATTCACGTACAACTGCATTATTATAGTATTATTTGTGAAGTAGACAGCCAAGTCATTATACACAATGAAGTGATCACACAATTCAAACTCGTGCTTAATTCCAACTAATTATGGCAGTCCCTTGGGGTTTGAATTGGGAAATTCCCACTGTATATTCATCTGCTTTGTAGGCTTCAAGTTTAAACAGCGGAAAAATCAACTACTTTTGATCTGAATTGACTGACCAGAATGACTCCCAATTAAATATGTTTGTCACAACGAGATATAAATGTATGGCAGCAATGCTATAGGCATTTTACCGTATCGTATTTCATTCGGAGATTGTCACTGCATATTATGTCCAATATGCTCTGAATAACATGAAAAAATCTAAGATACTGTTTTGCCTGGTTTATATAGCCTGGTTAAATAATATTTTACATACACTTCGTAGCACTCAAAGCTCTACATCGACCAACTCATCAGCCTTATTAACGAATAACTTAGTACGTCTGCGTTTTATGATGGGAAGCCAAATTCTTGTTCCAGATATCTGATTGCTAGACAACTCCTCGTCACCCATGGTGAGAGCTATATCAAGGATTTGGTGAATACTTCATGGAACTTCCTTGTACCTGATGATGTTAAGGATGCTCTGGAGTCATTTACTGTGCCAGATGTGCTGTCAGCATATGGTGGTAAACGTTACAAACAGGCCAAGAGTGCTCTGGATAAAATGATCACAGAGACATATCCAGGGGATGAGTTTACTAATGCTTTGAATCAATTCAAGCAGGTTCGTGAATAATCTGCAAGTAAACTTGCATTTTAGAAATTTACTATTAATTTATCTTGATTTATTATTATAAAGTCGAATTAGAGTGCCCGAATGTACGCGTAGATTTGTTATAAATACTAATCCGGTAGGTAAATGTATTTAAGCAGGCATTACAATTTTGTATTTCCTAATCTACTTCCATGTAAGTAGGAAATCCATGACCTTGTTACCATAATTCCAAAAGTTGTATTTCCTTTTTAGACCTGTCAGAATGATGAGAGTTTAATGCTGATGGTGATATTCACCAGAATAACAAGGACAGCTGTACAACGTACTCCAGTTGCTCAACAAACTAGAAATGGCCTTATGACTGTTTTGGAACAAGGAATGGCTAGATCACACAGCAAGGTTTGATTGTAACACAACATTTGTGTGCAATAGAAGATGTGGTGAATACTTTTTACTTGCTTACGACCTGGACTATTTTTCGATGATTGCCGAAAATCTGCAAGTGTTAATAACTCAATATTTCTAGACTCTCTTAGAGATGTTGTTACAAGATGGCCGCCTACCTAGAGAGATGGATGTGAATCAGTCTAGTGGGATTAACCTGTCCATGTTGGTTCTGAACTTGCACAGCTGTCTGTGTAGTGGGGGTGTTATGGCTGATCTGTACCCTCTGTCAGAGATTATTAACCAGCCTGACCAGGCAGCGGTGAGTCATCACTATATTTCTTCATTTCCTCTCACAGAATACTCTATGCTATCATATGGTTATGTCTTCACTTTGTCATAAAATGTAGTTTCTGAGGTCTAGGTGTATCAATTCATATTTTAGATTCATTTCCTTCCCACGATGGCTGACAATCAGCTGGAGCTCATGCAGGAGGTCATTAGACAAGCCTTACAGCAGGGAACCGGTGAAAATCCAACAACTTACAGTGAGTTATATTGAGATTGTAATTTATATATGACATTTTTAAGATTATTAGCGTCTTCGCCACCTTTTGACGGGCCTGGATCGCAAATAAAAATTCCAAGTTGACCATCCAGTCTAGGCCAAAAGGGCTATTTGGCCTGGGATTTTGGCTGGCCAGACGAAACCATCCCTAGCTCATGGGACAACCAGGTCTCTCGCACGCAAATGAGGATTTTGCTTTTGGCTATAACCCTGTGATGGAAGAGGACTGGAAGATTCTTGAACAGGTTGGCTTGTGTCTGATATTTAGGTCGCGAAGACACTAAATATAAAAAATAACTTAAATAATCGTCACATATCACATAGGGTATTAACACAGAAGTATTACCGTACTCTGTTTCGTCTCTTGTAGAATGTATCTTCCACCTTACTCTACATTAGATGTTGCATTGCAAAGTTCCTTTTGTTTTTTAGAATGTCCAAATGGCCATCCATATATCATTGGAGATGTAAGTATACGTGTGCATAATGTAGCTAAAATTTTGATATGGACGATAGTGAACTGTGCTCGATGTAAAATTTATGATTCATGTGTGCAGTGTAATACAACCAGGCTTCAAGTTCAAGAACCGGGATCAATCTAAAGGTGAAGTATTTTTGTTACAGTGTGGTCGACCCTATTACCTTGCCAACTGTAATGTATGCGGAGCACAGATAGGTGGACAGCTCCATACAGGAGCAGTCGGCAATCAAGTGATCAAGGCTGACGACAGGTAATTATATCACGAGTACTTTTTGAAGGACTATTTGTATTCAAATCAAAAAAGATTCAACCTGTTTTCATAAATTAATATACATATTTCTATTGGCAGTAATTACATATTTTAGAGAGGCCAAAACCCAGCCTGGACATATACTTGGTGCAGCAACTAACAACAGTCAGACTGTTAGAGAGAGAGAACTGGATCCTCTTTCCTGTTCTGTTTTGAGATGTCTAACTCATCTGTGTATGTACACGGCTACACTCTTCAACATACAGCAGGTAAAGTATTCATAGACTAGTTTATTAATATGCGTTGTATATACATTGTATATATACACAAGTCATGTATATATACACAAGTCATGTATATATACACAAGTCATGTATATATACACAAGTCATGTATATATACACAAGTCATGTATATATACACAAGTCATGTATATATACACAAGTCATGTATATATACACAAGTCATGTATATATACACAAGTCATGTATATATACACAAGTCATGTATATATACGCAAGTCATGTATATATACACGGCTACACTCTTCAACATACAGTAGGTAGAGTAGTGATAAACTAGCCTATTAGCAGTTATATAGCTCTAATACTCTGTACTAGTTATGTGTATTCTATATTATTACCTACATGTAATTACAGAGCCCATATTACAACTGTGGGTAGGTCTTTATTCAGTTGTGCTAGCATGATTAATATTACATTGTACATTGCTGTATGATTTGTCAATAGGTGTACCGAATGATATATCCAAAGCTTCTGAGAGTTGAGGATGTTCGTCCATTCCTAGAGGCTCACATACAGTTAAATCTACAACAGATATCTCAGTGTTGTGCTGAGAGTACAGATGACTGTATTCTACTTATTCATGATGTCATCAACAGGATGAAACAAGGTGAGTCGTATCCTACTGTCAAGATGTTGCAGAATCAAATCGGTTTAACTTTTCCTATTGCAGAGTGGTCAATTCTGAGGTAGATTGTATTGTACAGTTTAGAGGTATAAAAATTATATTGCAACTAAGTTCAGCAAGTAGTTCATGGTATATTAGTGAAAGATTAGTAAAGGATTAGTGTTGCAAGCTTTTGAATTACTCTGGCTTTCTATTATTTAGAGGGCAGCAGTTTGCTATACTTTAAGTTGCTTCACTATTGCATCATGCCAGCTATTCACACTACTGTAGGTAGGCACTTGATTTTTTCCATTGAACAATACACCAATACAGCCTATGATTGATAGAGCCACTAATAAGTGATAAGTATTGTAATTTGGTGTCCATTGACAGTCCCATGCCGTTTTCAATGAGCCACACAGTTGTCTAGTGACAAGCAGGTCAATGCCTGTGTGAAAGAGATTCTTTACGACTTATCCCAATCAAGGTTATTCAATGTTGATTTTCTCCACTCTCGAAAGCACGGTTCAAAGTGAAACTTCTCTGATACAAATACTTATGTCATGAATAAAATATCACTGGCCAATCACAGGTTGTGTCAAGATGTGCGCTTGTCATAAGGTAAGCATGCTGAACACTAGTGTTTTTGCCAAAGATGGCAATGCAGCGGCCCATTATGCTAGAAGCATAGCAAGGTTTGGTTTGAATTGAGATTGTGTGACTATAAGAGCTTACTACAGTACCTGCAAATCCAGACGCCTGCAAATTTATCAGTGTGTAACAATTATCTAACCCATTGGTTTTCAATCGTTGAGGTTCTGTAGCAAACAAATGTGTCTATTTTAGCTTCTCGTCAAGGAAACTATTCAGTGTTGGACTCGATTTCTAAAAGAAGAACTTGGGAGCAGAGGTTTGACACACAGTACATCAAACCTTCCTTCAAGCAGAGGGTAAAGTTTATATAAGTTGGAGGTCAATGAGTGACAACCACTTGATGCCCTGTCAGTGACTAATGTTTCTTGGTTATTAAGACTCATTAGGAGATTGCGGGCATGTACATGTAACAGAAAGGGTCCATTGTTAGGCTGAGTGTGGTGTTGCTGATGGATAATAAACAGGCGTAGAAGGCATTGCAGTTGGGTACTTCTGAGAGTGCCCACTGTTCTCATTTAGGTACAGGTATATTTTCCATGTTATAGATCCAGTAGGTCCAGGTATATTTCCTATATAGATGTAACTCGTTAAAATCCACTCTCTTCCTCTAGACGCAAAAGATTACAAATATAAAAGAGAAGTTGAAATCTGCAGACTCTGTGGATATCAAGCGACTGCTCACTACTTCTGACAAACCAATAAATGAAGAGAATATTGTGGCATCCGCTGGACTCTGGAGTTACAGACGACCTTTAACTCTGGCAGCAGTCCAGAATATGCTCGGCTCAACTGTCAAGGTGAGAAAATGGTTGCTCAACTATTGTAATAGTTATGTAGCCGTTTCATGCTGTGCTACTTGTCTCCACATTCTACAAAATGGATGCCATCAAGATCTTTCTATAATGTACATACCATATAAACATAGATGTTTCATTTTCACGACAGTGGTATATTTAACAATTTTCAGAACTGTCCAAGGCTGAAAGACATTGCTGACAACTGTCACGTCCTCATGGCTGTCAAATATCTACCAGATGTACTTACTCTTATCAAATCGCTCAATAACAAGTTCCACAGCAGGTTCAGTAGAGCCGAGACGTCGAAGATGCTCATTGGTGACTTTTGCAGACGTCATGTAGGCGAGATTCTCACTGTTAGACAACTAGTACAAAGTTTCATTGATGCCTGGAACACCATATTTAAGATGCTAGGAGGTAGATTTTACCATCTTTTCCGGTAAATTTCTCAACAGCAACAATGACGGTTTTGAATGATATGTATTGTCACATGTTATCGGTTGTTTTACGCCAGCAGAGATCTTTAGATTTCTTACTCTACCATATTAGAACTTTGAAAAACATAAATTTTGAACCGGCAGCGCTAGATGAAAAGCATTTTGTGCTTTCAATTTGACTACCCTTTATTATTGCTAGAATTGTGGGCAGTGCATGTGATACAGTGTACGTTCAGCAGGTCTAGAACTTGAACGCTAATGGCTATTTGTAAAACTTTCGTTAATTCCAGTAGAAATAATCAAAATCCATCTGCCGTCTCTAATAACACAAGCGTCGTCAGATTGCCATTCTCTAAGATATAAAAACCTGTTACAACTTTTAAACAGACAAGAAGCATGTATACTAACAAGCCCGAACCTATTTTTTGAGTTAGCTAGTATTTGGACAGTTATTTGTATATGGTGTATTTGGTAGAATTGCTAGTAGTAGCTCGATGGTTCAACCATGCACTAATTGTAACTCAGTAGTTTCACTAAAAAAATCAAATTTCTTCACCTTTTGAAGTCCTCAAAAGTTTTGCTACGAACATACTGATTGGAAAACTGTGAGCACATTCCCAATTAACAAATAGCTTTACTTTATACATTTACTGTTGCCTTGGCAGCTGAACTTCTGTTGGTCGTCACCAATTCAGGAGAGGGCAATTACAAATAGACATGCGCTCTGGCGATGCACCTATTGCTCTGTATTACACCTACCCGTTTATCTATTCTATACCAGGGGTAGGTAACTGGGGTCTCTTTGGTCACATGTGGTCCTACTACATGCATCACTGCACTGTATCCAAGTGATGAAGGTCTTGCTATGTTCTCTTACCAATCGTTACCATCTGTAGATACAACATACTACTAGTAAAATATTTGTGTAATGTACTATAGAGGTTGGCGGGAAGCCTCTAACGGAGCTGCACATGGGATCACCTCTCTCTCAGTTTCTCATTGATCAACAGTGTCACACCGAGTCCACTCCTTTCATGTTGGTTGCCGTGCTTACAGATATACACAACTTACGTCTTGCTTTCACTGATGAACCAAGGTATGCCATACTAATTCGTTTGCATATACATGAATTTTTGATGTTTAAATTGCCGATTGTAATTCACAATATAGAATATGTAAATTATAGCTTGTATGTAGGCCTAGCAGTGTCTTCACGACCTCTTGGATGGACTCGGGTCGCAAATAGAATCCCAAGATGGTCGTCCGACCTAGGCCAAAAGGGCTAATGACCTGGGATTTTCCTTGGCCAAGTGAAATCACCCCTAGCTCATCGGCACAAAATGGGTTTTTCGCACAAAAATGAGGATTTTGCCTATTGTGTTCGCGATTCTGTGACGGATGTGTGCCGAAAAATCTTTTAGCAAGTTGACCTGTTCCTGAAATTTAGGCTGGACAGACACTATAAGTTATTTTCAGCCCTCAAATCATGTGTGTATTGTAGACCAAAGGTACCACTATCAGCTGTCACTCCTACCAACATCATTGGTGTAGAAAATAGTGATGAGATCCTCAGTCTCATTGCATCACACAGCGAGTATGAGCTGAGGGAGACAACTGCCATCACATACAACTGGCCAGCTATAGAGAGAGAAGTACTACACAGATATATCAGTAACAAACCAAGGATTGAGTTCAGTAGAGATCAACTACCATGTTATGTCTACCAGGAAGATTTTAATCTACACAATCAGATGCAGGCAATCAGTGACAGTCAGGTAAGTGGAAGGTGGAGTGTCAGCGAATGATCATGTCGTGATATCACTCGGGTAGATTGAAGGTTATGTTGTGTCGATGGGTAACACCGCTTCACTAACTCCGGTATGTTAGTAGGTTGAAGATGAAATAACGCCTTGTGGCGTTCCTGTGCCCCAGTTGTCAGTAAGCAGGTGTCAGTAAAGTAAGTAAATGGCAGACCCTCAATTCTGAGTATGTCGGTGGTATTTTATACCATGGCTAGGTGTGTCTTATTTTATAGTGGTGTGTGAGTTTACCAAGTTCTTACCACCACTCTTCAGTCACTGCCTGTTATGAACCCAGCGTGAAGCACTGCTACAAGGCCGGAACAGACAGTGCTGGTGCTGCCGTTTTTCACCTGCCCCGCCGTGATGTGGCTGCTCTTGTATCGAAGAGGGCAGAGGTGGATCTTTATCCTGCATGCGGGTGAAATACACAAAGGGGACCTCCATTATTTTAAGTCCGGATCCGCAGGGACTGAGTGGTCAGCCTCAGCTTGAACAGCTTGTCACCACCGGGGAATCGAACCCAGGCTATCTGGACTAGAGGCAAGCACCTTAACCCATAGGCCAGGTGTCAGTAGGCAGGTGTCGGTAAACGGGTATCAGTAAGCTGATGTCAGTAAACAGGTATCAGTAAGCAGGTAGAAGAAGGTGTGATATAGTGCCAGAAGATATGATGGTCCCTGTTATAGCTTCCAACCAGTAGATTGTCTGCAGCCTACCGTAAGGGTCAGTCATGCGGTAGATTAAACAATTGCATATCAGCCTGGTGAAGATTGGCATAAACTGTGTACACAAAGTCAAATACAATGCTATTTTTTTTGACTCAGGAAATTCTGTCACCAGACCTACAAGCCTCCATTATAAAGATGCTGTCTATTCAAGTTCAGACTTTGACTCAGCATCTGAAAGAATTGAAGGTAGTCATCAACTTCATGTCTGTGATGAAACATATTGAGAGAGACCAACCTCTGCTGGAGTACATGGAGGCTACATTTGGCAAAGAGCCAAACTATCTCTCCAAGGACATCAAACTAAAGCATGTGATACACGTCTGGCTGGTTGTTAAGTACACACAGACGGATCTGCTGATGAGGAAGCACCAGGTGGGTGTTGCAGAAGTCATTGATCTGGTAGTGCTGTTGATGGTCAATTTTAGCCAAATTTACACATGCGCTGTGTTTGTCAGACTAAAGTAAGAATCATGGTATTTTCAGGAGCCATTTGACGACATAGACGCTGAATGCAGAGAAAACCTCAGCCAGGAATTGAAAACCAAATTGAACACGCAATGTCAGTTTAATAGCCCTAGAACCAAACAGCTTCTACAAGAGCTGTTTAAGTACATCACTCTCAGGCTAAACAAAGCAGCTGTGCAGCAGGATCCAGTCAACCCAGATCACAGGTTGGTACATGTATATAAAATAGGAGAGGCTTCAAACATCTGTGTCTACTATGCTTTCCTGGCAGAGATAGGATGTTGTACGATGTTCGTGTACTTATTACTACATGACTGTGCAGGTTGATGCGCAAGTTGATGCGCGGGTTGATGCGCAGGTTAAAACATGGTATTCCCTCTCCTAAGACGAGAATCCTTCTCAATGCATGCAAACCTTGTCTTTCATGATAGCATCACCTACAGTCTTAGTGGTAGATTACTCTGTTAGTTACTACTAAACTGTTGTTATTCCTATATTTCACAGTCTCCAGGATGCACTGACTGAGTTCATCACCTACAGAACCAATGAGGATGATGAGGAGAGGGTATTCGAACTATTAGCCTCACTTCCTAATATTCCTGAAGATGTTCAAGTGAAGCATGTATCTAAGGCTTGGTCTTACATCTGGACCAGGTTCACAACTAAAGTAGAGTAGAAGTTGGACTACACAAGTTCTATACTGCATATACCAGCTACGCACACACACACCAGGATTAGCATATACCAAATACTGATGGTATTATGTTCAACTTGACTCTGAAGAGATTCATTATCTGAATCTAAAACTTTAACACTAGTTTGACGGTTTTATATTTTATGATAGGATCATCGTAAAGTATGTTGATGTTGTGCCTATATTCAATTGATATATAATATCATGATGTCATATTATATAATTGTATTTTTATACCATTACTTCACACACAGCTTATTATATTATACAATTTATACCAATAAAATTTAAAATTAATTACAGAAAAATTGCAGGGAACTTTATATTTTAGAGACAAATTAACTAACCACTATCCAACAGTGAAATATATTACATTATAGCTAAACCCAGCCTATGACAATGTCCCTTTAGGCCATACACCAACCTTGACTGTATAGGGTGTTTGCTGCCAGACTAGCAAAATATTTGGATCCAGCTGAGTCAGACGCATGTACATGTACATACATGTAGTTGAGAATCTAGTCACCAGTACCAACTGACCACTTCAAATTTTCTACTTGCCATCAGTGATCAACCCATAATACACTTGTTGAACGTGTCACCCTACATGTGTATATTACAGGCATGTACATACAGTACATGTCCATGCATAGGCTATCTCCCCTATATGCATGGAGTCCGAGCTTAGTACATAATAATAGCACTTTATGTTATACGTGAAGTTGTGATAGCATAGCCTGTTATATTGTGATGGTACGCCCAGTCGTATCTTACATCTGACACTCATTATTGTGTGCATACATGTATATATCTGCTTGTACTTTACTCTTATATTGTTGTATATAATTATATGATTATATCTAAGTCTATTAATGCCTTTTATACCCATGTACAGAGGCCCGACCTCTCAGAATCCATTGATATTCATTTTGTACATGAATTGGACCATTATAAGCAACTTTTGTAGAACCCGACCTATTTTGGGTCGGCCGTCGGGCTTCCGGCGGCCATCTTGTTGCGCAACTTCCGGACGACCACACGTCGTCTTTTCCCGACGTCACGTCGGCCGGAAGTCCTTATACTATATAAAGGGCACTGTTTTACTGTTCATTGTCTCAGTCTTCACTTGGCTTTCAATAAAGACACATCTATACTTGATACAGAGGCTTTCTCTTCCTTTTACTAGGTCATTCGCTTTGCGAACCGCCTACTAGGTCGAACTACTCTCTTTCATTGTATAGTCTGAAGGTCGGACTTGAGATCAGATGGGTCGTCTTTGGTAGTATTTGGGCTACTGAGACCGCTCGATCTTTCATGTAATGCGAAGTCCTATTACCACTCATAGGCACTTCATTTCTGGGTCGATAGTCGTCCAAGGACGACCGCACCAAAACACAGAAACCATTACAATATTTCTGAGTAGTAATATTGTAATGGTCAGGACATTTGCCTACACGACCTCAGCTTGCCTGATGGACCCTGTAGCACCCTAAGTGCCAAGTAGTTGTCGAAGCTCCACTTATCTAGTCTCTAACACCCTGCACCAGAGCTGGGTCCAAGTCGCAGATTTGACTCGACTTGCCAAATCAAGTCACAAGTCGACTGGACTTGGACTTGCCAACTTGCTCACTTGACTTGACTTTGACTTGCGCATCAATGTGACTTGACTTGACTTGGACACATGAATGACTTGTGATTTTGACTTGGGTTCTGCCAAGTCAATCTGGCAAATAAAAATTTTGTACAGTGTTTAACCAACTTGGAAAAAAGGTCTCAATTGCCTACCTATTTATCATTTTTACTAGATCAGTGCTACTAGCAGCACTCAGGGTATATCAAGGTTAGCTATAAGGATACACAACTCATGCAATATCTAGGCTGTGTGTACGTGAGACTACACAATGCATAGTCACAAGTACACACAGTGCAAGTAGTGTAAGTGTAGCATAGGTGTGGTGTAAGTAGTGAATGCAATGTACAGTGCAATAATTAAATAATTACTAGAGTTAAATTGCAGGACTGGCCAGAGGACACTCTGTGCTGTACCATGTGCTGCGTATATGCTATGTAACACTGTATTGTAACGTTTTGAGCTGTGTTTACATACGAGGGTCGATATGGTGCTGGTATGGGAAGGGCTTGGAGGTTGGTAGAGGACGACCAAGTAACCTTCCACACATTACATAAAGAGTGAACAGTTAGTTAATGCTCTTGAAATTATGTAGCTTGACTTAGGCCGATGCTGAGACTCATCTAAGAGTCCAGGGTCGATGTAGGTCTGTAGAGTTTATACTCCAAAGGAGTGTAGAAAGAAGTTCTGATAACCTAGGAACTTAGGCCCGACGCTAGATTCATATAGAATCCGGGATCGACTTAAGCCCGTAGACGTAGACTCACAAGGAGTGTAGAAAGAGATGCTTATACGAGTATGGAGTGAGCTCGAGCCGCTTGGATCTAAGAAGATCCGTGGGTGGAGCTACCCACCTGTAAGAGTAAGCCTCTAGGTTTGAGTTAGGAGATGTTGCTTTATTAGAGCGCAATCAACAACTGATTTGATACAGAAAATGTGCTGGCTTTTATACATAATACACATTTGGAAAATTGTATGATAAGGTATTGGGCTAGTACGATAAGGTATCAGGCTGGAACTGATGCAACAACATGGAGTAGTTCCGCCCGACGTCGCCCACCAAAAGGGTCGGCCTTGCACAAAAAGTGCTTACAATAGTCCGAAATGGATAGTATATAAATATGAGCATGTTTCAAGACATCGGCCCAAAAAAGTGTACAGTAAAAAGACTAAGAATGTATAATCAGGCAAGAGAGTATAATTGCATACATAGTAATGTTAAATCATGCGTAATTGTGATAGCCTGATTGGTTAATAATAACAATAATACTGTAATGGTTTCTGTGTTTTGGTGCGGTTGTCCTTGGACGACTATCGACCCAGAAATGAAGTGCCTATGAGTGGTAATAGGACTTCGCATTACATGAAAGATCGAGCGGTCTCAGTAGCCCAAATACTACCAAAGACGACCCATCTGATCTCAAGTCCGACCTTCAGACTATACAATGAAAGAGAGTAGTTCGACCTAGTAGGCGGTTCGCAAAGCGAATGACCTAGTAAAAGGAAGAGAAAGCCTCTGTACCAAGTATAGATGTGTCTTTATTGAAAGCCAAGTGAAGACTGAGACAATGAACAGTAAAACAGTGCCCTTTATATAGTATAAGGACTTCCGGCCGACGTGACGTCGGGAAAAGACGACGTGTGGTCGTCCGGAAGTTGCGCAACAAGATGGCCGCCGGAAGCCCGACGGCCGACCCAAAATAGGTCGGGTTCTACAAAAGTTGCTTATAATGGTCCAATTCATGTACAAAATGAATATCAATGGATTCTGAGAGGTCGGGCCTCTGTACATGGGTATAAAAGGCATAAAAAGGACTTAGTAACATTCATGTGACTATGTACAATAACATATAGTAAGATACATGAATAAGAAATGAGTATAAACACATGGAGACATGTATATAGACGGTAATTAAGTAGTTTGAACATGCAATGCAGTTAAAGGTAAGTATACGAACACTAATTGTGAGAATGTTAGTGTCAGGTGAGTAGCGCTGTAACAACTACTAGGCACTTAGGGTGCGGTGGAGCTTCGTCCGGGAGTTGGGGTCGTATACAAATGTCCTGTACCATCACAATACATGTACATGTAGAAGCACACTATACATAAGTAGTTGATTATAGTAAAAGTAATGTTCATGCATGTATAGTAAGAGTACAAGGTAAGACAATGGCAATGCATGAATGGGTAAATATGAGAACAATGTCAATGTATGTATACACAAGATTATAGTCCATGCTGTGGCAGACTATGCTGTTTCACCACAGTATTACCATTACAATATACAGTATGTAGCAGATTCATGTATATTATGCTATTTAATAGTCTAATATAATACAGTATTTACTAACATAAGTTGCATTTTAATAT
Organism: Bugulina stolonifera; assembly: GCA_935421135.1. Classification (NCBI taxonomy): domain Eukaryota; kingdom Metazoa; phylum Bryozoa; class Gymnolaemata; order Cheilostomatida; family Bugulidae; genus Bugulina; species Bugulina stolonifera. The sequence continues at coordinate 8,571,803 of OW285189.1, forward strand.
AAAGACTATGGTTCAGATATTACTTGAATGTATTAACTATATTGTAGAGCCATCATAATATTTAATATACGCATTTTGCAATTGTTTAACAGGCATATTAGACTAAGGTCTTCACGGCCTTAATATGGGTAGTTAATGAGCTATCCAACTGATAAATATGAATTTTAATATGACTGTGTAATAACGGGCTAATAACTAATAATCTAATACTGGTCAAGGAAATGGACTACGATGAACTAATTTATATTCTAATACTGGTCAACAAAATAAGCGATGATGAGCTCACTAAATTAATGTATGATATCAGCGGAAAGCAGTACCAGAACATACGAGAACGACTGTAGACCGCAAGTTCCAGAAATAGCGGCAGAATTGACACTATGAAAACCAGCAACCCTATGGTTTGGTTATTATTTCAACACCTGTAATTAGTTACACTACAAAATAATATGTAATATACCAAGTAACACTTGGACAGCCCAAGACTTACTAATATAGACCAAAAACTTGTGTTGATAATGATTAATTAATTTTGAGGCATATAAAAATCAGCCCCACTAGTAACTCAGCCTCTTTTGACCAGCTCTCTTGACCACTTAGGATCTCAAGACACATCTACAGACTTTTAAGGTATTGTTTTGTGTATTATTTTATATTGATGATACTTGTTTTATAGTTATACTTATTCTATGTAGTGATATAATAAAACCATTGTAACATATTATTTAATTCACATCTTATTCTCTAATGCTAGTTTAGTATTATGCAAGGCATAGCCTTGTAGTAGGAATTTGTGCTACATATAATTAATGCAACATGATGACTGTAATGTATAATATGTACTGTTACCATTAATGAACCTTGCCTCGTCAATTGAACTAGGGATTGTTGGGTTCGTGTTGTAATGTTGATAAAGGTCGTTAGTTCATAACAAAATTTTAAGAACCATTTAGACAGCAACAAAATATTCCTGCAGAATCAATATTATCTTATGTGTACACACTTATGAATAACCTGAATGCTGTTAATATCCAGAGTGCTATGTTATTTAATCATTCCATAGTACGGGGGACAAAGTGCCAAAATACTGTTGCTCTTAACTAGTTGTTGTTTGTCGTACTTATACCTTGGAATATAAAGTGATGTATAGTGGATGGCTTTCTAGCCAACTAACAGAACGTCACATAATTATGTTAGATATCAACATTACATTTTGTTGCGAAGTACGTTTGATGAAAGTGAGTGAAATTGGTGTGGCTGGATGTAGTACATCTAACTGTCACTGTTACACTCACTGTTGCAAGGTATATTTATTATGCCTAGCCCTCAAAGCGTATTTTGTCACACAGTATATAATACTATATGACCAGTCTCAACCATAGTGTCAATAATACTACTGTATGTGGACTAGTCCTTTACCATGATTGCATAACATACATGTACATGCCCTGCTGCACCTTGGCATAGGTTTTTTATGGATTGGAATGCCTACTAAAAGCAAAAAGCAATATTTTGGAAAATGTAAAATTTTTTGAAGTTATCTTCCACTTGACTTGGATTTCGACTTGACTTGACTTTGACTTGACTTGAATTGTGACTTGCATGACGGCTGGCTTGACTTGACTTGAGGCAGCACTGACTTGACTTGGACTTGACTTGCCTCCAAAATTTTAGAAATGACTTGACTTGTTGACTTGCAAGTCGACTTGGACCCAACTCTGCTCTGCATTTAATGGTCTCATGACTCATACCTACATTGTTATGCATGTTTTGACCATACCTTTATAATTACATATCACTTATATACTTACTGTGTATAATGTGTATTACTGAGCAATTATGTCCTTATACCCATGTAAAGAGGGCCGACCTCTCAGAACTACTTGATATTCATTTTGTACATGAATTGGATGATTTTAAGCATCTTTTGTCGTACTCGGCATGTTTTGGGCCAGCCTCAGGCTTCCGGCCGCCATCTTGTTGTGCAATTTCTGGGCGACACTACGCCGGCTTTTTACGACACTCCGTCAGCCTTTTCAACGGAACTTCCTCCGGAAGTTCTTATACTATATAAAGCACATTGTTTTTATGTTCATTGTTTCAGTTGATGCTTGGATCTCAGTAAAGACACTTCTATATAATGCTTATACAGCCGTGGCTTAGGAGTTAAAATCCTGAGCTTTCATGCTGAAGGTTCCAGGTTCAAATCCCAGTCATGGTGGTGTTAGGAAGAGCATCCAGTCACAATTGCTCCTGTGCCCCATATTAAAGTCCTTGGGGTCATGCAAGCCAGCATGGCTTCAAGGCAACTCCTCTACCCCTGCCAAAAAAGACCATGTTATCTGGGCCTTTCTCACAGGGAGTTGGCCAGCACTGGCACCTGGCAGTGAGAGCTGCTAGGGGCTGGTCACGCCGAGGAGTATACATGTAAGTCGGTGAGCTTTTATACCACATGTACTTATGCAGAGTCTTCACTTCGTAGTATTGGTCGCTCTAGTCGTCAAGGTCTTCGACCTTGCTTCTCGAGCTTCCTGCTAGGTCGGAACATACTCTTTCTCAGTATAGTAAACAAGCATTGACTCGGGACCAAATGGGTCCTCTTGAGTAGTCATTGGACTACTAGTACCTGTTGATCTTTCATGTAATGAGAAGACCTAGCACCACTCATAGGCTCTTCACTTGTGTTAGTAGGTAGTCCCTCGGCCATATAAACACCACAAAAACCATACAATAACTCCTTGCTTAATGTCTTGTTGCATGAATACTATAATAACAGTCTTTGTAATAGTTTTCCCTGTATCTGTACAGTTTATTATAATTTTAGTCATATTGTAATGGTACGCACAGTCGTCTCTTACACCTGACACTCATTATTATGTGTGCTTACATGTATATATCTGCTTGCATTCTACCTTGTGTAACTTCTATATCATTGTATATACTTGTATGATTATTACTAAGTCCTTTAGTGCCTTTTATACCCATGTACAGAGGCCCGACCTCTCAGAATTACTTGATATTCATTTTGTACATGAATTGGATCATTATAAGCAACTTTTGTATAACCCGACCCATTTTGGGTCGGCCGTCGGGCTTCCGGCGGCCATGTTGTTGCGCAACTTCCGGACGACCCTATGTCGTCTTTTCCCGACACTACGTCGGGCGGAAGTCCTTATACTATATAAAGGGCATTGTTTCACTGTTCATTGTCTCAGTCTTCACTTAGCTTTCAATAAAGACACATCTATACTTGATACAGAAACTTTCACTTCCTTTTGTCAGACTTGGGACCAGATGGGTCGTCTCTGGTAGTTATTGGGCTACGGAGACCGCTCGATCTTTCATGTAATGAGAAGGTCTAGCACCACTCATAGGCACTTCAGTTTTGGGTCGGTAGTCGTCCAAGGACTACCGCACGAAATTCCAGAAACCATTACAATATTTGTTTGCATATTTTTGATTGTGTATATTTTTTGCATAGGACCGACCTTGCTTTTAATATAAAAGTTGAGATCATGTTTCTATCATACCTGTCAACTATCCCGATTTGAGCGGGACCCTCCCTATTTCAAACTCTCACTCCCACCAGCTCCCTATATCCCTATATCCTCCCGATTTCAGGGCATCAGATTGGGATTTTTCATTTTTGTATTACTAATATCCAATAGCCAAGATTATCCAATAAACAGCATCAAATTATTACCCTTGTTCAGTCTCATTTCACTCCCTCTGGTATTGTGATGCAGCTTTGGAGTTATCAGCTACTACATAGCTTATACCATGCATGTGCATGTGGTAGCTAATTTACATGTATTACTGATTATGTCAAAAGATAACGATTAGTGCTGTGATAGCAGTGAAGCTTGGCACCCATACCCCCCCCCCCCCCCCTTGAACTCTTCAAATGTATTTTTGTAGTTGGTAGTTAAGGTCTTGAAAATTTCACCTGCGCACCCGGAAGTGGGGACTCCCTATATTTTTTCACTCCAGGTTGACAGGTATGGTTTCTATCAGGCAGTTGTTCCTGGGCATTCTATAAAATCACTTTCACTACACTTATACATTCTGTGTGGTAGATTCTAGCTAGTATCCTCTTAGCCTGAGCATCTAGGGTAGCATTGTATCTATGAACATGCATGTGTGAAGGAACTCTTGGACCTACGGCCACATAATCCACAAGTAAGTTAGCAACTTGGGCTAGTCAGCTGCATAATTCACTCAGTACATGACGTAGTACAGGATGGGGTTGATAGGCCACTCTCACCCTCCGGCACACCCTTGTGCTCGGATCGTTACAATATTGTAATGGTACGCACAGTCGTCCCTTATCACCTGACACTCATTGTTATGTGTGCTTACATGTATATGTCTGCTTGCATTCTGTACTACTTAACTATATACCATTGTACATTCATGTATGGCAATTACTGAGTCTTTTGGTACCTTTTATACCCATGTAAAGAGGCCCGACCTCTCAGAATCACTTGATAATCATTTTGTACATGTATATGAATTGGATGATTATAAGCAACTTTTGTATAACCCGACTTATTTTGGGTCGGCCGTCGGGCTTCCGGCCGCCATGTTGTTGCGCAACTTCCGGACGACCCTACGTCGTCTTTTCCCGACACTACGTCGGGCGGAAGTTCTTATACTATATAAAGGACCATGTTTTATCGTTTGTTGTCTCAGTCTTTGCTTGGCTTTCAATAAAGACACATCTATACTTGATACAGAGACTTTCACTTCCTTTTGCCAGGTCATTCGCTTAGCGAACCGCATACTAGGTCGGATCACTCTCTTTCACAGTATAGTCTCCAGGCTAGACTCGGGACCAGATGGGTCGTCTCTGGTAGTACTTTGACTACTGAGACCGCTCGATCTTTCATGTAATGAGAAGGCCTAGCACCACTCATAGGCACTTCATTTCTTGGGTCGGCAGTCGTCCAAGGACGACCGCTCAAAAACCAGAAACCATTACAATATTTATCAAGGCCACTGGTGTACTGGTACTACGCCTTGCCTATAGAACCATGCCAACGAACAATGGAGTCAACCCGTCTGTCAAAGCTGACGGCTTCCCATGGAGCCACTTTTCCCAACCTGCTTGGACTTGGCAGTCAGAGGAAGTAGCCTGCTGGTGTAGCGGTGTTGTGCCTGCTACATGTTCACACATGTGGCAAATGTGCATGGTCAGTTGCATTCCAGAACCATTGGTTAGGGAATTTGATTCACAAACCAAGGGCTCTGAATAGCCTGATTGGTTATAGTTGAATAACTTTCTGTTCTACAGTCTACACATACAGTCAGTGTTCGAATTGTGGTTATACGGGAGTATACGGCGTGTACCCACCTCAATTTTGGTGGGTACACTGTCAGCAGGCGTGTACCCTCATGGTAATTGACTAGTTTTGCTGAAGACACGGCAGTTTTCGCAATCGAAATAGGTTTACTGGTTGCTGAGTGACTGCTGATCGTAAAAGTTCCCTCTAATCTAGCGATCGTTTGATTGATAACAGCGTGTCAAGTTAATCCCGAAATGTCAAAGTAAGTTTATAGTAGCTTGGACCAGTAACCTGCACACAAATAAATTCTTCTGCTTTACTGACAAAGTTAGTCATTGTATCAATGGTTTCATAGGACTTGAATATGGGTTCCACTTTCTTTAGTATTTTCAGCTTTCCGAATGCGTTTGCAGATCCATGAAAACTTTTTGATAAGGACAGTGGCCAAACAGTTGGATCTAAATGTTTTTTAGCTGTAAACCTAAATCTCAAAAGTAAATTTTTGTAATCTATTGCAATTTGACGTTTGACTGAGTGATAAATATTGGAGATAGTTGTATTTTTCTTACTTTGCTAATAAAATATAAAATACAAAAATTAAAAATAAATATTAATTTAATATGATCATCCACGATGTTGTATATGAAAATAACATAAATATTCGTATTTGTTAGATTATCACTAGAGAAAGAATCTGTATTCAATAATATAACATATAAATAATAAATCAAACATTATATTAATTATATAAAAAAATAAATAATTATAATTATTTATTATTTATAGTGATTAATTATTATAAATAATAGAACTAGAAGTGAATCAATAGAATTAGATAATCAAATGGTATTCATATCATAATGATAACCATAATTATTTATATTTTCATTAATTTTTATATGAAATAAATTATTTTGATAATAATTGTTGTAGCAATACGCCTGCATCAAGTATAGTATAAATAAAAATATTGCTTACTGGATTGTCACAAGAACAAGAGTCGATATTCAATAAATAAAATGAAAATATAAAATAGAAATAAATTATTTTTAACAGAACAGGGAATTAGATAATTAATTTATATTCAATGATCATTATTGTATCGAATATTTAATGCAAATAATATAGCAATTGTTGTATTGTTTTATATAAAATATTTTAATCTCATGTTGATATTTTTATTCTAGAATAGGTAGGAATACTATTTGTTTTTGCACATAGTATTGAATTTCAACAGCTATAGGTATTGCGCTACTATTGCAAGCTACTTTCAAGTTTAGTAAGTGAGGCAAAGAGTGAGGTTATGACAAATTGGAATTCACAGAGAGCTAAGAAGGATCCTGTCACTGTTTAGTCTAGATAGTACTAGTAGAAACTATGTATTTGGATTGAGCTTGGTTTCACTGGTTGACTGCAATTAAAGTAATCGTTTTGTTTGTATTCTCTATTTTTGTTGTATTGAGGTGATTCATTGCTTTCAGAAGTCCACAAAAGACCACAGGTAATGAAGTTGTATGCTGCCTATTAGTGTACTTGCATGCTGTCTATTAGTGTACTTGCATGCTGCATAGTAACCTACATGCATGATAGTTTGTCGAGTATTTTAGGTAGCTGAATAGTCTTTTTAGGCAATACTATATTTTTAGTTTACATTGAATTTACTGTCAGTATGATTTGATATTTCTTGCTAAGGTTATATTCGGCCATGGATTTAACTTTGAGGCCAGTTTTTACTAGTGCTGCCAATTTATAAAACATTTAGCATTTTTGGAAGATGTTGTCACAAGTGATGAGGATACTTGTAATACAGTGTTTAGTGATCCAAAGGAAGCTGGTGAGGAATTTAATTTTGCAGAAATGATACCCTAATTTATATTTTTCATATCTACTGCTCGCTGGTGAAGCTGTCTTTTCCTAACATTGCTGTACTGGTGTTGTGGCAATGTCTTCTGTTCACTTTTCTAGGCGATTAGGCACTGTAGAGACCATTGGTTCAAACCCCAGTCAGGGCCTGGTGTTTTCATGGATTTGATGCAAGACCTAACAGCTCCCACAGATAAATTCCCTAAATTAACAAAATTATAATAATATTAGAGAAAACCCAGTGAGTAGTACATGTATATATCCTAGATAAATTGGTGAAACTCCTTTACACAGGTATGTATGTTTTATAGGCTTCAACCTTTTAACTTTTCCTTATAGCTGTTGTTCAAATAACAATACTGGTGTTATATAATAAAGTCTACAGGTAGGTTGTGACAAGGGAAATACATGTATTTTATTGTATAATACTTTTGTTCATTATAATTTTGTTGATAAACTTCAACTCCTTCCCTTCTCTAATGTTGATGTCAATGTCATAGCTGTTTTGTTGAATTACTATAGTTTTCATACAGTTGCAGTTAACATGCTGTTGTTGTTTGTGTTTATATACTTTTGACAAAATATACAACTGTAAAATGTTGTAGTTCAGCATTTTGTAATAAATAAAGAAGTTGTTTTCTCTTTGACTACATGTACTTTTATTACAGTGAAAGAAAGATAAGGGGAGTTGTCGTGTTTTAAATAGTATAGATCTATTCATTCTTACAATCAATGCAGCAGTAATACAAAATTGAAGGACACAAAGCACACTCAGTAGTTTAAAATATAAGGAATGGTCTACATTGGTACCATGTACTCTGTGTAATGAGGTAAAGAAGCTATCAACCATAATTAGAAATTGTCCTCCCTTGTTTTGTCTTGCTGAAATGGGAGAACAACTTCTAATTATGATCTGCAGCTTCTGAGAAAGGTCCTAAGATTGCAGGTAGGAACCGTGTACCCACCTCATTTGTTCCACTTCGAACACTGCATACAGTACAAGTAGGCTACATGTACATGATTGTACACTGTATATGCGGAATTCTACACATCGTACCTAGTTGGGAGTCACTCTCTATTGCCTATTGCTTTGACAAGAGCAGACAACACTCACGAAGTGCTATTTGTTGTTGGGTTTCAGAAGCCTCTGCTATTCAGCAATCATTTTTCAGACGCATCGATTTGTTTAGTTATAACATCGCCTCACAAAGGACCAGCACAAAAACTGTGCGCACAGGCTAGACGGATTGAAAACGAAACTACTGACGGGAATGTCCATTTATCCCCAGCAGATCTCAGGCTCAGATTTTTCAATTTATCATTACTAATAGACTAAAGCAAAAGGAAGATGGGAAAGCCATGGCATGGGGCAGGGTATCCGAAAGATCATGGAGGCAGAGGACGAAAAACTAACTCCGTTACTCTATTGAGCTACTATTAGCCTTGGGAAATAAGCTTAGAATGGATCATCACCGATGATTCGTGTCTCCCTCATGATTGATTCTGATTCTCAGCTTATTTGCTAATCACTAGTGGTAACTCAATAGCAAATCGAGTATCTGCCTTTAATAGATGCCCTGTTCCGTTCCATGGTTTTTCTACCTATTATCTTTTCTTTTGCTCTAGCTTATTTACTTCATTGATAACTTATTGTGATCACTAGTATTAATTATTATTTACTAATAATTAGTATTAATTATTAATATAAATAATATTATTTGCTATATTATTAAATAACGTGTTCAATATGTAAGAATAATTAATAAAGAATGGGTTTAATATTTTACATTGGTGTTTTATAGCTATATTTCATAATTAATAAATAAATTATAAATATACAATTGCTGTATTTTCTAAAATTATAATTAATGATATTCTGATGAATGTTATAATAATATGTATTAATCATTTTATGCTGTAAATACAATATTCATTTCTTTGACATTCATGTTATAAATAATAGTAGGCCTACTTCTGTGTTACATTTTTCTTGCACGATATGGCTGAACCCCCATAAAAGGCTGAAACAAAGTAGCGCTTTTCAAGCCGTTTTTTACTGCGAAGTGAGGGTGGATTGATAGGGCATCACAACATTGAACAAAACCACCCTGTTTGCCCCGGATCAGTCATTTTCAATGTTTTCTGCTTTGCTCCCAGTGACGATGGCCCCTGATTGACCATTATAGTCTTTACCGACTCCATTCCACACTATTGTCTGTCAACCAAAATCCCAAGTTGGTTCGCTGTTGTGACAAGTGAAGAGGTGCAATAAGCCATATATGAAAGATAATTGCCTGAGTTCACACACACACTAGAGATTACTTTCGTGAAGGAGATACCACTAGTTTGTTTTGTTCAGTGGGCAAAACTTCATCATGCTACCAAGGTTTGGCACCAGTGCAGCAAAAATATTCACTTGCCTGCCTCAACCTCAATGCCTCTATGTAGCATGGTAGCCATGGATGAGTGTCTTGTGTGCAGCTGGCTCAGTATCTACGTCGTATCTGGTGAGGCAGAGAGGATGTAGCTATACAGCAAATACCAGAAGGAAATACCAGCTCAGGTACAATGCTAATCAGATTGACTGCTTATCACTAGGAAGCTAGGATATCGTAATAGCGCCAGCCTACAAACTAGGGATGGATGACCTGCCACTCGTGGGCTGGGAGATATATAGACTAACTACCGAAAGATAGGCACAGACGTCAACAAGCAGAGTAGATGATGGAGTCCTAGCTTGCTCACTTATGGGGTATGACCCCTAGCTAGACCGTGAGATGTATAGGCTGTCTACCAAGGGGTATAGGCCTGCATCTTCAGGCAAAATGTGTACCACTTCAGTAATACTTTGGAGGCAATCACAGTTACTGTCTAGACTGGGAACCCACATTCAGCGGTAAAAACTTGTGATTTGTGTTTAGCAGTAAACATGCTACTCTGCTCTACTTAAGCCTACAAATTATATTACAACAACTACTTGATGTATTTCTAACTCAAGCCATACCATGTGCTATAGCTAAACACATATCATTGTGCTCTAACATTATTCTACATTATTCCAGAATACAAAATATTATTGTGATGCGATTATAAGCTCACAGAGTAAGAGATGTTGTTGTATTAGAAGCCCACAAGCAACTGGAGAGTAAAGCAACTCCTTTTATAGTAAATTTTTTCTGCTCTCAATACCGAGACTCAAACATTAAATATAAAGTAGTATAATAATGAACACAAAAAATAAACGGTCCAGCAAACAGGGACTGTATTAGAACATTGCAAGAGTGTACAAACACATGTTATAACTGTACTGCGTCAAATATAATTTGGGTTCTATCGGACAGTAATTAATATATATGTATGCTTTACGTAGACGAGCATTTACACTATACAAGTAAAGGAAGTACATGTATAATAAGCATTACGCAAGCGACAAGTTATGCGTGCATAGTTTATACACGATAACTAATTAATGTTTATATGGTTGATGATGGCTACCAGGTCAGGTTAAACCTATGGGGCCGTGAGTAGGGGATTCCGAATTTTGAGTCAAAATGATCCTTAAAAGTGTAACTGATAAGGCGTACAATATAGAGCTACTAGGCCTCTTGCACAAAAATACAAGTGTACAGGTACACAAGGCCACCAGCAAAGCAATTTTAAGGAAGCCTAGTTGGTTCAGTGGTTAATGTGTCTGTCCGCTGCACTAGCCGACTAGTTGTCAAACCCATGTTAAGGGTGGGGTGTTTCTAAAGATGGAAAACCAAATCCCTAGCGCTCATAAACAAAATCCTTTGTCAAGTAAAATGTAACATATGGAAGTATAGCCAAACCCTTCAACACTTTTTTCTTATAGAAGGAAAATGGGCCCATTGAAAAATTATTAAATTGGAATCAAATATGGTACGTTCTGTGATAGCACAGGGTCCTGTTCAGCAATGACAAAATGTCTTTTCCATCTACATTATTGTAGTTTTATATGGGGTAATGCACGTGTTTATACACTGCTGAATCTCAGTCAAAGTGCTCAATGTTTGCAACAGAGCTAATTAATATTTGGTAGAATCTCACTGTTTTATCTCTTTTATTACTATTAGTTTCATGCTATATACTGGAATGAAATATATAGCAATCGTCAGATAAAAGAGACAATGCTACTAATGGACAACCATGTTCTTGTCCATTAGTAGCATTGTCTCTTTTATCTGATGATTGCTATATATTTCATTCCAGTATATAGCATGAAACTAATAGTAATAAAAGAGATAAAACAGTGAGATTCTACCAAATATTATTGTAATTTTATGTTATTTATAATTATTACTTCATTCTTTTGCAAACGAACATGACGATTTCCCGTAGGTGGCACAAGTGACAACTTTTTGGAAAGGTAACCTGCTCAGAATAAATACACTCCAGTTTTATCACACTATACTGAAACTATCATATACCTTAGCTAAATATTGTGTTTATGAAATGTGCAATTAAGAATGTTTCTAACTAGTTTTATATAAACCTGTAGGCGTTTTGGCTTATGGTGATGTAGCTTTATCACAGATATTCAAGTATTTTTTAGAACTGAACCAATAGTAGTCCAACGTTTGACTGCAAGAAATTGATAAGGTTGTAGTTTTATGTGCAAAGCTTCAAAGATAGTCAAGCTATTACAGTGTCCACCGCTAGCTGGACCGTGAACTTTGAGAAGTATTTGTGTGAAATTGAATAAATATTTTTATAGATGTTTTGTCAGAAGCGAAGGTACCAGGTATTAGATTAAATCCATGTACTCACAGTTCTACAGGTTTGGTCTGTTCTAAAATCTGCCTCTCCCTAGTCTGAGTTTGCGAATGTTCAAAAATGTTAGTTAGAAATAGGATGTTCCGAAAATATCCGTTTGGAAAGCAACCATTTGGAAGCTCTAAACCCCAGGCACCAGCTTTCAACTGATTTTTATTTTTAATATTGAATTTTTTTACTGCTACGAACTTATAGAACATTAAAACTGATTCATTATCTATGAGTTGTGTTCTTCTAAATGTAATCTACACAGTTTTGTAATGAGTGTTTTCTAAACGAACTTTTCCCGAAGATCCTGTTTCTAACTGAAATTCTTGAAATGCTCCTTTACCCCTTAGTCTCTATCTGTCACTATAATGGTATATGTACATGTATTTAGACTCTAGCTTTGTTTCTGTTGTCTTTCCAATCCGATTTACAACAATCCAAAATTATATTTTTATTTGGAAGAAAAAGGGGTATTCAATTCTAAAGTTCTGTACCTGCCCGGCACATCAGACAACCTACTCAGATTTGCAGTGTGAATAAGTTTGTGTGCACTATCTATTCATCGAATATACAGCGATATCCATGTCTACAAAATAGATATTATCATTTTAGATGGAAGTTTTATGTGTTGACATGTTATTACAGATACTTTGAGATTTGTGACAGAATGCAGTGTAGTAGGTGTGGGGTGGCATTCACTGCCACAGACACCCACACCCACTCTTTATTGTGCCCAGCATGTTGCCACATTTCATCTAGAGGTCCCCAGCTATGCACAGAGTGCGGTTCTCCCAGACTAGAAGGAAAGAGAGGATTAGCTAAATTTTGCCCGGATTGTGGCACTGCCTTTCCAGGTTAGTAGGTGAACTTATATGTAATCAACTCCCTTTCTAGGTTAGTAGGTGAACTTACATGTAATAAACTCCCTTTCTAGGTTAGTAGGCAGACTTACATGTAGTAAACTAACTGGAGGTAACAGATGATTTGATCTACTGTACATATACATGTAGATCTACTATATTATACAGTGATATGTTTTATAGATAGGAAGCTGTCCTCCATTGTCCCTTATCTTATCTACTGCTATTTGTTATAATATTTAAACGCTCTGTACACTGGGGATTTATTATGTATGCTGAATGGTGTCTGAACCACAACTATATTTGACCAGGAGGACTCAGAGCTATCTCACAGTCTACCTGCCTTTTATTGTGGTAGAGAGCTGGTGGTTGGTAATTAGACGTTTCGTAAATGATTTGGTTGTAGAGACATTATTGCTTGGGGTTGTTATGAATAATTCTTAATGGTTATATTTCCTGTTAATAGTAGTGAGTGTAAGATTAGTAGATGCCAGTGCAGGGCAGCAGTTCAACCATTTTATAAACATTCTGTTGATTTGATTGGACACTGGATCTAGTGTATATGCTTAGTTTTGAGAAAGTTCAAATTCTTGTGACCACATGATTGATGCATCATTAGTTATGTGGGGGAATTCCTAGGCCTGCACGGTGTTTCGGTTTCAAACGATGTAAACGGTGTGTGAACCCTCGGTGTTACACATCAGCAAATTTTTTATGCACCGAATCGCACCGGCATCGTGCCCAAACGATATATCGATGGTTCGGTGTAGTTCGATGTTATCGAACCGGACCGCTATGCCAGTAGTCATTCAATATTCATGCGGTCTAATATCACGTGTTCTTGTTTACCTCACTTCAAACTAGGTTGCATACCTTCGCTAATCCGTTTCAACATTAACTGCCATCGTGGCTGTGATTGATTATCAATGTTGTGGAGGTAATAATTATTATTAAATTATACTAAATTGATTCATAATTACGTAACTTAGCAGATTCTGGTATATTATATTCTATCGTTTGCATATGATTGCTTTGTTCATGAATAGTGTGCTGAAATAGAACAGTAGTATACGATCGAATATAATGGATTATATTATTTTATAAATAATATAATTAAATTTAAACATACCATTGGATTAATTATTTCTATTATAATTAATCTACTACTAATGTTTAAGTTTGGTTATATTCGCTTGTAACTAAGAATAGCTACAATGCTTATAATAGGTAATCATTATTAATTATGGCTTTTTAATTTAAAATCGTTGTGTAGTTATGCTTTTGGTAAGCACCAGCTCTTTATTTATTTAAAATAAGCTAATACTAATGTTCAATCAATATTTTGTAGGTAGAATTCATCGGACTGAGCCATCGTAATATCCCATCTGAAGACAAATCTGCTAGATTCAATCGGTGGACACACTGAATTACACCAAATCAGCAATCTATCAAGAAAGCTTGCAAGAAAGATTCCCTACATTATCATTACATCATATGCAACTATGCTAGCGTTTCTTCTTTCTCTTGTGATATGAAGTTAGCCCATGTCATTTTAAATTTGTTATCTTTTTGTGTCAGTGGTACGAGTGTGGTGGAAACAATGTTTGCTGTTTTTCTTCTGTAATTTGGTCACAATCAGTAATAAATCTAATAAATTATATGTAGTCGGTTGGGTGTGTGTCCAGCCTCATGTTTTTATATTTAATATATTTATTAAAATTACATAAAATAGGTGAAGTAAGACCCAATGCAACTTAAGACTCACTAGACTACATGGGCAAATACAAAATCTTGGGAGTAGGAGTAAGCACTGATTACTTTCATTAGCCCAATAGCCACTTAAATAAAATAATATACATATACTATGTTTTAATGAAGCCCTGTCTGCCTGCCATATCTGAAAATAAAATAAACAATGATTGGCATGAACTCATGTTGCAAGAAAGTGTTGAGGATTTTTGTTCCCTTGTATTGAACGGTCATGATGGGACAACTCTATTAGGCGAACTAGCTCCTGGACCAGTTCGATCCGGTATATCGAACCAAAGTTGACACCGTCTAACACCGCTTGAGACCAGGATCATGTGGTCCGGTGCGGTTCGGTATATCGATCCAAATTTGGCATCGGTTGACACCGAATGAGACTAGGCACAAGAGAACCGGTGTCAACCGGTGTTTGATTACCACCACCCCAAAAACCGAATATCAGTGGGGAGGCAACACCGGTGCAGGCCTAGGAATTCCCACCATATCATTGATAGAAAAATACAATGTATGGCGTCCATTACTTCAGTTACATGGCACTGATAATGGCTGATACTTACAGTTCATGATTTAGGCCCCATGTAACTGTCGGTCTGTGTCCTTTTCAGAGCGAGTCAGTGTACCAGGTACAACTACCAGGAAAATTATCTGGTCATACCTGGCACAGTGGCTGAAGTCAGCTGCAAACCTGAATAGTATTTAATATTCATTCCCTTAACCAGTCCCACTCACCCTAAACTCATTATTTGACTAATTTACATTATTTTTAAGCCCAAAAATCTACATAAATTAAAGTCTTATTCGTAATGAAAGTAGCACATTTTTGTAAATATAAAATAAGACTGAATTTAGCTGACAGGCAGAATCCATATAAAACGGTACCAGGTGATTCTGAGCATTAGCTTTGTGCACAGGCTAGGCACACACAAGCTTTGCTCGGTGCCATGTAAAGCTAGCAAGCCTATATATTAGCTGCTACCATGTGGTTTGATGAGATGTTGCCTACCTTGTTTGACATTTCCCAAACACCACAAAGAGACAAAATAGTTTTTTAAAAAACCTACCTCAATGTAAAAAATAATATTTTCATTTTGAACGGTAATAAAAAGTGGTATTTTAAAGTTAAAAGCTATATTTAGCTGCATGAAAGTAACGATAATTAATGAGAAATGAGCAGTTCCTTTGACTCTTTTCTCTTTGCATTTTTTATTAGCAGCTGCCTGCCAATACGAGGTCAAAGATAGTGGAAGGGAAGATCAGACACTCAGTCCAAAAACTGTCCGTCCCCCGCCTCCAAACGCGGTCTGAACAAAGCAAAGAGTTGTGCTACCTTGTACACAAATCCGCTCTTGCTATTGGTGTTCCGCCGGCCAATCAGATAATATTGCTAGCAGCGGAATCGAATAGACAGTCTATTTATACAAACGATATTATTATTAGAAAGAGCGCAACAGTTAACCCGTTGCTTCGCGAAACTAGTCTAGCAGCCATCTAAAAGTTCAACACATTTAAGGCGGGAAGTGGATCGCGGAACGTCGGGACCACCAAATTGGGCGTATTTGGTGGGACAGGGTTTTATCATTGAGTGTCCGATCTTCCCTTCCACTATCTTTGTCGAGGTAATGACAAGTGAAGTGTTCAGGAGAATATAACTCCCTGGTAATAGAAACTAACAACTGCTGCATTGATATACAGTAGGCCATATATACGATAGTAGTATAATATACCTATGGAAGTAGCAGTAAACTAGCATGCTGTTAGATATTGGTGGGAGGTAGAACATTCATACCCTTGTTCTGTTAGGTGACATTCTTTATAAGCATTTACATGTTGTGGCTGTATGTGGAACCAAATAGAAGCCATCTTTGGGTGTCACTTTACTGGTAAATATAGCTAGGTTAGAGAATTTCCCCTGCATAATGTGGGGAGTCCCCAGCTTGGATCAACTTGTTACATTAAGCCTGGGTTCTAAAGCTGCAAAATATTTTCAATTGATTGAAGTGCTTAGGTGACATTCTTTATAAGCATTTACATGTTGTGGCTGTATGTGAAACCAAATAGAAGCCATCTTTGGGTGTCACTTTACTGGTAAATATAGCTAGGTTAGAGAACTTCCCCTGCATAATGTGGGGAGTCCCCAGCTTGGATCAACTTGTTACATTAAGCCTGGGTTCTAAAGCTGCAAAATATTTTCAATTGATTGAAGTGCTTAGATGTTCTACAATCTCCATTGTACTGATACCACCCATTACTTTATTGTGTTTTGTGTTTAGAACTGGGGCTAGTAAACAGACTGTACTTGTAGCCACCAATACTAGCAAGGCTAATTCAGTAGAAATCAATAACTAATAAATACACAGGTGAAACAATAGGCTTTCTAAAGGTACTTTCATTTTTATACCTGACCATTGCTCAATAACTTTTACAAAGACTTGCATTCCAACAAGGCCTTATTTCTACAGACTCGGTGCTGAATATTGGCCTAGCTGGAATTTACTGACTACACTACTGTATTTATTAGACCCAGTGTATCCAGAACCTAGTCCTGCAGTAAGTAATGGCGGAATTGTTGTGCCCGAGCAAGTAGACGGAACTCAGTCAGCATCAACTGATATAAAACAAGTCAGTAGGCAGATTGCGGAGCTCCATGTGTCATTTGAGGAACCAGTAGAGTCTACGCTAACCTATAACCACACTGACCAACCTCTTAGGTAAATATATGTTGGTAGAAATTAAGGCTATTGAGATTATTATTTTGTTATTGGTTCTTCATTTCCTGTAGCACAGCCTACACTGTTCAGACAGCGATCGATTCTCTCTGTTCTACATCATGCAGGCCGTTTCTGTGTAGCAGCAAAGTCAATATTCACAACTGATGTTGATAATACAATGTATAAGTAATGGAACACATTAAAATTGTTTGTTGTTCGAAAATGTTTGCTTCCTCTGAAAATATTGGTACAGGGACATTTCGGAAAAAACAGTTCGAAACAGGACGTTTCACAAGTGCACAGTTTTAAACTAGACAGTTCGAAACTGTGTAGATAGCATTTAGAGGAACACAACTCACAGATGATTAATTTTAATTAGTTAATTTAATCAGTTAAATAAAAGAAACTAATACTAAAAATAAAGATTAGTTGAAATCTGGGGTTTGACGTTTCGAACTGTCTTTTTCGAACAGTCGCAAATTAAAAATGTTGTAGCTTAATGGTTGTACGGGTACATTGTATGATAAGTGAAGATTATGTTTGTTAACTGCATGCAGCATATTAAACTGACTTCAAGTAGCCTAAATTTTTTAACTATGCTTTTGGCCAACAACCATTTTTAAACTGCCATTTTCAAATAGTTGCTCGTTCACCTGGCTCGCCTTAGTTTCTACAATGTACATTCTCTTCTCTATGATATAGAAATCATCAAGCTGACGTCACCACTGAAGTTAAGGCTGGGATGAGCTCTGATGAACCTCCAATTAAATCAGCCAAAATGAACTCTGATGATGAGTCACCTATGGCCACAGGTCCTCCAGGAGATGAACTACAGTATGCTGAGACTCCCCAACTTAATAGTACTTCAGCTCTCCAAATCTCTGACCTTCCAGAACCCAAACTGTCAACCAACCGTAATATGTCTAATGGTGAGGTTTCCCGTCAACCAACTAAAGGCGCACGTTATGTATTAGATGATAGAACAATAAGAGTCTCGGGTCCCCCAGCATCCCGCATGTCACGTAAACCTGGTAGAGGATCTCAAGCTATTCCAATGCAAGGAACTGGAGCTTATAGATTCATGGATACTTCATTTGTGCACCTCACAGGTATGCCTTGCAAATTCAGGTCCTGTCATAGCTGTCATAGCTTGAGTTAGGCCTACTGTTAACTGTCAACAGAATTTCTTGATTGTATAGGCCGAGGTGGGCCTCTGTTTTATGAGAAAAGACAACTCCATACCAGTACTAGTAATTAGTACTACCAGTAGGTACCTTGTAGGCTTACCTGCATTTTTCACCCAACTTTAAACAATATGAAATACAATTATAATATAGCCTAGTGAGTTAAACTTGTGGTAGTAATATTTGTGCTTGTGAGCAAGTTTAGTTTTGACATTGGCAAATTTGACTTGCTAGAAACCTAATAGAATGATTGATAATAGGATGCAGTGTCTACGTTCTACATGTGCCCATAATGGTAAAGGGACATTTCAAAGCTGGGCGTTTCACAACTGGACAGTTTCAAACTGTGTAGATTACATTGAGAAGAACACAACTCACAGACAATTAATTTTAATTAATTAATTTACCTGTAATTGATTAAATAAGAAAATAATATTAAAAATAAAAATTAATTGAAATCTGGGGGTTGGGGTTTCAAACTGTCCGATTGTGAAACGTCCTGCTTTAAACTGCCTTTTTCGAAATGTCCATTTACCTACCCTAGAGCATCATGTCTGTTGGCAGTGAGAGTATCCCAGTATTATTATCTAGGTTCTAGGGGAATACCCATCATTGGGTAATTTATAGTAGGGATTCCCCGTTTATCCATACCTTGTGGTCCATGTCTAATCCTTAGTTTCAATGTGCTTGTAGAATATTTACTCATACCATGTATCCTGAAGAATCAGGTGTGCAGTAAATCATTAACACACGTAGTAGTAGTTAATATATTTATTTCTTCTAGAACCTGACTTGCATCCTGCAGAGTTTAGAGATATGTTGAAATTTCAAAATGTTCATCTGGACTATGATATGGACATAATGAACATGCAGCAAGGTGTATCGTTTGGACACGACCATCCTGATATTAGTCATCACAGACGTCGCCAACATATGCACACACAGATAGGAGATCATATTGAGACAAAGGAGCTGCCCTTGTCACTCTCACAGGCTATGAGTCAGTACGAAGGAAGGAAACCTGAACGTAGGCACAGTGTCAGTAGGATGGTGCTCATCTCAGACCACAAAGAATACAGACATCGGATGGAGGAGTGGTACCTTTACAGACACAGACAAGAGAAGAGGCGGTGTGCCTCCCTCCCCAACCTACGCAGAGAGGAGGAGGTAGAGGAGCAGGCTATGGGGCTAACAGAGGAGGAAGAGGATGGGTATAGCTCTGATGAGGAATACTATAGCTGTGTCGTCAAATCAGACTCAACTGTCAAGGAAGGAGAAGGTGCAGGTAAGCCAATGTGGGACGAGGAACAGTGTCTATTGATAGTATTGTAAACTTGTTCATTATACTAGAACATCAGCCTACATGTAGTCACGTCGATCGGCTTTTCTTCGGTGTGACTCTTCTCAGGTCATGGTCAAATATAATTTTCCAGCAATCTGTCATTAATGGATAGCACAATGTATTTCATAAATGGACATGTCTATCTTATCATGTGAATGGGTGCAAACCTTATCGTTCTGATTACCTTATAACAGAAGGTAGTGAGAAGGGAGGTGCTGATCCTTCAACGGCAGCTACTGATGGTTCCACACCAATGGAAGATGACCCCCAACCTAAAGGTGATGCTTACTTACACTGTAGGATACATAGGCTGATCATAACACTGTTCTAGTTTATATACCCTATGCGGGCTCCAGACTATTATGTCCATGTAGACCTACCTACTCAGTAATCTTGCCATTTGGATTCTCAGTAGTAACATAGATTGCTTATTGTACTAAACCAGGTTAGCGTATACAGTATTTATGGTATGCACCTGTAGCCCAACAGTGTATTATACCCTGATACTGTAGTGTGACAGTGTATACTCTGTACTACGTGATATTCCCTGATACTCTAGTGTTACAGTGTATACTCTGTACTACGTGATATTTCCTGATACTGTAGTTTAACAGTGTATACCCTGTGCTACGTGATATTTCCTGATACTGTGGTGTAACAGCGTATACCCTCTACTGCGGGATATTCCCTGAGACTGTAGTGTAACAGTGTATACCCTGTACTATATGGCATTCCCTGATACTGTAATGTAACAGTGTATACCCTGTACCATGTGGTATTCCCTGGTGATGTAGATGCAGACGGTGAGCCACCTAAAGAAGAGAAACAGATTCCTAAAGCAGGAGAGAAAACCACTGTCAAGGGAAAGGAAGAGCCCAGGGAGGGTAAGTGTGCGGCATGTGTTGCACTCTGTTATGAACAGTGAGTGTGTGGCATGTGTTGCACTCTGTTATGAACAGTGTAGTTGGTTCTGTTTAGTGTAGCATGTGTTTATATCACTAGATCACACAGCTAATTCTTATTCGTTCAATTATCGCTTGTGTTGCAGCGGCGGGTTTGTTGAAAGATGTGGTGGAAATATTTGAGGAATACAAGAAGAAGCTTGATGATGCACTAAACTCAAACCATTTGAATCCTAAAGAAAGGGGCGATGCCACTAAGTGGAGAGAAAAAGCAGAAAATTTGTGGGGCGCTTTTTTTACAAAACCAATGGGAAAGAAGGCGCCTGCAACAGCTAAACCCAGCTGGGCAGACATTGAACTGCCCCAGCATGAGGTGGCGGCAATGAAGGGCATGAGTAGATTCATTAATGAGACATCACTCAGACTAAACCAAGTGTTCACCAAAGCCAGTATTCCAAAGGTACATCGACATAATAAAATGTCCCTCATCCTGAATATTGTTTTATAACTGAATATGTCTGTATAGCAACCATTCAGCTACCAGCTGTGTTTCTCACGTGATTCATGGGGGAATACTTTTGTTTTAGGTGAACATCATCAAGATTGTCCCTGAGAAGATAAAGAAAAGGTATCTTTAGAAATAATCTATATGACTTTAGTTCACATCTATTTTGTGTGTTACTGCACTTGGAGACTTCAGAACTAGTTGCTCCATTTCTGGTTATCCACGCTCGTCATAAACATTAACTTACAATTTTGTTGATTGCCTTTAAACAGATTGTGAGAATATAGGAAAGGATTTTACCATTTAGAAGATCTGTTCTCAGGAGAAATTCCTTCCTTTGAGGATTGAAAAATTCTTGCGTTATTTGATTGATTATAGATGAATTGATATATCTGTAGGGCCCACAGGGTTTTGACATTCAAAGTGGTCTTGTCCACTCAGTTCATCAAGTACTTTGAGCAGATGAAGATTCCAGAACCTTGTGTAGAAATCAAAGCTGATAACAATGGCTTCACAAAGAGTCTAGTTCAGTTGCGGAAAAGGTAAGAGAAAGTAGCTTTTATTGTGATTCGTTTTGCTGACCGTCTAGAATGTAGTATGTACAAATGTTTTGTATGTAGTCTCCAAGAGCCACATGTACACTGTGGTGCTCAGTGTACATGACGGAGATATCGTCTGCATTGTGTGTAGTCTATTTGGTGCTTTGTCAATGCCAGGATGCTGAAATATCAAGCCACACACATGTAAACAGAAATTACTTCTCAGTTGAAAGTTTTCAGACATAGTTTTTTGTCATATATGTCCAAAATCATTGATACGGAATCAATTTGCCAATTAATTTGTTCTGTAGGCTAATATTATTATGATGTCATGAAAAACAACAGAGAATAGTATTTGCTATGCTTATTTGCACATTTGTTGCCGATGTGATTATAATTGCTTATTTTCTTTATCAATTGTAACACCAATGTTTGCTTCATTTAGTCACAAGGACTTATGGGTAGGAGAGTTATCAACTCCATTGTCGACTCAAAAATCCACCATCAAGTATCGATACTTGGTTTATGATGGTTTCCAATACACCAAGGATAACTGGGAGTATATCCACAGAGCTGGATCTAAAGCAGTGTGCAGATCCGTTATTATTGGAGGTCAGTTTTATAGTCTTTAATTCACAATTTTTTATTTCAGTATTGATTCTATGCAGGTGTATCAAAAGGGTTCAATAGTCTGCTACTGCATGCATCCATCAGCACCATTGTTTGTAATTCATTAGGGAATGGACCAGATGCCGTTATATATGATGGTGTAACATTCCCCAGCAAGTTCTCTCAAATATGGAAGACCGTGACACCAGAACCTAGGAACTATCGGTCAGTAGATACTGAGTACCCAGACTATAGCAGAGCAATTTGTGCTATGCTACCTCAGTGGACGGTAGAGATGGAGAAAGGTTCAACTGTTCACAGCATGATGACATGGATAGAGGAAGTGAAGTCACAACAATACTCACTATTAACAGGCTTTGAAGAGAATCCAAATCAGCGGAAGCACGACTCTGCTCAGCGACATATTGACCAGGTAGTGTGCTGTAGTGCATCTATATCTATGTATGCTGCTACCATCGGTCAAGGTAACTGTACATACGACCCTGTCTTGTCTCTACACCAATTTAGGTCTGTCTCTCTGTCCCATGGTTAACTCTCATTCTGTTTGTCTCTCTGGTTTGATATCTGGTTACCTTATAAGCTGATGTTTACTCGAGTACTCTGATTTTCCTCTTGCGAAGTTACCTGAATTGCTTCTCGGTAAATATACTATTTCGTAAAGCATTCTATTTTCTCTTTATTCAGGTGTTGAAAGACTACGTCATGGAAACTATTCAGCACTGTGTGGACTCGCTACCCAATGTTACTGACGTGTGCCAGATAGTCGGGTCTATGCTTGGTCTCTTGTACCTGGCTCGGTGCCGATATGATGATAAATTTCCCATAATTACGGGAAAAACTGATTTGTTTCTAACGCTGATAAGCTCCACAATGGCTAGGGTTGGTGAGCTCAACAAGGACCTTATTACAATGACTGCCAATCCTCCATCCGCTGGCAAGAAAGGCAGCAAGGAAACTCAACTGAGTGGTGGGCAAAAGATTGCCTCTCTCATATGTAAACAGATTTCCGGTGACGAAGCATTCCTAAAGTGAGTCAAACAATGTTGTCTAGTAATGTTGAAGAGTTCCCTTGTTCAACTAGTGCTATAATATGTAACCCCTTATATTCATATACACATCATTGGTGTATCTGTATTAATTTACTGATTGGTTGATGATTGATCATTTTAGGCGCATACTGGATTCATTATTGTCCTACATTGAGATTATTAGTAATCCAATGGTGAAGCGTCAACAGTGGATTGCTCTCCTTCCATTTGTTGGGTTGCTGGCCAGCTCGGGCACTCTCGTCAAATTCTCTACACAGGACCAACGGCTTGATCCACAGATTGACCCTAAGATAGTAAAGAGTTTAGGTTACCGACTGCATAATGTGTAAGTGCAGTGGGTAGTTTCACTCTTATATAATACAAGTGTATGTAGTAAACACAGTTCCTACAAGTCTGTTTATGTGACTGTCAAACTGTCATTTGCTGTTTGTTGTTCTTTGTTTATTTTCATTATTAATGGTGCGAAGTTACTGTTCAGTGGCCCTTGCCATGAATTCTCTATCTTGAAAAATCTAGCGGGCGCAAGATGCTTTGACCATACTACAGTTGCTAATGCCGGAAGGTAGTTCCAGGCGGTGTTATTTCTCTTAGTGATAAATTGAGGTGTATAACGACTGGCCATAGATATAGTGTATGTTTTGCTTCACTATAGCCCTATCTATGCTATCTTTTCCCGTTATATAGAAGTGACTGGAGAGATTGGCTGAGTTGGCTATCTCCATGGTTCAAGGTCGACCTAAGGTTGCCGTACTCCTTCCTAAACTTGCTGACGCGTGACCAGCTCATCCATGTCCTGCAGACGGAGGATATCCTTGCCCTCTATACTATTCCTCTCAATGGGGTATTGGCCTGTGTAAACCAACATATCAGAGGAAGGTGTATGCCTAACCAGGTGAGTTTTAGTAGACAAGTATTGATAAATATATACCACAGGCTGCTGTTGGGTCCTTGGAGTACAAACCAGTTTTGCAAATCTCAATTTGAATTGAAGCTTGACTTGTATTTGACGAGTTCTACTACAGTGTTCACTATGTATATATATATATATGTATGATACTGTATATCAACGGCCATGTTTTGGTTCAGTTCTCAGGTCACGGAACCAAACGTCGTGCTGTTCTGGTCATATTGTGTCACATCTTATGGATACTTTTAGCGAATCAAGTTGTGCTCTTAGGAAACAATAATGCATCTTATACAATCGTTAGGTTTCACTAACATTATAAATTTAATTGGTACAGTATAGATGAATCTACCAAACAAAAGTTGAAGACATCTTAAATAAACGGCTTTTCATCCTTTCCATATAACTGAATTTAGTGTTCCCAAAGTTCTACCGTAGGCAAGCCGAGTGCTAGATTAGGCTGCACAGAAATGGGAATTCAGCTAGGTTACTTCTTGATACTAGACTGTTTTAGTTTGTAGCTAATATCGTCACACACGTACACAGTTGTAGTTACTGCGGTTACTGTTTTGGTAATACCAAGTGATTTTATTGTTGGAAATTAAGTGTGATTATCTGTTTACTTTGCAGGCCTTCAAACTGCTTCAGGGGACACTCAAGTTTGTGAGGGTGGTACTGAAAAGGTAAGATTCTCTAATCTTTCTCTTTGATCAACCAGGAAATTCTTTAGACTCACAAGTGATCTTGTATATCTTTACTATATAAATGCAAGTCTTCAACAAATATATATAATTATAATATAATAATTGTATTACTTGTAATATACATGTACATGTATATCATTAATTATATAATTATGATATGTCAATGTCTATTCTAGGAATAACCCAGATGAAGAATCAGTGAACCAATCCCTTTTATTCTTGCGACTCACCATGGCTGTCCACACATCAAATGTGGTGTCTAAGGGTATTTATGAGGCCGTGCAGATCTATCTGTTGGTAGCTGAGAAGAGAATGATATCGTATACTCCCAAATCAAAGACCCATACCTCCTTTAAGTCAAAGACCTCTGCTAATACCTCTATGGCATCTAACCCGTCTGGGGTCTCCGATCAACCTACAGAAAAGAGAAGCCGTACAAAAGATGAAGAGTTTAATTTTGTTGTGAGTCCATTGGTGCAGCTTCTAGGAGATCTGTGTACAGTGTTTGAAGGACAGTGGAACTCTGTGTTACTCATGCAGGTCTTTGAGTATGGTCGCTATGATACAGGACGGTACAGATCTTTTAGTAAGCGGGACACTCTCAGAGATGAAGAGATGCAGGTAAGTAAAGACAATGTCATCATATGAGATTCTATATACTACGAGGGGCAATCAATAAGTAGAGAGACTTTTTTAGAAACAATACTAAATAAGTCTCCCTGATACAAAGACAATGTCATTATATCAGATTCTATATGTATATACTAATAGTGATTGTGAAAAGTGTGACTTTCCTCTGTTAAGTTGTCAGGTAGTTTACTCTCTTTGAACAAATACCAATTTATCCTATATACATATTTGTGTAGGTTTTGGAACAAAGATGTACAGAAGTCATGGAATTGAATTATAACCAGTTTAATGGTCTCAATGCACTGTTTGTGGCTGTAAAGAACTCATTTGATGAGGATACATAAGTATGTGTATCTATATGTGCCTATGTACACTATATAGCATGGTGATTGTAGATTTGGGACGAACTGTTCCAGTGTAAAGTCACCCATGAAGTTATGGTTGGATTTTGGCACCATTCGCTCTCAAGCCAGTTCAAGCAGCGTTTACTTCAGGTAACCCATTCTGTCGTCTTCTAGTTTTAAGTATAAATCTGTGGTTTACATTAATATAGATGGATGTTTGATGCTCAGTTTGGCTTTCTTACTAGGGCTTATGTGTTCGGAGTTTTCAGATGTCTTATTATGATTCACGTAGAAATAGCCTTGAAGCGTTTCTAACTTATTAGCTCTGCAATGACTCAATATTAGAGCTTTGAGTTGGAACCTAGTAGGCCTATAAACATTTTAGCATACAGTTTGCTTGTCTACTAAGTATGCAATTTTTTGTCAACTGTTTATATACATGTACATGTACATTGTATGAGCCATTAGTTGAGTGACCTCTAGTGGCAGATCATGAGAATGGTTGTTATGCCCCTTTGAAATATGATGTCGATATCCACCTATAGGGTGGAATCATGAACACCAAAGCGTAATAGGAAGGGAACATCAGAACGGAAAATGTGCAAGCTGTGTTGGAACTGGAATACAGTTGTGACATTCTAGAGATGAGATATTATACGTTGTTACATGATGTTTTATAGGTTGCTAAGTCAGATGCCATGACTGTAGTTGACCTGTACTGCAACAAAGACTTTGTACCTGAGATGGGACAGGTTGTGGCTGATGTCGCTTTTCTCCGTGCTGAGCAAGTGCTGATGGTATGTATGTGCTGTCAAATCTAGAATTATGTTTAAACTTTACTTGGTATACTTTATAAGAGGGTAGAGTAATTGGAGACAGTCGTTGCTCATATACAGTTCTTTACTCGTTCGATAGTGCTGTAATATTTGAGTTTAAAACTAGCGGATATATACTGTATGCACGATTACTTAGTTCATTTTAAGTGAAGCAGTCCTTGCTTAGTCCATATTAGTTGTACAACATTTCCTTGCGTATAATCCATGTATGATATTGCATAACCTATATTAGGTTTGCGGCGTTGCATATTCTATATTAGGTTTGTGATATTTCATAGTCTGTATTAGATTTACGATGTTGCATAGTCTGTATTTGGTTTACGATGTTGCATAGTCTGTATTTAGTTTACGATGTTGCATAGTCTGTATTAGATTTACGATGTTGCATAGTCTATATTAGGTTTACGATGTTGTATAGTCTATATTATTCACAACTATATGCTTGCGCTGATCACCAGAAAAGTGAATGAAATAGCATTAGCAACACGAATGACTTGCGGTTATATTTATAGTCAACACTTTTACCCGCATGAACATTTTGAAGTGATACACTACAATGTTGATGTTTTGGGTATTTCGTAGGACACTAAGAAATCGGCACTTCTCTCTGGTAAAATGAAAGGGAAAATTGGTAAGCTAGTAGACCAGGCACTCAACAAGACTTGGGATAAGAAGGATGAAAGTCCCCGGAACATTGTCAGGAATATGGTCAAGTGGGGAAACTTCCTCCCCGTCTGGAACTTCTATAGTGAGTTATCTATTCCGTATTATACTACTACATTCTGCCGTATATGTTGTTGGGGTGAAGTAGTCTCAGGTGACTCCATATGCCATTTGCAGATGGGGACTGATCAAATTTGCGTGCTGGCCCGACTCAGATTCTTTTGAAAATTTGCAGGTAGAAAGAGTACCCTTGAATTAGTGGGATACCAGCAATTTTTTTTCTATTTGACCCCTGTGGTTCCAGCAGCAGGTCGTTGAAATGTGGGATAATGTGGTGGGGACAACTCCAAATGGAATTTTTTGAAATTCCTGAACATTCAAATTACTACTGTGGCCACTGTATGATACTTAGAGCTGTAATTTTTGTTACATACATGTAGATACTTTAATATACGTGTTTCAGTTTCATTACTCATTCAAGCCTATATGGTCAACATATTGAGGGTCAGAGGTCACTGAAAACACCTCTCGGAGCTAGTTTGACCCAAATTCACTGAAAATCGACCAAATAAACACTGCTGGATTTGATGAAAAGAAGGTTGATATAGAATAACTAAGGATTAGAGGTGCTCAACACAAGGATAAATGAATTTTTGAGAATAAAAACACTTTCCAAAATAAACTATATGGCGACAACGGCTCAAATTCAACATGGCCGTCGTCCGAGTTGGCGTTTTGGGGCGTTATTCAAGGCTAAATCTACTAAACTTAGTAGTGAAAATTAATGGTAAAAATGTTGCTATATACACAATTCACATCTGTAGATTCCATTTCTGCAATAAAAACTTTGTCTTTTTGGGTCTAAAAGGCTGAATTCTCAGATTCAAATTTTACATACATTCGCTATAATATAGTGAATATATCGCCAATGCAGTTAATTGGCTATGGACATAGAGGTCAGTCAAGACTTAATTTAAGGTGCAATTTGGGACTTGGCCTAGTTATACAACCTTCTTTGTGAAGAAAAATGGGTGAAATCCTTTTTAATAGCCTAAACATGCAGTTTTGGTAACTTTACCATGACTCGTCCTTTCACACGTTTGTTAAATGAGGCGGAATAGCTATGCTAAGCAGTATTTCCAGGTCTGATTTAACCAAGTATTGTTTAATGAAAAGGAAGGGGAAGAAGAAGGAGCTCCATGGAACTAAGGCTTCTTTAATCACTGGGTGAGCTGAGGGGTTAAAGGTTATTTAAACTAGCTCAAGACAAATTTTGGGGTCACTATTAGTTATCAAATTCTAATGCATAGCTATAGCCACAGCCCACGAACAATAAATTTTGACAATTTTTATATATATTTACATGCAGCTGACAATTAAACCAGTGTTTGCTAATTAGCCCCAAAAATATCTTTTTGGCCCTATAAAAATTACCACAACTAAGGTAAGTGGTGCGACATGCATTAACTTTTAATCAACAGAGTAATCAAAAATATGAATATGGTTTTGTGAGACTTAGTTTTAGTTGTACCTAGCAAGTTGAAATTACATTACAGGTGTTTACTTGTTTCCAAGGGTAATAATGTTTAATGTACTTGCTAGCATCACCTCGCCAAATTTGCCGTTCCTTATACCGACAACTTGATTTTCAATCGAGATAGTTTTGACCCTTCGAATGACAAAACCACTTATCTGAAAAAAATTGCGCTCAGTGAATAAAAGAAGAGCAGATCTCACCTTTCTAGGTGCAGACAACCATATTGACCTGGCCATAATAATTGTTATACTATGGACTGCTGAAATTCAATTTCTTCAAATAGACACTGTACAACACTTATACACCTGAAAAGGAACTATTCACATATTATTATGAACAAAAAGTATTTTTGAAGCTAATTAGCAAAGACTGGTTTAGTTGTAAGCTAAATATATATATAAATTTGTCAAAAACTATTGTTTGTGGGCTGTGGCTATAATTTTGCATGTATATTTTGTATTAGAATCTGACAACTCATGGTGACCCCAAAATTTATCCCGAGCTAGAAACACCACCTCACCCACTGATTAAAGAAGCCTTAGTTCTATGGAGTTCTATCTTCTTCCCCGTCCTTTTCATTAAACAATACTTGGTTAAGTCAGACTTGGAAATACTGCTTAGCTTAGCTATTCCGCCTCATTTAACAAACGTGTGAAAGGAGGAGTAATGGCAAAGTTACCAAAACTGCATGTTTAGGCTATTAAAAAGGATTTCACCCATTTTTCTTCACAAAGTAGGTTGTATAACCATGCCAAGTCCCAAATTGCACCTCAAATTAAGTCTTGACTGACCTCTATGGCCATAGCCAATTAACTGCATTGGCGACATAGCCACTCTATTATAGCGAATGTATGTAAAGTTTGAATCTGATAATTCAGCCTTTTAGACCTAAAAAGACAAGGTTTTTATTGCAGAAATGGAATCTACAGGTGTGAGTTGTGTATATAGCAACATTTTCACCATTAATTTTCACTACTAAGTTTAGTAGATTTAACCTTGAATAACACCCCAAAACGCCAACTCGGACGACGGCCATGTTGAATTTAAGCCGCTGTCGCGATAGAGTTTATTTTGGAGAGTGTTTTTTGTTCTCAAAAATTCATTTATTCTTGTGTTGCGCACCTCTAATTCTTAGTTATTGTATATCAACCTTCTTTTCATCAGATTCAGCATTGTCTATTTGGCCGATTTCCAGTAAACTTGGGTCAAACTAGCTCCGAGAGGTGTTTTCAGTGACCTCATATAGGCTTAAATGAGTAATGAAATTGAAGCACGTATATGAAAGTATCTATGTAACAAAAATTACAGCTCTAAGTATCATACAGTGGCCACAGTAATAATTTGAATGTTCAGAAATTTCAAAAAGTTCCATTTGGAGTTGTCCCCACCACATTTTCCCACTTTTCAACGAGCTGCTGTCGGAACCACAGGAGTCAAACAGAAAAAAATTGCTGGTTTCCCACTAATTCAAGGGTGCTCTTTCTACCTGCAAATTTTCAAAAGAATCTGAGTCAGGCCAGCACGCAAATTTGATCAGTCCTCCATGTATCAAGTCGCTTCTAACAAGTCATCATCGTCTCCTAGTTTTTCTCATTCTGCTGAACATTCGGCAGCTTCCTCAGCCAATAGGCAACTCATACCAAATTGAATGAACACAACTCCCGTCCATCCAGTTAGCTCATACTCAGTCAATCCTCTCGGCACATTGCCAGTCAAATCAATGTACACATTGCCAGTCAAATCAAAATGCATGGTCCCCACTCTTATCAGAAGAATATGGCCACGGCTA
Source organism: Bugulina stolonifera (assembly GCA_935421135.1). Classification (NCBI taxonomy): domain Eukaryota; kingdom Metazoa; phylum Bryozoa; class Gymnolaemata; order Cheilostomatida; family Bugulidae; genus Bugulina; species Bugulina stolonifera. The sequence continues at coordinate 8,602,626 of OW285189.1, forward strand.
TCGTGTAGTCCAATCCTTCCACAAGTAATCGATTATGATGTTAATGTTTTCATAGCAACAATTCATACGTTATATTGTTTAGTTTCAGCAGTCTTGACTTCAATGTAATGTGTCTGAGAGATCATTTGCGTTTTTCTCTCTAGAAAATCTTAACCAGGAGCAGAAGGCGTCAATCAGTAGTATTAACCGCGATAGGTTGGCTAAATCTGCCGCAGCTCTGCAGAGTGTATTTGACAGTTTGTTGAATGGCAGCATCACGATCTCCCACTTTGGCTTCCTTCGGGACTACAGTGCTAAAGTTCTTGAGCTATGTGACGTGTCTAGTGCACTCAAACAGCTCCGAGATCGAATTGAAAATACAATTCAATTCAGAGAAGAACAGCGTAAAATGTTTCTACACTTCAAATCTCTGCTCAGTGACCTTTGGCATGCATGTAGTTCAGTTGTAGAAGGTGAGCTTACAGTATATATTTAGCTACATCATTGGTTAGTAGGTGTTTACTAGTGTACTGTGAGTGAACAGTGATATGATTCAGTTACTAGTGTACTGTGAGTGAACAGTGATATGATTCAGTTACTAGTGTACTGTGAGTGAACAGTGATATGATTCAGTTACTAGTGTACTGTGAGTGAACAGTGATATGATTCAGTTACTAGTGTACTGTGAGTGAACAGTGATATGATTCAGTTACTAGTGTACTGTGAGTGAACAGTGATATGATTCAGTTACTAGTGTACTGTGAGTGAACAGTGATATGATTCAGTTACTAGTGTACTGTGAGTGAACAGTGATATGACTCAGTTGCTAGTATACTGTGATTGAACAGTGATGTGACTCAGTTACTAGTGTACTGTGAGTGAACAGTGTTATGACTCTGTTGCTAGTATACTATGATTGAACAGTGATGTGACTCAGTTACTAGTGTACTGTGAGTGAACAGTGATATGATTCAGTTACTAGTGTACTGTGAGTGAACAGTGATATGATTCAGTTACTAGTGTACTGTGAGTGAACAGTGATATGATTCAGTTACTAGTGTACTGTGAGTGAACAGTGATATGATTCAGTTACTAGTGTACTGTGAGTGAACAGTGATATGATTCAGTTACTAGTGTACTGTGAGTGAACAGTGATATGATTCAGTTACTAGTGTACTGTGAGTGAACAGTGATATGATTCAGTTATTAGTGTACTGTGAGTGAACAGTGATATGATTCAGTTACGAGTGTACTATGATTGAACAGTGATATGACTCACACACTCAAGAACAATCATGAACCATACATGCAATGTTGTGTGTTACCATGGCAGTAGGTTTGATATGAATTCGTATAAAATCTGTAGTGATCCACTAATATTTTGAGATGCCAACATGTTGCTAGATAAACTTTCAACTAAAACTGTGCTAGGGTTATGTTATACAATATAGTCTATAGTAGGTCTAATTTACATCTATAATTATCATGACAGGTCACGAGGAAGTTGATTCTTGGCTAAGCCGACAAGTAGACAGCCTGAGATTTTGTGACACTATTACTGACAATGGGCATGTCATATGCGCCATGGTACCACAGGAACTCAGGGATATCCTGGAACCATTCAGATTGTATCACAGCAGACGGGTTTATCAGCGGGCATTCGCTGAGTATGTCAATGAAAGTCCACGAGGACCCATAATAAATGTGGCAGATATTCACAAACGTGCTATTGTGGAATTTAACAAGATATGCCAGATGTTAGACTCAGGTGGGCTAAATTTTCACATTACTTTCAGTGCAAGGTGTTTTGCATCTAGTATATCAGTATGGTTAAAAATTTTAAATGTCCTTAGGCATGTGAGAGCACCTTGCCTACCCCTAATAGAGAAAACTTGAATATCTTCAAATACATACCATTTTCTCCAGGGACAATCGAAATAAAATAGATCAACTTCTGGACATCTTCTGAGCGATTGGTTTTTCTTCCCTCGTGCCTGTGCTAGATTTATATTCCTACTATCTAGGAGATCTCACCATACGAACACTAGAGAGAATCCATGACGTCCATTTTGATGAGAATCTTCAGAGTTTCCATCAAGAGCTTGAACACATGGTGTCACCCCAGGTACTCGATGAGAGACGACGGCAGGTGACCCTGTGTGCACACCTTGATCTCTGCCATAAGAACGCTGAGACTATGCTTGATATGCAGAAATTATTTGCTCTGACTGGAGATTTCTCAGATATGGAGAGCATTCTACAATCGGTAAGCTAGTGTGCCTAGGTGTATGCACTCTAAGTTTGGTCATTGCTTGGCCATTATTTATGTTAGATGTAGGTTATGATAACTTCAATTACTAGGTGATGTACACATCTACATACTGCAACTAATGAATTTCTTATCCCATATTTTGATCAATAATACGTTGTATTTCATTGTTCATTATATTTCTTCCTATTAAGTTTTACTACATGAATGTATCCTTCACTTTCTGTTACTGATGGTGTTATACAGAGAGACAAGCGGCTCCTCCTCAGAAGCATCTCTGATGATTTACTGAAGAAGGCTGGCAGGATCAAAGATATCACAAACAAACAGATCCTGTGCATCAAGGAGTTCAAAGACTGCACTGAGTTTGTAGAGTGGGTGAAGGCTGAGGTGCCACGTAAGTTCCAAGGCTTATAAAATGAATATCTATATCTACAATGTATATCTATATCTACAATGTATATCTATATCTACAATGTATATCTATATCTACAATGTATATCTATATCTACAATGTATATCTATATCTACAATGTATATCTATATTTACAATGTATATCTATATTTCCAATGTATATCTATATCTACAATGTATACCTATATCTACAATGTATACCTATATCTACAATGTATATCTATATCTACAATGTATATCTATATCTACAATGTATATCTATATTTACAATGTATATCTATATTTACAATGTATGTCTATATCTACAATGTATATCTATATCTACAATGTATATCTATATCTACAATGTATATCTATATTTACAATGTATATCTATATTTCCAATGTATATCTATATCTACAATGTATACCTATATCTACAATGTATACCTATATCTACAATGTATATCTATATCTACAATGTATATCTATATCTACAATGTATATCTATATTTACAATGTATATCTATATTTACAATGTATATCTATATTTACAATGTATGTCTATATCTACAATGTATATCTATATCTACAATGTATATCTATATTTACAATGTATATCTATATCTACAATGTATACCTATATCTACAATGTATACCTATATCTACAATGTATATCTATATTTACAATGTATATCTATATTTACAATGTATATCTATATTTACAATGTATATCTACATGTACAATGTATATCTATATCTACAATGTATATCTACATGTACAATGTATATCTATATCTACAATGTATATCTATATTTACAATGTATATCTACATGTACAATGTATATCTATATCTACAATGTATATCTATATTTACAATGTATATCTATACCATATACATGTAAGAAGTCTCTGTATGCAGTGTGTATTAATAGTTAAGCTCCAATCATATACAATGTACTACTCTATGACAATAGGAAAGGATATTAGTAACTTTGTGGACCTGGCTAGCAGCACATTAGGGGAGGACGATCTAGCAGCCCAAAAGACGAGGTATCTGCTGAATGCACTCACAGGCTATGCCCCTCTTATCTACTATGACTTTGCAAACACAGAAACCAGCTTTGAAATGTTTCTTGAACTGTGCAATGAGGTCTGGAATTCTCTGAGGGATAACTCCGAATTGCAGCAGAACTTGGTGCGTGCGTCATTTACTCTTTTAATTTCTTTACTATTATATTCATAATAGTAAAGTATGTTATATACACTGTAGTACAATGTATGCATGGTATTAGTGGTATAGTTTCACACATTGTCATTTTTTTGTTTAACCATTCTAACATTGATTTATGTTCAACATTGTAAATTGCAGATGCAATTTGTGTTACAGTAAGCAATCAGGGATATTTACGGCGATACAAGGTGTGCTGTAATATGCTACACGTATTCATGTAGACTCAATTATCTTCTAAACATGTACGATAGTTCTGGTTTACAACGACACTTGAAGTAATATTAGTAAACTATTCCTAAGGTAATACACCACTTTCACTTGGACTATTGTCTCCCCTTATTTATTCTAGAAACGATCTGCTGCTGAACTGGACTGGATAAGAAAAGTGAAATCACACTTTGGAAGTGTAGAGATTGACTCTATTGCTCAAGCTACAGCCATCAATGAAACTGGTGTATATCTAGTTGGAAATATCCATGGCTTTAGTCAAATTTTCAAGGTGATGTTGTTGATTCATATTGTTTAGTAAATTTATAATAATATACATGTACATGTACATAATAGTCGTAAGACGTCCCAAATTTTCCATTAGCCGTTGATTTTGTGTCCTTCTAAACTCAAAAATTGTGCAAAAGATACCTTTTTTCTACATTATCTTTTCTTATTTATTATTCTCTTGGCGACTTTGAATTGAATTTACACTGAATGAGTTATATATGTGTTGTTGTATGCCTGTAGGCTGTGGATGATGTCATCATGCTCACTTGTATGCTGGAGGAAAGAAAGAGAGGAGAGTCTGGTGGGACTGTAGAGAAGGTGAAGAAGCAGTATACGTACACAGACCTGAAGGAGCTACAGAGTAAGCTTACACTAGTCGCTGGCGATAAACAGAAGGAGAACATGAGTACCATCAAACGGTTTGATGAGGTGAGACTACATTATCTGGTATAGCATGGGTACCATAGGTTTGTAGTAGGGGAAGTATATGTTAGCATGTGTGCCTGCATGTTAGCCTTTGTAGCATTAGTTGGACAATTATATTCTTTTTCAGAGGTAGCCAGGGCTAAAAATATAAGGTGTTCAATCTAACTGGGAAACAAGGCTTTGGTTTGTCCACATACAAGATTGCAGCTTGCTATGTAGGAATAGATGCTATTCTACTGCCATGCCATCCCATAACTGTGTGATCCCATGTTTGGGTGGAGTCATAAACACCAGGTTTGGTGTTAGGCTCTCGATGTTACTATGTTCGCAATGTTGGGCTGGTGTAGGATACCAGTCTAGATGATCCGTACTATTTTCTTTCAAAATTCAACCATTGTTTCAATCACATTACTATTGATATAGTTTACCTGTGTTGTAGATGCGGGATGCTGTGGAGAACCTGGCCAGAGGTTATCTGGAGATAAGGAAGGAGGGATGTATACAGTTTGATGAACTATTGATAAAGATAGAGTGTAATAACAAGGTTGGCAGCTCTGGTGTCAAGTTCAAGCTGCAATCAGTGAAACATCAGTATGTGGGAAAGATAACTGCGGATAAGACATCATTGGCTCACTGCCATGATCTCTATGCGTACATGAAGAGCTGTCTGGAACACTGGCGTCAAACCATGGATGAAAAGAGATGGTGAGTTGTGGATGATAGCTTGAGTATCATAATGATAATGAGGATGGAAACTATTACAGCACTTAGAATAATAAATATAAGTGCAAACCTACTGAGACCAGGACTAGCTCAGTATATGCAAGTCCTACAACTCTAAACCAGGCAACTACTACATGGAATGCAGCCTCCTAGTAGCTCCTCTTTCCAATTCACCTCTTCCATATTCTCTAGCAGGCCTGAATATTGCAGTTTTGGTACATTTACTGTGATCATACGATATGAACTGCAACTAAAAGCATGATGATGTGCAGGTGTAATGCACCGATTGATTACAGTGAACACCCGGCTGTGTTATTCACAGTGAACACCACCCTGCTGTATTATTTACAACAATGAACACCCGGCTGTGTTATTTACAATTAACACCCAGCTGTGTTATCTACAATGAACGCCATGATATCTGTTATTTACAGTGAACACCCTGCTGTGTTATTTCCAGTGAACACACTGCTGTGTTATTTACAATGAACACCATGATATCTGTTATTTACAGTGAACACCCCGAGTTGAACTTCTACACCACAGAACAGCTGGTAGTGCTGAGGAAGGAACTAGGCACATACCTGAAAGACCCGATTGGGGATCGTTTAAAACAGGTATATTTGACTCCAGTAGCTACCAGTTTCAACAATAGATACATTCTGTGTACGATTCTAGTCTGGATGCTTGCCATATGAGTGTGATGTTAGCCATGCTCTAGGATTGAATAGACTGGGTTCTTTGGGAAATCTCTTTATCTTGGTTTATTCTCTCAGTGTGCCATGACATACATTGTACATACATGTAAAATGTATTAGTGGTTAGTCTATTTCGGAGACTGGGCAGATATAAATGTCACATTCCTACACGCAGGACCTGACTAGTATTCTACCATACTGACAGGTGGCACCAGAGACCTCTGCAGTAATTATATTATTACAACTGTTGTGTTGTATATGACATGTATGGTTTTAGTCACTGCCACTACTAGGTATGATTCATCCAATCAATCCGTCAGAAATAGCTGAACTCCTCTCCCAGTTCTCTCCCTCCGTGGAGATGGACGTTGATGAAGACGTAACTAGCTGTGACTCGTTAACCAATGAACAGAGAGCACTAGTAGAAGAGATCATGGAAGATGTAGATGACTGCCCTCAGAGTGTTGCAGTTCAGGCCGTACTGAAAAATCTGGACCACGGTATTGTCTACCATATAATGTGCATTATAATATAACATCCCCTCACAAGTTGCTGTCGACTATATAACATATATTATAATATAACATCCCCTTACAAGGTATTGTCTACTATATAATGTGCATTATAATATAACATCCCCTTACAAGGTATTGTCTACTATATAATGTGCATTATAATATAACACCCCCTCTCAAGATATTGTCTACTATATAATGTGCATTATAATATAACATCCCCTCTCAAAGTATTGTCTACTATATAATATACCGTGTGTATATCAGTGGTTGCTTGGTCTCCTCGGTGCATGAACAGCATATATACTAAACTATGCTTCCAGTCCATATTTATGGTTCACATTTGCAATACTATGTTTTATATGTAAATATACTTATTTCCTCAGCTGACACAATGGCATGGATTGAGGAGAATAAAGACATGGAGGTCGACCAATCAAACAAGTTGGAATTGCAGACATCGGAAGATGTGCTGAAGGAATTGACAGCTAAAATAGACAAGTAAGTGAATATGCGCCACCACTATATGAACAAGTAAGTGAACAGCTAAATAGGTTGATGCGGCGTGTTTATCCGGATGTCTAATAATCTCAAAATGAATTTGATTTCTGAACATATGCAGTACTGCTTTAACCCTTGATTTACTAAGCAACTGATCAATGTCACGATGAAATGTATTGTTATAAGCTGACCTTCACAGATGACCTTGTGTTGTTTGTAGAAGCAGTACGTTCATCCAGCAGCTGGAAGCCCTCTGGGATGGATTTAATAAGATAACAGGGCACACCATCAGTAACTTTCTCAGTGTTGAGCATCTTGGCTTTGTGCTCTGTCGGCTCAAAGGTAAATATGTTGTTATGAGTGATGTTAAATCTACCATCTATAATTTGGAATTGAAATATTGAGCTGCTATAATTGTAATGCCGAGCATCAGCCTATGTACTATATCATATTCTTCAGCTCTACATGGACTTATCAGTTCTATTCACATTATTACACATGTTCTGTATGTGATCCTTTGTAGGTAAAAGGTCATCTAAAGATCAAACTCGTAAAATCCCGTTCTGGTTGGAGAGAAGAAGACCTCAGTTAATAGCTGCACCTCAAAGTAGGTCTCCGTTCATTCTCTCGATCTTTTTGTTATTTGGAATTACATTGTACGTACAGGTAGCATATACAGTTCTATCATATTATAACATCAAACATCTTGCATATTATTTCAGCTGGAGATATAAACCCTAGATCTGGTATTGTGAAATTTAAAGTCCTTTAAGATAACTAGTGACTGTAGAAAAAGCACAATGTTTCTCCGGTCATCATTGGTAACTGAGCATATTCTCAACACGAAAGTATTTCTTGTTTTGGTAGAAAAAAGGTGTAGATATATTCAGATCCTTTTATGTCCATTTCGGATTAAGAACTGGAAATAAAGTAGCGAGGACTTTGTTAGGTATCCCAGAAGTCTTTTCTCTACTACTTCAAATCACTCTTATTACATTGTAGATTAATTTCATATGCGATATTCCTGTACCCTTCACTCTATGCACATTCTTTGTACATTCTACTTCAGAGTCGACCTACCAGATGGTGCTATCTATCTATGCACATGACCCAGTCTACAGTTTCCCTACTAGAAATGAGGTCTTGATCTGTAACTCGGACACCAACAATGAACAGGTACCATCACATGTCAAGATTGGGATTAGCTGTACTTTTACTCTGTGTTTCATGGTTCGAATTCAAAATGGATGCCATTAAACACTTTGATTTCATGAATTTAAACGGGTTTTGTTTCTATCATCTTTTAACTAGAGTTGTCTTTCTACTGTTGTAAACGATAAAATAGTTTAACGAGAAAATTTAGTCTCATTGTGGAGTTGTAAGAGACCATTGTGGAAAGCGGAAGTGCAACTCTTTCACTAAACAAGGAGACAAAATAAACTATATTTCTACCATAGTATGATATTATTGTATATATCACAATGAAACACATCGCCCCAACTACATTGGTATGTGCATTCCTCCTCTATCTATGTGTTTCAGGTCTCTCTGTTCCTCAACCGAGTACTTGCTGATGAACATTCATTCTACTGCATGGTGAACTGTCACCTGCTGGGCTATGACGTCTGCAGAGCTATAGAGCACCGGGTCAGCTCTGTCATGGAGGAGAGTGACACGCCGTACGGCCTCGCTCTCATCTACGCAGAGGAAGTGAAGGAGGCGAGAATTAAGGCCTACCTGGACAAGTATCTAATAAAGAACCCAGTGCTGACAGAGAAGGCGAACATAGCTGCCTATGTAAAGAGAATCCTATCTGTACCCAAGGAGAGGTTGAGATCGGCCTGCCACACCGACCCTGAGAGGTGAGTTGATCATAACCTTAAGTTGCAGTATCACTTTTAAATGAACTTCCCATAGATAGTTTGAATTGTGGTTTCAACTCATGGTTCGACATATGGTTTCATCTCATGGTTCAATATATGTGGTATATTATGTTGTAGATCAATGGCACGGTTGATACGCTCAAACAGGGCAGGAGTAGGCAAGTCCTTGCAAAGATACAACCTAATCAAACGTCTGAGAGTTGATCAGAAGGTAAAGGGTAGAGATATAACCATACCCATATACAAGCATATATACACCGACAAGATCATAGAGAGGCTGACAGAGGAACTAGGTAATGGATGGCTCAATGTACAGTATGATACCATACACATCGACATTGCACACGAGGTATGTAACATCTCTTGTCAACTGAATGCTATACAATGCACTGCAATAGTTTATATTACAGTAACACCGGTTGGCCTTCAATGTAATAATTTATAGCTTTATCATCATACCTGTATTTTCCCCGACACAGCGATTGTACGGAGTTGCTATCTCTTCCTTTCCTGAATAAACAGTGATTGCGTAACACCCTCTATGTCACCATATCCTTTACAAGAGGTCAAGCAAGATCAGGTGGTCAGTGAAAGACTTGCACAATAGTAGATGTCTTAAATACGCGTTCAGTTTCTGTAGCCATGTTGCTGTGACTGATATGGATGTAAGAATTCTTGTTTGTTTGATCAAAGGTTGAGTCTGGAGTAGATGAACTTCTGTTTAACCTGATCATACTCAGAAGTATTGTAAACTCTGAAGGAGTTGTATGGCAGGCTCAGAATACACAGTACTATATCATAGAGTGTATGCCATATACTAGGAAGGTATGTATATACACAGTGCTATACCATAGAGTGTATGCCCTATACTAGGAAGGTATGTATATATACAGTACTATACCATAGAGTGTATGCCCTATACTAGGAAGGTATGTATATATACAGTACTATACCATACAGTGTATGCCCTATACTAGGAAGGTATATATATATACAGTACTATACCATACAGTGTATGCCCTATACTAGGAAGGTATGTATATACACAGTACTATACCATAGAGCAGGGATGCCCAAACTTTTTGGTGGAAAGGGACAAATTCTAAAATCTCATCAGAGCAAGGGACACTTAGTTTTTTCTGCTTCATTTATTGCGATTATTAAATGGGCAATTTAATTATGATACAAAATGAGTTATTTTATAGCTATAACTCGCGTATTTGTTGATTTAGTTTCAACCAAAGTATGACAGCAATAGTCATCTACTTTTGAAGTACACGAAAACAGAAGAAAAGTAGAAACAAACTAGCAAATTTTGCGCCGTTATTAGCCTCAAAATGACGGTGAAGCAACAGGGCGTCACAAAATTGAGAGCAAAACGCCCTGTTCGCCAAATATCAAGTGTGTTTAATATTTTACGTTTAGCTCTCGATATCACTGACTTCTGATTGGGCAAAATTTTTCCCGGCTCCATTCTACACTTTCGTCTGTAAACAAAAATTCTAAGTTGAGTCGTTGTTATAATGTGATGTGCACGTAGGAGACATGACATATACATGTATAGCAATAATTGCCTCCCTTGGCACACACGCGAAGACTAGAAATTCCTTTCATGGAGAAAACATCGCTAGTGTGTTGTCCAGCGGAAAAAAGTTATTACGCTGACTAAACGTGGTGAAATGCGGCAAACATATCCGCTAGTCTGTTTCGGCCTCAAGTAAATTATATGAAAGTTGCAATGAATATTCTATGCATGCTACATGATTCACTTGTGAATACAATTATTAGTGGGTGACATGGAATTGCCTCTTCTCTTGGATCATCCTCAAAGTCTATGTCTCCTTTAGTAGCTGCCTGGTATGTTTGTCTGCCAGTCTTGTCTGATTTTTGTTTTTGATATGCATGTAGTTCAGGTGACTGAACAAACTCATGTAGGCCTACAATTATGTGCTACTAAAGAGTGTCATCAGTTTGACAGCGATCTTAGATAAGTTACGGGTGGCTGCACTTTTCACTTTACTCTGTCTTCAGGTCAATCTCAATCAGGCCATCAATTTTTTGTAGGCTTTAAATCATTGACAGAAATTTACATCTGTATCATTTAAAAATATTTTGAGATTTTCAAATGTGGGGATTTTTTAACATTGTGATGTATTTTCGGGTGTAACTTGAGCAGTGCAATTGCTTTCACTGCTCAGCCACAAAAAGACATGTTTGCATGTGAAATTTGAAAAGTGATGAAGGGACACCAAAATCCATGCAAAGGGACACTGTGTCCCTTAGGGACACATTTGGGCATCCCTGCCATAGAGTGTATACCCTATACTAGGAAGGTATGTATATATACAGTACTATACCATACAGTGTATGCCCTATACTAGGAAGGTATATATATATACAGTACTATACTATACAGTGTATGCCATATACCAGGAAGGTATGTATATATACAGTACTATATCATAGAGTGTATGCCCTATACTAGGAAGGTATGTATATATACAGTACTATATCATAGAGTATATGCCCTATACTAGGAAGGTATGTATATATACAGTACTATATCATAGAGTATATGCCCTATACTAGGAAGGTATGTATATACACAGTACTATATCATAGAGTATATGCCATATACTAGGAAGGTATGTATATATACAGTACTATATCATAGAGTATATGCCCTATACTAGGAAGGTATGTATATATACAGTACTATACCATAGAGTGTATGCCATATACCAGGAAGGTATGTATATATACAGTACTATATCATAGAGTGTATGCCCTATACTAGGAAGGTATGTATATATACAGTACTATATCATAGAGTATATGCCCTATACTAGGAAGGTATGTATATACACAGTGCTATACCATAGAGTGTATGCCCTATACTAGGAAGGTATGTATATATACAGTACTATATCATAGAGTATATGCCATATACCAGGAAGGTATGTATATATACAGTACTATATCATAGAGTGTATGCCCTATACTAGGAAGGTATGTATATATACAGTACTATATCAGAGAGTGTATGCCATATACTAGGAAGGTATGCGTATATACAGTGCTACATCATAGAGTGTATGCCATATACTAGGAAGGTACATGTATGTATATACACAGTACTATTTGAAATATTTGCTAAGTATGTACACATGTATACACACTCTACTTGTACATTCATACATATACAACATTACTCTTCCCATATCAGGATAAAACCAGTATACATGAAGTGCTGGATCTACTCCCTACAATACAGTGTATCACCCCCGAGGAGGCTATTGCTAAGTATGAGCAACAAGGTCTAACACCTGGAGGTAATACCATTCATTCTCCCTGTCTACGTTATTATCTTGTTCTTTGTCTTTCAGGTGTTATAGATAATATTGTCCCCACCATAAGTCTGTATAATTTGCTACAATGTACGATAGCGGGAAATGATGCCATACAAAGCAGCGCGATGCAATGTGGTATCATGTGCGAGTAATAAATGGAATGTGTTTCACTCGTAATAAATTTTGAATAGATTCAATTCTAAATATGTTTCTCCTGTGAATGCAATTTACTTTATACCACTGAGGTCTTCTTGCAGTGCACTTCATTGGCTTTGACCCCGTTGTACTGGCACAGCTTGAATGGCAAACAGTTCTCAAATATCTAGAGATTAAACCAATACGAAATGAGAAGTATAAGTTGAGGGAGGGTGACTTCTCCTCCCCCAGAGACGCACTTATTCTACTAAGAGAGTAAGTCTACTTCCACGGTACTGAACTACAGCCAAGCTCTGGTACATTGGTTACACTCTATTGACCTTTTATATTCACTGTCTGTGCGTTCACAATTTTGACATGTTAACAGTGATTCGCGGGCTTTAATATTCGCAGTAGCGTTGGCAATTAGCCAAGTACGTAGATTCACCTAATAGTAATTGAAGTCCAAGACTTCTCTTGTGTAACAATAGTACTTATTGTTTGTAGTGCTATTCAATCGTGGAGAGTGAATACCTTGGGTATGTAAATGCTAATGTAGTCATATGTAGTCTATAGTAGTTGCTCATGACGAATGCTGTGTTTTAGTAACTGTGGTCTAAAGGACCCTACTTGGAGTGAACTGAGGCACTATGTCTACTTCTTGAGCAACCAGCTCTTCAAAGTAGAGAAGTCGCCATTCTGCAGTTTGGACTCGTCTGCTGATCTACCTGGGTTCAAACACTTTGTGGTCCAGTTCATGTTCAGGATGGCAAAGGTATGTGTTACTCATTTCTCTTTGTGTACTCTATGTCCTAACTTAAAGGCAGGAGGTGTCCACTGGTTTATATGCTTTCACAGTTCACCGGAGTTGTCTTCTCGTCAGACTTCTTTTAGCAACTATTTGCTAAGCCATGTTCGTTTTGCAACTGTCTACCATTTCGTACCACCAATCTGTAACTTTGTTGAGTGGACAATTGTGAATAATTTAGCAATAGTTTGTCATTTCAGATACTTTCACATTCTCAGCATAGTGACCTAAGGAGAACAAATGTACATGGTATCTACATGTACATCTAGCTATTATTATTATTTTTTAGCAAAATGTTTTTCTTACAGGACTTTGCGACCCGATCACTGAAGATAGCTGAGGAAACTCCTGGTAGTTCCTTGAATGAGGTGAGTAGAGTAGATGTATGCTATCAAACCACCAATTATACTCCAAAGAATCATGAGGCAATGACAAGATTTTCGATCCAAGCAGAATCTGTATTTTGCGGTCATTTCTTTTTGTATTTCGGTGGTGTTGTAATGTCACGTCTGCATTGGTAACTTTAGTAGATTTTGATACTTCCTAATTTTATCATGGATATTTTTATTACTTTGTAAGATCTTTTCGTACTTGCAAGTATATTAATTCAGCAATAAAAGGCGGTATTATTGTGTTCTCCTAATATTTCAATAACGGTTATGAGAAAGCAAATTTAAAAATGTATCAAGTACTACTTTTTATCGTTGAATTTTTCACCCACACTTAGGTTTTCAAATTATATGAATTCAAATATGTTTGATCAAATCCCTAGGCAATAGAAGAGGAAGTCGAGAGTGACGCAGAGGAAGATGCAGATGATGATGGTGCTGACATCTTGGACAAGCTGGCAATGAAGAGAACGTGGGAGAGCGGTAACCATCCATATCTCTTCTTCAATGAAGATGGAGCCACACTGACCCCACTTGGATTCTTCATAGAGCCAAAGTCATGTTAGTTTGTTATTATATAGCCATTGATATGATTTAGTGAATCTCTAGTGCTTGCCCTTTGGTTTGGCTTATATAAAAATGTATTATCATGAACATGTCGTCTCTTCCACATCATTACATCCTTTTAGTACTATTAAATCTCTTGTGCTTCTCCTCAAGTTCTCTTATGAGAAAAGCAGATCTTTTTTGTAAAAGACAGAAACTTGAATACATAGATATTTGTTGTAAGACAATAATGTGTGTAAAATAGTCTACACCTTATGTATGCATGGCAATGACAAGGGTTTACTAATAGTCTGTTAAAATAGTCTTCAAGTCTGTTCATGGAAGTCATAAAGTACGTGTTTGTATTCTAATGTCTATCTACTGTTTGTGTCCTGGCAGTTAAGAGAGCCTATAGTCTCCTGGACAGTGTAACAGGGGAAGTCTTGGTCCCCGAGTGTATCACTCGAGAGTTAAAGATGGCGCTTCAGCAAGCTGACCTGTCTATGTCAGAGAACTTTGACAATCTGTCTAGGTAAGACCCCACAATTCAGTTGGTACTTCTTCCTAACTCTACCAGACCGGCTAATGATCTCAATGTATATACATGTGTATACTGATGATCCCAATGTATATACATGTATATACTAATGATACCAATGTATATACATGTACTAATTATACCAATGTATATACATGTATATACATTGGTATCACCAGTATATACATGTATATACTAATTATACCAATGTATATACATGTATATACTAATGATCCCAATGTATATACAGTGGTGTGCGAAATAAACTGGACCCCTTTCCTTATTGAATGCGTTTTATATGCTTTTTGTTTCTTACTAAATTCCCAGCATTCTATGTGAATAACAGGTACAATTTATATATCATTAGAATGGGAATCTTCTCAGGATTCTGAATCTGTCTTCAAATATTGCATTCGCTTAACTCAAATTAAATTGCAATGCAATTACTCATCCAAACCCATGTCGGAAAATTGGCTGCAAAGTGTATTATTTTCGGCAGGGCTTATCTGGACAATAATTTGTGTTTGGACACATATTGTCTAGACGCAAATCACGATAACACTCTGTGGATGTTGTGTTTGATGTAGTGTGATACACAAAAGTTAACTTTTGGTATCCTAAAGTGCCTAACTACTCAGTTCATGGTAGTCTGTTTTAATCATGGCTCGACTCAGTTGACAGCAACAAAGTGTAATAGTACACCTGCACAACCAAGGAAAGTCTAACTCTGCAATAGCTAAAGAGGTTAAATGGTCAAGAATACTATTGTTACAACTTTGAACCGATATAAAGAGACAGGATGCTGCCTCCTGCCAATCATAAAGAGTCCCACTTCGGTACCGATTTGGGAATGCATATCCGCAAAAGTGTCGGACGCTTAACGGTGACCGATGGCATGAATAACGGAGACAAATACATTAATGTGCTAGAGAGTAAGCTACTGCCATGTGCCAGGAAACTCTAGATTTATGAATGGTTGATTCAGGATGACAATGTGCCTTGTGATCGTGCTACAAAGTCAGGAAATGCATCAATAACAGCAGTGCTAGAATGTTCGAGTAGCCGGCTCAAAGTCCTGATCTGAATCTAATTGAAAATCTTTGGCACAGAGTTGGTGTGGAATTCAGCAGAGACAACACAACACCACTAGTAGGAATTATTTATGCCTGGCACTACATTATCATTCCAGAACCTGGTTACCGGTGTGCCCAGAAGAAGCCGAGCGGTTCCAAAGACCAAAGGCTGGCCAACTAAGTACTGGGTCTGCAATACCTTTCAAATAGCACCCAATGGCACCTTTCAGGACTACTCAATGATTTTTCTCAGAGTTGTTCTAACAAAACATGCTAACTCAGCAAATTAAAGCACTCGTAATGCACTAATTCATTACAAAGAATATTTCGCCAATAAGCAAAATGAGAGGTAGTAAGGTTTAGAGCTAATAAAATGTTAGTAAAACACTTTTTACAAACTCATACTTCACATATTTCAGTTCAGAAGCCTTTGGGAATTACAATGATATATAGTTTGTCTATATTTCATGCAAATGCATGACTCCAGAAGGCTTTAAGCAGCAAATATGCCATGCCAACATAGGGGTCCAGTTTATTTCGCACACCACTGTACATGTATATACTAATTATACCAATGTATATACATGTATATACTAATGATCCCAATGTATATACATGTATATACTGATGATACCAATGTATATACATGTATATACTAATGATCCCAATGTATATACATGTATATACTGGTTTGAATCCGACGTATTTGAATTTGTAGAGAAGTACAGTTAAAGAAGCTAAGGAGTGTCGTTTCTTCCAATGTATCACTCTCCAGAGCGATCAAGAGGGACTCCGATAAGAAAGATGATTATGTTTATATGGAGGAGCCTCTCTTTCAACCTTATGATGACCCGGATACAGACTACGTACTGACTATGGATAACGCAAAGAAGATCCTCGCTATACACCAGAGGCTAAGGTGTGTGCATTCCACTACAAGTCAACCATGCAGAAAACAATCATAATATGCAACATGACTTCTGCTCATGAAGTCCGTTATTGTAGATGCACAGCAGTGTATATAACAAAAAATTCTTGTAGTAAAAGAAATCATAGCTAAATATTGCAATGCCATACCCTGGATCATATCAGATGTACATGTATGTTTGATTTTGTAGAGTTGATATTCCTGTGATTATAATGGGAGAGACTGGATGTGGTAAAACTAAGCTGATAGAGTTTATGTCTAAGTTACAAGTACCCACTGCTCTTAAGAAGAAGCTCACTACCATGGTTACGGTCAAGGTCAGTTTGTTCACTTCCTGTTGTAAGTCCAACCCGTTCCATCTATTTGTGACTTCACTTCCTGACAATTTTTGTTTTATTGTACAATTCCCTTTAGGTACATGGTGGTACTACTGAAGATGAAATTGTCAAAAAAGTTACCAAAGCTCAGGAGTTGGCTATGACAAATCAGGAGATATGCAGCGAGTATGCCGAGAAGTTCAACTCTGCAAATGTAAGACATTTAAATCTTTTACGACTCTCTATCGACTCATTGTATTCAGTGTTGGGATGTGACCAGTGATTCACGGGCTTTAGTAAATGCAATAACATGTAATATACAGATATATAATGGATAGTAAGGTTATCTTATTGTCTGCTTGTTTGGCGTTGTTCTAATACTAAGTAACAATGTTCATGGTGGCAGTCAGTTGCAAATACTTTTTGTTCTGGGATTGTTTCCTCATTTAAATATGAAATTTGTGTAATGGGGTTTTTGTTTACCTTATAGTGATGAGTCCATGTAATACTAGCGTTATGGTTCCCTAGGAAATATGTGCATTGCTGTACGACTGCATATTCTCTCACCGTCTACTATAACAACCTTTCAGATGCTAACACCTACACTGTACTATTTTCCAGGTACCTACTGTCTACACCATCCTATTCCTGGATGAAGCCAATACCACAGAAGCTATTGGTCTGGTAAAGGAAATACTATGTGATGGAAGAATGAGAGGAGTTCCTCTAGACAAAAAATCCGGACTAAAGATCATAGCAGCATGTAACCCTTATAAGAGGTACCAAGGCTATGTCTCTGTCTGTCTGTCTGTCTGACTGTCTGACTGTCTGTCTGTCTGTCTGTCTGTCTGTCTGTCTGTCTGTCTGTCTGTCTGTCTGTCTGAGATTAGTTTGGTTAATGGAAATAAACAATTAATTTTTCCCAACTGTTGGCTATATCCTGCTATCTACATACAGAAACGCAGTTTTGCTACTTAAACCAGAAATCAATAAGTAGGCGGAGTAAAGTAAAAAGTTAGAAAAGTAAATCTACAATGCATTTATTATGGTAAAAATAGTTGGATTCTATAGCTCTTAAAAAGCGTTGGAGTCACTAAAGATGAATGGGAAATTAGCCCAAGTTCTGATGTTGACCAGTCTTGTAGAGGGTTTGGAATCCAGGCTATAAGTAATATATTACATGTACATGTACCCTCTATGTTATGAAGTGCTTTTATTTTAGACACACCCCTGATATGATAAATAAGCTGAAGAGAGCTGGGTTGGGATACAATGTCAGTCAAGAAGATACCAAGGACAAGTTTGGTAAGCTACTGATACTTGTGCTAGCCATATATAAAAAAACATGCTCATTTTACTTCCCACTATTAATTCCAGATAGGAAAGAAACTATTTCTCCTACTCTTTGGAGTGGAGAAGGCATTTTGTCAGTGGCAAAGTAACTGTAGTAGCACAGGAGCAATATAAGGTTAGATGCCCTTTCTAACACCACCATTGACTTTCACAAGGATCAAATCTGCATCTCCCACATAGAAATCCCGAGCTCATACCTCTAAGCCATAACTACACAAGACATATTTGTTTTCATTTTAATGTTATGAGAAACTTATTCATATTGAATGGAACAATGAATACACAAATACACATGCAGGTAGATAATATACGATAATCCTGTCACTGCAACTAGTAGACGATATTATTAGATTTTTAGGTTTATGTACATCTCTAAACCTCATAAATTCAACTTCCTGTTGCTATTGTAGGTCAAATACCGATGAGACATCTGGTGTACAGAGTCCAGCCGCTCTCTCAGAGTTTACTCCCCCTTGTCTGGGACTTTGGAACTCTCAAATCTGGTGAAGTAGAGTCCAATGGTCAGCCAAAAGACTCAAGCAATGTAGAGGTCGCTTACATCCGACAAATGATAGTCAAGTTTGTAAGTAACCGAGCCCTGGTGTACTTTGAAGTTGGTACAATGAATTGATTACATCATGATATCATTTTGGTATAGCCTTACTTCTAACTAATGCTACTTATTCCCTTACTTGCCTTAAATTATTTAGTTGAATAGACTTGAGTTAGTCAAACTGTAGAATCACTGGGTAGAGTGACTACGGATATGAACGTGTTACATCTTCTTGTAGAATTCTGCCAACAAGAATAAGGGTCTGGTGTTTGGTTACCTTACGTCTCGTGTGGCAGCCATCTTGACTGTCACTCAGTGTTTTATGAGAGAGCAGAAGGTAAGCTATATGTATTCGTATTTTATTTTGTTCATATCGCTCGTTTCATGCCTGTATTGTGTATAATAGCACCATGTTTGATGACCAGTGAAAGATTAAATTTTGTCAGAGATATAGTGTACATGTATGTACTGGAGAAAATCGTTTTCATGTACTCAATAGTCTACGTACATCATTTGTTGTACTTTAGGATGAATGTAGCTTTGTTAGCCTGAGGGACATTCAGAGGGTACTGGATGTGTCGGCCTGGTTCCATGAACAGAGAGATTATCTCTTTGCCACAATGGATGCACTTCAAGAGAAGAGGAGAGCTGGTATTGTCATCGAACTACCAAACCGTGAGAACATGACGGAGGAAGAAATAGCAGCAGCCGAGAGAGAACAAACTGAGAGGGAACAATTCCTCAAGGTGTGTTGAACCTTATAGTCTCTCTTGTAGCATGAAAGATTCAGCAAGCAATTAGTAGGACCCGTTTTTATTCTATCATACATTTCGCATCTGTTAAGCTCATTGGGTAACAATAGACGTCTTCACCTTCACCAGGAGATTTTTAAATTAACCATGTCACCATGCCGATGCTGTTAATCAAACTAGAATCCAATCAATGATAGTAATGTTTTACCAGAGGAACTACCCGCTGAGGTCTCTCATACTAGCCCTCGGGGTGTGCTATCTGGCCCGTCTCGAGGAAGCTACTAGAAAGAGGTATGCTGAGGCTATCAGTGAGCTCATCCTGGACATGCTGGGCATGAGAATGGCACCTGATGATCCTGCCAAGTTCTTCCTCAGTGAGATAGAGCTGTGAGTATCCAGATAAGCAATGTGAGACCTTCGTCACTTCTGACACCATAAACATTTATGCATGTAGTTATCTACGTTATATACCCTAAGTGTGCTATTATCATAGAGTTTATCAATATAATATCAGACTACTAGTATACATTGTAGTATAGTTTAGCTGTGACAGAGCTCTATAATACATATTTATCATATAAAGTCGAATTGTATGATGTTGTTTATATTAGTCAATTTACCTGCATGAGAAACAGTTTTGTAGTGAATCTTATATTTATTATTGGCTTTGGTTCCATGTTATCAGCATTATTGCTCATAAATATAAATGTAGGTTATAGATATAATTATGTCTATCTTCTTTAGGTGCCAAGACGTGTTCATCGATGCAGTGATTGATACGAGCCAGCACAAGAACATCGCCAAGAACAAGGCTCTGAAAGAGAATGTGTTCATGATGATCGTCTGCATTGAGAACAGAATTCCTCTCTTCTTGGTTGGAAAACCAGGGAGTAGTAAATCTCTCTCTAAGTCTATGGTCGTTGACGCTATGAAGGGAACAGCCTCACAGCATGACATCTTCAAAAGAATGAAAAGGGTATGTTTTTAGTGAAATTATTTTTGGACTGTTTTGCTGATTGTGAGTTATAGTATACATGTACTTTTGTTAATACCACAGCCACAACATGGCTGTAGTCAAATTGATGTTACAAACCAGAACGTACATAAAACTCACCAACTTATACTCCCCGGTGTGACCAACCCCTAGTAGCTGTCGCTGCCAGGTGCCGGTGCTGGCCAACTCCCTGTGAGAAAGGCCCAGATAACACGGCTTTTTTTGGCAGGGGTAGAGGAGTTGCCTTGAAGCCATGCTCGCTTGCATGACTCCAAAGACTTAATATGGGGCACAGGAGCAATTGTGGCCGGATGCTCTTCCTAACACCACCGTGACCGGGGTTTGAACCTGGAACCTTCAGCATGAAAGCTCAGCATTCTAACCCCTAAGTCACGGCTGCTCTCTAAACCAGAACGTACATGTAGGTGTGGAAATAAATGCACGAACACAAAATGGATACAAAAATGTAGGAGCAAGTTGAATGCCACAGCTACATACCTTAATGCTGCAATCCAGACCTGTTAGGTAGTAGTAGCAGTGTTGCTAAAATATAAAATTACTTCACATTACTTATTTTATACCTTATGTTACAATCACTAGTACCATGCTGACCTGTAGAGATTCACAGCAGCTATTGGCCATACCCAAGTGTGCACCTAATATACAGTATAAACCATGTAAAGCTATGAAGGCTATTCTCTCAGCAAGTTAATATTTACTAGCATGTGTAGGCTATGTTGGTTAGAGCTTATACCAAGACATATACAGCTATGAAAGCTGTTACCAATGCTGACATAGCCATGACGCATTACCACATGACTTAGCACACTTTTTCATACATGTTACAGTCTGCATTTATGAATTGCATGAATCCAGTGTTAATTATTCATATTGCATCTAAAATGATGCATGTGCCTCCAATGCTATTCCAAACTCATCCCTTTTTCTGTTAGAGGCTACAGAGGTGAGGAATGAAATAATATGAATCTAATCACTGTGTATTATTGTAATGGTTTCTGGTATTTCGTGCGGTCGTCCTTGGACGACTACCGACCCAAAACTGAAGTGCCTATGAGTGGTGCTAGGCCTTCTCATTACATGAGAGATCGAGCGGTCTCAGTAGTCCAATAACTACCAGAGACGACCCATCTGGTCCCAAGTCTGACCTTCAGACTATACGTTGAAAGAGAGTGATCCGACCTAGTACGCGGTTCGCTAAGCGAATGACCTGACAAAAGGAAGTGAAAGTCTCTGTATCAAGTATAGATGTGACTTTATTGAAAGCCAAGTGAAGACTGAGACAACAAACGTTAAAACAGTGCCCTTAATATAGTATAAGAACTTCCGCCCGACGTAGTGTCGGGAAAAGACGACGTAGGGTCGTCGGGAAGTTGCGCAACAACATGGCGGCCGGAAGCCCGACGCCCGACCCAAAGTAGGTCGGGTTATACAAAAGTTGCTTATAATCATCCAATTCATGTACAAAATGAATATCAAGGGATTCTGAGAGGTTGGGCCTCTTTACATGGGTATAAAAGGTACCAAAAGACTTAGTAATTATCATACATGAATGTACATTGATATGTAGTTAAGTAGAATGAATATAAACACATAGATACACGTATGTATATAGTAATCGAGTGGTTTAGACATGCAATACAGTTAAGTATGAGCATACGAACAGCTAGGTATAAGAGTACGAGTGTTAGTTGAGTAGCGCTGTGGCAACTACTAGGCACTTAAAGGGCTACAGAAATGATAATATTTTGTTTGGTATATCTAAACTTGAAGCCCTGAGGCTGCTATATTCACTTTATCAAAACTCTGAAAATAATTTGGGCTGGGATATGCCAGCATATAAAATCATCATGAAAAGTGGGTTCTGGAAAAGGAAGTCCTAAGTTACAGGGGTGTTGCCCACATCCTGTATGACGTGTGAAGGCCCATAGCTTGGCTCTCTAATTATAGTCCTGTGTAGGGGAGTTACCAGGTGCCCCATACTTACACTACAATCTCACAGCTATGAGCTTTCTGTAATTATTTGGCTTATGTAATCCTATGATTTTCTCAACAATATGACCAGCCATTGAGTAATGCAGTACAAGCAGGGCAAGCAAAGGAAGCTATGAGTGAGGATATTGAGACAAAATTCCTTTAGTTGCTGATCAAAGCTTGTTGAGGGCTATGGCTATGTTGTAGTAATATAATACTTCTGCAGGTATTGCTAGTATAATACATGTATAAATGCTAAATAATTTTTATATTTAAATTACAAGTGGCAATATAATATGCAAGTAATAATTGTTACATAGACCTACATGTACATCCAGACCTGTTTGAGATTATAAATATGTTCAACCATATTACTCAATAATGCAAATCATGTACATGTAGGTACAGATGTACATGTAGGTACAGATATACAGTAGTACTTGCATGAAAATATAGAGTAGATACTATATAGTATATACATTTTGTAGCATATACTAGATAGACTATAATATGTTATATTACATTGAATTATAAACACAGCATCCATATAGTATAACTACATGTATATAATAATATTATATGTGTTATGGTCTAATACAGTATCAGTATGTATTGTATTACTGTACATTAAAATATACTGCACTCTAACACAAACAAATATTACATTGGAGGGATAGGAAGTAATGCAACAGTTATTCAAGCCAATTGAGAGTGGTGTAAGTGTGGCATACATCAGTTGTGGCCAAATGCTGTAGTAAGTGAATGCACACAAAACAAGAACACATGGCAGAACTGAGGTACTCCGTAGTAACAAGCAAAATTTTACCAAAGACACAGCGATTAACTAGATCCAAGTTTCTGTTTGAAGCCTAGACTTGGAATAGCAGATTAGATGAGGACATTGGGTACTGCTGGCATTAATTCCCACCCACTACCTATGCTGGAATTTCAGCTAAATTAACCACACTAATTTAATTGGCTAGGCCTTGTTATGTAACAACTTCCATTTTGTTTCCACAGTTACAGAGTAAACAAAGTTTACATCCTTTGTAATTCAATATGGCAGAATGAGAGATTGCAGTGATTTCCATTTGCAGAAAACAGACAAACTGATTATGTTATATGAATTTTTGTGGTATATATGAAAAAATAATAACCTATATAACATAATTGCTACATGAAAAGGCATGATTTCAGTAGTACTTTAAGGTGCTATAGGGTTTATCCGGGTAGCTGGAGTCGTATATAAATGTCCTGTACCATCACATTATTATACATGTACAGTTTTATTCTGCAGTGTGTTGAGTTTGGTGGTTTGTATTGGGAGTATTTCTCATTAGTAATCTGTTGTTTGCCCAGTTATTATCTAATAAATTTATATGCTGCATTTAAAGCATTCAAGTGGCATTTACTCGCAGTATAATCTCTTTTATGATCCTCATCATAGATGATGTTCGATTAATCACACACTGCAAGATCTGATGTCACTAAGCCATCATTTTCTGCATCTGACAACTTCAAGAAGCCATAAGCCAACATATTGTAAATGTTACTTACTGGCAGATATAAATTCCAATGGCTATATATTAGGGTGGTTAACTTTTACTCCTATTGTTCTCTTTAGTCCTACATGGTGTCATTCCAATGCAGCAGACACGCTACTCCAGCTGGCATAGTTGGTGTCTTCAATCACTGTGCCAAGTTTCAGAAAGGGCAGGACTTGGACACGTTTGTCTCTGTGGTAGTTCTGGATGAAGTCGGTTTAGCAGAAGACTCGGAAAACATGCCGCTCAAAGTTAGTTGAATCTCCACTGATGAACATGTTTGCTGTATTAATCTTCTTCTTTAGGACTTGTGACTCAAGACCTGTTGATGTACACCCTCTGGTAACTTGTATAACTTGGCATTAATTTTGGGAGACAGTACTAGTGTTGTACAAGTACTCTTTATATAGTATGATGCTTTTAGGCAAGGAATTTATCTTTTGAGCTGTCAAACCCCAGTCAGGGACCAGTGTTTTCATGGATATGAAACAAGCCTCTGGCTGCCCAAAAGATAACTTCCTTGCCTAAAAAACATCATATTATATAAAAAATGGCTAAACCTCCTAACACACAAGTATTGTTTATGGAAAAATACCCTGAATGACTTTTCTGTAGACTCTCCACCCACTTCTGGAGGATGGCTGTGAAGACAGTAGTATCACACCGGAGCCACACATGAAGTGTGCATTTATTGGTATCTCTAACTGGGCTCTGGATCCTGCTAAAATGAACCGTGGAATATTCGTACAGAGAGGAACTCCACAGGACCGAGAACTGCAAGACATTGCTGGGTAAGTACTTAACATGCTGAGATTAGATATTTAAATATGGCATGACATTGACCTTTTGACCTTTGATAAATATGATATTAACCTTTTGACCTTTGTTAATTATGGCATGACATTGATCTTTTGACCTTTGATAAATATGATATTAACCTTTTGACCTTTGAGAATTATGGCATGACATTGACCTTTTAACAGAATTACGCCTGTTATCTGCATGAATTGACGATCTCCTTCCATTATGGAGTAAAATGGTAACTAGTATTGTCACGATTGTGTCACATATGCAGTTAACTTTGCATTATATGATGTAGAGAGATTTGTCAGCCATCTGCTGCTGGTGGGGGGCCTCGTCTTGGTGTCGTCAGAGGGGAGTTTATAGCCCAGCTTGCCAGAGGGTACCTTGACATCTGTGTAGCTCAGAAACCAGAGGAGAGAGATCTCACTGAGTTCTTCGGTCTTCGAGACTTCTACAGGTACTCTAACAGTGCTTTCATTAATAACCCCCAAACATGGCTTATCATCAGTAAATCATTCACGTCATATAGCCTAGATGTTTAAATATTTCTATAGGCTGACACTAGATGCATGTCACGCTTTTAGCAAACAATTACATGTAGCTATCTAACAAATTTCTCAATTTAAACAGTCTGATGAAAATGGTGGTCAACTTTGCTACAAAAGCTGGACCTCTGAACAAGAACCAACTCGAGCACAGTATCAAGAGGAACTTTGGAGGATTTGATCCCGATCATTTTGACCCAATGAACATATTTAGTGCACACTGTGCTGGCTCTATGGAGAGATTACCAGAGAGTGAAGATGGTAAACCACCAGTTGACTCCATGGGTCTGATTAAATCCAGTCTTTCTGGTGCAGATACAGCTCTTAACGGGTTGGTACATCATGCTATTAACATATCTCTCCGATGGTAGAATTAGCAAGTTATTTCCACTTCCACACTATTCTCATATTATGTGCATGTAATGTATCTAAATTGCTACTGATATCACATAGGGTGGAGAGTAGATACCTGCTGATACTGACAGAGAATCTCAGTGTACTCAGTATCATCCTGGATGAGTTTGCTCAGCATGATCAGCAACCTGAGGTGGTGTTTGGTAGCAAGTTTAGAGATGATGTCTCCTACACACAGGTGAGTTATACGTATCTGAATACCGAATCACCTATCCATATGATATGCTGACTCTTATAATATCTAAGTCATATACATTTAGTAGCCAACTTAATTATGTGATACCCGCAAAGGTTGATAGCATGTTAAATGTTACATTAATCCTATCTTAATGACCTTTTGTATTCACGTGCACAAAATATTTGTGATTGACTGAAATTAATAACTAGTCATTAGAAATACAGGAGTCATCTTGGAATTCTAAACAATTACTGACACACTAGCTAAATATGCTGATAAATATTGAATACAATAATAAATCTGCTTGGCTATTTGCCAATCTTCTTGTTGTGGCAAATACTTAAATCTGCTAATTCAAAGTTCTAGTAAGGGGACATAGTTACCTGCAATGATGTATATCATATATATTTGCTTATAGATCTGCCACAACATCTACAGAATCAAGACTTGTATGGACATGGGAAGGCCAGTGATCCTACTCAACTTAGACGATTTGTACGAGAGTCTCTATGACGCCCTCAACCAATATTTCTCTACTTGGGGCGACAAAAAGTTTGTGGATCTTGGGCTAGGAACTCATCGAGTCAAAGCCTTTGTCAATGACAACTTTAGGTAGGTGGTTCTGATGGTAGTTGATAAGACCATAAATTTGAAGAATGTAGATGCCGAGACGAAATTTCCCGGCATATGGAACAAGCTTTTTCTCATTCATATATTTCTGAGAGCTACAAAATATGGAACTAAACTAACGGTCTCTTCACACTTTGAGCCAAAAACAGAATCGTCCTACTGTCGAGCAGTGCTGCCCTTGAACGTGGCAAATTTTTAATCATGTATCGCTGACTTTCAAAAAGTATGTAGCCACAGATTTTGTGAGAATGGTCCACCAGCACGATTTAGGAACATTGTCGCCATTTGAACACGGTGGTAGTCAAACCGGCCATGTTTTGCCAGAAATGGCCAAAGTGTGAGTAGACCTTAAATCAGTTCCATGGAGCATCTGCACTTGTGGTTGTACATTATTTTCCTTCATGTTAACAGACTGGTGGTGATAGCTGACAAGAACAAGGTACACTCACAGTTTCCAATTCCTCTTATCAATCGTCTAGAGAAACACTACATATCTGCAACATCACTGCTGACCGCTCGACAGCGTGAAGTGAAGAAACGTTTGGAGAAGTGGGCGGCAGATTTTGTGAATCCTCTACGCCGGTTACAGTAAGTGTGTTTGGGCAAAAAGTCACTCCTGCATCTCGAAGATGGGACGATTTGGATTGCATACTTGGTTCTATAGATGCTAAATGTCATTGTATAAATTTTAAATATCATTATAGTTTAGATCTTAAATATCATTATGTACATGTAGATGCTAATCATTCTATAGATGTTTAATATTGTTGTATAGATTTTAAATATTCTATAGATGCTAAATGTCTTTCTATAGATATTCAATATTGTTCTAATGTTGCTTGGATGCACACCTCTCTCAACATTATCATGTTCACCAACCTAAGGGTGATGTATTTCCTGAAGTAATCATCCGTATACATCTGTTCATGTATTCATAGTTTGGTAGTACTTGCATCATCATCATCATATTACCATAAATATTATTATGCATGTTTATAGACTGAACATGTGTCCATTCAACTGTGATGGTTGTGGTAAACCATTGAACCAGCCTTACAAGCTGCCATGTCTACAGCATTATGTTGGCCCTTGCTGCCGAGAAGACATGTTCAATGAGATCATTGCCAGTGAATGCCCTGTTGACCAGGCCGAGATATCCCCAGAGTTTGATTGGGCAATTGATAAAGCTGCTTTACAAAATAGGTAACGACTGCTTCTTTAAACCTTACGGAAGGAGGTTCATCGGATGTTAGAAGTTTAGCTTGTTATTTCTTTACTAGTTATTATTTACTTTGTGGAGCAAAATTTATCTCAAGATGTTGAGAGTGAAGCTCTATATACATTAATTACACTGATCCATTTCCTATCGCTTGCCTAATAGCGTCATCTTTAACTTCAAAGCATAATTTATTTCTTATTTAATGGGATTGATCAACAGTTTCAAGGTTTATCATTCAGTGAAATAATGGACGCCCAAACAGCTCTCAACACCCGGCAATTCCTGCTATGAAATGGTGTTCCTTGGCTATACGCGTTGCGTGGTAGAAACAACCACGGCACTTAATCATCACATTGACATTTGGTTAATGTTTGTAGACAATACTTTGAGAATTCTACCACAGAGACCGTGTTCATAGGATACAGTTCTGAGACGACTGCTCTGACCATCCGACAGGCTACTGAGGAGCTGGAGACTGCTAGAGCTACAGCCCAAGCTGCTGCCGCTGATGGTGATGAGGGTATGGCGGTAGATGACGATGGAGAGGAAGAAATGAATGTAGATGAGGACGAAGATGAGGACGAGCACTGGAACAAGGTAGTCTCTCTGTAGACATCAATGCATTGAGAAGATATTAATTATTTAGACTTGGACATATTGTTGCAATAGTGCCAATTACCATCCGGCTTAATCTTTCATGTACGTGTAGGTGTGTGTACTTTATGTACTTGTATTTAAAGAGTAAGTCTCCTTAGCATGTATCTGCATAGTTTATGTACCCTGATGATGATGTACATTGTGTAATAATTGTTTCTGCATTCAGGTGTATGAGAGAGCCAAGTGCCACCTGCTACAGTGCGCTACGGGAGAGTCAGTGCTGCGTCTCGATAAGACAACTCTAGAGGCTGAAGCTAAGAAAATACAGGATATTTACTTGAATGAGCAGTACCACGAGACCTTGCAGCAGTACCTGACCAACCTCATGTCCTCGCCTCAGGATACTGCTGTGTATATACAGGTTGGTGTGGTCTAGCCCTACAGTGTATACAGTTGGGTGTGGTCTAGTCTACAGTATATACAGGTGGGTGTGGTCTAGTCTATAGTATATACAGGTGGGTGTGGTCTAGTCTAAAGTGTATACCGTGAGTTGTACATTGAGCCCTCCTAGTCTCCAGCATCAGTATCCAGCTGTGACTTGACGAAGCTGGTTTTCTCGTAATTCATTTGCTGTTTCTGGTACGCAACAAAAATACGCATTTACAGTTTTGGGGCTAAACACGCTGAGGAATAAAGAATGGACTATCAGTCGTTTGCCGTACTTCAGTTTGGTCAAGTTGCACATCATAAATATTATGCATAATGTGGGCGTGTTCTAGTTCTTTATAAATGTATACACGTACTTATACATGTACACAAGTAGGTGAACTATGGATAATTTTGTTTTTAAATCAGTCAAGAAATTGTGTATTTACCTGCATTATTACTTTTACTGTTGCCTAACAACACATAACTTCCCTCTCAGCACCGAGTAATGTACATGTGTATGTAATGTCGAATTTGTAATATAAGGTAGATCGTCAGTGCATGAGATGTAACTAAAGGAAACACAAAACATGGTGCATATAGCTTGGGTTCACAAGAGTATAACTACTTTACTGTGTCCATGATCAGGTGACTTCCTTTGCTGAACTCATGGTGCAGCAGGATGAGGAACGGCTGAGTCAGACCCTCGCACTCTCTGGACACCCGACAGATGTTCTCTGTCTCTTCCTCAAGAATTTTGTCAAGGAGGATCAATTCACTGAGACTATTAGGTGAGGTGTCTACACTGTCCCTCTGGAGGTTTTTCTATCAAATTGTATACTTGTATTGGAAAAAATATAGTCTAAGGAAAAAGGTTTCACTCAATGATAACAACCAGCCCCTCCAAACACGTGCAGCGAAGGGGTTCTGTGATGTTCTCTCCCACCATACCTCCTTTTAGCTTCAGATAGCCGTTAGAATGATGTACATGTATATTTGTTTGAACTATGAATTGTATGTACATGTAGATGGCTATGTGGGCCATAGTAAGAAATCACCTCTCATTGATCAGAATTTATCCAATAGGGATAGTGCATTGCAACACAAGGTACACCAACTACTTGTTTAATCGGGACATTGTATGATGTTGGTGAAAGTGGGACAGTATTTGGCCAAAGTGAACCATCTTCCCTTCCACTATCTCTGCTCTGTAACTGATTCAACTGTGTGCATTGTGGATATTGAGTGCCAATACCTACGCAGTTGGTTTCTGCTCTGTATATGATGTGGTTGTCTATTTGCAGACAATTCTATGCCACACCATCACCCCGTACAAAGCTTCTCATAGTTCAGTGTGAGACAGCTGATGAGAACATAGAGCTCTTAGACTCTGTCCGCTACATCATACAGAGGGAGAGCTCTGCAGCTGCCTCTGATACTACTACTTATACAGTCCTACTGCTCAGCCTTCCTCGTGGTCGCAGGTTCACAGGCTATCAAGGTATGGATTGTAACTCCACTGTTGTAAGCCTGTGGTCCATGATGAATACTGGTCTTGATCCCTTATTTATAACATACTATCACTGAGTAGGGTTGATGAACCGCTCTCCAGTACTAGCTCAGTAGAATTCTTCTATATGTAGTGACATTAATATCAATCGAGTAATGTACTGTACATGTGTATGTACTGTACATTACCTCACTTTACACAGTATATATAGCAACATTAGAATTGTCTGTTTCTATGTTGCAGGTGGAAAGTGGAAATGTGTCCACATAGATGACCCAAGGTCACCTGAGATTATACTGCCCTCTCTCAGCAGCTGCCTCAAACTCACACCTAGTCAGATTGTAAAGAAACTGATAGAACAACTAGAGGAATCTAAGGTAGTCAACGTTACCTTCCTGTCTGTCTGTCTATCTGTCTGTCTGTGTCCGCCTTTTATCTTGTTTCAGCCTATCAACCACCTTTTAGCTTCCTTCTGGCATTGATCACAATGCACATTGCTTCATCGAGATTATAATGTGATTTAGTTGATATATTTATATTATTTCCCAGTGAGAAGGTATACGTAACTGGTAACTAACCCTTATACCTATGATACAGCGTGCTATTGACCATCTACATGTACATTGTAGTTATATCATTGAATGAAAATGCACTATATCTCCTCACCTTCAAGGCTACAGAATACATTTATAAGTGATACTTTTGTAGGGGGAGGAGCCTAGTGACAACAGCTCCAACATGCTTCCTTTTATCTTACAATGTCTCCCAGTAGCCATCTCTATAGTCAGTTCTACTCAGGTTTACGACAGAGGAGCTCATCTGAAGCACCTGCTCCATAATAACCCTGGTTAGTCTACTCTAGTCACTACATCGTGGGATGTCTTGTATCTCGTGGTACTCCCTATGTGTTAGATTTCATCGCTAAGTGTGTAACTCATACACCATATTCAGTATAATCATTATTCTTATTTACATATTGTACTTACTACTTGATGTATGAACTGTCTGTACGTGGATGGTATCTCCTCGGTTGTAGAGTTCAGAAGGATATTTCTTACCCACGTCTATAAGTTACTAGAGGAACAGGAGGAGTACGGAGTGAGTCACTGGGTGAAAGCAGACGCAGCTAAAGCAAGTAATATGAAGCAGTCAGAAACTCTCAGGTAAACAGGATGTAACTGTCTAAGTTTATACCTATATACATATATGTACTCAGTGCATGTACTTAGTTTATACAACTACACGATCTCCTGTAAAATGAATTTGCCAGGATGGTGTAGAGGTTAACTTGGTGATCTGTAGACTATAGGATCACATGGTCTCGTATAACACACTCCTCTAGTGAAAGGTTTCACTGCTATTTGGTATCCTGAGTCTGCTTTGTGTACCAGATTTGGTCTAGAAGACCCATAAAGCACCTACGCATCTATCAGGCACTTGAAATGAATGCTAATTACATATGGTTTAACTACAGACATGCATTGGAAGATGCTCTAGAGAGAGCTATTGTACCTGCACTGGCTGCCGTCATCTCATTCATTGATGTCAGACAGAATCTGTTGATACTGAGTGACAATAATTCTGATCTAAGAGGTCTATGGCTGCAGATATTTGATCAGTGTCACAAACTGGGACTCAACTTTGACACAGTCACTGGCAAGAGTAACACAGTTCAACCTCAGTCGGTAGGTTCTGAGATTGCATGAACTGGTTTCACGGAATATTACCATGTCTAGATGCGGATATTGCACTATATAATGTATAATATAGTACAATGCTATGTGTAATATTACCGTATATTATATAGCCTACAAAATTATCTTGTGATTTTATAAGGAATCATGTATAGGTTAATGAGTGTGACATGGTTGGACTATTGTGAATATCGATTCTTCGGCTGTTTGACCATGAATATATATCTATGCCATGTAGAGTAAGTTGAGCTAGATAATTGCCCACAATCAGGCTGTGTTCCATAGAGCAATCCATCTAGTATTTTATTCAATATTCGGTATACACGTGTATAGCGTATATTAGTTTCCTCACTACTATGTAACCTATACTAATAATATTCCTACAACTGATTGTGTAACACATGTTGATGTCGTTATGACTACAGAAATTGCCAAGGTCGTACAAAGTTCAGGACGTAGGTCAAGGTGTTCAACAGTTTAGGATGACGTTCCCATTCTCCTGGATTGTCAAGGAGACGATTGAAAAGTTGTTGGAGGCGGCAGCTTCTTCTGGAAACGTGCTAGGTGAGTAGATACGTGCTAGGTGAGTAGATATGTACTAGGTGAGTATATACATGCTAGGTGAGTAGATATCTGCTAGGTGAGTAGATACGTGCTAGGTGAGTAGATATGTACTAGGTGAGTATATACATGCTAGGTTAGTAGATACGTACTAGGTTAGTAGATACGTGCTAGGTGAGTAGATACGTGCTAGGTTAGTAGATACGTGCTAGGTGAGTAGATACGTGCTAGGTGAGTAGATACGTGCTAGGCTAGTAGATACGTGCTAGGTGAGTAGATACGTACTAGGTGAGTAGATATGTGCTAGGTTCGTAGATACGTGCTAGGTGAGTAGATACGTGCTAGGTTAGTAGATACGTGCTAGGTTAGTAGATACGTACTAGGTGAGTAGATACATGCTAGGTGAGTAGATACGTACTAGGTGAGTAGATACATGCTAGTGTTTACATTTATCCCATTTAACTCTGGGCTGCTGTGGTCTATTTGTACTCATATGGTGCGTAGTTGAAGTTAAGGTTTTCAGATTCATATTGTTTATGCAATGAGTTGAAGAGAATTTCCACAGGTACCACTAGGAATTGCATTCTCTGTAACTTGGACAGGCCCATAACATGGGTAAGTCTCAGGGTTTCCTTTCCTATACTGTATGTATATGTAATTTATTTTATGTTGCAGATGTAGGGACTCTACTAGAGCAGTTCAGGCGTACTCCAGTAGGCATGGTGATAGTCAATGCTATGATAACCAAGAGCGGACAACTCTCACCTTTAGGAAACCGTATTATGGATACCTACACTACAGACTATATATACATGATCCACCCATGTGCTAACACATCTGAACACAAGGTTAGTGCTTGCACTTACAATTAATTATACCTTATGGCCACGTTCTACCGAACCTCTGTAGTCGGTTATATACTGTACATGTAACTCGTAACATGCCCAAAAGGCGGTAACTCTGGCTGAAGAGCTCCTGGCCTGTAGTCTAGCTTATCCTTTACTCGCCATCTGTGGCCGGTCAATGCAGCCTCCTACTTCACCTCGAAATGGTGCTATGAATCACTGTATTCATTATCAGCGCTCTGCAAAATTTAATGTGAACCTAACTTTGTTGCCAAGGCACCTTGTGTTAGCTAGACGATGTATAAACTTTGAGCTCTGTTGGAATTATAGCCAAGGCTTTTTTTTTTGTTTTTTGTAATAACTTGGGACTCATGTTTGGATATCTGTTTTAGATTGTCGGCTACTCTCTCTTAGGAGAGATACAAAAGAGAGGTAACGTGACGCCATCCATGATACTCGTCCACCGTGCCTATAAGGATATGAGACAGGTCATGTCTAATCTACCGGCAATTATTAGCCTCTTTATCAGCGTTAACAAGTCACTTCTCACTCAGCTCGAAACTCTAATCGGCAAGAAACAGGACGTGGTATGTTGTGTTTGTTGGTCGTGTTCTATACCTCACAAATGCAATAACATGTTGTAAATTAGTATAATATACATAATATAATGTATCAAGCATACCTTAGTTACCAGTTCCACATTATTAGTTTACCAGCCCGTATCATTTTCTCTTGTGTCTAAATTTTCTCCTGGGAACACATTGACATTGATGTAGTGCAAACATCTCATGTGCGCGTCTTACAGGCTAGTGACCTTGTGGCCTTGAACTTCCTCATCCAATCGCTGAAAGCGGTGAAGGTGTACGAAATAACAGAAGACCCTGAGAAATGGGTGGATCTCATCGACGCAAGCAAATCTGTGGTGAAACAGGTTTTAAGCACGACTAATAGTAGTCCTGGGGCTATCCGTCAAAGCAGGTAACCTTCTTCTGACCTTGTAAAGTTCAACAACTATACAGTCATTCATTGTAGCACTTAGTAATTAACTAGCAGAAACTAATATTTGTACAGCATAGAAATGCTCCTAGTTGGTTTAATATAATACAATAAACTGCTGGTCTGCACGTTTGACATGGGCATTGTAGTATTAAGTTACTGATTGGCTCTTTATTGTCTTATTACAGAGATGATTGGATGCTACTGGAGCTGAAGAAACTCTACGTAGAGCATGTGATCATACCAAGTCCAGTCGTAGATGATAAGAAGAAGAGGAAGAGTCACAAACTCATGTTCTTTCTCAAGGTATGAGTAAACACATATACACAGCTACTACTGTTATATTGTAGACTCTACTGTTGTGCTGTAGAATGTATTGTAGAATCTAGTGTTATATTGTAGGATCTAGTGTTATATTGTAGAATCTACTGTCATATTTTAGAATCTACTGTTATATTGTAGAATCTACTGTTATGTTGTAGAATGTTGTCTCCGCAGAATTTCAGTCAATGAAAGGATTTCAGCAGGTGGTTTTATCTCTGCAGGAAACTGTCAAGGAAGGAATTCGTAATCTGTATCCGTAAGTGTTCTCCACTTGTAATGTACTAATGTACATTAGTAACAATGTTTGTACTACTCTTGTATTACAGTAAATGCCCTTGTATTACAGTAAATACCCTTGTGTTACAGTAAATGCCTTTGTGTCCCAGTAAATGCCTTTGTGTCCCAGCAAATGCCCTTGTGTTACAGCAAATGCCCTTGTGTTACAGTAAATACCCTTGTGTTACAGTAAATGCCCTTGTATTACAGTAAATGCCCTTGTGTTACAGTAAATACCCTTGTGTTACAGTAAATGCCCTTGTATTACAGTAAATACCCTTGTGTTACAGTAAATGCCTTTGTGTCCCAGTAAATGCCTTTGTGTTACAGCAAATGCCCTTGTGTTACAGTAAATACCCTTGTGTTACAGTAGATGCCCTTGTATTACAGTAAATGCCCTTGTGTTGCAGTAAATACCCTTGTGTTACAGTAAATGCCCTTGTGTTACAGTGAATGCCCTTGTGTTACAGTAAATGCCCATGTGTTACAGTAAATGCCCTTGTGTTACAGTAAATGCCCTTGTGTTACAGTAAATGCCCTAACAGATGTCCCACGTGTGACTGTTCACTGGATTCGCCTGTGCGGCTACCTTGCCAGCACATGCTGTGTAACATCTGTGTTCGTGAGCAGCTGCTGTGCAGTCAGGATGACTGTGGTACTCCCATACCTCCCAACTACACATATGACCCTGCTGAGGATGATATAAGGTATGCTGCTATAAATAGATCCTGGTTTAGTCTGCTCAACTGATCGACTGCATTATGTGTCTATAAAGGGTAGTTTAATGGTGTACAACATATTGTATTCTTCCTATTCTGGAAAGAGGTTTTGGCAGTGCTATTGAAGTTAAGCTGGTCATTGTAATTTTGATCATTGTTTTTCTAACTATTTCCAACTCATTAATGAAATCTCTATTTCAGTGAGGATGCTTTGGAAGAGTTTAAACAGCTCCGTCACCGACTCAACAAGTTCTTCATGAGTTTTGTGTCTGAGATGGTGTTCACCTCCACACCAGATCAGCAGATCCTTCAGTGGCTGGTTGACAGAGTGACATTCCGCAGTGGCACAAGGGACTTCAGTGTATTCAACTCAGGGGAGGTGGTAGACCCCCGGCCTGTGCTACGTTCCTTCCTTCTCAAGCTGTTACTGAGGTGTGAGCAGAGTGGTGTGGTTCACGAGTATCTAAACCAGATTATCCGCAGCTGGGGAAGAGAAAAAGTCCAGAGTCAAATACAGACGATGGTCTTACTCATGGATTGCCACAAGGTACTAGTACTACACGTGGTGTCTCTAACTCTGCTTATCATTGTAGGAGCTAAGGCTATTATACATGCAAGCCATGTGTGCAGGTATTGCAACATTCTATACCACCATGCTATATTCAACCTTCCTGGCAAGATAGTCCCACTATGATACATGCATATACGTGTACTATGATATAACCGCACGCCATACTAACCCCAATGTACAGCTGTATGAAATATTGGATGTACAGATTCATGTAAACACACAAAGGCTCCCTATCTGTTGTACCATATTTGAATTACCTCACCATGTTCTCCGCTATTGCAGGACCTTCATGAAGTACAACATGGACCCACTGAGCTGAGTCAACTTCTCACTGATAAGTTTACTGACTTCATCAGTCAGCGAGTTGATGAACCATCTGTGGATATGCTGACTACCCTGTCAGAGCTGCAGTCTGTGCTCAGTCAGGTCGTTGAACTTTTGACCTCTCAGTCAGAGTGCCTTACTGGCACTCTACTGCTCCTTGAGAACTCATTGAAGGACTTCCTTGAAAGAGCCAATGAGGTGAAGAATCCACAGCCAAGGTGAGGAGGCTTATGTCGCTATGTGCTTATATGCAAATATGATGTTTTAAGTGTGTTTATTGCACAGATTTTATTAATTTTGTTCCAATAATTGTGCATATCACACAAATCTTGTTAAATAGTTTGGTTTCTTTCCTAATATGCTTATTAAGGTGTTTGCTTCTCCAGTACAATATGTGCTCAAGTCTCGTGGTGTGCACAGCATATAGAGAACACTGGCAACTACTAGTACGTACTAATATACACATTACATACATGTATATATATATATACGTGTATATTACTGTATTACATACTTGCTTGCACCCTACAGCTATCTGCTAGTGCGTCAGCTGCTCTGTACGACTGGAGAGAGCTACCTGAAGGACCTCACTAACACCAGACAGAACTATCTGGTGGCTGACAAAATCAGGTCTGGTCTGGAATCATTCACCGTGCCAGATGTTCTGGCGGTATACGGAGGTGAACAGTACCCTCTTGCCAAGGCCAAGCTGGACTATGTGATAGAGCACTCCGGGGATCAGATACACATGTCTAAAGGAATCAACGACTTTAAAGGGGTGAGCAACACATCCTAAACACCTGTCCTGTTCTCTCGGGGTTTACATTTCACACCGAGTTATAGATAAGTTGACAGAGAAGTTTGTTAAGAGGATGTCTGTTAATTTAGCATATCCACTGAATAACAAATTTTCTCATTATTGTTTTGTTAGCCATACTTATGCTTATCTCTCTCTCTGTTCTCCTTACCAAACCATATTTATATTTTGGAGTCTGCGCTATGATATTTACAGTCTAAACAATAACCTAAGTTATTTGTATACAGGAAGTCCCCACAGACGAGTGCCTGATGCTGCAGATTCTCTTTACCAGAATTACGAGAACGTTTGCCCAGAAAGTGTGTGTACCGCAAGATGTGTGCGTTTGTCTTATGGAGGTACTCACCTACCACATGCCTTTAAACAGGAAGGTAAGCCTATACAAACAGACTGCCACATAAATATTTTTTCATAAATTTTGCACTACATGATAATAATTTTTAAGATATGGAAAAGTTGCCCGATGTATAACTCCGTGTATTATCCTCTGGACCCCACATGATGGCCTGTACGCCTCAGTAGGTATATGTACAGGCACATATTCTGTATGTTGTATTCTTCTTGAATAGGACTATGCGTTGCTTGGGTATATGCATATGAAGGCGTAGGTAATAGCTCGTTATGATCTACAGCGTATCGTCTGTGTGTTTAGCGTCTGATGGAGATGATGATGTTTGAAGAGACGCTGCCCAAAGAGATGTCTGTCTCTCAGTCTAAGGGAATCAACCTGTGTATGCTGGTGCTCAGTCTATTCAGTTGTATGACATCACAGAAAGATATGGCCGATATCAACCCTCTTGCTGAGATTATTACCAACCCAATAGTTGGCCATGTAAGTAGTCAGTCCACTGTATAGCCCACTTATATTCTGTATTCATTTTCAACAGTCCAGGTGATAATCTAATACCCTCTCTGTATATATGACACGTAGAACCTCTACTTACAAATTAATCTGTACCTTATTTATGGACCCTTCCTGTGTTTTACACTACTCAGGGCATTTATTTTATACTGTGTAGATACATTTCATACCAACTATGGCAGACAACCAATACGAGATTCACCAGGAAGTCATAAGGAAAGCTTTGCAGACGACCAACGAGAACCCTGTAGCATACCGTAAGTTCTACCAGCTGGGTATACTGAGTACTGACGTACCTGACATGTACTGAGTACTGACGTACCTGACATGTACTGAGTACTGACGTACCTGACATGTACCGAGTACTGACGTACCTGACATGTACTGAGTACTGACGTACCTGTCATGTACTGAGTACTGACGTACCTGACATGTACTGAGTACTGACGTACCTGTCATGTACTG
Organism: Bugulina stolonifera; assembly: GCA_935421135.1. NCBI lineage: Eukaryota > Metazoa > Bryozoa > Gymnolaemata > Cheilostomatida > Bugulidae > Bugulina > Bugulina stolonifera. The sequence continues at coordinate 8,641,796 of OW285189.1, forward strand.
AGGGCTATGTTTCATGGCATGATATATACATGTACATTATATTATCTCTTTCATCCACTGTCCATTATTGTTAGTTTTACTTAGCAGGAGAGGCAAGGGAACAATTTTCTCCGCAGGCAGTAAAATATTAAAATACATTTTACATGTACATGTAGTATCAAGAGTTGTCTATCTTTAAAGTTCATAGAGATATAATGTTGTTGTTTGTCCTGAGGTACTTTGTATAATGTGAGCAGTGGATGTAGTTACTTGCATATTTATATTTATCTGTTGTAGGCTGTCCTAATGGTCACCCATATATCATAGGAAATGTAAGTATATACATGTGTATGTATCTGTGTGTGTTCTTGTACATGACTAATTAGTGACAGTTATCTTCATGACATAGTTTCATCTGAAGGGCCAAATAGAATCACAATAACAATATATTACTCCTCTCTTTCAGTTGAACTTTTTTCCTATTTATGTTTTTAATTACATGTAGGCTCATACAATCATGTGTATTATGCATTATGTTTACAGTGTGGTAGACCGTACACGCTGGCCACATGCCATGTATGTGGTGCTCAAATAGGAGGTCAAGCGCACACAGCTGCTGCTGGTAACCAAGCTTTGGCAAATGATGACAGGTAAGGTAGCTCATGGCAGCTACACCCCACTGAGCTGTCATATTAACACTTCCATATTTTATTTTGGGCGTAACACTAGTGACTATTATCTGTGACCTTTACCTCTGTTGTATGTTGTAGTGCTGCCCAGAGCCGTCCGGGACACATTCTAGGGCGGCAGACGTCTCGACAAGAGGCTGCCCCTGAGAGAGAGCTGTCAAGTCTATCATGTGCTGTGTTGAGATGCCTCACTCATCTGTCTATGTTCACTGGATCTCTCTTCGGTAAATCCTGGGTAGGTAAAGCATTTGTTTCTCCAGCCATCATCTATTACCATAGAAACCTTTACATTCGTATGCACAGAGTTTTCGCTGTTACTGATTGGTGAGCCTGCTAGCGATTACCCTCTTTAGTAGTAACACCTGTCTGTTAATCTTCAACTGTGCACACATGTGTGTTAAATTGCAGATACTAAAGTTCCTGCAGCATTGGCAACATACCAAGATCTCAAAGGATTAGTCTGCAAATTCAATTGGCTACTTATTGCAGTTTTCACATTTAAAACACTGCTGTAATCGATGCCTTTGTTCCATTTGCAATTTCTTCCTCCTATTGTTAATAAATGAGTATTGCCATTTACTTGTACATCATACATGTAGTTGTTATACTGTAGATATTTAAAATGATACGACCTGCCTTGGTACGACATGATGATGTCCATCCCTTCCTTGAGGCTCACATACAGTTAGATCTACAGCAGATATCTCAGTGCTGTGCTGAGAGTATAGACGACTCTATTCTGCTTATTCATGATGTCATCAACAGGATGAAACGAGGTGAGTCATATCCTGACTAATGCATGTATATCCTGCTCACCTTATCAATTCACGCGGATAAGTTATTTGCTATTCACAATTGGCTGCAAAGTCGAATATTAGTAGCTGTCACAATTCAACAAATTAAGTAATCTTTCAATAACTTGCCAGCTCTGCTTTTCAATGGCCAATTTGTTGTGAATACTAAAGGTCGCAAATCACTGGCAACATTCCAAGATACCAATAATGTTGTTGGTGACTATACAGTGTATGACCTGCTCGTTAGTATGCTATGACAATGTAGTACATCTTCCATATGGTTTGTTGGATGTACATTTGGAAACTAAGACAATAGGGACATTCATTGCATGCAAGCATATGGCCACCTCATATGATAACGAACTTGTGTCACATTATTAACATGAATCCACTAGTCAGAAACTCAAAATTCTAGGTCTAGGTAACAGTGGACTAACTACCTTTTATATCACTAACATCCGATCGGTTATCTGCTATGGTGCACCAGCATGGTTTAGCCTCCTCTCGAATCATGACTAAATGAAGCTGGAATCGATCCAGAGAGCGGCTACCAAAGTGATACTACCAGATAAGGAATACACCGACAGATTAAAAACTTTAGATATGCCTTCACTAACTGATTTTTTATTTAAACTATGTGCCAACCATTTTAAGTTCATCTGGGAAGAAACAACACACCCGCTTCATAAAAGACTACCTCTAACCTCCAAATATAGCTCCATCAGAACATCTACCAGAACAAATATTCCTTTTTATCCAAAAAAATGTCGAGCCGAGAAAAGATCAAACAGTTTTTTTAATTATTTTACTACATTTTATAATAACAATTTTATGTACAAAGGTTGATCTATTTTTAATTTTTATTGTAAACATTTCATTTCTGACCGATTGCGGTACTTTTGAGTGTAGATAAAAATAAAATAATAAATACTAAATACATCATTTAGCTTGGGTATTTTTGTAATGCATGTATACTTGAATAGAAATAGATGATATAGACTCATTGCATGTTTATTCCAGCCACACATATTGGTGCGAATGTTACGCTGGAGACTATAGAAGGAAGGAGAGAATGGGAGAGGGAGTTTGATATCAAGTATATCCAGCCAGTGTTTGAAAATAAGGTAATAGTAAGGAGTATATCCAGCCAGTGTTTGAGAATAAGGTAATAGTAAGGAGTATATCCAGCCAGTGTTTGAGAATAAGGTAATAGTAAGGAGTATATCCAGCCAGTGTTTGAGAATAAGGTAATAGTAAGGAGTATATCTAGCCACTAGATGTCACCCAATATCACTTTTTATCAACAAATACTTATCTGTTACCATGCTACACTGCTCACATTCAATATACTCAGTATTCACACCACTAGCATGTTTACAGAAAGCCAGGCTTGCGTTCATTCATAATGCCATGAAGACCTCACAGTCTACAGATATCAGACAGGTACTGACCACTGAGACCCACTCTTTACCCAGGGGTGACATTCTTACCACACCTGGTCTGTGGGCATACAGACGACCTTTGACCTTGCCTGCTGTGCAGAATATCCTGACATCTGATGGGAGGGTAAGCACATATTCACTACACGTGTACATACTCACTTGCTCTCATTTGATTGTCTATCAGAGACTCCTGTGAGTTCATGATGATTTTACTCAATGTTATAATCATGTTCACATTAGTCATCCGTCAGCGTCATGTGACTCATTGCGCTAGTCATGACTCATTGATATTGGTGGTTCACCTTCTGTCTGACACATTATACATTTATATTATGCACATGTGTTGTCATTACAGAGCTGCCCTCGGCTGTGTGACATGGTGAACAACTCACAGAGACTGTTGGCCCTCAGGCACCTCCCTGATCTACTGAGTTTACTAAGGGTGATGAATGAACAGTTCCACAGTAAGTTCAGCAGAGCCAAGGCTGAGGCGCTCACTATCAGAGACTTCTGTGACCAGTATGCCACTGAGGCCAACAATCTCCGCCAGCTTACGGACAGCTATCTCAAGAGCTGGAACCTTATGCTTCAGTCGACAAGCAGTGAGTTAGAACTCTGTTACTTAAATATGTTATCCTGACTTGTTCTCTCTCTGTTCAGAAGTTGTGCTCTCTCCGTTCAGAAGGTGCGCTCTCTCCGTTCAGAAGTTGTACTCTCTCTGTTCGAGAGTTTTTCTCTCTATTTAGGAGTTGTGTTTTTTGTCATTGGAAATCCATATCTAAAATTTGATGTATATAAATCAATATACACAAAGTCATTGGAGGATTACTATTTGTAGCGATTAATATTTTAGCATAGTCTAGCAACCTCAAAATTTTTTATTCATTTAGATACATCTGCTATGTATGTATTGTGATGGTACAGGACATTTGTATACGACCCCAACTCCCGGACGAAGCTCCACCGCACCCTAAGTGCCTAGTAGTTGTTACAGCGCTACTCATCTGACACTAACATTCTCATAATTAGTGTTCGTATACTTACCTTCAACTGCATTGCATGTTCAAACCACTTAATTACCGTCTATATACATGTCTCCATGTGTTTATGCTCATTTCTTATTCATGTATTTTACTATATGTTATTGTACATAGTTACATGAATGTTACTAAGTCTTTTTTATGCCTTTTATACCCATGTACAGAGGCCCGACCTCTCAGAATCCATTGATATTCATTTTGTACATGAATTGGACCATTTTAAGCAACTTTTGTAAAACCCGACCTATTTTGGGTCGGCCGTCGGGCTTCCGGCGGCCATCTTGTTGCGCAACTTCCGGACGACCACACGTCGTCTTTTCCCGACGTCACGTCGGCCGGAAGTCCTTATACTATATAAAGGGCATTGTTTTACTGTTCATTGTCTCAGTCTTCACTTGGCTTTCAATAAAGACACATCTATACTTGATACAGAGATCTTCACTTCCTTTTGCCAGGTCATTCGCTTAGCGAACTGCCTACTAGGTCGGATCTTTCTCTTTCATTGTATAGTCTGAAGGTCGGACTTGAGATCAGATGGGTCGTCTTTGGTAGTATTTGGGCTACTGAGACCGCTCGATCTTTCATGTAATGCGAAGTCCTATTACCACTCATAGGCACTTCATTTCTGGGTCGATAGTCGTCCAAGGACGACCGCACCAAAACACAGAAACCATTACAGTATTATGTTGCATACTTGTTCCATTGATGACATGGATGATGTACTGGTAGATTCATTGGGAAAGCCAAATACCCTCGCTGACTCCCATAATAGGGTCTTCGCTGACAAAGATTTTATCAAGCCTCCTCGTTATTTATCTTTCTGTGTGTTTTGTAGAGAGTGTAATGGTCAGTATTGTCTACATGGACATTGACTCACCACTCTCCCAGCTGTTATATGACAAGCACCCTCCTCGATCTGCCAACCGTGCCGAGAACAAGGCCCCACCTCCTCTCCAGCTCATCAACTTCCTAGTGGAAACGCATAACAAGTTGTTAGCCTTTGATGATGAGAGGTATGACTTGAGGCTGTTTAAATCTAGCGTAGCAGTAATGGTGGCTTTGGTGAAGCCACATGTAAACACTACATGTACATTTCAGATAGCACTGAAATACTCTGCCAAAATAGCTCTATAATCATTTCTTCCGTAGTAGCGTGAACTTTATAATAGTATCATTTTTGGCTAAAGGTAATCGATTGCAGCGAATAGTTCATTTAATGATGACATTGTAGACCTTCTATCAAGCTGTCAGCAATCAACAACTCCAATATGATTAGCCTAGCCAGTACAGATGAGATACTTGACCTTATACTAACTCACAGCGAGTATGAGCTGAGGGAGACAACTGCCATCACATACAACTGGCCAGCTATAGAGAGAGAAGTACTACACAGATATATCAGTAACAAACCAAGGATTGAATTCAGTAGAGATCAACTACCATGTTATGTCTACCAGGAAGATTTTAATTTACACAATCAGATGCAGGCGATCAGTGACAGTCAGGTGAGTGGAAGGTGGAGTGTCAGTCAGTAAATAGAGAATGATGTGTCAGTGTGTGGCACCTGTCATAGATGTCAGTAAGTAGAGAATGATGTGTCAGTGTGTGACACCTGTCATAGATGTCAGTTAGTAAATAGAGAATGGTGTGTTGGTGTGTGACACCTGCCATGGATGTCAGTCATACAGTAGGTAGTGTTACTGAATGGCGTTCTTGTTAAACCTATTGATTACTGTATAGATTATATATGGCGGTGTGTCAGTAAGTGGTGCCTGCCATAAATATCTGATGGGAACCTGTTATATAGAGTCTTAAATTGTGACACCTGTCATAGATATTTTGAGCATGTGTGGTACCTGCACATTATTCACTTTCATTGCACAGGTCTCCAGTATATGAGAATTGGAATTAGTGTACTCTGTAAATCAACTTTGTTAAATCCGACCATCTGCATTAACCTTATAAATGAACGTATACCTACATGTACACGTATACATGACATCATATACACGTATACATGACATCATATACACGTATACATGACATCACATACACGTATACATGACATCATATACACGTATACATGACATCATGTACACGTATACATGACATCATATACACGTATACATGACATCATGTACACGTATACATGACATCATATACACGTATACATGACATCATATACATGTATATAGTCTTCACCACATCACCTACTACTATTGTCTACTTTACAACTCATAGGAAAGATTGAGTGAGGAGATGCAGGAGTCCATCACCAATACTCTCCCACAGCGAGTACCAGTGCTGACGGCATATCTTAGAGAGTTGAAGGTCATCATCAACTTCCTGTCAGTCACACCTTATAACCAGGGAGAACAATCTCTCGGTGAATATATGACAGCTACTTTTGGCAAGGAGCCAGAGTACATATCAAATGAGATCAAAGTAAAACATGTCAAACATGTCTGGTTGTTGGTGAAGTACGCACAGACAGACCTGCTGATGAGACAGCATCAGGTTAGTTGTGTAATAACTCCTAGTCTCTTGGGCTATTTAATTACTTTCCAATTTTTATGGGTAATTTTGCAAATTATAATCTTCATCAGTCAACCGGAGAAGATGTACCTATAGGTGACTCGTGTTTTGTAGGAACCCTTTGATGACCTCTCTCCCGAATACCGTGATGATCTGAACCACGCGATTGCGGCTGAGCTCAATGATCACTTCAGATTTAATAGCCCGAGGACCAAGAAGTTTTTACTTCAGCTGTTTGAGTTCATTGTTCTTGGCCTGAATAAAGCTGCAATGGCCCAAGAAGTCGAGAACCCTGAAAGAAGGTGAGCTCTGCTATGCTTTTCTGTTTCTTGTATCTCTTCCTGACTTACAAGGTGAAGCAAACTACTGTTCCATGGAAACTATTATTATCCATATAATTATCTGTTGATTTTTAAAATTACCATGGACCTCTGCTTTACCATGAAAAAGATGGTGATTGCTTATCTAAACACTGTATTGGTGGCTTTATACATGACCAACCACTCATACAACCAGAGCACAAACTAAGGAAAACATAGCTCTGCACAGCAGCAACAAGTAAATTGCTACCAATAATAGAACGAGCACATACGACCATTTAGGGGTTTTATAACGCGGCCATTTTGTAATGGTACAGAGGAAGGAAATGTAATAACTTGAAATTGAGCAAATTTAAATAGTTTGAAAGCGTTAAAAAAACTTACCGGGCTTATGCTCCTCGGTGTGACCAGCCCCTTGCAGCTCCCACTGCCAGGTGCCAGTGCTGGCCAACTCCCTGTTTTAGAAGCTTTAGTGTCGGGAAATTCACTATAACTGTACCTGTGTGTGGCTTGGTACTCCTAGTGCACGCTGACTAATTAATTGAACTACTGTGTAGTGACCAGTATGTTCTCATCTTTTAGCATTGATGAGGCTATAAAGAACTACATTATGAAGAGTGTACCTGATGAGATTGAAGCATACCAACTACTTCAGGATTTGCCTCCCCTAGCTCAGATGTTAACTGTCAAACATGCATCAAGAATGTGGGCTTATATTTGGATACGATATACAGCTAAACCTGTGTAATACTGGATACGATATACCACTAAACCAGTGTAATACTGGATACGATATACCACTAAACCAGTGCGATAGTGGATACGATATACCACTAAACCAGTGTAACGCTGTTTAGAACTGTTAACTGTCAAACATATAGTGCTTAACCAGTGAAGTACTGTATAAAACTCTTAAAATATTGTCAGAGTGTAGGTAACTTATATAGTCATCAAAGTGTATTATTTCCATGATATTGTATTAGCAGTTCCATATTTTTCTTATTAAAATATAATTATTTCTTTTGCTATGTTTTTGCTGGGTTCAAAGATAAGTTGATATTTGTACAAATTATTTAAAATTTATTGGAAATATGTTAAACATAATACAACAGTGTATCAAAATTGCAATATTGTGTAGTCTGAAGCCCAAGTCAAAGCATACAATAATAAATAGAACTAAAATCCATAAAATAAAATCATAGAGATGCTGACCAGAGTTAAACCTTAGAGATATGCTGGTTGCTTGGGCTCAATACAGCAAAAGTTACATCGACACAACAGCTCTTTCAATTCAGAGTTGTCCTCTACTACACTTGAAGAGAGGACAACTCTCAATTTTCCAAAACTGGCTACCGGGAAGCGTTTTGATCAGGTAAAAGTAAACAATAATACCACATGGTGTAAGAGTATTTATAGACAAAATGTCACCCTGCAGAGTTCCTGAATATGACCAATAATGTCGTTAAACTAATCCCGGGCAGCTCGGCAGACCTTATCATAGACCTCTGGGAAGGCTTTCTCACATTGCAGCTCTCTCCTCATCTTGTCATAGAGATCATGATCAAACATTGTCCTAAATTCTTGTCTCGTTAGGTAGGAATCAGCATAGAGCATCTGGAATCTGAAACAGACATACAATATAGAAACAGTCTTAGCCAATCAGTGCTCTGCATTGGAATATGCAGTTGTCTCCCTCACCCATACATGACCTATATCAATCTAGAAATCAACCCAAGTACTGGTAAAATGCAAAACAACTCCACTGCTGCGGTGTGTCAGACATTATGTAACTGAGTTAGTCTGACCGAAGGCAATAACTTACACATCTATATAATCATTATGAACTTGACAACCAGCATACTGTACTTAATGCCAATAGCCAATAGCCACACTATATGTAAGCTTATATAATATAATATACTACTTTAAAACTACTTTAAAACATTTTATCTGATGATTGTTCTAATACGAAATTATTAGTAATAAAATGGTTTTGGACACTTCAGTTTCATTGTAATACTTTAGCTCTAGATTTATCGAGCAGTTTTATCAGTTTTATATTAATCATTTTGTATATCAATGATTTCTATCCAACTCACCCATTATGTTTTGAAACAAACTGTTCAATCTTTCGAGTAGTCTCCCTGGGATGGTAGTTGGCAACTTTAGGCTCCCCATACGCACCAATATCCACATACATTTCTGATTTCTTTGAACTCCTTGGGTGCACCATTCCTCTATCATTCGGCAGGATAAATGGACACAGCCACAGTGGGTAGATCTAAAACAAACAGCAGGCTTTGGAACAGCTGGTCAGAAACAAAAAGCTGTATTCCTATTGTGGTTCACACCTAACTGATCCTATTATAATGTAGTTATATTCTGTTTTCTAATTAACATAATTAGGAATCTATTTCCCCGCCCTACCTACAACTTATATTTTAATTTACAAATATTACTTCACTCAGCTAAATTTCTTTTACTCCACTTGCCTTCTAATTAGAAAATAATATAAACACCATCATCTTCAGTTCAGCCACTAGCAATGGAATCAAAAGGCATATTTAAAACAACATCCTAATATATCTACTCTGCCAACACATATCAATTATTATACTCAAGTTACCACATTTTCTGGGACAGTACCATGATTGTATTAGTACTAGCGATAGTACTAATACAGTACCACGTACTAGTACTAGTGATAGTACTAGTACTAGTACTAGGAATGATGGTTAATACATATACAGTAGAACCTCAATTATCAGAGAGTTAATTATCCAGAGACCAGAAGTTGGACACAATTACTTGCCTATGGTTTGAATCTCACAGGTCTCCATTTTCTCTTAGTAACTCCACTGGTTACTATAGCAGTCGTATAACAATAAAATGTATGCAGACGGCAGACATACATATTTAGGAGCAGTTACATATAGGCCTACAGAGTTGAGTCACTGTTAGTTTAGGTCAACAAAAATTGATGCGCTAAGCTAAATACGACGGACAATTGAGGTACCACTGCAAATATATTATTCGTATATTATACACTTGATAGAGATTCAAATTATCTCCACCTACATTGACGTCATTGTGGAAACAGTCAAGACTCTTGTCAAGGGTGTCCATCGGCACTAGCATATCCTGCACCATGTGATGATTCTCGTACAGACGTTTAATAGTCTCTCCTTGAGTAAGTTTAAGTAGAGATACCTTAGGTGGCATCATCCAACCACACAGTACACGGAACAATACATTGTTACCAAACGGCACAATGTCCTGAAAAAAGCCGAAGATCAGTTGAGAGTTCATCAATTTTATATATCAGCCTGCAGTGTATAATACAAAGACGACATGCTGTCTCGGGTTTGGGTTCATATCGAAGGCCAATAAAGCAATTTGACAATATTCAACTGCCATGATTAACACTTTCATAGTAAGGTAGAATTCAGTCAGAGTATTAGCGAAGTACTACTAGTAATTAGTGTATAGAGATTGTACTGCTATAATTTCATTCATGTCTACTAATTAATCACATTCATGTCACACAGTAGATTATTACCTGAAGCTCCCAGAAGATACTCCGACTATGTCTGTGATAGTAATCCCTCAATGGGATGTACTCCACCCCACCCTCATTCCTTCTTAAATATCCCTCCACATGTTTGAAGAACCAAGGCTTGTACCATCGACCAATCGCATTCACCTAGAACGAGAGCTCAGGAATAACATCAGATCAATGTGGTAATAGTTTAAACTATTTATATTTCTATTCAATATTTAGTGATACGTGATTCCAGGCACTTGATTATACCACATAACAGTCTGTGGAGTCCAACCAGCTCTATGAACATATTATCTACTCTGGTCCAGTCAAGCATAGTATCAACCAAACTCAAATGAACAAAGTGAAACACATTGTTTCGTCAAGCGTACGAGTACTAGAGTAAGAGAAAAACATGGCGGCTAGTCAAGCGCGTACCTTATCAGACTCGCACTCATCCGTAAGCTTGCCAGTCATGAGCACAGCGCCGTCTCTCTCATAGGCTAAAGTCTCTACAAAGTCAAACCTCTCATCGCTGCTAGCTGCCTTAGGGAATAGAGTTGAGATTTGCTGACGGCTGGTCAATGGAGTGTATTCCAACTTGACATATTTCTTGGCTGGTATTATTGATACCTCTGCTGCAACCAGGAAGCCGAGAGTTCCGTACGACCATGGTACAGAGTAGAAGAGATCACTGTTCTCTTCCTGTAACATACACGTGTAGATATATCATGTAGGTGTGTGTAGATTAACATACACATGTATAGATATATCATGTAGGTGTGTGTAGATTAACATACACCATGTAGATATATCATGTAAGTGTGTGTAGATTAACATACACGTGTAGATATATCATGTAAGTGTGTGTAGATTAACATACACGTGTAGATATATCATGTAGGTGTGTGTAGATTAACATACACGTGTAGATATATCATGTAGGTGTGTGTAGATTAACATACACATGTATAGATATATCATGTAGGTGTGTGTAGATTAACATACACATGTAGATATATTATGTAAGTGTGTGTAGATTAACATACACGTGTAGATATATCATGTAGGTGTGTGTAGAATAACATACACTTGTAGATATATCATGTAGGTGTGTGTAGATTGACTATACAGCAAAGTAGAAATAAATGGTAGCCTAAATTAGTTCCATTTTCTACTCTAAGAAATAAATGCCACATACAGTGAAACCTGCTTACTTCAAACTCCAAGGGACTGCCATAATTGGTTGAATTAGGTCTGAGTTTGAATTGTAAGATCACTTCACACAATTGAAACCATATATTACATATATATATATATATACTCAATCTGCATACAGTGTACTGTTTCGGTGTTTAACACCTCATCAGTGCAGCTCAGAGATATGCCTGGGAGAACACCTTAGCAATACTGTATATTTACAGCAAAGCGTATTTAAAAGGTGTGAAATCCACTGAACCAAAGTTCTCAAACTGCCAGAGACAGCGAGAATTGCTGAGCACTATATACGTATATATATACATATATACATATATAGTGCTCAGCAGGGACCAAGGCTAATAGTTTAAACTAACCAAGTTTGTGAATTATCCGGCGCTGAATTAAGCAAGGTCCATTGTATTTCTATATATTTATTTGTCAAGTACACAAGAGTATAAGAAGTAATATATAGGTACTATACACTGTAATTCCTAAGAAACTCACCTACATTCTATATAATACAAACAGGGGCAGCATACCTATACATACTGCAAGTAAGATGAAGATATTTAGAATTCGACTATAGCCTACTATATTGTGTATTGCTTTACCATGCATGCTTTAGTATATACATGTATAAATTGTACATAGCTATAGATTTTTAGATTAGACATTGTAAAATATAAGATGAGGAGATAATATAGTCATACATAGGCTACAGCACTATTCCCATAGGCATACAGCAGTATGTAGAAGACCTATGAACACCTACTACCTTCATTAGCCATGAACTAAGTAAATCACTGATAATTCTGGCTAAGTACTGATAAACATTACTGGGCTGCAATCACTGCTGGCTCTCAGCTGACTGATAAATAGCAGCCCTGCAAGGATAGGCATATACCTAGTTCAACACTAGGCTAGTTATATAGCTTATATACTGAATGTACAGCACTGTTATAAAAATTCAATTTTTGTGAGCCAAATTACAGCCCTGATATACAATACAATATCCATGTACAATGCCCGTTTGGTGCAGTAGTGGAGAAATTTGGATAGCCTTAGTTCCTTGTGTGTGGTTGGGGTTTGGGGTAAGGACGGTCAACCAGCAAAATATAGAGAAGACAACTTCTCCTGCTTCATTTTTGGCGAAGAACAAAGGCTATCTCAAATTTCTCCACTTCTGCACCTGACTCTACAATGCATAGGTACAGCAAAGAAAATAAATCCAGTAAGAAGTAAACAATTGGACCAGTGCTGGAAGTGATGATAGAGGTGGGTATACCGTGTGTACCCCCCTCCAGACTTGAACATACCCTGTATCAGGTAGGCTATTGCGCTGACATTTCAGATACACCGTACCCAACTACATGTGATTACAGTTCTAACACTGTGAGATACAGATTGCAGGCCTACCTTACCTTGCTACATTTGACCAATGAGCCATCAGCTAACACCAGTTCGAATGAGACACAGCAATGCTGAAAGAGACCATAGAGATGAGAAGACGATTCTATCCCTACTCCCATAATAAGACCTCCTGCAAGCAAACAGACAGATGTGCTTATGGACTATATTATACAGATAGTAGAGTGTAAGGTCACTGCTGTGCATTAGACTAGTACATTTTAATGTCACGTCTGGAAACCAACTGAGTGGAAGAACTAACTTGGAAGAAATAAGCTGCACTAGTGGGGAGTAGGACAGAACTCAAATAGCATACACATATTGAACTATGTTACACAAATATCAAATATTCCACGTATATGACTACGTACTTGCTGACATTATAGTTGTGACATCAGCAAAGATCAGTAACAGCGGCTATGTAAACCGATCAAGGCCAACTTCATTGTATTGAATCGTGTCCAATGTTTAATTATAGAAATTACGACAACGCCATATAAAATAACGCATCTACATGTGGTAGGTGTGTATCATGCTGAAACAACTCTGTCTCCCACTACTAACCATTATAAACAAGTATCTTAAATTGGTTACAATTATGTTGAGCCTATCTCATGTTTGCCATGTCACAACAAATACAAGGCAGTCTATATGTAACCTGTAACAGCGTCACAAGAGTCTATTATTGCATGCATCACTTCCACCAGACCATATATTTACAGAAAGCACCCACCAACTGTGAGGTCATCAAGCTCAGGTAGAACGGGTAGCGTCCATCCCATAGGGTTCAGCAAGGCAGTGATCTGTCCCATGGACACCATTGGCTCAGTTCTCACCACTTTTCTCTCAGTGTCTACTCCGAGAATGTCCATAAGGCTGACATCAATGTTAGTTAAAGAACTCTTGTATTTTCCACGTCGGAAACTAATGTTCTGCCAGCCAGGTCGAGCGGTGCACATTCTAGAAGGTTTCCCTGCATCTACCCAGCGTCGGACCTGGTGATTAATTCAAATATTGTTCATCAGTACAATTTTCTTTAGTCGCAAATAAATTGAGTTTTCTACTGTAGCCGACACCATTTCAATCTGGCGTATTTTGGACGTAAATAAAACTTTATCAAGCATCATCAGTGAACAATATAATGACTTCAGTTGCATTTCATAAAGCTCTAATAAAGAATAAATCTGATAAAATATATTGTTACTTAACATGGCGTACTTTGGGTCTAGATGTTGTGTACTCAGCAACAAATGCCACTAGTTTTGTGATGTATAGATGTAGGTCTACTAGTACTGAGGCCTATAGAAACCCCACTCTTAACTAGCCTGCTAGGTGTTACGAATAATCCAGTGAATAAATTAAATTTTCATTACACAATATTCAAAATAATGAAATATTATGCAATCTTGTCTAAAAATAATCATAATAATCACACTATGATTATTATGATTAGTATGAGTATTCTAAGGATTATCATATTATAATTATTATCTTTATCTTATTTATGTCTTTTTTACGTAATAGCAATTACAACAGGCTATAGGTCTAGCTATGCAGCTATTTCGAAAAACTGGTTCACCTGTAGTAAATCTAAGATTTTTCTATAACACTTAAGTTGGCATTGATAACTCTACACGGAAGGAAGTTGATCCTCTCTTGACTGATAGATCCAACTGAATTCAGAAATGATCAGTGGATGCGATTTGTACTAACCTGACTTTGAACATTTCTAACACGTTCCTCATGCTTCTTTGGGGCAGCATTTAGCAAGAAAATCAACTTGCTTCTAATAAAGAACAGAGTATCGTATACTACGGATATTGGAAGTAAAAAGAGACAGACAAACACCCATCTGTAGTTTATCAAGACGTATTCCAGTCCTTTGTACTTTATCCATGTCAGTAATAGAACTAGTGCGGTTGGCACTACGTAAATTATATTGTTGGATGTACCCAACATCCTGCTTATCCAACTTTCACTAAAGAAAACTACCCTCAACTTTAACTGAGTAGTTCTAGTCCAATAATAAAATATTTCTGCGGTGGAGCAGTAACCGGGGGAGTAATCATAGCAACACTTTATCCACGAGCGGTGCTTTTTTTTAGCCTCAGGTACTACGTACTCGATTCGTACTACTAACTGGTGAATTGTTTATAATTTATCCTATTCATAGCGATTACTAGAATTATGGAATTGAGGCTATAAGAGCCTTGACCCACATTTTTTGTGTCCATAGGGAATCGGCGTGCGTTTGTTATTGTCTAAATTATTGACCAATACCCGGCTTCTGGTTAGAATGGCTCTGCTTTTCATTGGCCCTAGCATTTACTAAATGCTAAACCCGCGTGACCTCGAGCGTGGAGCTGCATGTATGTAACGCTCCATCTTAGCATTAGCTTTACTAATCCAGAGACAATTGTAATCTGCGAATTTGTCTCATCTTATTCTTATATCATAACAAAATATGTAAATTGCATCAATTCACAGGATGTGACTTTCCCTCCAGACTCTCATCTTTACTGAAACAGCCAGGGAGCATGGGGGTGTCAACTACCATGAATGTAGAAGGGAAACATGCGACCTTATGGGTTTAATAGCTGGTTACATATAGGAATGGTAGACTGAGGGAGTGCCTGTTAGAAGTCTAGAACCTGCTCTTGCCAGTGTAGTGTACTAGATGTGTCTAAATTTTTTAATACTATTTATTAGCACTAATAATGATGCACAAGCCATATACATGTACATTGACAACCTTCACAGAAGTACATGTATATATTAGTTTGTACAGACTGGTCAGTTAGTGCAGCATCTGTTATGATTTGTTTTACAGAATAATTTTTTTTGTACTATATATACATTGTATTAGGTCATTGCTATTTAAGGTTTGTATTGTATGAATATCTGTTCATATGTACTACAATAATTGCTACAATATACACACATATTGTATGAATGTGCGACTGTTCGAAAAAGACGGTTCGAAACAGGACGTTTCGAAAGTGGACAGTTCAACACTGGACAATTCGAAATGCCTAACCCCAAACCCCAACCACCAGATTTCAACTAATTTTTATTTGTAGTAGGCCTAGGCTATTATTTTTTCATTTAATTAATTAAATAAATTAATTAAAATTAATTATCTGCAAGTTGTGTTCTTCTAAATCTAATCTATACAGTTTTGAACTGTCCTGTTTCGAACTGTCCAGTTGTGAAACGTCTTGTTTTGAACTGTCTTTTCCGAAATGTCCCTTTACCCACATTGTATATTTATGTAATGCAACTCTCTCTCTACCCCCCACTGCAGATGTATATGGCTATACCCTATCATGCTAGTGAGTAGGATTTGACATTTACAGCAGCAATATAACTTATAGATCTGTGTTATACTGATGATACAATGTAACATGTGCCAGTTGTGAGTAGATAAGTTCCTGCCAATTGGCATCTGCATCACCAGCTATCACTAATTTCTACTGATGATTACCTAGAGGAAACCCTTTGTAATTAACATACAGTATATTACATGTACATTGTAGACTATAGTAGATGTACATATACATGTATATACTTCAGTGTTTATATACCTAACACCACCTAATACAACATTAGCATACATAACATGATATTTATATTGCTAGGTTGGTTGGCTCTATTGTATAACAATGAGCGGTTGGTTGTGTTTATTTAGAGTTACGGCAGCATAACATCCTCTCTTCTTATTTCCTGGGTGGGCTGAGCTCGTTGAGTCACAGTCATATACATGGATAACTGTCGGTACTACGGATAGCAAGACCACTGCACTAACTCACTGCCCGTGGCAGTGTGGCCTTGACTTCTACATCACTTAAACACTGAACTAGGTGCTGGCAATGACTTCTAGACCTCATATACCTCTATGGAGGATCAGCAGATCTTCGTATCGATCATCAGCAGCTTCCCAACAGCGCAAGGTTTGTCAGATCAAATTGAAATATTTCTTACTGTGACCTGTAAACTAGACCTGAGCTGTGGACTGAGGGAATTAATAACATGTGATATCACAGGCTAACAAATGTACAGCAAGTATAGTATAACACCAATGATAATATACATTATGTTATCTGTGTTATCATTGATAACACAGAGTTATATGCCTATATTATAGGAAATTGGTAACAGGGCATAGATGTGTAATCTGGTTTAGTCAGTGCATAAGTTTAGTAAATTAGCAGGCAGCTATATAAACACATTGCAGCAGGTACAACTTGAGAGTCCAGTGTAGACAGTCAATTAGATTATGCAGTTGTTTTCACTCTCAAGTATATACAGGTATAATGGTATATACACAAGCAGTAATTTGTATATCAAACCTAAACCAGGCATGCTCACTAATTATATTATTTTAGTAGAATTAAATGAAAATGTCTAATATTTATCTGATGTAGGCGCATAGCTGTAGTAGACTCAACTCCCTTAGGAGTAGTACACTTCTCAGGCAGTATAGACTTAACAGTCACCAGTCAGAACTAAGTAGGTCGGCCATCCTGTATCCTCCGACAGAAACAATGATGGCGGCAGTTCAAAGAACAGCCAGCATTAATCTTGACGAGCCAATTGATCTCTCCACTAAAACAGAGAAGGAAATTAAGGTATGTACTACCATAACTTGTATTATCAGCTTGAAGTTTAGTTTGGTGACAACAGGCTAACACTATTGGACCAATATCCAATACAATACTAAATTATATATTGGAATTGAAGAATGGTTACTGGACCTTTTTGTTTTGGATATACATGTATTTGAATACGATTTTGGAAATCTGATGTATATTAGATAAAGATATTGATATTGGATTTGGATAACTGTTAATTTCAGTATTCGATATTGGTGCTGAATGCTGGCCATGCCGGTCGTATACATTTGGAGAAATCGGGTTTTGAATTCGTTGTCAGGAATTAGTCACAGACCTCCCCCATCCCTCCCCCCCCTCCCCTCATGACAAACAATAATCTCAGTCTACCACAGTACTGCACATATCTGAAGTTATCAAAAATTCCATGTGACCAAATCTATTTACAAAATGTAGGAAAGTTTAATATGTTATCAAAGCTTTCAATGGTCTTCCCCTCACCAACTGTACAGCACCAGAAAACTATATCCTGTTGGTTGTTGGTCCATTCTTGTGGGGGTAGCAATACATGGGGTTATACTTGGTTATACCACACAGTATACTTTTTGTCTGTATACAGTGTACTGTTTTGGTGTTTGGCATCTCATTAGTGCAGCTCAGAGATATGCCTCGGGCTCACCTTGACAAAAAAGCATATATTTACAGGTACAGCAAAGTATTGCAAAACATACTTAACCAGAGTTCTCCAGCTGCCAAACATAGTGAGTAGAATTGCACAAGGCTAAAAGCTCAGTAATATGTGCTCTATACTGTAATTCTAACCTATAATAGACAACTTTTGGATTTCAAGTATGGATCTCAAGTCATTGGGTTTTTGAAAACTGCGGTTCTTCCTCAAGTTCCCACTATCAACAATAATTAGTCCACGCTGACATTAAATGTCAGAATGAAATAGCTGCTAATATTGACGTAATACCCTCCTTCCGTATCTCATCCTTAGGTAATATTGAAAGAGCTCCATCGCAGGTACACCATGAACATGGTCGACAATGCACAGTTAGACAATGAGAAGCAAGCTCTGTTCTACCAAGTGGAGGATATGCAGGTAAGAGTTGTCTACCCTTTCTCGGAATACTTTGTATTTCCAACTGTTGGTGTTACATAACTTGCACATGGACATGACTAGAAAGAACCAGGACTAGTTTTTGAAGCAAATACCGTCTTCGTAACCTAAACTTCAGGATCAGACCAATTTTCCAGCCTCCTTCCGTCACAGGGTCGAGAACACACCAACCTGGGCCAAAAGTAAAATTTTTATTTTCGTGCGAGAAACCCAGGTGTGCTGTTGAGCTAGGGATGGTTTTCTCCAACCAAGCAAAATCCCAAGCCAATAGCCCTTTGGGCCTAGGCTGGAAAGCCATCTTTGGATTTTCATTTGCGACCCAGGTCGTTTTAAGACGTCGCGAAGACACTAATACATTGTAGTTAGACTGCCATTAGTGTTTTGTGTACACAGTGTGTTGCATACAGGTGTAGCATGACTAGCTGTAAATGAGCAGCAGTCATGCCTAATAATTACATTTAATTATTTGCATGCCATAGCAATTTCATGGTGTACAGCACAATATATTTATTATTATGATGTACAACCCTTACAACGTACCATGTAAATTGTTGTCTATAATTAGCACAGACATGTGGGTATATTTACCCACAGATAATATTAGTATGTGTGCATGCAGGTATTACATAACTGAGGTCTAAGTAATAATTAACAATTACTCATGTATAATATGTAAAACCAAATTACTACTATAATTAGGGGCATGCTGTGCACTTTACTACTGGTTTGGTACAAATTTGATTTGAACAAGTAATATGTGGTTGTAACCCTATACCAAGGAGTACCTATACTAAACTAAACTAAACTATACTAAACTAATAAACAGCACTTGTAGCTGAATTGATACTGTGTTACTGTGTTATTTGTTGTACAATGTATATCACTGCGATTTACTGTATATCACTGTAAGTTACTGTATTACTGTATTACTGTGTTGTATTGCTGCAGTGACCATATTAATCCATTATTGTATTACTGGGCACCATATATATTGTGTACGTAGCTACTGCACTGTGTAATCAGTATCAATCGCATAATTATATGTGTAGTTATTATTGTATTGCTAAGCAGTTGGACACATTTTCCCGAATTTGCTAATAGTTAACCTTTCCCCTCACGACATGGCACATGTAGTGTACATGTATATATTAAAGGATAAATTAGATGAGGAAACTCACAAGAAGCATCTAGCAGCATCAGAATTGAAAAGTTGGAGCAGGTGTGTGGAAGAAGAAAAGAGAAGACAACTTCAGTTGGACTTTCAAATCAACAGAATCAAAGAAATGATTAGCGATCGAGATCAACTTATTAAGGTTAGTTATTTGTATTACTTAAACAATTTAATTTGTGTTATAAATTTTTTTGAGGCCTAAGAAAATTAATTTTAAATGACAATTAGCTGCTTCCTAATTTTGCCAATGTTGAACTTTCCTAAACACTACACCCATTACTATTAAGATGTAGCCGCCATTCTTCTTTTTATTGAAATACTTTGCCTGCGAGATGCCCAACCTCTTTATTGTGCTGGTTTGTGAATTAACAAGTTTTACACCAGAGCCATTGTCCAGTCTGTGTCTAATGTATGATGTCATGTAGGATAACAACTTGGTGATGGTGTCCATACCTTCAGTTTCATCTGATGACATGTCGTCTGCAAACACATCTGAAGTAGATAGCAGGTTGCAGCAGGTACTTCACAACAGCAAAGAGAATCTCTTAACACTGGGTGAGCTGCTGAATTCAGTACTTTCAGCATAAATCTCTCCAATCTTCCAATTTGTTTTTCTACATGTACATGTACAAATGTTATGAATGTGTAATGAGTTGAGATCTCAATGTGTTGACATTTGTATATTATTTTCCAGATCAAAATATAAAGAAGCTCCTTAATGAAAATAAAGACATACGAGCGCAGGTAATTATTGATGCTGGTGACAGTAACTTCATTCCCACATTTATTTTCTTTACCGCATGTCTGCACATACTTCGCTTGTGAGAGAAAACATACTCGGCAAATTTTATCACAGAAATTGACTATTACCTTTTATCAAGGCTTGTTTTACAACAAGGTGTTCGTTTTACATTGAGTTCAAACTGTAAGATATCACAACAAAAGATTGCTAAGCACATCAAATCACAAATATTTGCATTATACTGTATATCACGTAACAATATAATGTACATATGCTATGTACCATGCACATGTACAAGTCTACATTGTAACGGTAAACAGGACCTGAAACTTTGAGCTGACAGTCAAACATTCCACATTTTGTATTATATATTCATTACTTTTAGGTGACAAAGTGTAGACAAGAGTTAAATGACGTAAGGGACGAAAACCTAACAAAGGGAAGGCAACTACCAAGATCTCAGGCATCCACTAGTAGCACAGTAGAGATAGCAAGGTTGGAGCGAGATCACAGTTTGATGGTTGCTAAGCAACAGCAGGAAATCACTCAGGCCAACTTGAAGATAGACTCTCTAGAGAATCAGGTACATACAATGTGTTATTTTCAGGTTTCAGTTGGTTGCATTCATAATTATAATAAGGTATAAAGCTATGAACACTGAACACCATGGCCGAGAGCAATGTGATGTCACTGCTGGTCAACCCACATGTCAATGTGTACCAAAATGAGGGTGTGATTCTTTATCAGCCAATCACATTTCTGCTTGCACAGCTCGAGCACTTTGGAAGCATTGAACCCATAGAGTTATCTCTATGATTGAACCTGAGTAAATTCCCAGACATTTTCAAATGTTCTTGTATGTTTCTACTTTGGTTTAGTCATCTAGTACCTATAAACTTCTCATGGTGAATTGGTACAGTTACACACTATAGCTACACCATGAACAAAAAAGATTATTTATTTGTAGGAATTACTATCCTTTGACAAAAATTATTTGTTGATTATGTACAATATTAACTTTTGTGTACACGAAACACGGTCCAAATGTTAGATGACCATGTTAGATGACCATATTAGATAACTATATTAGATGACCTTATTAGATGACTATGTTAGATGACCATATTAGATGACCATATTAGATGACCATATCAGATGACCATATTAGATGACCATATTAGATGACCATATTAGATGACCATATTAGATGACCATGACAGATGCATGCGACTATAAACCTACATGTATGTATTCTGCAGCTGTTACGCTTGGAAGCTCAAATGCATAGACATAGAGAAGTGTATGAAGATTCTGAGAGAATGAAGCAGCGATTAAAGGGAGATAATAGAAAGATTAGCAGACAAGTAAGTTGAGTGATTTTATTATATGGCTTTGAGTGTAAGCAATTCAATTAGATAGAATGTGGGTAAACACGTTATTTCAACCAAGGAAGGAACTACTATATTATATGGTCAATGGTAAATCTCTTCCATCCGACCACTTCTTCAGCTCCTATCCTTACGGTCTCAGTTCCTACATGTTATAATCCGCTCCTCCTCTCTCTTGTTGTGCTGTATCTCGTCAAAATAAATTGCTAAAGTTGCAGTTACAACATGTACATGTACATGTATACGATAGGGTAACACAAGTCCTTGCCAAATTTGCACCTAATGGCAGATGAAGGTTGACTTTTAGATAAATATTTTCACATCTACCCGTCTCCCATATTTGACATTATTGCGTTAGTTATTACAGGAGATTTTTCATGTAACACCTCACACATAGAGCATAGCTGTTGGAGTAACGATTGAATTTCTGTGATGCAATATTATAGTTAGACGAGTCCAACAGACGTCTGGAAGAGTTACAGAGAGAATATGAACATCTAGAAATACGTGTGGAAAAGGTGAAGAATGCAAGAGACAATGCTCTAAATATAGCAACGTCTAAGACAAGCAAACGGCACGCTAACAGCTGATGTACAATGTATATGTATATGATAGGATCACCTGCTCTATAGTCTACTTGATGAATTGAGTTGTATATTTTACATCTATAATTTAAAGTTGACTTTATGCCTTCAAGCTCTATTACAACCATACAATCTGTGCAGATTGCAAATAATATTTCATTATTAATTGGCACTATATTTGAGGTACTATTATTTATGTTTAAAGGAAGTCTTTAGTAATAGTAATAATATAGAGTATGATCAAATATATAGCAAGGCAGCCATGGAAGGTGCACAGTTGGTTCAGTACATTGGTACTAATAATAATATCCGTGGCGCCAAACACAATTCTTTAACGTGGCTGCCCAATAGCAGAGCTAGTCGAGGGGCCACCACGGCTCCTAGAGCTCGATATTATTATAGTTCGATATGGCACAGAGGGACCTGCTTCGGGACAAAAACCTCCAGGTCATTGGCGGGACTCGAACCCACGTCCTTGCAGATAGCTTGTGTCATTGCTGCAAGACCAGAGTGACTAGCGCTAGACCACTCAGCCACCAACACCAACACATTTTGAGGGAATCCAAGTAGTGGTTAATGACTGTGTTCTATCCATTGTGTTAGATGATTGGCTGTGTAAAAAGTCTCAGGTTCAAACTCCAGTAAGGGTTGGGTTATGTCTACAGATGTGGAACCAAGTCTCTGGTTGCTCATAAATAGATTTTTTTGCAAAAATACCTCACAACTAATATTGTAATAAATACAAAAAATATACACATCTTCGTACATATATCATTCTTTGTACATGTACTATTCTTTGTACATGTACTATTCTTTGTACATACATTGTATATCATTCTTTGTACATGTACCATTCTTTGTACATGTACTATTCTTTGTACATAAAATTATATCATTCTTTGTACATGTACCATTCTTTGTACAATCATGTACTATTTTTTGTACAGATATCATTCTTTGTACATGTACCATTCTTTGTACAATCATGTACTATTCTTTGTACATATATCATTCTTTGTACATGTACCATTCTTAGTACAATCATGTACTATTCTTTGTACATATATCATTCTTTGTACATGTACCATTCTTAGTACATATATCATTCTTTGTACATGCACCATTCTTTTTACCCTGTTCGTGTTTATTGTTTTTATCAACCTTGTGCAATAATGTGTCATTTTAATAGTCAAAATAGTATGTAAATTTGTCTTCCCTCTCTTGCACATACTCAGTTTTCCTGAATAATGTCTGTGATGTCACAGGTAATGATGGCTTCACTTGTAGAAAATATCGAGAAGGGAAAATATATTCAGAGCTTCTACTGCACTGCAAAATAGAGTTGTCTGTTATTGCTCTTGGATGATAGCTACTAGCATAATGGGAGAGGGGGTCACCCACCCACTCTCATAACTTGACACACAGATGAGTAGCCTTCTGTCTACATTCTGGATAATGGGGAGTAATATAAGTTATTTATGTAAATTAAAAGATGACTCTTGTACTTTGGTAGGAAAAATGGGTAAGTTTTCTTACATACATTATGGTCTATGACTTACAGTTACAACTATGCACTTTACTTACTTCCTTACAATAAAATGTGTACAGAGAGTAAACTTTCACCGATTGTAGTATGGGTACTCATAAGCCATTGATAATAATTAGAAGTTGTCTTCCTTCTTCCCTCATTTTAAAACAGAGAAAGATAATATGAGGGGAGACAATTTCTAATGTATATATTTCTATGTATATGGTTTCATTTAATTGCAACATTATTATTGCCACTAAAATACTACATAATGCTTTTATAATTAGGATTTGTCCTCTCTCTTTTCTCTACTAAAATAATACACAAGGCTACAAACTGACTGTTCACGTAAATGACACTAAGGACACAAAACATTTAATAATTGATCGTATCATTTTCAAATTAAATTAACATTTTATTTGGAATAACATTACAAAAATCATTCATTAGTATTAATAATATTATACAAAATGTGCATACCACTATGTTATAATAGAAAGTATAGTACCATCTCCATTGTACACTACAGCTAGAGTGGATAGTTTGGGAACAGAAATGAAATGACCACGACATAGATAAACAACTGTTTCAGCCCATGAACTCTTTAATAGTATGTTATTGGCAGTTTGGAACAGCAAATGTTAGTGTCATCAGGGTGCATGGGTATATTCATATGTAATGCAACATTCACACTGCCATTTATACCAACTACTAGCGGCCAACGCTAACCACAATGTGGTTAGCTATTGCTATACTATAGCTGGCACGTGTTAGTTAGAGGCGGGGTTTAAAGTTCAGCTTGTTGAACTCGTTGACCCCTACCGCTCACTGCAGCATGTCACTATATAATATAGTTGTGGTTAGTAGTTAGTATAAACGGCAATGTGAAAGGACCATTAGGGCCCCAAGGGAGACAACTTCCACAAACAGCAGAATTCAAAATTGTTACATAATTATAACTAATGGAATTAAAATAATTTAATACTATTTTTAATATGAATTTAACAAAAAATTAATGTGTAACTTTAAACACAACCTAAAATAACAATAAAACGGTTTCTACCCTGTTGCCTCCAGTGCGGTCTGTGATGTCACAGGACTTCCTGTTGGCGTGAATGCTGAACCACAGGGTGTGCCCGACATACTGACACAGATTCGTGGATCTTCTTGCAACAAAAATGTAAGAATGTCACTGAGCGATATGATGCCTTCCAGCTGACCGTTAGTATTTATGATGACCAATCGATGTACCTGTAACACAATAGCGATCGCGTTAGAATAACACTACTAACTAACACTAGTCACTACTATATAATATACTAGTACTGATACTAACTAATGAATCAGTTTGTTAGCAAGTTCCAAATGACCTTCAACCTCCCCTACTATTAGCCTTAAATATACTCCATTGAGAGCCATCATAGCGATTCCGAGTCGATATCACAATGCATGATCACTATTATAAATGGTTACTAAATAGAAAGTTTCACTACAACTCTGCAAAGTTTCCCACAATGGAAGGAAAATATCGATAGAAAAAGAGTGGATAACTCCATAACACAACCAAGACTGCTGAGGAATACATGTCACGATGAGTGTATAGGTACATGAGTATAGTATTACTTACCCCAGCCTTCACTATCTTCTCAATCACCTTGCCGAGCGAATCCGTAGCATAGCATGTCAGCACGTGCTCAGTTTTCTATAACAAATTATATTGGTACGTGTTTAATGTTATTTGGCAACAAGTGTCATTCAACGCAGTAAAATGATACTATTATACCACACACGGTAAACTGTATGCCGGCACACGATAAACTGTATGCTGACACACGGTAGACTGTATAATAGTACACGGTAAACTGTATGCTGGTACACGGTAGACTGTGTGCTGGCACACGGTAAACTGTATACCGGCACACGGTAAACTGTATAATAGTACACGGTAAACTGTATGCTGGTACACGGTAAACTGTATGCTGGCACACGGTAAACTGTATGCTGACACACGGTAGACTGTATGCTGGTACACGGTAGACTGTATACTAGTACACGGTAAACTGTATACTAGTACACGGTAAACTGTATACTAGTACACGGTAAACTGTATACTGGTACATATTAATGTGGGACTGGCACGTATTGAAGGAGCAATTAGTCTACAACAGGGGTTCCCAACCTTTTCTAGCCTAAGTACCCCTTAGCAGTCATGTAGCAAACAACGTACGTACCCCTTTGTAGGAAACAATGTACCCCTTTGTAAAACTGTGTTTAATCAAGGGTATCTTTGGTTTAATTCTAATAAAAATGCGGTATGGTATGAAATTTTTATTTATCAATTATTTAATGATAACTATGTACTCGCAATATAATTTTTATCGGTTGTAGTGTTTTACAGCTTTCACACTGGTTTAGCTCAACTTCTTTTGCATCAGTGAGCCATTTGATGTTCAGTTCCCTAATAGATAATGATAATATTCATAATTGATAGTCTGTAACTGAAAACCACTGTCAAAAATGTCCTAAGTTGATAACTTGTTTTGTACCCCGTAGATTACTAAAATGTACCCCTAGGGTTACATGTACCCCAGGTTGGGAACTCCTGGTCTACAATCTATCAGCATAGGGGTATACTTACAGATGGCCTGTTTTTCAGTGCTGCTGTTATTAGCACATCTAGGTTATTGTAAGACTTGTCAGCTGCCAAGTGCTAAAAGAATTGGCAAATATTATACTTTCAGATAAATCAAGTGAACTTGAAATATGACACAAGAAAGACAGAAGACAGTAAGTTTGGACTGGTGGCACCAGTGCAATACCTGTACTAAGACACAATATTTTCATGGAACAAAGGATACATTCCTAGCCTGTGGGCCTAAGAACAGCAAAGTATTAACATATTACACTTACAGATTACATTACTGTATATTACACTTACAATGACATCAAACTTTGCATAGATATCCACTACTCTGTTCTCAGCGTCCACAACAGGAAGTGCTGAAACTTTTGACTTGACAAAGATCTCAAGAGCGTCGATGATTTTGTTCTCCATCGTCACCTACATGACAATATTAAATATTATTTATACGAATCATATAATACCACACATGGTATAGAATATGGCGTACTGTCTATTAGCAATATTATTAACCTTTGACTGGAGTTATCATTTCCTGCCACTCCACTAACAGGGAACGACAACTCTAATTAAAGGAATCGCATAATTTGAACTACAGTGCTAACCTTTCCTGATAAATTACTATGTAGAATATGTCACCAGTTGGCGGTAAACCACTCGGGTGGACTAACAGACAGACGTAACAGACAGACGTAACAGACAGACGTAACAGACAGGCGTAACAGACAGACGTAACAGACAGACGTAACAGACAGACGTAACAGACAGACGTAACAGACAGACAGACATACTTACTGTCTTCAAGTTCTGGTAAGTTCCTATTTGCAAAGATTTTATGGATTCCTTAACATAATATGGCTTTGGTATGTTCTTCATCTACAACATCAATACCTACTGTATATTATCTGACCAAGTATATTATACATCATATAATGGATGCTTTAGGTTAATGTACACAATGGATAACATTGTCGAGTAGAAAACTCCAGAGGGTGTGAGCTACCAGTATATCGGTGCTCAGTACAATCTAGTGCTAACGTGAATTAAATTTCTAACCTTGTCATCTACATTAGCGAAATCAGAGAAACAGTTGATCCAAATGACATTACACAATCATCATCGTGAATAACGCACAGTCATCATACAAGTAGCTCATTGGGTCTATGTAATACTACAAACTTACAAATATGTGGACAAACTTGAGGATACGTTTGTGTGTGATGATGTAGACCGCATTCCCAGAAATGGGATCAATGACCGGTAGCCTGTGAACCTTAGTTTTACTGAGTTTTCTCACGGCTGAGCAGACGCTATCCTCTGGAGAGATGCTGATGAAGGGTTTATAGTGGGAGCATAACTCCTTCCTCCATGAGCTAATCATGTGCTCCTCTAGCTCCTTCATCTTCTCCTAAACCAGTCAGAACACCACATACATTACCTCCATGTAATACTGCTTGTGATTGGCTCATTATTAGTGATGAGAAACCATGTGAGTAGTCAAAGTAACCTCCACTTACAATATTCATATTGCCATAATCAATGGGAATGGCATAGTAAATCATACACAAATAGATACAACAGTACAACTAGCCCTAGGACTAAGCTAAACAGAGAAGGCAATGAGTACCTGGTTCTAAGGCTATGTGGAAGACAAGACTGTTATAATCATATAATTAGCTACCAGCTACTATGGTTCAGTACTACATGGATAGCAGTCTGCTGATCATGAGTCACTACAGTACAGTTGGAATCTCAATTCTAACTCACCGAAAACGACATGTTTGTGTTGAAAACCTAATTTAATAAATGCATTATATTAATTTAATAAAAAATAATGAAACATTTCACGCAATATAAAATTAGGGTGCAAAATCTAGCTATTTTAAAATTTGTAACATCTCTTGCCAAAAACAGGATAAGCAGGTTAGGTCATTAAACGATATGGCGCAACAAGACTAGGCGGTGATGAACTTATGTCAATAGGCAGGTCAGCTCTGCATGCTTGAGCTCTGCAGCATCAAATGATTAACATGATAGAGCTCAATGCGAGTTAATTTATAAGAAGCTGTAATAAAGGTTGGTAAGCTGGGAGTGCTTAGACTGTGTACCATTCCGTTAGCAAGGGAAACGTTGATTATTTATTTAGGGAACGCACACAATAAATATATACTTATCATATAATATGATACTTGCTGTATATACGCTGTGGTCAGGTTGCTTTACAATACCAGAAAAAGAACTATGTTAGTATTTCAACCAAACTCACAAAATATATCAATTCTGATAGAAGGTTCACTGACAAATATTCCATGTTTAAACATTAGTAAAACTGGAGTTGTTCTCTCAATACATGTTTATATTGAAATAGACAGGAATCTGTGATTCAACCAGCCATGAGATAATGGGGGAAGGGTGATTGAACATACAATTTATAGAGCAAAAATGAACTCATTTTGGACCTGGCAGTTTTCTCTAATAATATTATAACAGTTCATTATAACTAATGAATCAAACTGAGATATTAGTTTAATAGTTTTAATGTCAGACATCGAATATTTGTCAGTATACCTAGAGTGAAAAGAAAACAGTTATATATATAATGGCCTTAGAGTCCTACATTCCTCACAAGCTCACTGGGGGTGTAACACTATTAGACCACAGGCTATCACGTTTGGATAAACACTAGAAGGTGGGCGTACTGTATTAGTATCTACTTCTTTGACCAACAGCCGTATAAGATAAAACAACTCACTCAATACAAAATTTTGTGTTCAAAAGTATCAAACCCCAATTGAAGGAGATAATTCTTCAATCAGACTATGTTCTATAGATTTTAATGTCAAACGTTGTACATGGATATTGTGGCTAATTTGGAGTTGTCACATTCACTTCAAATTAGCCAATGAAACAGCAGAGTATTCTTGATTGCCATTGGTCAACAGAATGCAATGCAGAAACATGACTGACAACTCCAAATTAACCATAAGATAGATGTAGACAGAATGAGTGGAAACATTTATAATACTGATTTTATGATGTAAACTCTTGTATATGGCTGGTAGTAGGTGGCAATTATTGACTTCATAATTTAAATATTTATTATTTAAAAAATCTGGATTATAATGTTTCCGCACCATTATAATATACATGTATCTATTATGGTTAGCAACAAAATCCAGCACACAGTCTTTGTAGAGTTATCTCCTCCGCTTTGGGTGTGAAAGATTTGAACACACCATTTAGTGTTGAGTGAAATGTTTAGCCGTTGCTATGACTACGATGTACAAAGCTCTGCATAACATTCTAGAGTTGTCTTTCCATGTCAACTAATATATAGCAAGTGTACACAATTCCAAGCCATACCACTATTACATAATTACTGTACACTACTGGATAATATACACTGTATACATACATACCTGTGGTGACTTGTAGTACTTGTGGAGTATCATTATGAAGTCTGTAATAGTCAGCATACCTACAAACTGCTGTGCCTTGTGGTCCCATAGAGGGGCTGACCGCACGCAGTTATATACCAGTGCATAGAAAGCTTTTTTCACCTGCAAGACATACACACCCACCCATTGTACACATGAGTAACTGAAGATGACTTCTACTGCCAGTCGCAATAGTTATTTAAAATTTTCAGAAAGTTTTGCTACTTCAACAGACAGCAGCTGACTGAACATTCTAGCTGGGCTTTTAAACCTCAACATGGCACTTCCAACGGTTTCCATTATCTAGCCCTTCTAGTCAGTGATGGGTTTACTTTAGTTTTAGGTTGTCATTCACACATTCAATGTAAACTTGAAGGAATTAATACTTCTAGTATAATTTATATTCTAGTACTAAAACTGCTAACTTACATGTAATATAGACTACTAGTCACTACATGGACATAGGTTAACAGTTGGTAATAGACCAAGTCGTGTGAACAACTAGCATGGCCTACCGTACATGTACTCTCTGCGTACCTACCTTATGGGTACCGTATGTATATACAATATATTTACACATAGACAAATTATCAATTTTATAATGTACACTGTAAAGCTATCCAATGGTATAACAGAAGTATATTCTAGTGATATATACTCACACTAAGAGAGGTATCAAAGACTATGAGCTTAGAGCTGTTGGGTACGATGTCATAACATTTGTGAGCTCTCATAAACTTGTTGAAAACCTGCGGGTCATTCTCCTCTAAAACAGACAGATATCCATTAGAGGTCATTGGATAGATGATACACATGTATACATGTACGTTAGAGGTCATTGGGTAGATGATACGTACATGTGGACTATACCTTAGAGGTATATGTAAATGAATAGAATGAATACCTGCATTACCTACACTCTAATAATATGTTGGTACCCGTCTAGACCCACCCAATATTATACACTGTATATACCTAGGTACAACAACATGATAGCAACCACAATATGTGTACCAAGTAACAGTATATAGACTAGTATGTCCTATTTACTGCAATAAGAAAGTTTACATTATATTATCTGTTATAGAGTATAAAATCTAAATATTATGCTAAACAGTTAGATATGATTTTACAGATATAGCCTACAGTTACTACACAAGAGGTAGTACAGATTACTGTTATAATTATACTATAATACTGTAAACATGAGATATAAACAATTCTGTAATGTTGTGTAGTAATGATAAACAGTAGATAAGTGTGAATTATAAGGGAGAAAATACAGTAATACAGTAATACAGAGCAGTGGCATGGGTACATAATAATATATACTATATACACACTGCTACCGTGAACCACAGCTGCTACATAGACCAGAGGAGTTTGTACTACTGAATATAATAGGGAGTTATCTCAGCTTGTGTTTCATAAAGCTGAATGGTCTAACAGAGCTTTCAAAATAATCATCAAATATAACCACTAAATTCAATGCATGGATGATACATTTAATTATTTCCTACTTAGATAAGAAGCATAGGAAATATTGAATATTGTGCTATCCTTGGAGCCAAAGAGTATTGTTTGGTTAGCTAAAGTATTAAAAGTGTTATAGTCAGCCTATAAAACATCAGATGTGCAGAGAATTACAGGTAGGGCAACTCCTGCCACCACTGGTAATAATATTATATTGTGATGGTACGCCCAGTCGTATCTTACATCTGACACTCATTATTGCGTGCATACATGTATATATCTGCTTGTACTTTACTCTTATATTGTTATATATGATTGTATGATTATATCTAAGTCTTTTAATGCCTTTTATACCCATGTACAGAGGCCCGACCTCTCAGAATCCATTGATATTCATTTTGTACATGAATTGGACCATTATAAGCAACTTTTGTAGAACCCGACCTATTTTGGGTCGGCCGTCGGGCTTCCGGCGGCCATCTTGTTGCGCAACTTCCGGACGACCACACGTCGTCTTTTCCCGACGTCATGTCGGCCGGAAGTCCTTATACTATATAAAGGGCACTGTTTTACTGTTCATTGTCTCAGTCTACACTTGGCTTTCAATAAAGACACATCTATACTTGATACAGGGACTTTCTCTTCCTTTTACTAGGTCATTCGCTTTGCGAACCGCCTACTAGGTTGAACTACTCTCTTTCACGGTATAGTCTGAAGGTCGGACTTGAGATCAGATGGGTCGTCTTTGGTAGTATTTGGGCTACTGAGACCGCTCGATCTTTCATGTAATGCGAAGTCCTATTACCACTCATAGGCACTTCATTTCTGGGTCGATAGTCGTCCAAGGACGACCGCACCAAAACACAGAAACCATTACATTGGTGGCAGCGGTGGGATTCTAAGGTCGTACTCTTACGATACGAAGAGAAGGAAGGTGACCTCGGCCTCGGGTGACCGACCGACCTCATTCTTCAATACTTCTACGGCGATTTAGGACTCGGACCCGGGAACCTTGGATACGAGAAGGTGACAAACGCTAAAGTGCACCCATAATTCTCGTGGTTCCGCTGGATGTAGCCCGACCTACGCCGGATCTTCAATCAAAGACCGACCTCGGATCCAGAACAGATTGACGGTACTCAGTACGACCATTAGGCCGACACGGCCTAACAAACCAAAGCAGTTTTACTCACTACCCGACACCCTACCGACATGGACCGAATAAGGAACCTGCTTCAGCAGGTAATGTACCAGGCCGAGCAGGACCTCAAAACACTCAGCTACAACGGACAAGAGGACGTCGAACTCTTCATAGAAGACTTCACCGCTATGGCAGAGCGTTGCAACTGGAATGACAGAGCACGCCTCATACGGCTTAGAGCCGCCCTACACGGGCCCGCACAAGAATGCGGCCGACCCCGATCAGTCGAAGAGATATTTTCCCGACTGAGGGAACAGTATGGACTATCTGCCAGAGAAGCCCGATGGAAGCTGTCCACCCTGGAACAGCCAGCCCACACGTCACTCAGAGACTATGCAGCTCTCATCCGCAGACTGATGGCAACAGCCTTTGAAGGAGCACCCCCTGCATCTTTGGAAGAGTGGGCTGTAGAGAAGTTCTGCCTCTCAGTCCACGACCGTGGCCTACGCTGGTACTACACATGGTTACAGCCCGACGATATGGAGGAAGCCCTGGAAACCGGAACGGCCTTCCAGAGTAACAAGGGTGGCAAGGCCAACCCTCCAAAGCCACAAGAGGAGCTTCCCGCCGACCTCCTACGGAAAGCCCTACATACCCTCCTACAGAAATGTCAAGGCACAGATGACGGGCCGACGGACACACTAGAACCCGTCCCAGTAGACGAACCCATTCCTACTGGAGCCCAGCAAGGAGAAGGTGGACCACCCCACATTGGTCGTCCACAAAGGCCGACGGATACATCAGAACCCGTCCCAGTAGATGAACCCATTCCTACTGAGGCCAAACCCAAGAAGAGTGGACCGAACCACAATGGTCGTCCACAAAGGCCGACGGATACACCAGAACCCGTCCCAGTAGATGAACCCATTCCTACTGCGGCCAAACCCAAGAAGAGTGGACCGAACCACAATGGTCGTCCACAAAGGCCGACGGATACATCAGAATCCGTCCCAGTAGATGAACCCATTCCTACTGCGGCCAAACCCAAGAAGAGTGGACCGAACCACAATGGTCGTCCACTGAGGCCGACGGACACATCAGAACCCGTCCTAGTGGAAGAACCTATACCCACTAAGCCTAAAGTCAAGAGTAGCCACTCCAAACAGAAAACCCCACGGGTAACTAGCCCATCACACTCCAGGCCGACGGCGTCACCTACACCCGTCACAGTGGATGAACCTAAACCCACTAGGCCAACACCAGGCAAGAAACGACCCCATTCAAAGCCGAACACATCCGAAGTGACCACAGATCACCCCCCCAAGGCTGAAAGGACGACTCATATGTCCCGCCCCGTCGGACCAAACCTCACAAGGTAAACCCGACCTATCCTCAACTCAGAAGGATCAACAGGATCTGGCCACGTCCAGATCCGACACTAATCAGCAATTGATTCCCGCCCAAATTCAGTATGCCCCGACGGACGACTTATCGTGTGTAGAACTGCCAGACACTACAGTCCAAGTCCGCGGCCTGAGGATCGACACGGAGCAAACCGTGCTGGACCAAACCAGAGAGCTACCTCTGAACCTCTCGAAGAATGTTCAAGTTTCAACAGCCCGACCTGATCCAGAGGACGCGAAATGTCGCGTAGCCGAACCTCAAGACATAATCCCAACGACGGAGATACAGTCTATACTGCCAGCAGTTCAAGTACACAAAGCACAACGCTCTTGTACGGAATCTAGCATTGCCGAACAGTTTCAGCCGAAGATGCAGATTGCCGAACTCTCGAAGTCCCCTAAAGCGGATAAGAAGCAATCGAAGGCAACTATTGCCGTGTTCCCGCGCTTATTTGACGAGTCGAACAAAGAAAATGTGCCTGAGGCATTGCCTACAATTGAGCCAATTGCTCATCCCTCGGCTAGTATAAATACGACAGCTCACAGACGAGTAGTCCTTTCTCGTCCAGCACTTCACCGAAGCACATGTATCCCTACATGTAGCAACTCCTGCACTCCTCGTGTCACTGGTGAAGTTAATAGCAGCACTCGTATCCTTTCTCATTCTCGTGCAGACGAGACGGCTACTCCTCCTAGTATGGATCACTCCAATCAGCCTGTCTTCACGGCTGAAGGTAAGCAAATCTCAGTGTTACCAGTAAGGACCGAATCAGAATTAGAGGTACAATCAACACCTGTGAGACTGTCAGGCATGAATTCTCTCTCCCTCCCCACTCGGCATAGACCAGTCGGGACAGAGGAGAATTCCCCTGAACATTCTCACAGGAAAGAGCATGAGTTAGAAGGCGGAGGCTACACATCAGATGAATTATGTGTTGTAGATGCATCTCCTCTACGGAAGACGCTCACGCCAGACGGCACGCCTCCACCCACTCCACCTCCTGTTACCTCTACCCTGAAGTTAGCTACAATTAAGCTGCACAAACTCACTGACAAGCTGCCCATCGAGTCGTCCCAGCATTCCGGAGCCACTAAGCCATGGATTAGTACCTTCACTCAACAAGCCCGAGACGACTTGGCTAGAAGGAGTCAACCTAACCTCAAATGTGCAAAGTGTGGCTTCTCCGGCACCCTCAAGAGACTGAACATTCACATTTGGCAGCACTTTGCCCGCTTCTACTGTCGCTGCGGACGCAGCTCAGTTAGCCGTGATGCTCTAGGCCATCACTTCAGTCGGAGATCCAGTATCTGTGGGAAACGTCTCTTCCTCACGGACGGGCCCAGCTATGGGGCCCTCATGGAATGGTGGGGCGTAAAGGATCCCCCACCATTTCTACCATGTCGTCCTACTATGGACGGACAGTCGGGGACAAATAAACCAGTTTATTTGCCCAGCTCCTCCTCCACAAGGAAGCGACCTCCCAAGAGACGGCACAGCCCATCTCCAGAACAGACCCCCGACTCCGCACCTTCTGATGCTACCTCCTCCTCTTCCTCGTCGCCTACCACTCCTGCTGGACCTTCTCTCTGGCGACCTCCTGCTAGTACCTCCGCAGTAAGTGTCGGCCCCCCTGGCCGACGCGGACGTCTACCCTCTTGGAAGACAAGGCCTGCTCCACGGAAGAGTATGCCTGCTCCTCAGTCAGGCCCTCTCTACGAAGGCTCTCCACCCAAGGTCTCATGTGCAGCTTCTTGTACAGCTTCTCCGACTCTACTGATCGAGCCACTGCAGTCCAGGCCCACACTAGAGGTCTCACCGCACCGCTTTCCTTATACACCTGCCAGGGACCTACTCCGAGCCACTCCAGACTCTCCTGCCGTCCAGTCCCCACCTCCTGCATCTCCTGTACTAACTCAGCCGAATGCCACACGTCCTGCATCTCCGGATCCGTCGTTCATGCAACAACTTGCTGAACTCAAGCCACGGATTCACTACCTTGCCAGCCGTCAACAGGTGGGGGACACTCTACGCCAACATCTGGAACCTCTCTATGCTCAAGAAATAGCTCTTCGTGAACTAGCCAACCAGCATCTAAGCCACCCCCGACAACTCCAGCTTGTACAAGCAGACTTGGATATAGTATCCAGAGAATCTACACTGTACCGTACCCTTCTTAACTTGACACTAGAGACACCCATGACCTAGTGTGAGGGGGCTATGTGATGGTACGCCCAGTCGTATCTTACATCTGACACTCATTATTGCGTGCATACATGTATATATCTGCTTGTACTTTACTCTTATATTGTTATATATGATTGTATGATTATATCTAAGTCTTTTAATGCCTTTTATACCCATGTACAGAGGCCCGACCTCTCAGAATCCATTGATATTCATTTTGTACATGAATTGGACCATTATAAGCAACTTTTGTAGAACCCGACCTATTTTGGGTCGGCCGTCGGGCTTCCGGCGGCCATCTTGTTGCGCAACTTCCGGACGACCACACGTCGTCTTTTCCCGACGTCATGTCGGCCGGAAGTCCTTATACTATATAAAGGGCACTGTTTTACTGTTCATTGTCTCAGTCTACACTTGGCTTTCAATAAAGACACATCTATACTTGATACAGGGACTTTCTCTTCCTTTTACTAGGTCATTCGCTTTGCGAACCGCCTACTAGGTTGAACTACTCTCTTTCACGGTATAGTCTGAAGGTCGGACTTGAGATCAGATGGGTCGTCTTTGGTAGTATTTGGGCTACTGAGACCGCTCGATCTTTCATGTAATGCGAAGTCCTATTACCACTCATAGGCACTTCATTTCTGGGTCGATAGTCGTCCAAGGACGACCGCACCAAAACACAGAAACCATTACAATATAATAGATAATGGCCCACCCATAGGTAATGCTAATCCTAGACAACGTATTCCTTTACTCAGAGCTATAAACTATATAATACACTGTGTGTGCACCAGTTAGTGCTAGTACTAGTAGTGGTACTAGTAGCAGTCATGTACTAGTAGCAGTAGTACTAGTGGCAGTCATGTACTAGTAGCAGTAGTACTAGTGGCAGTAGTACTAGTAGCAGCCATGTACTAGTAGCAGTAGTACTAGTGGCAGTAGTACTAGTAGCAGTCATGTACTAGTAGCAGTAGTACTAGTGGCAGTAGTACTAGTAGCAGTCATGTACTAGTAGCAGTAGTACTGGTAGCAGTAGTACTAGTAGCAGTAGGGAAGTGACTGACTGACCGACCAACTCACCTATATCCTCTATCTGTAGTTTGTCCAGATCTGAGCTAACATCGCCTGCCTACAGCACACAATATTGACACAGTGAGATATGCTACCAACTCTAGGGTAAACATGTTTATAACTGTGTACATGTCACATGTACACCATCTAGTTCACAATAACAAGTACATGATGTAGTAACATTCACTGCTCTAAAATCAATAGTAGGCCTATAATGAGCAATTATATAGGTGGGTAACTGGAGGGTTTCCTATATTGGCAGCCTCTAATGGCTAGATAGTTCTTGGAATAGAATCAAGATGCATATAGACCTATTTTCTGCAGAAGGATGTTTGTTGGGCTGTTAGCCAGCCAGCAGGTTAAAGCTGACTAGTGATTATTTATACACAGCAGCAGGTCTGACTGGATAGTACCAGTTCACACTTTCACAGTCTGGCATACAATACCACATAATTTCCAATGGGTACTTGCACAGTGTACGTGCAATCACAGCATACAGCACACTGTGCTCTAGAAGGCATTGCCACTGACAAGCACCTGCACATGTGCATACAGTAGATATTCCATGCATGTACTTACCAGTTGCTGGTCTTTATCAGCCCAGATCAAGGCTCTGCCTGTATAATGATGTTCCTGCTGGTCCATATTGCTACTGGACGAGCTACTCGTCTGGAAACAAACAACATTCACTTTATGCCAACAATCAGCCTACTTATACCTGGTAATCTAACATATCATTCTCTGGTGTTAAACATATTATATATCATAACTCTCTCTCTCTCAACAATCATTATTCTAACAATGTGCCAAAACATGTGATTAATCATGACGATGGTGTTTTGAATTCCACAGAATTGGATATTTGTAACGACTTGCTAGTGGTCTGGAACATAGAGGTGAAATAAAAAATGATAAACATGGAGAGGCAGCCACTAGGTAATATATTCACAGTTATTAGTCTAAAATTAGGTGAATAAGTAAGCAGTGACAAGTAATATCCTGATAAACTGCTCCTTGTCAACCAACTGCATTCTGTCGCAATGTCTAAAGCATTACTTAGTAAAGACTTACCCTGTCTGAGCAGCCGCTAAAGTTGTGAGGCAGTTGACCATTCTGGTTAGACACTCCATTAGTGGCCATCAACTTGCCCATCAGAGTCGGACTGTCCGAGGTGGCTGGAGCTCCTCCTGTCACCCTCATGTCCTTTTTTATCATACGGAGCCTATCCTTGGCCCCAAGGGAAGTGGAGCGCCCCCTAGGCATGGGTTCGAGATCACCCGCGCCTAGCATATTGATCTGTTGTTTATCAGTGAGCCGTTGCTGAATATCAGAATCCCGTGTTCCACCACTGGAATGTTTCTTACGCATCAAAGCAGCCTGTCTCAGAGTGGCAGCGTCTGACTTACTCCGAGGCCTGAAATTATCTAGGAAACCTTTGATACCTTTACGATCCTCCGGTGGTGTACCGTGTGCTGAACTGTTTTTTATGTCTCCGGATTTGTTTCTGGAACGGAATTTTATCAACGACTTTAAACCAGCAGAACCCGACCTTTGTCGGAATTCCCCACCGTCCACTTCTTCCTCGTCCAGCCCAGGAAGAGCGTAATCAGATAAATCCTAGAAAATAAAATGAAAACTTTTAGTAAAAGTAGAGAATAATTGCTATAGGCGTTACTAAGAACATCCTAGTCATAGGTTCACTTCAGGTAACAGAATCACTCTCAAGGAGAGAAGTATCCATTAGTGGAACAACCTCTAATTAATGGTTAAGACTAGGTCTATATATTACCACATCCTGCTTCTGTGTGGTTAGATATATACAGTAGCTATTATTACAAAACTAATGTCCTGTAATTTATGGGTGTTGCCAGCGGATTAGAAGGTATAACTGACATCTACGTCCTTCTTCACAAAAACAACCTAGTGCCTGGCAGACATTGCTGCGGTTGCTCTAGTAGTGCAAGTAACCTTGCACAACCAAACCTTTGCAGTTTACAATTTAAACCAATTAGTAAACTTCTTTACTAACTTCTCTGATAACGATCACACTATGACAATCACCTCCTTATGACAAATGATAAACAATATTCGAGCACCACCAATGACTGCAGAGGTATGGTCACTAAGAAGGCTCTTCTAGAGCACAGTCGAATCCTATCACCAAAATCTGTGCCAAGGTACAAGTTACGAAAAGCATGCTACCTTGTATGATATCGAACACCACATCGGTGTTACAAGTATGGCAACAAAGGCCTACGGAAAAAGATAGTGAAGAAGATATAAATTTCAATAACAACCCTTGTCCCACCAACAGGGCCCCAACATTGTGCGATACATTCTCCCACTATTCTGCTGCCGTGATTTTGATAGCTATTAGAATTCAAACTGCCTATTCTTACGGCCAATGGCCATTGTTTGCTTATTAGCGGTTTAGGCAGCACTTCTGATTGGTCACAGTTCCACCAATAGGTTTCCGCTCAAACAATAATACAACTCCTAACAAAATCAGGACCCTGTTTGTGGGCGTGTGAGGGGCACTTTTTTAACAGAACTTCATATCTTCTCCCATTATCTTTGCCTAGGGCTAATAATAATGTTTGACCCGCATTTATTGGCTATAAATACAAATGGTGAACTAACTCACTGGCTCTCACGTGCTCACTAACTATCATGATAATCATATAGATCACAGTAGGTAGCCTAACTTGGTCAGTTTCATAAACACCAAGTGCATCACTGAGCATCACATACTCTAACAATGTGTACTGAGTTGTAGGTTATAAAACCAGTTGAATATGAAAGCCTACTCTCTGACAAATGACCTAATAGTGAAATATGCCTGTCTCTACGCATAGTCTTTGCAAGGGGCGGAATTCATTAGCAAAAAAAAAGACCAGAAAACTTCTAGCAAAAACCTAGTGACATAAACTCAAATTAACTAAATTGCTACTAGACCAGACCAGGACTGTTAGCCTCTGGGGAGGAGTGGGGGTTAGAGTTTATTCACTAAATATTATTATATTTCTTTAATCAATAACTATTTAGTCAGCTCAGTTTAGTTACTATTAGTGATTGTATTTGCGTCAGTTTTAGTAGGACCTATAGATTATTACTCATTAGCATAGGGTAGGCCTAAGTAGTAAGTAGGCCTATAGTATTGTAGGCCTATATAAAATTTCATATATAATACAGAGACATATCGATAAGTTGCTAATACAAATATTACTATAGGCCATTATTTTTAATCAACTATTATTATTATATTAATTTCACATAACTAAAATGATAATATCTTCTATTAAATTTATATCAAGTAAAAACAAAAATAATATATTATATAAATATAATATTTTTAATATTCATTGCATTAGGATTATTTATTATAGGCCTATTAGTTTATTTACTATTAATTATTTTATACAAAATAATTGTGTACTTCTAAATTATTCATTACTTACTTATTATTCATTACTTACTTATTATTCTTTTACTTAAATACTTACGTTACTTACTGCTTTTAGTATTTAATTTAGGCCTAGGCTCTACTTCAATTTGAATTTCAATACAATACCAAATGAGTAAATGACCAACGAATAATAAACCATTAAATACTGTACTGTAGTACGTGATCATTCATCCATCAAGTGCATTACTTTGTTGACAATGTACTATTCTATATTATTAATTATAGTTATTACTACCGCTACCATTCTACTACTTCGCCTGTACTTACTGGCACTGATAACTGAAGCTTAATAAATATAATACTTCTCTTAAAAAGAATGTAAATGGAGTTGAAGTTGCAATGACAATCAAATAGCAGTACCTACTTTATCGGTCAACTTGAATATTTAAATCGAAAATATGTGTCTACGTGACTAGCAAATCGTAGCAACAGTTTTGTTTTGAATTTTCAGTGGCAGTTGCCAGTGGTTTAATTTTAATTCCCAGCCTCCTACTATTTACATTGAGTTGATAGCACGTGCCCAAAACGTCATATCTAATCTTACTGGTCAACCAAATAAATGTAGTATTTTTCGAAAATATCGTCGATTCAAGAAGGAGACAACTCTTTACCATATGAAAGGGCTCTCTCAGATAGAGAGAGGACAACTATCAAAGATAAAATATCCAGGTCTTTTGAATATTGGTACTACATGTACATAATGTAGGTATTTGACCATTTGGAGTATACTACATGTAAGTGTAATCACCAAAAAACATTATTACCTCATTGGAAAAAGGAAAATAATAAAACTAAGCGTGACAATGACTCAATGAGATAGTTAAATGTGTGCCAAATCTTCAATTCTTGCTCTTGATACCTAATAAGACAATGCTTGAATAATTCATTCAAATACAAATGTATATAAATTTATTCCTGTACAAGAATAAAGGTGTCAATTAAGGGTAATCTATGTGGTTAGTTTGACATAATTAAATAAAGTTTGCATGACACAATGAAACTTTAAATGACATAGTACCAACAAGAGAGATATGATTCTCATTCTCTACCATTGTATGATGTTGGTGTGATAACTCCAACTCATATAAACATGAGCAGCACATTATTTATTGCACTCTATTCATTGCTTCTATTTCTACTCCCTTTACTGCAACTCATTGCTGTGATAAATAACTTAAACTGTTATTGATTTGCTCTGGTCAACTATAGCATCAGTTCTACTGGTATAGCATAAATAATTTTGTAAACACGGCAAATCTAAATAAACAGATTGCTTGCAATCAATTTAAAATGCCGACACTCCGACTCTATAGGGCCCAGTGGCGGATTTTCCTACTGGCGCCTGGGTCGCGCGCCACCCCTTCAGTGTTCTTTCAAAATGCAATTTAAATGGAACTTCCCCAAAATACCAGCGCTCTGTGCAGCGTGCTTACCAATCAGTATGTGCACGCTTTATTTAGCCCAGGTGTTCACGGCGCCTGATTATTGCTAAGATTGAGTGTAACATTTAGCGTCCCATCTAGGTAGTTTTCAAGTTGAAAACTCAGATTAATCATCTTACATTAATATTTGCTATTTTCTGCACGTGTTCACCTGGTCTTCATTCGGTGTGTTTCTCAATAATAATAGGTTTTTGATTTCTGATGAATTCCACTGTTCTTTTTGGAGAACTCTTTTTAATCTGTTGAATTCTGATTGCTAATTGAAGAACTAGTTAGCTGTTTAACAAGCTATCATGTCTCACCTGAGTTATTCAGCTGTGTACAAAAGAAAATTAGTCTGGCGTCATTAGCAGACACTTTTATTAGAATGAAAAGAAGACACCTCTTTCTACCCAATCCAGTATCTGACTAATTTACTCATATTTACCTGGCACACTTATATCTACATGTGGTTTATATTTTATATTGTATTTCATATTTTATTTCAATAGTACATGCTTGTATCTCAGGCAGAGTTGCCTATTCTTCTTATAAAATAAATATTACGTGTTTCCAAGTCAAACCTGTTAATAATGACCACAGGTCAGATACTAAA
Source organism: Bugulina stolonifera (assembly GCA_935421135.1). Lineage (NCBI taxonomy): Eukaryota > Metazoa > Bryozoa > Gymnolaemata > Cheilostomatida > Bugulidae > Bugulina > Bugulina stolonifera. The sequence continues at coordinate 8,684,746 of OW285189.1, forward strand.
TTCGATTAATCTGGTCATTCCGAGGTCCGTATTATTGTTGGTTTCCAAGACTTGTGCAGTTCCATATCTTTTACTACTTTAATAGTTTGAGCTTTGAGTTTTACATTGCAAACCTTCATATAAGGAAAAATGCATTGTCTAAAATCCTCCTAAACCATTTATCCCCACCCATCCATGGAGCCACCCCTTCCCCAAAGTTCAAAATCCGCCACTGGGGCCTACATGAATTTATCCATTAAACAACACACTTTTATATGACACAATAGGCTACGTCACATCCTAGTCAATAGAAAATTTGCGAATAATACAATTATATTATGGAATGGTAGTAGTTTTGTTATTTGGGAGTTATCAGTTCATGATCCTATTCTTAGAGGTTCGTTGAGTGGACAACTCTCACCATGTATGCAATCTACATGTGCACTGTATTGTATATTACATTACAAGAGTGTTTGTTACACATTATCTAGGGACTAAGTTTGAATGCTATATGATTGCATACACTGAGAGTGAATGAATAAACAGCTTCTATTATTTGACTAGTTATTAAGTTACTGAATACATACAGCAAACATGTTATTGTGTCTGCCTTGGTCTATTCATTAAAAGGAGCATTAAACACTCCCAGAATGCAATGTCTGTTATCAGCTTTTATAGTCTATCAGGAGTAAATACATTCTATTTTTAGATTTAACATGGAGCACAGCCAACTTTTAATGCAAACACTGAAAAGAAAAACACCCATACAGATAGAAAGGGGTTAAACATCTATTTCATACCAGACCCAATTCATAAACGTATTAAATATGATCATTTGAACTCCCATAGGATAAATTTACAAAAAACATACCCTGGATTATCATTTGCTACAGAATTCAAATGCAAGTGAAACTGCATTATTATAGACTGTGTTCCTTAATAACATTTCTATGTACAGGTAGGCTATACACCTGCAGACAAGTGTACATGATGTACTTTATATTACGTATTGTACAAAATCACGTACATGTAATTAATCATAAATGTTTTCTATTTATGTTAAAATAGAAACCAAACCTGGTGGAAATATGTATAAATAGAATAGATACATTATTTCAAGACAAAATTGTTACGTAGATCACACTATGGAAGCTAATGATAAAGTTCTAAGAAAATGTTAGTAATAACAAATAAGATATGTGGCCTGTACTTATAATAGTACACATAGTAAATACTATAGTAATTAGCTAGTACAGCAGTACATTGTTATGCATGCTTCCACGTGCAACATTACAACTAGCATGGCAAAATATATGCTGTAGCACATAGTTATCTGCATACACCTTGTACATTAGTACATTTTAGTACACTACGTTATGTAGAAGTAAGATACATGTAGCTACTAGTATAGCATGTCAAAAAATTTAAAGAGAGGACAACTTCTACAACATGTAAATAGAAATGTCTAAAGTCAATATTGCTACTGCGATGTTTGAAATGTATTGCTTATATTGTATACTGTTGTATATGTATCAAATGTCGTATTAATAAGATTATCCTTCAAAATTTAGACCATCAAGATAACCAAAGAGAGGACAACTTCTTCCACATGCAAATGGAATGCTTCGAATCACTCAGTAATGTACACAGAACGATAAATAATCTTAACTCAACACAATATTACAAAATCTAGCACCCCATTGTATAACATATCATCCATCATACTCACGCACATGCAGGCTTATATTGTCTAGAGAACAAATTTCCTTGGATAAGATACATTATGACTTGACATTGATGGGGTATCTAATAGGCTTACACAATGTACCTATCGTATAGCTGGAAAGGAGACAGAGTAGAGCCCTGGAGTGTTTGCAATCACAACATTCAGATTTGATATTATTGGCCAATCATATGGTGTATTACATAGTATCATCCTATCAACATGACTGTATTACGTTTGGTAGGTACTACAGTAACTATTAAAGAGCTATTAGGTCAAGCCAAAGTACAATATAATTATAATTATAATGTAATGATCTTCTACGTTTGAGTACAGATAGATGGGAGTTCAAATACAACATTTTATAAACATTAGGTGCAGACTGCAGTGTAGTCTACAGTGTCTTGTATGTGCAAGATATCAATCAAAGTGACATAGCAGTCATCCTTTATGTCAGGGATTGTTATTGTTACCAGTGGATAGACTATGATATGTTCGTATAGGAGCTGGTATATCAGCATGCAGCGTGACACAGTGGGCAAATAGTGCATCATGGGATATAATATGATGAATTGCATGTATCCAAACGCAGATGTGTTGTGCATGTTATACATTGGTAAACAGATCTAAATGAGCAGGGCCAGTTTTCAAAATCCGAACAGTGAAATCTTTCCTTCTGTGAAAAATAATAAAACACCGATTTAATTTTGTACTGTTTATAGAATAGCTCAGTCTCTGAACAGAAGTATGCTAAATACAGATGATTGATTACTAACAACATGGCAAAAAATGAATAAATGAGAAAATATCCCTATCTTTATTAGAAACTGCAGTAGATGTGTTGTACAAGCAGCACACTGCACTACCAGTATTACTGTATCTGTGCAGGTCTATATAAATCTGTAATGAGTGTGTTAATTGGTGTTGATTAGTGTATTGCACTGACAATTATGTGTTATACACCTTCAGCTGCTAATATTACAATCTATATTCTAACCAATTAAATGAGATAGAGCAGCAGCAGCAGACTTCCTGCTGCTGACCCTAAAGCATATCACCTGTTACTTATACTCTATTATAGATACAGAATCGAGCTACAAAATCTGTTCCAACTTCAACACTATTTCAAATGAATCTATTAACTTCAATTGACCTTTTCTCACTAAGACCATACCTAGTACATAAAAATGTAAGAACACTAATTTAAATTCCTATTTTATTTTATTTCTATGCTTTTCCAGTGTTTCACTTAAAATAACAAAAAAGAAAATATTATTGCATGATGAACCTGTGCATTTGTAGCCCATTAACTTATAATAATCATGTCGACTTCTTTACTAAAGTTAGCATATTTCTACGATTGGGTTGCCCCACTTAAATTGTGTGCATGCATCAAACCACACAGACCTTACACTATTGCTTGTTATGAGAATGGCTCACTCATGTCACAGTTAATATAAACAATATCCCAAATTTACTATGAGAATAACATTGCGTCAAAGAGTTGTGCAAACCAGTAATTCTGTATTTTGATCTGAATATGAGTGCAGAATGTTCTACTTTAATCGACTCTCATGAAAATGAAAAATTGCATAATGATAAAATACTAGCAAGCAGCCATGAACTCCTTAAACCTCTGCTCCTCTATTCTTATAACTTCTGAGCAAATAATCAAATTAGTTACTAATAGTACTTCAGAAACTTAATTACAACAAAATCAATATTAGCCCAGGTTCAAACATATCTAGTATACGTAATCGTCTAGATTCTAAGATTATACCTCCTGCTATTCTACTAAACGGAAGATAGAGGAGGGAAATGTCGACCTATCGATCAGGTGGATGTTACATGTCAACACACGTGCACCCAATCTCTATGTCAAATGTTCTATAACGGACCATATAACATGAGATATAGAAAACCAAATCATTGGTCAATTGGACAAGACTATCGGGTCGAGATTTGAACACTCATCAACGTATTTGATTGTTTTATTTGAATATGCGTGTAAGTGAAGATACATATTATGTGTGCGAGTACTAGGTAGGAAACTTCACTGTACCCATAGAATACTAGGTCTCTACACATATAGTATTATGATTGCAGTGCTCTACTAAGCCAGGCGTAGGGTCGTTTATCAACTAATGCTATAAGATAAGACTAAAAAAAGATAATAAAGCCAATTTAATAGGCTCCAGCGTTCAACAACATTGCGATATCTACAGCTCCGTAGAGAGTATATCATAATAACGCTACTCTCACAAGGTCAATATGTTTTGATACACTCAGATAACTTGAGCCATTTTAAAACTACGCCAATACGCTGTTGGCAAATGATGCTGTAGCAAAGAATTAAAAATTAAAATTAAAGCTCCATTATTTATAGCAGCAAAATTGCCAAAAATATTAGTTGTTGACAAGATAATAGGCCTACATTACTCAGCAGTATTAACAATATTTGAGCACAGAAATAGTATTGGTAAACCTCGTCCGATACCTGATAACAAAACAGGATGTGGTTGAGATGAAGTATCCACATGCAGACGTAAAATTTGCACGTACATCCGTATATGAACGACTGTTACTCGTACACGTATGTACAAGTAGATTATGTCATTTACTTGCATGCATAATATGCAAATTAACCGTAGAATATCTTCAATTTTTACATTTTGAATATTTTTGGGATATCGTAATGCATGCAATAATATTACATTTTTTCTTTCATCAAAGAATGTCATATTTGACCCTTCTTCGTGAGATGTGGGAGATTTTGTTATCTTTCAAGCATAAAGAAGAAATTAGGATAAAACCATAGCAATAATACTGGCAGCCAGTAGTCAGTAGTGACACTAAATCAGATAATAATGTACACCCACAACTTCCTGATTTGGATGTCGATTACATACTGTAATCTATACAAACACCTGGTGAATACTTCGAAACAAAACCATAGAACTTTATGCCGACTACACAGTGCACATCGCGTTACGTTGACAAACATAAATGCACAAATTTATATTTTGTCACTTGCATACGTTGATAAAAATTAAGAGATGAGCCTCCAGGTAATATCTGGAAAGATATACTGCCGGGTAAAGAGAAAGTCACGTAGATAAAGAAATAATGGCTAGTCAATTAAACCTTAATAATTAATGCCTCGTCTTGTTTGACAACATTGTCAAGGAAGTCGTGAATTTTGTGCCAAGTTTGAAGTTTTCTTATTAAAAGAATCTATGAAATGCTTCCAATCACTGTCACTGCATCGCAGCACGCAATATGTGGCCTCCGACCCCAACAGCGCCCACATGAAATCCAATATTGAATCTCAACAAACCTACTGGCTGTTTGAAGTATGTAGCTCTGGTCATGATGAATTAACATAAACTGACAACTAGTCTATTAAAAACAGCTTACCCTCAGCTCATAATTGTTATATAATGGTATGAAAACAAATAAGGTCAGCTGTAAATATTTTAGGTTTTGGTTGCTGTAACTGAAACTAGGTGGTCTGCTGTATAGTTGGAGGGTGACCAGCTGATCTAGAGGAAAGAGCTGTACAGAACTACTACTAAACAGCAATACAACCACAACACTTCACCAAATAATACATAATTATTATTAACATTGCCCATTTCTACTAGTGCACCTGGCAGGGATCTGCAGGTGCCCTATGATAGTTTTTACACTGCCAATTTATGGTAATGTCCAAATCCCAAACTGTATTTTACTCCAAACTGTGTGCTTGTCTAATATACGCGTATACATGTACATGTACTATGTGTTTACTAGTATTTTTCTTTTCATGATATTTTTAAGTTGAAGGGTATACAACATGAAAAATATCCCTACAGCCATACAGTGAACATTTGTACATGTGTGGCCTATATGACAGCAAAAACCAAATTTTATTACAAAATTCTTAATGTAGACATTAGGCACACCAAACCTTGCGTTATAGCTAGCACTATATTATTGAATAAAATAAATTGTTATTGCCGCAGATTGCTATTTATAAGCTTGCACAGTGCAATATCCGAATATGCCTATTATAGCTGCATGTCATTGCAATATATTTTGTACTATTATGTAAACTTTTTCATCCCAGCCACAGTATAATGCCCACTGACTACATAAGGAAACGTAGCGCTATTTATCAGCCTCTTTTTCATAAATAGAGTAGACTACTGGAATAGCCCACCGCGATACCATTTCACGAGGAGAACAAAGTCTTATGAGCAGCTACATATTTGTTCAAGAATTAATCCAAGAATTGTTTCCAGTTTGTGTTGCAATAAATCAAAGTAAATTATATTTATGTATATAATTATATTCGCTTGTATATAAATACTATCGTTATAATATGAAATAAAATTGCAACAATGGCCAAAGTGCTCGATTAAACATGTTTCGAGCTAAAATATTAGAACAAAACCAAAGTGTTCAAAACCATTTTATTACTAGTAGTTTTGTGTTAAAACACTCATCAGATAAATAATGGTTTTGAACACTTTGGTTTTATTCTGATAAATACTAGAGTTAAGCGGATTTGGTCCACATTACCAGTCACTATACCCGAATTCCCACAATAAAAAGATTCTCCTCTTTCTGGAGTTGTTTACAGTTTTGGGTATGTTCACACTGTAGGTAAGGACTTTCGTTCACACTCTACACGTAGGTATGTTCACATTTTCTCTTGCCCAGGTTTGCACAAATTTGACCTAGAGCAAAGTAACAACCTCCGATCCTATGTGTCAACTTTGTGAGAATATATGGAAGATACAACCACATTTCCTGTCGCTAATCTTGTACAACTGATGGACTGATTATTTAATCCAATACGAACCAACTATCAACCACTAATCCTAAACCTTGGTAAAACAAGAAAACCAGTATGACGAATCCTGCTTTAATTGTTACAGAGAAATACTTACTGGTTTCCCTGAGGGACCAGAGAATGATGCTCTACCAACGCGACCTTTCTTTTTCTTTTTTGGTGAGTATAGAATTGTGTTTTCATTTACCGTGTCCAAAGGATGTAAGTGACCGTACATTGGCAGTTCTCCTGCTGGAAGAGAGAATCTTCTTGGTCTGTTATGTGGTATGTGCGGCATCTTTGACTAATTGTAGTATTGTCCAAAGTTAAGAGGCGATCGCTGCTATAAACTACTAATCTGTTTAGACTAAAATGTCTAAATGTGTGAGCATAAGCTATATTCCACTCTTCCTTCTAACACATTGTGACCTCAGTTCCAGTTGTCGTAGCTTGCCTCCCTTGTGTACAACCACCAAATTATTTTTACATCAAGAAACTAATGCTAGAAATACTTCTTATAGAGGAACAACTGCTCTGGAACTAAGGAATGTCTACTAACTGATATGCTACCCTGAAGCTGCGAGCTTTTGAGTTAGTAGTGTGCAGGTTGTATTACGTTGATCTGTAGCTTCCTCCTTATTATCCTACCTTGTCGGCGTGCCAACTACTTATGTAAACTCATTCAGCTGAATGGTTCCTCTTCTCCTATACAGCACGCACTTTGTAATACGATGTGTCCCGTACGTCACTTAGTATGTACAATGTACACTGGACTGTGTCTCTCAGCACTTAGTGTGTACAATGTACACTGGACTGTGTCTCTCCGCTGCTTAATGGAACACTTCCCGATGCAGATGGTGGAAATCTAAAGGAATATGTTTTACAATGTTCTTTTGTAGGTAAACCTGGAACTGCAGTCACAGGTAAATTAGGAGTTTCTGCTTATAGTTAGATGGTAATTTTAGATAATCTCCAACATTTGAGGCCAAAAATGTTTGTTTGTTGCTGGAAGTTCGAGTTTGCTATACGCATGTATCGGTATCCTTGCAGATATGATTCCAGGTGAAATTCCTTGCAGCTTAAAGTAAATACTGCAGTTATAATGTCCTCAGGGTTATAGTGAACTAGTAGTAGTTGCGGAGCGGCTATCGCTTATCAGGTTATTAGTCCAAGTATATAATATCCTTACTCTCACAGTTCACTGATCCAAAGCAAATAGTATTGAACTTCTTTACTTGACTATATATACACCAAGTGTTTGAGCAACAAGCCAGTAATCTTTTATGGCTGATTACGTTTCAACACTACACATTGTTCAGCATTGGCTAATCAATAGCCTACCCCACATAAAACATCACATGCCTACCTCTCCACTCTATTTTAGTAATCAGGCCAAATCAAAACCATACATCTCTGCATTTCCTACCCACTTTAAATTGCAATGAATCAATACCTGCCACTAACAAACTAATATTATAAAAAACTATTTTTCATATATATAGTCTTCAAAGCCAGTTGTAAACAATGTGCAATCACATGCTAAGTTAAGCAGGTAATTTGATGGAAATGCAGCCAATAGTAAACATGAACACATGTTGTAGACTATGGGCATAGTAGTCTAGCTATAACATCAGTTTAAGGATATCAGCGAATGTCCGCCCTACACCATCTGGTCACATAACACAATTTTTAAACATTCTTGTAAGATTTCTTGTGATTAATTCTGTATTTATTTGCAACTAATTTTCTCCTATCATAATAGCCCGCAATTCCAATATAACCCCCCCCCCCCCCCCATTCAAATCAGTAGTGGCTTGTATTGCAAGATAGATTTATGGGCTAGTAGCTGATGGATCAATATTCAACTATGACTGAACAGAATAAAGGACAACACTGCATACAAACTGCTGTTTGCTGCCAATAAATAAAATACAATTAATAGAAATGAGTGAACAGAGAAACAATACTATCAGTATAATTATACTAACATAATTATTGCAATGTAATGCTACTTGTATCGGGTGGACAACTCCTACCTTGTTTATATCTCGGCTTATACCTCGGATTATCTAAAAATGGATTATGATTTTATGCCTTAAAATAGACTAAAATGATTTTCATAGCATTGTATATCAATGTGAGGTTGTAGTTTATATTTATTTGTATGAGTTATGACTAATAAATACCACCTGTAGCGGACGAAGCCTACATGGCATACATTCGTATCCATCTGAATGGAATGTACAATAATGTTAGGGAAATCACAGCTGGAAAATAAATCCTGGAAACCGCCACAGCTGAAACAGCGGTGAAACATCCAGCTATTAACCGATATTTGTAGAGCGTAGGTGTGCCACCTGAATGAAATGATGGTAAGGAGGCACTTAAGAAGAACAGCTGTAATCTGGGGGTATATGCCAATATTGAATTAATATAATATATTATTATGTATATTATAATGATTGTTATTATAACTATGAATTGTTGTGCAATAAATAATAGTAGAAGTGTTGCAATTGTTTCACAGGTGAACAACATAGTCATATTAATTTTCCAACCAATAAACAGTGAGAGTTATGGAGGAGATCTATACGATCCAGGGATGGACTAAATGAAACCATATCAACCTCCCAATGCTGGATACTATTGATTCATTATTATACTCTCAATAATATGCTTTAATTAGGCTTGCCAAACTTTGTATGAGGTTTATTTATGTTAATAGAATTAACGAATAAAGCCATGTGACTTGAAGTGGAACGGCTGTGAAAGAACTTGATTAAAATAATATTTACCTCAATGAAAAAGGAACTTGCAAAGAATAGACCAGGAAAATATGAGTCAGGGCCTTATACAGAGTTCATAGCACATACATATTATACATGTGCAAGTAGGCCTATAATATAAGATGGTAAACAAGAAAGGAGAGTTTAGTTTTAGTAAAACACAGTGCACCAAGTACTAAAGGGAGAACTTCAGTCACTTTGGTATATTAATAGCCTAAACACAACATTACAGGTTTACAATACCCATATTATATCTATTTATCTTTATTTATATTTATATTAATTAGTTTTATTTGTAGTAGGTGCTCCAGGCTTAATACAGTTTTAAATTTGTTCCAGTCTTAATGCAGTTTTAAATTTGGATTTGTGGCATCTTTTTATATACCAGTGATGAGAAGATAACTCCATTAGAAATTAACAAATGGTTGACCTTTATCCACGCTAAATAGAAACTCAGTTAGCTAGCAAAATAAACATATAGTATAATATATAATGTAAGAAATAATAATAGTAATACAACCTCAAAATAAGATCATTTTATTTAATAATTTCTCTTATAGTGCTGCATGACGTGATTTTATAACATGGTACCATGTCATAATAAGTAGTGTACAATGTAAACGAAGATTAACCGAAAGATAGAGTGACAAGTCCTGGCAGTTACTTGTTTTTATCTGGTATTTTGCTCACTTACAGTATGTTATTATCAGTAGCCTATTATAATAAAATACTCCTACCTCTGCATGTAGTCATAACTGATGATAATAATATAAACACACTGTGTCTCGAGCAAGCAATACATATCAGGTGGCTACACAGTCACAATACAAGTATGTTGGCTGCACATGTGACTAGCTTGTATAATATTATGTGTAAGTGCAAGCTCCATTGGTTATAATAAAGGTTGTCCACTCTCGACTTGTTTTCCTGGAACAAGTAGGAAGAAGACAACTTCTTACTGTGACCAATAGCATGACTCCACGAAAGGCTACTATTGCTCCATTTAGATCAACAAAGCACCCTCTTGGACTACAGTCAAGGAGCCCCATTTCAATTTGCTAATATCAGATACAATGATTTGAATTAATAAAGTTTATTCAAGATTGTTATTGCACTGGTGGACTGGTACTACACCTAGCCCATAGAGCCAGGCTGATGAAGAATGGAGTTGGCCCACAGATGCTCACTGCCCTTCGTATTGCCGCACCTTTAGGAGTTTCATGTCTAGTTTTGATTGCATTTATGTGAGTGATACTTAGCTTAGGTGTGGAGTATAACTAACAATAATGAGAAGATAACTCCTAGCAAGCACTTGCAGGAAAGACTCTTATATTGAGACTTTAGTAACACTACTAAACCACTCTATAATAGTATTTAGAATTTTATACAAGTTGTTATTTATACAGTATAATAGACAACTTTATCTTTCGTTTTCAGAAAATATTTACCAATCAGGACAGCAAAAATCAAAACAATACTGTTGGCTAATCATGTTGTTACTTTATTACATGCTATTGATTTTGAAGTTGCTTTCTCTCTCCATTCTCTAAAATGACAACAATGGCCCTTGGTTCATATGTGTCATGAAGACCTTTAGATCTAGATTTAGGAGTCACAGAATGCCACCACCCTTCTGTACATACTGTCCATGTACATACGTACTAGGATAATGAAATATTTGGTAATATAATACTATATCATTATTAGGCCTATTATAATAGTGCTACATGTACATTGAGAATAAAACACGTCTAGGCTGTCACTAGATAGTTTTAATCAATATTCTAAACTAATACTCTACTTAAAGTCAATGAATAAGTTAATATACTAATTAGTGAAAACTAAAGTACCTGTGGGTCACATGACTGGAGGAAGGAAGTGAATGTGTACTAGACTAACTGGTTGATGTAGTGTTCACTAACTTATTATTCTTATATTATTTAATAACAATAAAAGCTGCCAAATGCAGCAGAATGTTATTTATCTGTCCCTCTAATGAACTTTGGACATCAGGTACCCAAACAATTTGGTGGGCTGAAAAAACATGAATTATTAGTCAAGTATTAGCACAGTGTCTCTCAATCACCTTGTGGAGCAGAAAAAGATGTTACTGTACTAACTAGTGTGAGAGCAACTTTATAAGTATGATGACTGTAAATGAAGTTATACACTGTAGTTATAAATAATTATATTAAAATAAACTTCCATAATTCAGTTTTCCCCTCTTTGTAAACTCCATATAACTGTATGTGTAGGTACACTGTACATATAGAATATAATACAGCTTATATGTAGGCACATGTGTAGGGTACTAATTAATCATATTACAACACTTAGAAAGAGAGAGGAATGACCTTCCCTGTCTCAGAACTGTAATTCTAGCAGCATCAGAGGGAATAACATACATTGACCTATATAAACAGTGACCTATATACTGAATCCAATAGCAAGTGCAGGCACAGTAATAACAACAATACAAGGTATGGCATGCTGTGAGACAGCACCCTTCGCCCACATCATGATATCACTGTCCTGCAGTAGTAATACTTTTACTATGAAACAGGGGACATAATCCTAATTCCAGTTGCTATTAGTGCATTACTTCATAACACAAACAAGATGAAAACCTACGCCATGATGAATATCATCATCCAGCGATGACCTTTGAGAAGTATGATAGCCTGAGTTCTCAACAATTACCAGTACCAACTTCATGAAGGGTTGACTGACCAGACCAAAAATGCAATGTGATGATTTAAAATTCCGTGACCAACAGAACCAGATAGTTTCTAACCAGTCTGTGATCACAGTGGGAGAAATGGTAGATAAGGAAAGAGAGTGGACATTGCACCTATTCCATGTCTAGTTAGGCAGATAATCTCTGTCACATCAGTGTAGACTACAGACACTCCATTGTAAGTGTTTGCAAGTGCTTGCAAGTGAATATTCACATATTGCAGCCATTTATTACACTCGTGTGCATAACTGAACAATATAGGACGACTCCAACAATTCGAATCTCAAACATTTGTATATTTTGTAGTCTGCAAAGAGTTCTATGACTATTATGAATTGCACTTACAATACTGCAGCATAATGTCATTGCTACATCAAGTCTATATTCTATATATACATGTAAATTGTGTACAGTTTCACGAAGGGTTGACTAACCAGACTGGAAATGCAATGTGATCAAAGGAGGTTATCTAATCAACAGAATCAGATAGTTGTGTAGAAAGTGTAGACAGTTACATAGAGTAAGCACAATTTTAACTGTGTAACAATTTGCTGTGCTAATGAATAGAAAAGACAACTCCAACATATTGTGTTTGAATAGCATTATGATACAATAACCCAGTAATTCATATAAAATTCTACATATATATGATTTTTAGGGCCTATATACAATGTATATATACTATACTATAGACTATAAATATATTTCACTGTAAAATCCATATATGCATATTGCTACGGGTCCGTTACAGGAAAGACTAAAGTTAGAAACCTTTCAGTTATTTATAGCAAATTATTAAAATGAGTATAGATTTTTTCCACTCTTATCAAAGACTGCAGCTAATGCTGGATGTAACTGATATATTGACTGTATTAGTGTGGAATTGATTCAGTACAGAATTAAAAATCACATGTTTTAATAGAGTGACGGTCACATGGTATGTGTAACGACATTGTGCTAAACATGTGGCTGCCATCTGCTCTGTAGTATGATGAGAACATCTAACTATGATAGTTCACTGTGTAGTGTATGCAGGTTATATCTGCTGATACCGTACGTGTCAGCATAATGTCAGCGAATGTAGTATACGCTGACACTACAGCTTATACTGACACTGTTATAGTAGATACCGACACTCTAGTATAAGTACCAGATTTAGATATACTTGTACTTCAGGTATCAGATATCAGATATATGGAAGGGTAGATACTGGTATCTCTGAAATATTAGCCAGATCTTGGGCATTGGACATCAATTTATCCTGAAAAATACTTGCACTCTATTTCACTTGATCCACGATACTTTTTGACGAGACGAGACTTGAGACTCACAACCCTGAAAGTTTTAATGACATGATACTTATGGAACTAATGCTATAGCGTTGTATAACTAAAGGAATTCTTATCGGGGAATGGAAACCCACTGTGAAAGAAAGGGAATGTTAAAATTGTTGAGCGGAAGAAAGACTATCGATTGGGAGAATAATCTAAGAAACCACCTACTGGTGTTTACTCAGACTATCTGATGTTCACTCAGACTATCTCTAAAATGATTCCAACATTTTTAATCATTTGACCGACTTTTGGTAGCTGCAAGCCAGTTAGCCATAATTTGCAAGTCACAAGTTTTGACTGAACCAAATGTTCCTTCATAATGGAAATTAAACACACATCATGTCGTTACAAAACTGTTCACAGGACAGTAATTAGTAACAATACCAGTTCGCTCTACAGCATGCAAACAGTTTAATTAGAGGAACTTAATTATCATTGACCTCTACTGACCAAGTTTATTTATTAACAGAGTGGAATAACTTTCTATAACTCATTGCTCTAAGTCTAAACACTGCTATTGAGTACAAAACAACTACAACAACTAGTTCAGTAAACAATCAGGGAGTATATTGAAAGTCTCACAAAGGAAAGACCTTCCCCATTGTCTTACAACTCACAACTGGGATGTAAATATACACATGTTTATAGCTTAAAGGTCACGTCACCACACTCATTTAAAAAACAAACCACTAGTAGCATGTAGAAAAAAATTATGTTGTTAATTTTTCTCATCATAGTATTTGAACAAACTATAAGCCTGATCAGTGGCAAACTCCTTCCAAATAAGACACTATTGTAACCTTGTAATGTAGTCAAAGGTAAAGTGATAACCTCATGTAACCAACCCTTAGCTAGAGTTAATAAAGGTCTCATAAGTTTGTCTGGAATATTCACAATACATGTGTTATAATAGGTCTACATAACTTTCTAAGGTATAAATGCTATACAATGTCCATGTAGATATAATATCAGGCTTAATGTAGATACATAACGTACATTGTACATAATGTACAAATGTAAATATATAATATATACCATAATTACATTGTATGTAGGGATATGTACATTACGCTGTAGATAAGATAATAGGGCTATATATTCCCTGATAACATCAGACTAGTAGCTACTGTTTAGTCTCCATTAGAAGTCTCTGAAAGTATTTGTTTACTCGGCTGACCAGATGAGAGAGAGTGTAAACACTATGCATACACAGATGAGGCTAGGTTAGACTAATTCCCCTAACGGTTGTTGATAGATGGGATTGGGTTGAGAAACTGTATATGATGGCACATGGATTAGCAGTAAGACCCGATACATGATACCAAAGTTACTTGCTGGATGCAACAAAAAATCATAAAAAGTTCAATTACATTGCATTACAATCATTCCTCGAAAACCAAATGAATGGAAAGGAAAGCGTTTGAAATCTATCAATAATCCAAAACAGACACATTAATAACCCATCTAACAAAATTAGATGACAAGTCATGATGATCGATAGAGGAGGCAAAGAGAATATAAAAGCTTACACGAGTTACTCTCGGAGTTTGGAGGCTGCTTCTCCTATACTTGTACTTAGCCATGTTGTGTTTAAAGCTGTAGTCGGCAGAGCAGACTATGAGTTTATTCCTACGTTAATTACCAGTCTGGCTTAACGAGAAGTTAGACTTCTTATTTGCTCATAAAACAGGAAACTAACAGAAATTTTTACTGCTGTCTAGGTTCGAACACATATTCTGTATGCTAGTAATGAGCTATTATACACTCAGAATCTAGTTATTTTTCATTTCTTAAAGACGTTATTGATTTAGACACACCAGAGAAAGTTCATTGTACGCATTTAACGCAAGATTTTATTATAATAGAATCTACTATATAGTATACAACTAATAACTGTGCTACATATATCTCACGGCAGATAACAGTACTAACTTACAAATAATTACCGTTTTATTTTTATATAATCGCACCACTTGGAAGGTGAGCTCTACACAACATACTACGTTCATCAACGCGGAATAAATGTCTGTTTAATATATTTATGTAGACATAATATTGTACATACAGTAGTCAGTAGTATAGCGTATGCATTTATAGACTCACCCTATAGTTGTAGTATCGAGCCATTTTGCTACTTGTAGTGGCGGCAACTGATAGAATCAAATCTTAAACTTGTCCTACAGTGTCACGGCTGTAATCCATTAAGTGTGTAACATAATGTAGACCAAAATGATAAGAACCAACTAGTCAACGTTTATGTTAGGCTGCCGTATGCAGAGCCTATCATTCAAGTATTATTGTTGTATACTTTGCACCCATTCAACTAAACAACTCTCAACAAAGTAACGCCGTTTAAAGAGAGCTTGCAACTTTTTACTAATCCCAAACTGCTCCTCGTGCTTCGCTAAATCAATACTGTGTACAGCTGACACAGGATACGCTAGTAGGCACAATAAACACCATGGATTGATTAGAACTGCCCTTTGACTAAATGCAAGGCTAACCGTTAGCACAGGGCCATACATTGTATGCTAAGATATGTTAGTGTTTACATGACTTTATACTATTGGCCACTGCTGCATTGCACATGCTGAGGCTCTTTACTGTAACATTTCTGTTTGTGGGAACCAAGGCCTATACCCACGCTCTTACATATGCGCTACGCACAGTGTTAGAAATTAAGAAATTAAAGTAAACATGGGTACACTCTATAAAGAATCACTCGGGAACTACGGGTGTAATGTGTACCCACCTCATTTGCTCCACTCCTACATTGAATGAATCACACGAACTATATTCCTGCACCCAATTTAACATCACAGAAACACATTTTCACAATTACGCTCTATGAATAAAATATTTCACTCTTTGTTTTAAAATATTTTAGCCATTTAAAGTAGTAAAGTAAAGAGGTAGTATAGTAGTTTGACGGGATTGTGGGTAGTCAATATGTTATATGTAAACAGATGATCAGACGATGCGAATCTGCGTATAATTTGTTCTTAGAAACTGGAAAGATTCGTGGTAATGACAAACACCTGTGGGTTTCTGATCAGTTGAATCGTTTATCATTGTGTATACTACTACATGTGCATGTACACGTACATGTAGTACACATACTACGTGTACATGTATGTGTACATGTATGTGTACATGTTGTACATGTAGATGTACATGTAGTACACATAGTACACATACTACGTATACATGTTGTACATGTAGATGTACATGTAGTACACACAGGACACATAATTACATGTACATGCACACGTACACTTACCAGATAGTATACTATCATTATCTGCAGACATAACATACCATGTACACGTGCATATTATACAGATATCATTAGTATCAACGTCCAATAGTACCAATACCAGTAGCACAGGCAGACTACCAACTGAGATCTGTAGTTGTCACTAGAGCAAAGTCCTCATACTTAGGACTTTGAAAAGTATCACTTTTTATACACTTCATGCTTGAGAATATCATCGACTAAGTTGATACTTTCATGACATAATAATAAAATATATACAAATATGTATAGTTAGTACAGCACAAAAAAAATGAGGGGAGTTGTACAAGAATAATGGGTACCCTATCAACCTTTGAGTTGTCCCCTCTTTTTATATCTAACACAGAGAGGCAACAACTCCTACGACTTTTAGTATTTTCCCAAAAGTGTTATGATGCTTCTTGAAGTTAGTAGGTTGGTTAGTGGTCTCAAACATATGCACTATATAGACATGGAATTTGTAGACTAACAAAAATCTTGAACCAAAGGATATAATAATAATGTAAAGATTCAAATAAAAATCAGATGCTCCAGTCACATTAAAGTCAAAACTTGTTCAATATACAATAGTCGTGACAGTAATAATGCCCTAGCTCGACTAATTTATTTCCTATATATTAAACTAGTCCTATGATTATTATCATAAAAGTTCACTAAGATATATAAATTAGGTTATCATCATAATCAGTAGTAGAATTAGTTAATGCTTTCATGTGAAATGACAGATGTAGGCCTACTTGTACTTGTAGATAGTCTATTAATACCACTTGACTTGCTGTCTACTGCATCAGTCTGCCTCAGTACTGTTTACTGATGAAAATTTTATATAAATACAAATAATGATATGTAGCTGACTGTATATCTGGATTAATACCATTAATTTAATAGTGCACATGTTGAATTATAGTACTGTAGTGTTTGAACTTATTATTTTGATTCTGAGGAAACCCATAACCATGTAAGTGTATTATACACATGCTAGTTAGCAGCTATACATACACGTACACAGTATGTAGTACCTCAGTTCGAATCGTGTGAACTATTTGATTGGAGTTGTCATCTACTCTCCTACTCTGGTCACAGGGGGTAGTAACTCCAATTATATAGTTCATTATGGTGTCTGAGCTACAAGTTTGTGCAGTAAGCTCAGTTAGAGGGAGGATACCTCCACCAAAGTTAGAGTAATTTCTGCAGGTGCTATGTAGAAAGTGATAAAACTTCTGTCTAGATTTAGGAAGAGTAAAAAAGCTTTATGACAATGTCATTAAATAGAAGATGGGGTCTTGTTCTATATTCAGCAATAGTTGTACCGCCATATATATTATGATTTATTGCATTGGCTTGGAAATCAAAACAAATTAATATGGCAACTGGATCATGATTTGGGAGTGTAGTAACTTCCTGATTTAAGTTTATTTTAAAATATAATTGAACTTAATCATTCACTTGGCAGTAGATCAAGGTTGTACAATCAATCATATTTATTGTACAGGAAATGCCTGTTAGGCAAACCGACTGACTCGTAGGTTTCCATAGTTGTTCATGGAGACATAATAGAAGTAGTTAGTCTGTACAGTATTTATAGGCATAATTATACTACTTATCTATTCCAGTAGAAGGGTCTAGTATTTTGTAACTCATTAACTTATTATGCTACATACATGTATATGTCTCATATAGACCTAGTATAAATAGGACAGCATGTTGTTACTGTGAATCATATAAAGATGTATAGAGTACAGACAACTCCCACCACACTTTTCTGAAATGATTACTTGTTATGATAATTATAGATAGAATTAGAAATACATATAATTATATATACTGCCAACTGCATAATATTTGCACTGAGGACTGTAACACTATCACTTACAAAGCATACCAGCGCATTGATGCCTCGACAATAAATATACTGGTGGAAAATATTTTAATTTATATCCATGACACACGCCTGCCTGAGCACTCACTCCCTAACCTGCAGTCAATTGTCAATAACAGTCAGACTAGACTAATTTATCTCCCTGCATCATTAACCTGCTAACCACTTCCCAGTCTACGATCATCTACTACTAGTATATAAGTGCAACCAGGAGTACCCATTGTTATAATAAACTAAGTCAAGAGAAATCAGTCCCTCATCTTCCTATCACATCATAAACACTGACATTTATAATTTATTTTTTTCCTTGAATTCACGATCAATGCTTAGAGAAACATTAACTGTTGAGTTGATTAACTATAGATTACAATGACAAGATAATTACATTAATAAATGACTCTACAATGTATATTATCATAGCTCACTGGAGATAGTGCTATTTCTATATTGTTACATGCTTACATGGATGTTTATCTATAATTATGTACAGCACACTGTATATTATGTGCATCGATATATTTCCTAAACTATTAATATATGTATTATACTATAGGAACATGTTGATGACTTGTAGCCTGCTCTACACACTGCATAGTAGGCCTACATAGTAGCAGTATGGATGATCTGTAACCGTTCTATTGAGGCCAAAATATTAAAGACCTACAAGATAGTGCAAGCCCTAAGATAATGTGACTGGATGTAAACATTTGTGGACTTTGGAATGGAATGTAGGCTACTCTACTGCAGGAGAAATTATAAAACAGAAATAATTCCAAAACCCAGAAAACTCATTTTGCATAACTATATTTTACTACCCTACCTAACACTGGGTATCTCTGACTTATTTATCACATAATATTCTATAATTATGTAGGTGTACATGTATATGTATGCTGTATTTGCATATATATACATTCATTTGCATTACATTGAACTCAATTCAAAGACTACATAATTATGATTTGGATATTTGTGAAGACCAGTGAACAGCGGGAGGTCAGTAGAGGACACCTGATACGTCAAGCTAACAACTACTGTTCACATTTCCAGTTGACAGTTGCAAGGCTGAGTATCTTCATTATGATCTGTGGTATTAAATTTCAAACAAACAGTCTACAGAAATGTTCTTCTTCTGAATGCAGAGTTGTCCTCCCTGATGCTATTTAGTATTCCAACACCACCAACAACTTAGTAGTACTAAGCATTGTGCACCAACTTGGGGAAGCCTTACTCCACCTCCGTACCAGGGAGGTAAAGGGATATTATCTGCTTTGTAAAAAGTAAACTTCTACTGTAGGTAATGACTACCAACAGTCTCCAACCCACTTGAGTGATGTCACAACGGTCAACACATGTAGAGTGGTGGATACTGGTGCAAGACGTTACTACTGACAGCAGCTGTTAGCGTTGCCAGTAATTCCTCAGATAACAATAATATCACAGACCAATCTTATACCATCGAATGAATATTATAACAATAACAATGTGGTGAAATACTGTAAGATATACATCCACTGCCTCTATCTAAACAGCTAATAAATATTTATTGGCTGCCATAAACCTTTATAGACAGTCACCATAGCTTATATTGAACAGTATGAAGTTTATCAGAAACCCATAGCAAGGTGGTAGCTACTAGTTAGAGCTGTAAAGGATTCTTATGGTGGTACATTGATATTACATGTAAGTGGTAGTCAACTACCTGTATCAGTAGTTTCTTACTAACATATTAGCATAATTAGTGGTAGAGTTGAGCTATATTAGAGGAACATAACCTAAGAACCATAACCAGTACCTCAACCAAAGAGACCATCTGTTACACGTCTGACTGCCGGAATCATAACCTGGATTCTGGTAAATTTACAAACTCCAATAGGCTGGTCTCTCAAAGCAAACTCAAAATACTAACTAAGAGTACACATGAGTGACTTGGAGAAAACATCAGTAAAAGTAGTTGGCCTAAAGGACTTTAAAGTTCCTCCTGTAGAGCCTGCTTATAGGTGAGGTGCCCAATTTGAGTCGGGTGGGGTGCCCATTCAGGCTGGGTGGGTCTCTGCGCCCAGACTATGGTTTCTGTTCAGTGAGGCAGAGTATAGAAAATTCAATAATGTGTATTTAATAGACATGGGGAGGAAATGAGTGTCAGGTAGTTGTACTATTATGGATATCAATGTCTATGTGTCGTTGTTATGTGCAGAGGTAGTACCATGACTTTATAAGGAGCTTAGGGTTACAAATAACCCCAGTGTGACCTCACAGTTGTAGGCTTATTGTCAATAGTCTGAACTAAAACTGTTCTATTTAATCATCTTTTGACTAGTCTAAACAAATTTTGGTTTACCACAAACTTGAAAAAAAACTGAGACAAAAGAGATTGGTTTATTGTTAGTAGCTGGATGTTATCATACAATATGGCCAGTAGCTACTCAAATATACCATCAACTTGTAATACCACAGGCTAGGAGAGAGCCATAAAGATGGTAGAGTATAGACCAGAGCCATGTAATCTACTTTCTACTTTCTAGTACAACAGATTTACTATCTAATCTAATGGTTAAAGGGGCATTCCTCTGGCCTAACATACACCCACTGATCACCTATTACTACTGACCTAGCTGGTACCGCAGTCAAAGATTTTACCTACTGGATACATCCAGGTTTGGGATTGCATGACTAAATGCCCGCCCCTTCATACTACATCAGAATATGAGACAAAACAGGCAACTAAACAGTCATGAAACTTCAACGAAACAGCAAACGAGTTGAGCGATATTGTTGTAGTGTGACCGATATACTCTAACTTCACTCATGACTGGCACAGGCTAGGTGGACACTTATGTCCAGCCAGTCCAGGTTTTGAGTGTCTTACAGCATTGTGAGCACCAGTACACTCTTATCCTTCTAATTGGGTATATAGTAATTAATCAGCGTATGTTTAGGATGGCCAGGGTTCAGCTTATGCCGGTTTGTGATTCATTTCTGGTAAAAAGTATAGAATAATCAAATAACTATAAATTATAACTAATGAATCATATCTATTGAAATAGCCCTCAGCCTAGGATATATCTACATCTACATCTAGGTAGGTTAGCCTGAATACATTATAGTATAGTATTATTAGTAACATCAGATGGTCCAATACATGTACATTGTACGATGTTGGATTATCTACATGTACATACACATGATACCAAGTACATACATTGTAGTATGTTATGTAGTCAGTAATATTACTGACTCGCTAGGCTGAGAAATAAAAGTAATTAGTATAATTTAGTTCAGTCTAGTCTGAAGTCTAGTACTGTATGTACATGTACAGTATGGTAAAGGGACATTTCGAAAAAGACAGTTCGAAACAGGAGATTTCACAACCGGACAGTTCTAAACCAGACAGTTCGAAACTGTGTTGACTACATTTAGAAGAACAAAACTCACAGATTATTGATTTTAGTTAACTAATTTAATTATTTAAATAAAAAAAATAATATTCAAAATAAAAATTAGTTGAAATCTGGTGGTTGGGGTTTGGGGTTAGGCGTTTCGAACTGTCCAGTGTTCAACTGTCCACTTTCGAAACGTCCTGTTTCAAACTGTCTTTTTCGAACAGTCGCACATTCGTACAGTATAATTATCTACTCTAGACTAGAAAAACAAACAACTCATGTGACTGATCACAATCAATGGGATATGACATCAGAAATACCTACTGCTAGCAGAAAACAACCACCACCTGTTCAGAACAACCAAACCTCACTAACCCTGAAGTGGTTAACGGCACTACACAGTACACACTTGCTATGACACAGTTTCTGTGAGTTTTATTACATACAGTCCAGTCTTCCTCAGATGCACCTCTTGCTATTGCTATTGCTCTTGGCATTGCTAATGCTATTGGCATTACTAGCTATTGGCATTGCTATTGCTATAATCAGCATTGCTACTGCTATTAGTGATGCCCTTGCTATGTATTTTCCTACCTGATTTGATGAGTAGCGTTTATCTCCCCTTGACTTGCACACCTTTTGAACAACTTTCTTCGGACTTGACTCAAAGTCCTGCTTCTCCAGATGCTCGCCTGGTGGTGTGAGTACTATGGTGGGTACAGAGTAGCGAGGCTGCTTAGAGCTCCCGTTAACGTGGTTACCATTGCCGTTGGCAGCGGCAGCACTGTTACTATCTACTCCGCCTCCAGAGTCAGACTTACTCCGAGCAGCAAGTCGAGGACTTTTTGGTGGATGCACTACCATGGTGGAGTATACACTCAGCAGTTAATCCTGTATATATCCACGAGCTATCTAAAATGAGAATAGGTCGGAATTGTATCAAAATATTTAAAATAGGTCTTTTGATGAGCAACAAGTGCAGGAAATAAAAGCACGTGTTGTAATCGGTCAATACAAGACAGTGAATATACCTGCTAGTCAGAATAGCAGAAGTTGATGACCCAGAATGAAGTATAATTATGGTACACGACTCCGTTGTAATTATGGTACTACTGGTGAAACCAACCCACCTCTTTATGGTCATCACTATATACCACATACATGTACACCTACGGCTACTTACCTGGTACATTTGCTTACCACAAACACAGGCACAATGCACTTACCTTATAGCTAACTTACAGGATAGCACAACTATTTCTATATGTAGTAAGTTGTTCAATAATAGTACAACTTTTTTCCATCATAATAAATAATAATATACAATATATTATATTTAATTGTGTGTAATATGTAACATACAGTACATTGTAGATGTTAGACAAGTAGTGAATGGTAGACTATTATTAATAGATATAGACTGGGTTACCTTATAAGCTGTAAGTGTAAACTATTCATACTTCAAGCTTCTAGGAGGTGCAGGGAAAATGTCTAGTAAATTTAACATGTTAATTCATGTTGCAATAAACTACATTGTTATCAGTATTATTTTATTATGTTACATTATTGTTATATTATTATAGTTATTCATCTAATATCAATTTACATTATTTGTACAATAATAGCTTGCACAAGTATTGTGTTTGTTTATTGTGTTACACAATAAAATATCTACCCTATAATTACCACTGTCTTGTACTGTAGCAATTTCCTTATCTCCAAAGCACATAAATAGAGTAGCCTACTAAATACAATGTACATGTACATGTGGTTAAAATACATTGCAATTTGTTTGTCACAACTCAATTTTCCAATTTTCCAGATTTTTCAATAAAATTATCTCAAATACAAAGTTTGATCAAGTTTAATTATTGATTGGACTTTAGCATCCGAATAATAATGGTGTTTGTCGTAGTATAGGTTTGACGGCTCTGCCAGTAAAAATTATAGAACCACCAACCAACCAAGTTCTTCGTGTATTGAAGGGTTTATATATAAGAAAATGCATGTCTTTTTAGCACTACCTTCATCATGCAGCTGGTGCAGAATTCGATCATCTTATTATTCAGTACACACTGCTAGCGTATATTAACATGTAACTATCGTTTTCCAAATAATAGTGAATACAAACGAGATGGAATAACTTACTTTTGTAAGAAAAAACCCACACCGGAATATCCTGTAGAAAATACGATAAAAATAACTCTGCGACTATCCTGATAACCGTAGGAGCTGCAAAGACCAATATATCAATCTGTAGTTATTACTTCTCTTCCAGTGCAAGCCTGTCGGTTTGTTTAGATTCAATGAGTGAGGTATAGTAGTTACTAACAACTTAAAGTCAAGCTAATAGTTGCGCTCAATGTCAAAAAATGTTCATTGTTCATAAAAAAGTTTCAGATTATCAGCGCAGTATGTACATAGGAAACAAAGGGAGTGGATTGAATTGTTAAATAACCCCTTGTAATTTTCTGAATTCCGACACACTGTAGCAGAAGATAATTTAGATATTGCACTGTAGATATGCAACAGATGTCTACACTTAGTGGAAAAATTTACATTGGAGATTGCATATGGGCTGCGAATAATACTGGCAGAATGCAGTGGTTCATGCATGCCCCCCAACTCTTATGTGTTGATCCGCTTTTTAACATAATTTAATTACTACTTTGATGACCAGCCCTTCCACATAACTGCAACTATTAGCTTGAAAATAATCACTCTTGCAGAAGTGATCAATCATCATAGTTTTCTGTGTGGAATATAATTTCTGCAGCAGTTTATAAATGTAATATTTAAATACATGTTTAAAAATTTACTATTATTATATCATGTGTAATGTATGCGTATGATATAATACATTGTACATAACTTCTAGCCATCCTAATAGGATAGTCTAAGCCCTAAGGTCATGGCTATTATCTATCCCATGAGTGACAGTTCCAAATATACAGGAAGTGTGATCAGTGACAGGTGGCAGACCTTGACATTTCCCACTAAGGGCTTGGCCACTCCTGCAGAACTGGCAGACACCTCTCATATCTACATGTAGTATCCAACTATGTGTATTCCAAACACTCCACCAACAATCAATGAAGCATAGTTGTTTCAGAATTTAAATTAATGGTACTGTAACTTGATATCATTGTCCAGCAATCTTCATACTTTTTGTAGTAAGTTGAGTTATTTATTAATTCAGTAAGTTTAGCCTACAGAGAAGTGAATACCCAGCAAACGTGAATGAATTATTTTTTATATTTTATCAGACTATATCAGCCTATCAAGAGAAATCATAACCATAAGTCAAAACAGCTTCATGTCACATATCTTAGTAAACATAGTATAACTGTTGCATAATGGAAAATCAAAACAATTCACAAAAATCATCTTTGAAGGTGAAATGTGAAAATATAGTTACTGGTACATAATAATATGGTGCACTGCGTGTGGAAAGCTACTAGTATTGTGGTACAACCATGCTATCTCAATCACTAACTAAACAATTGTTATCAATACAATTATTCTAGTTCCCAATATGTACAAAGATCAGGTGGAGGTCAGGTGTATATCACCAGTTATACCCACTGCAAGTTTACTCTCGGGTTGCACACACTTTCTAACTTCTAACTGCATCCAGTCAAATCATGTGAACAAACAGAGAAGGGTTTGACTTATGGAAAACCAAAGGCTATGATTTCGCTTCATTGAAAAATAAAAATATAAAGTAAATATAATATGAATGTCCTAAGTGTCAGTATGCTTGTACATCCAGGCATTGCGGGCGGCCATCTATAAATAAGGAGTCGCCCCGTCTGTCTGTCCAATGAGCATGAAGTATAGGTGGGTTCTCATTGGTTCTTACACTGCTTTCCTGGCTAAAAAGTAAAAATAGAGAATTCACATTATTTTAGAGACTAAGAGGAGCAGAAGTAACTAGAAAATAATTTCAATTCTTATTATTCTACATTGAAATAAAAACTAATTTAAATTTAAATAATGATTGATAGGCGAGAGACTAGTTGAAGATGAGATTTTTATTTGGAATTCACAAAAATATCGGTTAATTAACTATTACCCCATTATACAGGTCATTCACCATTTATAACATTACTCACTACTTAGAATCAGAGTGGAACAACAGGGTAACTAGGGGCCTATAACAACAGGTGACTGTCCATATTACCACACACACAGCTAGTAGCTAATATAAATATGTAAACACAGGCTGAAGTTGGGTGAATCTCTGTTCACAAGTTCTAGAAAGTACCATGGCCTGTGGTGATATGAGGCATGGTAGTATAATGTGACAACACCAAGTCTACAATTGATTTCAGATTATCTAATGAGGGATTAAAACGTTAATATGGATTAAAACTTCAGCTCATGCATAATTACTCTATGCCTGACAACAACATGATGGGAATATACAAGAGAGAAGTTACCAAGAGTGAAGTTACCAAGGAGTGTTGGCACCTGAGAAAACTAGAATACAAATAAACACATCACAACATGGTAATATCTACCTGAGCTGTAAATCCACACTCTATACGGCCAGTAGTGTCTACTGCATAGTGGGTATGAGACAGTGTGAAGTATCGCAGCAAATATCAACGCGCAATTGATTTTTCAACTGGGGTTTTGCAGATACTTTTTTCCAAATGTATTTTTACCAAACATTGGTTTTCCAACTGCCATTTTAGAACAGGCACACAACACATTCAGTGCATGCACATATCCAATATATCTACACCTGCCATCGTCCATAATGTATAGTCTATATTAGCCTACATACTGTATAGCCTACTGATAAGTGATAACTACTATGCAATGACTTTCCCTGAACTGCCCTCTCAATGGTAACTGTGCGTTAACAAGAGTTGTGTCTCCAATGTTGGGTAAACAACATTTAACACCAAACAAAGACTGTTTGATTTCTATACTTACTGTCGTCAACCACACAACCGAAACAATTCAGAGTTGTCTCCCTTCAAATCAGGGTAAACCACAAACATGGCTCATGACTAACAAAGTCAATCAACTTATGTACCGTCTTTGACATCGTTGACTCCAAATCGAAAGCATGACAACTCCTATTCAGAGGCACACTACACGGAAAGTAGCTGCAGTTAGGGGCCTATAACATCAACTCAAGGATCTATCCAACTCTAATCTACATGAAGATATCTAGGCAAGTGCACGTAGAGTAAACAGTAATGTGTGATACATGTGACAGCTGGGAGCCTGAGCTGGGAGAGAGGTTAGAGAATGACCCCTACAGTAACCTTAACTATAGTAGCAAAACATTTCCTGATACCCTGCCTCAAGGACAACCAGTGACCAACCTACTAGCTGTACATACAGATACAGGCTTACTGTGGTAGAGCAAGAAGACACCAGGATAATCCATTAGGATAAAATCTGGGCAGAGAGAAATTTTAGATTATGACAACTAAATAGATGTACATTGTATGCACTTGCTAGTTGAACCTGAAAAGAAGCTGATAATAATAGCTTAGTTTGTTGATAGAATTACCACTCCGCTAGATCTACCAGGTGGGAGAGTGACTGGTTGCTACCATCTAGTGACCAAACTGCTGGCAGATAGATACATGTATGACCACAATAATATACTGAGTATGCACATCTTTACAACCTGGAACAACAGGAACAGTAACTTCCACCATACAACATGTAGTAACCAGACAGACTGAGAGATTGATACCAACATGGGGAGCCATTGATAGAAATGAGGAACCAGGATCAAGTTTCTCCACTTCTGTACCTTTTACTCACAAAAGCAATGTGCCTCCACCTTATGAACACTCATAACACTCAACACAAATTACTTTTACTACTCCAACTTCATACAACTACTGCCACTTCATACAACTACTGCTACTCCACAGCAATGCTATGCAAGTGTATAATAATGTGTGCAGTACAGATATAGAGGGAGTTATCTACTCCCCTCTCTCTCCTCTAGGCTACACAGTAGGAATAGTACAACAACTCACGTCTTTACTAGGGTCATAATCTGGGTCACCATCCTCATCGTAATCATCATAGTCATCGTCCTCTTCATCTTCGCTGTCTCCGTCTTCGTCATCATCCTGTAACCATAGTATTACATGGTGTACTATGTGTATACATGTACTCACAGGGTGTGTACATGTATCTAATAGTATACTATGGGTATACAGTCATGTACTTACAGGGTTTGTACATGTATCCAATAGTATACTATGTGTATACATGTACTTACAGGGTGTGTACATGTATCTAATGGTATACTATGTGTATACATGTACGTACAGGGTGTGTACATGTATCTAATGGTATACTACATGTATGTGTATACATGTACGTACAGGGTTTGTACACGTATCTAATGTGATATATACTGTATACATGTACTTACAGGGTGTATACATGTATATAATGGTATATATACCGTATACATGTACGTCTAATGTATATTTTCAACACTATATCGTGTATAAAGTATACAGGAAACTACTGGAACTCTGACCAGACCAGCAAAGTCATTGATTGAAAGTAACGATGCAAGAGTTAGTTTAGTTATGATCTGTTCACATTGTCACATTAGTGTGTGCTGCAGGCTTTAGACAGTAATTATTGATGACGATGATTTAAATTTGAATTAAACTAGCCCGAGGGAGGGAGAGGGAAGTAAACTATTAACTTATTGAACACAACACTGATCAGTAAGTCTAATGAGTAAAATACAGCCACAGAGGAGACTGCAGACATCACTTCAAGGAGACGGCTTTTGAAAACAAATTTATCAACATTAACTTATATTTATCCTCACATGGCGGTGGCAGGAATGCACTGTATAATTTATTACACTGCACACATGCCAAAGGGTACTGTAGTATAAAATTATACACTAGTATACTAAAGCATTTTATAATTTTAGACGTAGATGTAGATATGACATACATGTATGATGGTGTTTCAGATCTATCTAGTGTTTCTATACATCAGTTTAGTTATACATTGTCTGGAGTTGCTTTCTCAATATACCATGGGAATGAAAACACAACTCCAAACTTGCACAACTGCACTTTTTAAATAACTACAACTTCAAATTCAAATTAGACTGTTAGCCAGTAATTTCACATCACATAATTACATAGACTGTATTAGATGAATTACTGTATATATTATGCTGTATAAGACGGACTTACATTTGCTTCCCCAGTGAAGAATAATACAGCATGAGGAATTATTCTCTCTCTGATAAAGTGTCCTATTTGGAAGTCTGCTTGGAGTAAAGATTGAGTTTCTTCATCTATATCATCTTTAGAATCCTCTGGTACTGCAATATACATAACAACAGTGCTCGCTATGTAGTCAACATACACCGTAGCTTGTTTTAGTACTTTTATATTATTATATGCATATTATAGTACAATTTAGGTATCTACATGTACTATCAAGTATACACTACAGTCTACACATAGTATTATAATTATAATACTAGGGCCTATTACTACTACCATTGCATAATGTATATATATGTATACCAGCTGCTGCAGGCCTATGCCCTACACCACACAGTATGCCCCCACCCCCTCCAAGACTACAGCTAGTCAAACTTGATTTTGCTCAGCCATTTTGTAAGTCTGTATGCACCAAGAGTGATTTTGCCAATACCCAAATATCACACAGAAAAAAGTTACAAGACATTTTTTGTGTCTTAATGAATAGCAAAAAATCAGATTTTAGATAAAAAATTAAACTTCAACAGGTATTTTATATTCATGTTCCACATGAAGCTTTAACCCTCTACTAATACAAAAAATTTTCTAATTCAACTTAGAACGTGATCACATTTCAGCATTCTAATCTTTGGCCTGGTAAAGCCATCTTCGCCACTTACCAGGTGGAGGTGAGAAGAAGTTGAAGAATGAGTCATTCTGTACTTCTTTGGTCACTACTCTGATAGAACCAGTCTTTGCGTTCTTCTGTTTCTTCTGTAAACTGGCCATCGTTATATTCTTTCCTTTTTTCCAGTGGATCTTACATCTACAACATCATATACATGTATATATTATATTATGTAATATATATATACATGTACACATGTATATATTATATTACATGTGTACATGTATATATATGTACATATGTAATATAATATATACATGTACATGTGTAATATACATACATGTACATGTATACGTTACGTTATATGCACACCAACCTTGAATGAGTAATGTAAGCTAACGGATTCCCAAATAATAAATAATAGAGTCGTCT
This sequence comes from Bugulina stolonifera, assembly GCA_935421135.1. Lineage (NCBI taxonomy): Eukaryota > Metazoa > Bryozoa > Gymnolaemata > Cheilostomatida > Bugulidae > Bugulina > Bugulina stolonifera. The sequence goes on from OW285189.1 coordinate 8,714,964, forward strand.
TCTCCTGATAAGCTGGGATATTGAAGTTGTCTCCCCAACAATAATTACATTTAGTGATTAGACTGTATTGCATAATCTCACAAATATATAATATACATACAGATATAATATACTGCTAAAGGGCACAAACTGTTCCTATATATCCGATGGTAGCTCTATATATTGATGATGAGGTACAGAATATATAGCAGATGGAAAATAACGATATTGATAAAATTAGTTGCAGGGGTCAAGTGTTGGTGTGTATCTTCCAGGCACAGGGTTGGGGTATAAAATCTATATTATATCATATCCTTGCCATCCAATTATATCATTGCACTATATATATTTATATAACCATATATTATTATATAATACGTTATTCTATACATGTATGTATTAGCTAGAGGGTTGAATTTGGACTACTTCCCACTATAATCACTACAGTACATGTACGCTAGACCTACACTGACTGCACCAGTATACAATGGCAAGGAGAGTTGAAATAATTACTGTTACAGGCCCGAGAATCGGCATTTAATGCTTTGGTTGGCTAAAGTGACGGATTCACAGTATTAGCTGATCACAGGCTACAGTTTCTAGTTAAAGTGTGGGAGGCCCACCAAATACACTCAGACACTAGCAACATTTGGAATCTGGCCGTGAAAACTGAGTATTTACAAGGAATACCATAAGTTACTCCTATGGCCATGGCCTGCGGTAGCTGTGACCGAGATAGTTGTGACCAAGATAGTTGTTTGAATCACTCTACCATTATATTCCCAGATTGTTACTAGAATTGTGATAAGTGTGCCCCCAGAGAGACTAACCGTGTCAGCAAAGGAACCAATTGGGCATATTAACTAAGCAGATGACGCTAGGACAGCACAGGTGCCCAATACCCCAAGGAAACGCTAAGTATAAATTAGTATCACCTAATATCACACTGGCTTCATAGTAACAGACCTTGTGTAACTACCACACGATGCAGTTTTCTCGCTAAGACCATAATAGAATATTAATATAGATAATTATACTCTAAATATATAGCACTTGGGGAAGGTGTATTTCCAGCTTCTTGCTTATCCCAAAATACAGAAAGACGTCAATTTCTTACCAATTCTATCAGCTGATTAGCTAAAGTACACAGCTAGAAGGCAGCATGTTATTAACACCATTCAAACTAGTCAAGGAAGACATCATACAGTAAGCCTATACAGTACGTACACTAGACAGTATACAGTACGTACACTAGACAGTATAGAGTACGTACACTAGACAGTATAGAGTACTTACCCCTGGCATGAGACTATCTCTGGGCCCTCGAAGCCAAATGGATCATTTTCATCAGCTACACTTTGCATTACATAAGTTTTAGTGAGCACCTTGTTAGTGAAGTATTCATTTTCATCAAATTCAAAATGTAAAGTAAAACCCTAAAAAAGAAATAGAGAGAGTGAACGAAAGAGACAAGCATCTAGATCTACCATATTGGTAAGAAATTTTCCAGTTTTCTTACTTACTAAATCCAATTAGCCTGGGCTCCAAGTCCCTACAACAATGGAACAAGTTGGGCGGGTCTGGTAACCCTAGAGCACCTACCCATTTGGTCGGAGGGCCAGAACTACAGCCCAATGTGCTAATAAACACCTATTGTAATTCACAGCTAGGTCAAGACTATGTCAAGAAACCTAATGAAATGTAAACTAATTTAAAATCTTAATGAAATAATACTGTTACACAATAAACTCTTGAAGTATTTGAAATGTTTATTCACAAGTGCTTGTTGACTATAATCTACCCATTCGATTGAATATGTTTGATAAACACAAACACTAGTACTGTCAGTAGACCTAATACAGCACTAATTTATAAGATTGAAGATGTAATTTGCCACTAAACAATTCCCAACTGTATAATATACAGTTGGTAGACATCCATTATATTGCTACTAATTCATGTATATAATCAGTGAATATAACCATGTACCAAGTGTGCATGGGTTGCAAGTCATACTGACAGGAGACTGTCTAGCAGCGAATTACTGGTTGTGTTCAAGTGTTTATATTCAGTCCATAACCAGATTTATAATATCTATATACACACAGAGTACCCAACATAGCTGTTCTTGTTGGTATGATTGGACAATCTATCTTAATATAAATCCTGTGTAATTTTCTAAATACATCCCCGATCACTGACTACTGGATCACTGACTACTGCGGCTATACACACACAATACATGTACATGATGTATCAGACGTACCATTGGTTTCTGGCTAAAGGTCAACTTAATGTCAGCTAAACTGTCCAATATCGGTTCATCATGTTCTTCTATCATATTACCCAGTATCTCGGCATTCTTAAATGTGGTTGCCCAGAAGGACTGGATACCTGCAATACAGAGCGTACACACTAAGACTACAGCATATACAAGTAGTAGGTATCAACTTAGCTTTACATACCTCCGTACAAGCACACCCATGAGTACAAGCGCACTCACCTTTAGTCGGTTCCTCTGGTTCTGGAACCTTCTTCTTCTTTTTGGCCTCCACTTCCTGTTCATCGTCGTCGTCATCTTCCTCTTCATCAGATGGCCAATCACATTCCACCTCGTTAGGTTCATATGCTCCTGTGATAATCTCTCTCCTCTGTGTAAATACGTAGACACACCCATGAGTTGTAGTACATGTGTACTAGTAAAGGTGAACACCCATAAGAATACAGAAGTTGACTAAATTACATGATACCAGTAATAATGTCTACAGAACTATTCGGATGGTTTGCATGAGGCATTTGATATAATTATCTAGTAGGCTACACCAGAAGACAATGTCTGCATGTACGTCTTCTGAGGTATGGCACGGGTATACACTGTCCTACACTGTATATACCAGTATGTAGTAGGGCTGGCAGCTACTAGACTGCTAGGTCAGTAGGTACATATACACTTGCTATGCACCCACTCTCTCTTCACTACCTCACTCTCTTCCCACATAAATATTTGCATTCTACAGTAACACACCCTCTAATATAATGTACTAGCTAGCTAATACTTGGTTGGGTGTTTGCTCTGTACACAAAATACAAGCTCCATGGACTCATGACAACAGTGTACATAATATAAAATAAACTAAATGTTTCTGGTCAGATAGAGAGAATATAAACAGTATCTAAATATAGCAATGCACTAGAGGAGTCACCCCTCTATGGCAGGAACCAGTTTCACACCTTCGTTAGTTGAAGAATTCATACTCAACTGAAGTAGCATTCTTGGGTGAAACTTTGGATTCAAATGTCAGCCCAAATCCTTGTCAAAAAACCCCAACTGGGGTGTATATATAGGACTGTATCACCTACCTTGGTATATATAGGACAGTATCACCTACCTTGGTGTATATAGGACTGTATCACCTACCTTGGTATATATAGGACTGTATCACCTACCTTGGTAATATATAGGACTGTAATACCTACCTTGGTATATATAGGACTGTACCCCCTACCTTGGTATATATAGGACTGTATCACCTACCTTGGTATATATAGGACTGTAATACCTACCTTGGTATATATAGGACTGTAATACCTACATGTACCTTGGCATATATAGGACTGTAACACCTACCTTGGTACATATGGGACTGTACCACCTACCTTGGTATATATAGGACTGTATCACCTACCTTGGTATATAGGACTGTAATACCTACCTTGGTATATATGGGACTGTATCACCTACCTTGGTATATATAGGACTGTACCACCTACTTTGGTATATATAGGACTATATCACCTACTTTGGTATATATAGGACTGTATCACCTACCTTGGTATATATGGGACTGTACCACCTACCTTGGTATATATAGGACTGTATCACCTACCTTGGTATATATAGGACTGTAATACCTACCTTGGTATATATGGGACTGTATCACCTACCTTGGTATATATAGGACTGTACCACCTACTTTGGTATATATAGGACTGTATCACATACCTTGGTATATATAGGACTGTATCACCTACCTTGGTATATATGGGACTGTATCACCTACCTTGGTATATATAGGACTGTAATACCTACTTTGGTATATATAGGACTGTATCACCTACCTTGGTATATATAGGACTGTATCACCTACCTTGGTATATATAGGACTGTATCACCTACCTTGGTATATATAGGACTGTATCACCTACTTTGGTATATATAGGACTGTATCACCTACCTTGGTATATATAGGACTGTACCACCTACTTTGGTATATATAGGACTGTATCACCTACCTTGGTATATATAGGACTGTATCACCTACCTTGGTATATATAGGACTGTAATACCTACCTTGGTATATATAGGACTGTATCACCTACCTTGGTATATATAGGACTGTATCACCTACCTTGGTATATATAGGACTGTATCACCTACCTTGGTATATATAGGACTGTATCACCTACCTTGGTATATATAGGACTGTATCACCTACCTTGGTATATATAGGACTGTATCACCTACCTTGGTATATATAGGACTGTATCACCTACCTTGGTATATATAGGACTGTATCACCTACCTTGGTATATATAGGACTGTATCGCTCTGCAAACTTGCACTCTAATTTGTGTATCTCTTCACAGAACTCTGCCTCTATCTTTGTACATTCAAACTGTAATTTCTTCAAAGCTTTAATTCTCTTCTGCACCGACTCGGGCAAACTAAACATACGACACGTACATTACACACTACATGAACATTACATACTACATGTGCGTTACACACTGCATGTGCGTTACACACTGCATGTGCATTACACACTACATGAACATTACATACTACATGTGCATTACACACGGCATGTACATTACACACTGCATGCACATTACATACTACATGTGCATTATACACTGCATGTACATTACATACTACATGTGCATTACACACATACATGAACATTACATACTACATGTGCATTACACACTGCATGTACATTACATACTACATGATTGTGCATTACACACTGCATGTACTAGTCGGTATGTAACAACAATTGGTAATATACCCAGTGGTCAAAGTCTAAGAAAAGAGGTGGGGGGTCTCTAGGGTAGCAAACATAATCGCTTAAGGGCACAACCGTCCAAATGGCGCGCTGGCGGGAGGGGCGCCTGAGCGCCTTCCCAGAAATTGGAAACTTTATCAAAATTAGACACCGAAATGGTGCAAAATCCAAGAACTTCAGGTTAAAATATGGTCCAAGATCTTAAGATTTTAAGATAAAACTTCGTTGCTATGAAAGAAGGAAAATTAATGGCACTGCATTTGACTTATCATAACAGTAATCTGTAGGGGGTCTATCACTCTGAGGGACCCCCTGAAATTTATGGTGGGGGGACTCCGTCTCCCCACGACCCCCCCAACTTTGACCACTGAATATACCCCCATAACCACCAAAATTTAGTGTATTAAATAGATACATTAGCATTCCTGCAGTATTATTAGTCAAGTGTGTACATGTACATGCAGGCATACCACACTGCATGCCTTACAAGGTAGGGTGAGAGATGGAATGTACCATCCATAATCATACATGTACACATGGTGACAGGGTGCCATCTCCAACTTTCAAATTACTACAGAGTCACGTCACCAATAATGACAAACCAGGCCCTGCCAATATTTTACTCCCAACTACATGCATTTCATATCATTAACAGACAGACTATGAGTACCTTTCTAAGTAACCTGATGAATCCCCAACCATCCCTGAGAGTTTGTTCTGTATAGCTTCTAGTACCATGGGGTTTCCCATCAACTGGCCAGCAATACTGCTTGCTTTGGCTACAAACAAAATACATTTTTGTAGCAGTAGAGTATACATACATGTAATGTCTAACACATGACATAGGCATAATATACTGCCGACTGCATTGGTACATACACTGACACATCGGTTATATAGAACTGCATCATACAAACAGCATGTGCCGAGCACTCATTGAAGACTAGTAGGTTATGTGATTGAGAAGTATAATAATGAGGTCCCAGGAGGTGCGCTGACATTCATCCAGTTTGCCGGGAAGGTTTCCTGAGGGGCACACCTAACATAGCCTAACCTAGCGGCTAGCATTCATTTAAATATTATACAATTCATAGGCAGCAAGCAACAACAAATAAACAATCATAATATTGATTGCTAGACAACATAGCAACTTTGTTAAAAGAAATAATGTTCCTTCTATTTAAAAACTCCGCAAAATAGACTAATAAATGAAAGGGACTATTAGAACCGCTACCATAATACTGCAGTTGTGCACTTGATAAATGTGAATAAGGAGAAAACTTCTATGGTCATATACCAATGTATTTATAACATTATACTATTTTTAAATAAATAGCATATTCACTAGTGTTTCCTGATTTATGCATCATTCACTCGGTGACTAAGAGTTTAAATTGGAACAATCAATAATGGCATCACTTGATGGATTGAAGTCAGCAAACAATATTTACTATGAATGATAGATTCATCAGCTGTAAGTACGAAGTGTAACGGATATGATATCAATCAATATTCAACAGCAACAGCAGAATCACCGCCTACACCAGAGAGTAGAAGAGCAACAACCCCCTTCCGTACTATGTAAACAAAATCACATCTCTCTACTAACAATGATGTTACAAGCCAGGCTCTGTTTGATATGTTGTTCTCTAAACTACATCACATAGACATTTTCTGGGAGAAGTGTATGTTAGCAACATGCAGTAGGCATATAAATATGTTCATGTCTACAATTAATGATTGCAATAAGAGTTTAGCTAATAATTAGTAGCATGTACATGTGCATGTTGATAATATTATTAAACACAGCAGAAGCAAACTGTAAAGCACATACTTAATCTTTTAAGTTAATGGGCATGACACGTAATAACGGTAATTACAATAATATGTGATATTACATCCCAGATATTGGAGATAATCTACGTATCGTATCAACTAAATGAAATAGTAGGAGAAACGTCACCATTTTCCTGTTCCGATGCATCAGTAGCAGTCTCTATATGGTCTCCCGCACCCTCCATGTTCTCTGTCACCAATGCAGTGCTAAAGAAGAGAGATTTTACTGAATATTAAGCTATACCAAAATGTATAAACCAAACATACCTTTTCCATGCATTAGTTTCAAAGTCCTGAACAGTTTACGCCACCATTGCTTTGGGTCAGACTCATTAAAGTCCTCCATTTCAGCTGTATTTACGGCTTCTAATATGAAAGCCCATATCAGATTGATTTGTGCTTGTTTGACGAGCTCACCAGAGCCGGCAGAAGCCAGTGGCGAGTCGACCGAGTTGAGCTGGTGTATGTTTCTAGCAGAAGATTGTCTGGTTGGTCCATTGGAGAAGGAGAGTCTCTCATGATGCCTGTGTCCACCAGAAGGAGATTGGGTTCTGGAAGGGGTACAAGACTTGGACCGCACATTCTGGTAATAGCGCGGCGGGGCAGAGTGGTTACTAGAGTAACTATTCTCTGATCCACTTGACCCAACGTCTAGCAGTGCGGGATTTATCGGTGAGAGGCTTCGCCTTGATATGCTAGGACTTGAATTTTGAGATTTGGATTTTCTGATCGGACTAACATGACGCGATGAAGAAGGTGTAAGTTCGAGACGAGGTTGAGAATGTCGCAGCTGCCGCAATGCCTCCTGTGATTGGGCACATCTCACATTGTTCTGGTGATCGTTGTAGGCGAGCTGTAGCTGGTCCTTGAGTAGACGACTTAGCATTTGGTCTGACTTACTCTGATTAGGTTTGATGTGCTGAGGTGAGTGGGGAGTCCGATGAGGTGACAAGTACGCAGAGTCAATGTTCTCCCGGCGCTGTCGTCTTCCATCGCTCTGCTGCATCTTTGTGTCGTCTATGTGCGGTTCAATGTATATTAAAGGAGTAGCATTGTGTTTGCCATTTGATGAATAATGCTTCCCTCTATCTGGAGTCTTATTACTGAACTGACTTTTTATTCGATTCCAGATTGTCGTCTCCTGGGACTTTCTTGGATATTGCTCATTAGCAGGCGTACTTTGCATATGCTGGCTTTGCATTCTTTGTCTTTGACGTATTCAGATACCTACTTAATTACTTATCCAGTGTGTCAATAGAGATCAGTTGTAGTTCATTTAATATTAGTATTTAATAGGTTATCCAATGTCTGTGTAGTCCAATGTGTAGATAATCAAACTTTTCAGGAGAAAGTGTTGCCTTGTATAAGCTCGCTGATACACTAATCCAGAATTTCTTTGTGCTAACTTATTTATCCAACATAATAGAGTCTTATATTGAATAAAACCCTAATTGAATAGCAAACTCATACCACTAACCCAGTGTGCATACATATTCCTAGTGTTTTAATTATTGAACTGCATGTATAATAATATATACACACACACACACACTGATTGGTAGAGACTGATGCTGCTGCATTCGATTATACAAAGCTCAAGTACATCTCCTATCTATATCCATAATATTGGCATAATTAAAGGAAAACTGGTAGGAGCACTCAATACTACAGGCTGGCGAAGTCGAGACAAATCCTCCACCCGCACTTGCCGTCGCCGCTACATGCAAAAACTTAAACTTACTTCAGCCTTAATGTAAACAAGGTGATAGCTTTACATTTAATTACCAGAACAATATGCTAAGCACGTTGCATATAACATTTATGTTTATGTTTTACCAGGGTAATAATATATACACAATATAATTATGAAATAAATTAGCCAAGACATTTACCTTTCTTCGCTCATTTTGCCAGTTACTGCGTATATGTCCGTAGATTAGCTAACTACAAAGAGAATAGTAATCAACGTTACCTCAAGGTTTTCTACTGTTGAACTACAGTCCAAGCACTACAATTATTATAAGATGAAGCAGCGTCAAGGCTGCAGGGCTGTAAATCATGCTGTAATGCTAACTACCAATTTACTATGCAAAAATTACTGTTATGCTAATTTACTACATCATTATATGTATGAATGAGGATTATTTCTATGTATAGATGAAGCTAAATGTAAAAAGGTGGAATACTGCTAGGTACTCTAGTACAATGTATATACAAACTAGAGTTGAGTCACTATATATAAACCTTATAAGATGTTAGCAAATGGCACATGTGCTTGTTATTCAAACAGCTCAAGCTAATCACTAGCTTCTAGAGTAGTAATGAATCAGTATGACAAATGCTACATTACACCTATATTTCATTTCTCAAATACATGTTGTAAGGTATAGGGTTTGTGCAATGCTATTAACAACTTATGAAACAAAAATAGGGACATTGGACAGATCTTTTGTATAATTTCATCTCAGCTGTTGTATGCAAGAAAAGGATCACATGATAACGATGATAATATTATCAAATAAATGTTTATTTAGACAATTCCATAGCAATTATACTCCTCTAGAGTTGTCTGCTCCTACTACTAGTACTAGTGATAGGAGCATGGCAAGGGCTTTGGTAGTGCATCAGTGTAGTTTACACATTCACAATTTCATAATATGCCACAGATACCATGCACTAACACTGACCAAGTTTCACTGGGACTTCAGTCCTGCTGTTATAGGGCTAAAAATGGGACGGAGACAAACCAAAAGCGAGAAGACAACTTCCAATTACAGATAATAGCCAACAGAAAGGTGGTGTATACAGGTACCTGCACAAGTAGATAATGTCAGAATATAATTAATATAATGAACATTCTGCAGGGGCATGCAAAAGACAAGTGGTTTTCAGACCCACAATGCACTGTACATTTCTGGCTTTTGCATAGAGCCATTAGCATTGAGCATTGTAATCATGTTCCAAACAAGAATATTCTGCTGGGGGTGGGGGAAGGGTGGGATGGGTGTACTTAACCTCAATTCCACGGTAGACCATTATGAGCTGACACGCAGACCAAAAGCATATAGACCTAAATTTCAAAATTCAGAGTGGTTTCCCTCTGTAGGTGGTAAAATAATATGAAATCGTCAGGTAAACAAGAGTAGAAAGGATCCTCCTACAAAATAACATCCACTACGTGTTGCATGTGGTCTGTTGCGAGACGATGCAGCACTGCAGAATGGGGGAGATCACAAACGTCTTTTACATCGACAATAATATTAATAGGACACAATCAAATATCAGCACCAAATTGTATTGGACGCCAGTTGCAGTAAAACTCCAGAATAGCAACTTCACCTTCACCCTCGTACAGTAAAATGATTTCAAAAATATATTTCGCTACCTTGCTGACTTTTTTCAAGCAGAGAAATATTGAGATCAAGAGCTGCTGCCTCCCATTGAGCAAGGTAAAGTAGAAGAAAGCCATATCAGGTATAAGCTGAGTCAATGTAATTGTGACTGATGGATAGCAGTTGGTTATAGTCATTGTAACTGAATAAACAAACATAGTCTACATGTAAACAGAAAGGTGGTGTATACAGGTACCTGCACAAGTAGATAATGTCAGATGTGTTCTAAGTGAGAACTACCACCAAGAGCCACCATTACTTGACAACTTTGAATGAAATTATTTAGCCTGCTTCACAACTCAAAATGAAATAAACCTGTTAATATACTATTAGGCCTTAATTGAATCTGCAAACTTAGGACTGGTGAGGCCAATGGCTCTGGTGAGGCCCAACCCTAGTCTAATACCAAGCAGCTGTTTCAAGTTTTACTCTATAGTTCTGTTAGATGAATGTAGCTTTATTGCTATCATTGTAATTGCATTCACTTATAAAGTATTAAAATTGCTTTGGGCCAAATTTGAATTCAAAAATTGGACAGACCTCAATGTAGGCTATACTATGTTGTAGCTTGTTTGAATGATATTGATTTGGACATAGAGGCTTACAAAATATCAACACTGATATGATTTTCCGGTTGATTTCAGCCTTTTTCCAGGCAGCCACCCCAAATCAGGCTGGTTTTTACTTGAATTTTACAAATTTTAATTGAGTTAGATAGAACTACAGATGGGCTTTTACATGTAGGTCTATCTATAGACTATTTCATTGTGATTGTGAAAGTATGCTTTCCAAACCAAAGCCATGAACCACATCAAATTAATTCTGATATTAATTGAAATAACATTAATAGTTATTAAAAATAATATAATATAGGCTTACATGGAATTTTAAATGCAATAAATAATAACATCAATAAAAATGTAACTATAAGCCTACTGTAACTATGTTAATTAAATCAAAAACAGGGAATTTCTTATAATATAGTCATGATATTGATCAACAGCACATCACAATCAGTGCCAATTCCAATTTGACCCCAAAATTCAGCTAGGCTTCCAAAAGCACGTGAATGCATGGGCAGCAGAGGCATAACTCCTAACAATAAGGTATACTGCTTACATGATGACTGTGCAGACTTGAGTTTATACTGACCCAGTTGACAGTTTAGTAAACCGTGGGCACAGTCCTGATTTGAACAACAATCATCAAGAGTCCATGCCTTTGTTTTATTAGGGCTATGTCGTAACTATTGAATGACCCCAAGTTCCTATTAGCAACAAGTAACAGGGAGCTAAGTTTTTTAAATTCCTTCATTACTGCACCAAAGATAGTAGAGGGGAACATATGACAATGCGCCCCAAAATCGTCTCTGCCCGCCCACCACTATTTTTAATGCACATTACTGGATTGATCATGATTAATTTAACATATTTGATTTATTAGGCCTATGGATAGGCTGCTAATACTATAGTACCATGGTAATAGTTGCAATGAGTCATAGTCAAACTGAGATTTGATGCCATTGTACTAGCATACAGTGTTTGTAATTGTGAACGCAGGAGTGGAGGGGAGATCAGATTTCTCACTTGCATACTGTAAAAACTATAAATGCAAACTTGAAACAACCTCTGTGGATTGGGTCTGGAATACCAAATACTTGGGAGTAACAATACCATACAGCGAGTAAAAGAGAGAAAGTGCTCAAGATACTACGTGCTCTAACATAAAGCACACCTTGCATTACACCCAGAGAACTAGACGTTTGCTTTTCATTCGCAGTTCTTTTCATACAGTACTAGATAATCATGTAGATACCGTACGCATATGGCACCCCACACTAAGTACACAATGACTCAATAGAAATGATACGAAACCATACAGTCACTCAGCTTTATAGTTCAGATCTGACCTCGCTGATGCTATTTCATCCTTGGACTTTACTAATAAATCTGAATGACTGCACAAGATGAAGACCTAGTTCACCTATACTGTACTAGGTCTTCATCTTTTGCAGATCGGCGAAGAAATCATCGAAAGACTCTGGTTCTTAATAAAATGTCATTGGAGACAAGAGTGCCATAACTGGACAACATGGGCAATACATGACATTGTAAAATCATGCAAGGAAGGTCACAGAAATCCAGTCAATGTTTACTATAATATTATTCCAATAATTATAAATAATATAATCAAGTAATGAACTAATGAATAAAAATAATTATCATTTTTATGAAGTGATTTTATTTTATCTTTTTCATTAGATAAGATTAGATTATCATAATCATGTAACTATACTATACTATGATAACGATAATCATAGTTAGTATCGTTATTGTTATTGTAAATTGTATAGGGCATAGGCCTAATACAACTAATACTATAACTACAACTATGATTGCCAGAGTTGGGTCCAAGTCGACTTGCAAGTCAACAAGTCAAGTCATTCCTAAAACTTTGGAGGCAAGTCAAGTCCAAGTCATGTCAGCCGTTATGCAAGTCATAAATCAAGTCAAGGTCAACTTGTCTACTTGCAAGTCGAAATGCAAGTCAAGTGGAAGACAACTTCAAAAATTTTACAATTTTCAAAACATTACTTTTTTCTTTTAGTACTTAGTAGACATCCCAATGCATGAAAAACCATGCCAATGTGTAGCTGGGCATGTATGTTGTTACACAATTATCAATTATGGCAACTAGCGTATATGTGTAGTAATATTCACTTGTGAATATTATTAATTATATTCATATTGAATATTATATTCATATCGATATTGGCACTACGGTTGACTGTATAACAATTTTATCCTCCATATTGACTTGGCAGAAACCAAGTCAAAGTCACAAGTCATTCATGTGTCCAAGTCAAGTCACATTGATGTGCAAGTCAAAATCAAGTCAAGTCAACATGTTGGCAAGTCCAAGTCAAGTCGACTTGTGACTTAACTTGGCAAGTTAATCTAATCTATGACTAATTGACAGCTCTGATGATTGCCAGATCAGCTGCTAGAGAACTTGCATCAGCATGCGCATCATCCCAGGTATACCACAGCAGCTCTCGACTGCGAAATACCAGAGATAATCACAGACAAAAACTCGAAAGTAAACTGTTAAAACAAAACATCAACTCCGAGTCGAGTGAGTTGGCGTAGCTTCTGGCGTCACTGGCACATTAGAACAGCAACCAGTACACTTACACTGTTCTTTAAAAAGTAGTATATATCGCTAAATTTATTTAAAGGTAAAAGGTAAAGTCAATCTACCTGTTAGGCGACCTTTTTCCGAGACGTTCTCCCTGTCTTTCGCTTCACAAAGAGAGGCCAAGAAAGAAAACGCATGCAGCAAAGCTGGCGATTAGCATAGCCTTTAAGATTATTGTTATTCCAAAAGCTTCCTCTTATTTACCAGTATATCAACTCAGTCCGCGCTACAATTATAGGCGCGAAGGCTATAAATCCTCCCGCTAAAAGGATATGCAAGACCTTTACGCCCTTCGATGCCAAAGCTACTATGTATTAGCAAAATACTGTAAACAGCAGGCAGGATAAGTAACAGTAATAATTATATATGGTCTAGCCTATATGCGGTTCCAGTTCCACCATCTTTGCTGTTGCAGAGATTTGATGCTTTAAGTTCACAGCCTCTCCCAATTACTGTATAACATCATTTAAATTTTACATTTATGGGCACTGAAACTGTACTTAGTGAATAGTGAAGGCTGGAGATTTAGATTAGTTAGGCATTGAACTCCAGAACTGGCAAATAAATTATGAATTATATTATAGAATTGTAAAATTGAAATTCAAACGAAATTCAAATTGAAATTGATTATAAAATAATTTTTATGATTATTATTATATTTATTAAATTAAAATATTAATTATCACCATTGTGCTTTTATTTATGTTGGGAGCAGTAGTGGAGAAGTTTGAGATTGTCTTAGTTAGTTAGAGTTAGGGTTAGTAATTCCTATTTAGTTCCTTGTTTGCGGTTGGGGTTAGGGCAGTCAACCAATGTCCAATAAATGCTCAGAGTTATTAGTTTTAGGAGGAATTAGACGGGTAGATTCTTAGACAGTCCTAAATTTTACATAATTATAATCTGAGAGCGTAATGTATAGGCCTATCTCTAAGTGATAGAAAATAGATGTTACATTTTTTTTTGTTACTGTCGAGCCACTTGGCCATCCTATTTAACGGACCTCAGAAGTCCGAGACTTGTATGAGCGACAGGAGCTGGGCTCTGAGTGGAGGAACTCGCCTTCCACAACAGGAGTGCATAGCCAGTGACCACTACATCAACCTGCCACCCCAATGTGGTCACTTACCCCGCCAGAATCTGGCTTCTCTTTGCGAATCAGGGCAGAGGTGGATCTTTAACGTGCGTGTTTTTGATGTAGACACTACACGGGACCTCCTGTGTTATTTATACGCCCTGATCCGAACAGGCGCAGCTAAGATGAAAGACTTGCTGAAGACCTTTCCCAGAAATGACACAGCTGGGGGTTTGAACTCACAACCTTTCGATTTGTGTGCTTGTATGCCACCAACTGTGCCACTCTGACACCCTTATCAGGAACCAACACTGTATTGACCACTACAGAAAAATGAGATTCCGTTTAAAGTGAAATTAGGTCTGATCGGGCAGTCTGTCAGGAAAGAAAGCCAAATAGTATTGAGAGGCTGGGAGTTATCCACTCGTACAAGGCTGGTGCGAGTTAGAGGGAGTATTTCCAAAATTGACCAAAACCAATCAAAAGGCTGAATAGCTTGTTGAATAGTACTTGCTTAGAGCAATTCAAAATGGCCTGCCACTGCAACAGCAGATGATGTCATCTACCACAAATGGATCTCAAACAAAGGCAGTCTATGTCATCTGAGTAATCCAGTTAACCTTGTTATAAAGCACATGGAGAGGCTTTTATTCAATAATTTTTCTATTAATCAAGAGTTTATAAATTCCTTCTACACTTTTGATAACATGATACTTGGCCACCTATATTCACTTGTCTTTTTTATTTCAAACATCAAGGAAGTGCAATTAGCAAGAAATCTTCTCATTTATTTGAGGGTATACTACAATGATAAGACAACTTCTTCATATTTTCTAAAAACTCCCATGAGTGAATAGAGGTAGTGGGTGTTGTATTTTCCAGTATTTTTCCAAAATACACATAACTACTTGTGGTAAAACAATATTAGCGGTGAAAGAGAAATAAATAACTAAATTTAGCATAAATGGTTTCCAATTATATTTCTCTGCTCATATAAGAGGGGACAACTCAGGAAGACTTCCCAGTCTTTGGTGCTACTCCCACTTTAACCAAAAGTAATGATTTTGTGAAGATTTATTAAAAGTATAGATTATTTGTAGACAATGTATCTGTAAAGCATAGCATGGGCCCACTCAAAGATTGCACAAAATAGGTCTACATGGTACTCTCTACAATTGTAATAATATTACTGATATAATATAACTTACATAAGAATATTATATTCATGTGTTTCAGCATCTCTGGTTATAATGTCTCGAGCATCAAAGTCAATTCAACAAGTCTGGGAATTCTTTTTTAAGAAAGGAAAAGGATTTGACGCAGTTTTGAAGAATGTAAGTTCAACCAAATTGTTCAACCAAAGTTGTTTCCTTTTACTTATCAATTGAAAAACCAATGTA
Source organism: Bugulina stolonifera (assembly GCA_935421135.1). Taxonomy (NCBI): domain Eukaryota; kingdom Metazoa; phylum Bryozoa; class Gymnolaemata; order Cheilostomatida; family Bugulidae; genus Bugulina; species Bugulina stolonifera. Next base: position 8,730,907 of record OW285189.1, read on the forward strand.
TGTACTTTATATACGGTTGTATTTATGTGACAGGCAGAGCTAGTGTCAGCAGTTGATGGCAGGTGTGTGTGTAAGATGGTGGTAGAGGAGAGTCATGTCAATAAGATGAACACTCTACATGGTGGTTTAACAGCCACCATTGTGGACTCAGTATCTACTATGGCCCTAATTTCTGTGGAACCACATCTACCAGGTGTGAGTGTCGACCTCTCCGTCTCGTAAGTATATATTTATGGTGATAAGGTTATTACTTGATATATACATGTATTGTTCATATATGCATGTACATTTTACATGTAACATTGCTTTGGTTAGAAGTTTAGTGAGCAGACAATTCTAAAGTTGCCATCTATTTTTATATAAAATTCTATGCATGTGATGTGTACAATAGCATTATACATGTATATAAATAGAATTGTAACTGAATTTTCTGCTAAGTATGGATTCACATACACTTGCATCAGGTTGTGTCATAGAAAACAAATTGTCATTAAATTTTGGAATTGTCTGCTCTATGAAAGGCAGAGGTCGTTATAATAGTATACTTATGTTATGTATGTGTGCTATTTTTGTTTATTATGCGTCTAGTATACTGGTATCTGGTATGTGCATGTACTCTAGGTCTATATATCATCACATGTACTTCATGTGGGACTATAATATACGTATTGTGACGGATATATTATAGATACGTATACACACGGTGTACACACAGTATCACATGCACATGTAGGCTATATTACTAATGCAGGTATTTGAGAGCCGCTCCACTGGGTGAAGAGATCACTATTGATGCAAAGACTTCTAAGGCTGGCAAATCACTAGCCTTCCTCACAGTTGACCTGACAGACTCCAAGGGGAGACTGCTGGCTCAGGGAAAGCATACAAAGTTCATATCTCCAAGTCAGACATTTTCTATGGTCTAGTTTAACTTGAGAGTAGAATAATATAGTAAATGTGTACTTCTGTTATATAACCAGTGGTCCAGACTACAGGTAGCTTACTTCTATTTCCTGGTAATGAAGCATTACATGTATAATATATTATTCCATGCAAGGGCTATAATTACATATTTTTATAATATACATTTGTATATATGACTTGTAGTGGGCAGATGGGGTGGTTTATTATATTTTATGCTAACGGCAATTATATTACGTAAGTTACACACATGTACATGTATGTATAATAAGCTACGTACAAATGCAGTAGTGGTTAATGGGAGTAGGTTGAGTAATGTCAGTGGGACACAACTCCAGAAAGTATTGAAATGTTAGAAAGTGGAGAAGAAAGTTTAAAGTCATGGACTATCTCTTTGGTACTTCTACATGTAGATTAGCTTATTGTATAGGCTACCAAGATGTACATGTTTGATAATGCAATCATCTAGATAACTGATTTACCAACTGTGCTATACTTGCTCAAATCTAAGCAGTTTTTGTTATATTATTTGCTTGCCTTTACCTAATATACATGTACAATTATATTATATTGACACAGTGAGATTTGCATGTAAAGTAACAGCATATTGTTATTATACTCTCCATTGTGTTACTATTTATCTTGGAGTGTGGAGTTCAGTAAAATTGAAAAGACTTTATATGTACTGTGTTGGGTGTTATCACAGCATTCTACCTCCTTAATATTGACATTTCTAAATGTTATTTTAAACATAAACCAACTCAATACTGTATCAAGTGTTTCTTACATGACTTATATTTGATATGCTGACATAAGCTAGTTTGTAAAGTGCTCAATTGAAAGTATCAAATATACAATTTGACACTTTGGCCGTCTTAGCTATTTATGGACGTGACAAAACTGAGTGTTATAAAATAATGATAATGAAACAAAGTTATTTTTATAAACACATTGATATTCTATCATCTGCAATGTACAAGGTACAAGGTATATTACAGCATACAATGTGAATAATGTGCACCATTGTTGTAAATCGCATAATAGATTTAAAATAATCACGAAATGACATAAATCATGTGAATGACAAATAATTTTATTGAAAATAAAATGTTAAAGTGGTTTATATTAAATTTATAGTGAACACCGCCATGATAGCAGGTTGTATCAATTACACAATATGGATAATTTCAGGGAATGATACATCATATTAATGCATTGTTGTAAATAGTTAGGTTATGTTATACAGACATACCGTGTAGCCATCACTTTATAATAATATAATTACATTGGATGCAGATGCACACAAAACTTGTTATGTATGTATGTATTGCTATTATATAACCTACATATACATTGTACATAAAAATAATGTTTTGCCTCCAGTTCTGCAAGCTTCTTTGACCTGCAGTTACAAACACAGTCTAGACTGTATGGCACATGCAGAGCACATGTGTGTCGACCTGGATGGGTGCAATCTTGCTGCTGAACCGGGTTGTTTGGCTTGCATGTATTTTCTGTTGCAAGGAAGTTACTATAATTGTTTGCGAAAGAATGTTCTCCTTTTATAATTTACATATTGCTTGAGCTGGGTATACGATTCACGACCACGACCCTCATAAGGATTAGATCTTCACATTGAGATACAAAAATTTATTGTAGTCCCAAACTGCAGTATTGAGTTTAGACTCTGGTCCACCAACAATTGATAGTTTTTTATCATTTAGACTACTGAACTTTGCATGCTGGTAGGCATCATAGTGAGTGTGGGTGAACATAATCCTCTTTCTCTCAGGCTTTATTACTTTCACTGGAATTTCCAACAACTGGTACGATAGTCCAGCTTTACGAGGGCTTTCTTTAATCTTTGGTAGAAGGGTGGAATTAAAGCTGTAATGCATATGCTTTGTGCTGCTCTCTCCCTTTAAAGTCGGCAGTGAAATATTTCCATTTCTTATTGCCACTTTTGGGTTCGTGTCTGACCGTATTGAGACTCTTACCGACTGCTGTTGTTGATTTCTCTTAGAAGTGATGGACTTGTGTTTGGCTAGCTTCTCCAAACGCTTCTGTAGCGTTGTAGAAACTGGTAGCTGTTTACTAAACGTCGGTTGTCTTATTACATTCAGTATCTTTTCAGCACTCTTTTTTCTTGTCAATCTTTCAGGTGTACATGTGGGCTGCTTGTTTGGTGGTACTTTTATAGTCTTTGCATGAGGTATGACGTCATGTAATGGGTCTATTGGAGTCGGACATGGGACAGATTGAAATACTGTAGATCTTACTTCTCGTACATCGGGACTGTGGAGGATTCGAGATTTCTTGTAAATTTCTAAAGCTTCCAACATGGATGACTGGTCCGTGTTCAAAGCCACTCTGTGAATTGTCTTTGGTATTGGTCTGTGAGTTTTCTGTGATATTTGTGGTAACATGACTGAGCGGTTACTGTTATAAGTTTTAACCTGTTGTGGCTTCGACCCACTAAGGGTAATATCTTCAGAGTTTCCCAATTCACCTTTTGTGGCAAATAGCTGAGGAAGAGTAACTCCCTCTCGTTCTACGGCTCCAAACATGTCTGCTACCCGAGATGTAATCTGTTGACAGTCGATCTACAAAACTGTCACACTGTTAGCCATCTGTAGGCTATTATTCTATGATAAAGCACGAAATTGAAACTTCTAGGTGAGACAGGAAAGAATATTCTACTCTCACTTTAAATGCCTAACCCTCACCTTCCCCAAGCAACGTTAGCACTTGGAAACAACTTCTGGCACTTTGAATATAACAGATATCATAGCTGCTACAGTACATTCAGAGTGCCAAGAATAGTATCTGAGATATGTTCTTGTTCTTCAAGAGAGGGAAACATCAAGTTACTTTAATCATTAATATCATGTCTGTTTGCTCGATATATCAGAGTTTAGGAGTTGGAAACGATCAAATAGGTGAACATCAACACTATCTCCTCATTACTAGTCGGCTACTGTTAGTCTTTCATGATCAATCGGTACAACACTGCACTCTTCACTAATCACAAAGTCCTAAGCAGTGTGCTATTTTGTGACATAAAAATAATGTATTTATACGGTTATGTAAAAGTATAGTTCCAGTTTTTGAAAAGGTGTGAATAAGTAAATTTTCTGCCTTACCGCTTATCCCAAGGAAATTCCAGTACAGGTGATACCAAGTATAGTTATTTACTCATGTATATGCATAGCTTCCTCCGCACACCTTCCATGGCAGCCACCCAGCATCTAATTCACCGCTCTAATTGATTCAATCAGCATCAGAAATGTTATGTTTGTCTCAGACGTAATAACTTCCAATATTTCTCCAAACGAACACTGTGTTACATAAAAATAAATAATATCTCAGCAACCCATTGTGTGTGAACAATAGAGGTGATGTATGAGAAAAGAATAATTGTCGCGTAATAGCCTTAAACCGTGCTCTTGTTTCAGCGCACACATTGTCACCGATTAAAACATCAATTGATGTTTTGTTATGCACACTTGAATGACCCATTGGACTTCAACTCAAGTGCAAACCTTTCTCTTTGCTTAATCCATTCTGCATAATGTTCGATCAATCACGATTTCTTTAGCAACCGACCACCAAAAGTTTAAATTAATTTTCAAAATTGTTGATTAAGCTTGAAAGGTGGGTATTATCACATTTTGGCAACTGGCATGCATGTAACATTATATACACTGTAGACTAAGTTTCACAGTATGTATAAATAAGTATTTAAGCGGTGCTGAAGTTGAGCAAACTAAAAATTCTTCAGTTCAAAATATCTCCGTTCATCTATAACATTAGCTTTATTTATTTGTACTCTTTAAACAAATATTGGTAGATGAGATGAATAGATTTTAACACACCTCTGCTGTTTACTGTGTAAACTAGACCATTACATAAGACCTTCAGAGCACCCCACACCTTGACCTACAGCTCTACTAATTGTTGTATACTAATAATTATTATATACCTGTTTATTTAATTTGCTAGCGTTTAATTATTTTACTCCTGCTAAATGAATTTTGGTTCTGGGCTCATTAACACATAATAATTATTATTGTCTCCTCTTTTACTTCAATTGAGGACAGTAGAGAGAAGACAACTTTAGAAATACATGTACATGGTACATGGCTGCTGCTGCTGCTGCTGCTGCTGCTGCTGCTGCTGCTGCTGCTGCTGCTGCTGCACTGAATCAGTCTACAGACTGTACATGTCATTTGTCAAGCTTAGCAAGTTACTTGTAATAATTGTAATAATTGTAATGCATATGTAGGCCTAAATAAGACAATGTAGGGTTTCAAACCCAATAAAGGTTTATAGTTGAATAAACCATTAAATCAGCGTCAGACATATTAAATTCGATTTCTAACTTGAAAGTAATTTTGATGCATAACACGAGCACAGTTCTTCAATGAAGATGCAAAACACTCAAATGTTCAATTCAGGATGGAAGGTAATTCCGCTACATCAGTCTAAAATCATCCAAAATCTTTACATATTTCAATTGAATACAGGTTAGAAAAGTACAAGTATATTATACAGTTGTAACTTTCAAATCGACTATAGTATAGCAGCACTAAAGAAAAATACAAAAATAAACAGGACTAAACATATATAATTTGAGCATTTGAACGAATTGCCATTTTGGTTTTATAAGCCTTCATTTCTACTAAATTACGGAAAATATAATAAGCAACAATACAAAATCCTCAGAAGACTTTCCATTGCAAGAAGTTTTGGGAACACAACTTCAAATCAAGGAGTTCAAATCAATAATATTGTTGCAACTATTGTAAGCAGTTGTCTCCCCTCTGTCACAAATACAGACATCATGATATGTGAGGTAGAATTGCTAATCTGCTATTATTTATGGTAGCTTGCACTTGTCTCATGCTAATCCTAGAGAAGTGAGTTATAAGTTCGTCTTGAGGAGTAATAAATGAGTGATAAGACATGCTAGTCGAGCTAGTAGTATTGTGATTAGTTTTTGAAGGTGATGCACCAGTTGAAGATAACTCCCGATCTTTTCCAAAATATATTTTTCCGACTTTTTTACTTTTGTTTCCCGTAGGTCTGTATCTTGTCCTATACCTGGATGCTTTCCTTTTCTTTGACTTCTGCGTTTTGGCTCTGACTGGATCGTGTATGAGAACGGATTTTTCCAATTCTATCAGGTGGCTAAGTTTGGTACTGTCCAAGTCGAGAGGAAGTGACTGAGTTGTGTATGGAGTCGTTGGTGCGGAACTGTTAGTTAGGTCATTCTTTTGCAAGTACTTCCTCACCACAGAAGACTGTTTCTCACTACTACCTTTAGTTTGAGTTTTAGCTTGAATTGTTGGTAGAAATGCAGGCATGCATATTTTCGTTATATTCTCCGTGTACGGTTCTATGGCATAGAACTCGGGCATCTCTGTTAGGAACGTGTCTGAGTGGTATTGTTTGACACGTGGGGATGATTCACACACTAAAAAATACATGTACATACTCACTATTACATGTCAAACAGGAAGTTCAATTAATATTATGACGTATGGTGTGACACATGATGTACAGGATTGTAACAGGTAGACTAAGGATCAACAGATGTCAACAGTGGTAACACTTCTCTCCTCAGGGAGTTATTAATAGTGAAAAAATACAGAGCAGTGAAACCTATAGCAAGAGTCACTGTGCTCTGTTGATTTAGGTAAAATACAAGAAACAGCTGTACCACAATGGATACAGAATAATAATATAATAATAATATACATATAAGTATTATAGGCAGCCATTACATGTATAATTACATGTGTGCTATACAGCTTATGTGGGAAGAGGAGTTGTCTTATCTCACATGATTGCAAAGAGAAGAGAGGACAATTCCAACACATAAATAGATTGTAGGTTGTATATGTATAGATATGCACATGTTGAGAACGGGTTAGCAGCTGAACTTACCACTACAGAATATATCTGTCTTGGTTGATTTAAAAAATGGTAGATTCCACAATATATCTCATGAGTATAAGCTTTTTGTATCATTACAATGAGTTACATTATGAATATTTACGTAATACATATAGGCCTACTACTACATGTATGTGATGTTAGCTTATGCAAGGATTTTCACTTTGCTATTTGAACAGTCAGTGATTCGATTTCACATTCATGAAAATAGCCCATCGCTAACTGGGGTTTGAACCCGAGGCCTCTACGGCATCTAATAGCCTACCACAGCAGACAGAACACATTACCATTATACCAGCTGCACACGAGGTGCTCCTAATATTATGGCCACCTTGTTATATATAGGATGTCAGGGGTGTTTGGCCAAATTTTTCCATATATGTGATGTTGGAATGCAGTGTTAAATAATAACACTATATTATATTATTACTTGGCCCTGTTGTTTTTTATAGATATGATTATCATATTTCAAAAAATTAACATACAAAGTCAGTTCACCAATTATTGCTGCACAAACACTAGTCTAGTCACAATATAATATTATATAAGTACATATACATGTATACATACAATGCATATACATGCACAGTATTACATGTACAGTGTATGTTGCTATTATCATGTAACTAATAGACCATGGTCTATTAGTTACATGATAATAGCAACCTTTCCACTGAAACCTTTGATATTTTTGTTCTAACTTTCTTTGATCTGCAATTTTCTGTATGATTGTTGTTGAAATAACAATGTGACAATTAGCTGCTCTGTTGACTGCGGGTCTTATAAATGATCTAAAGGAAAAAATGACCGGTTGACGAACTTGTTGGTATCATTGGCGCCAGCTTATTGGTAACTATTATATGGTGACCTTTCCATGTACTCTTCAGAAATAGATATTGATTTAATAGGAACAGTGCAACAATATGATATGCTGTTCTTCATCATTGGACTTGAATGTCTATTGTTTAGTCTGCCTTACTTACAGAAATAGTGTACACTATCTGCTATACTTGTTGATCCCGTGTCGAAACGTATATTATTTTTATGAGCATACACTTTGGTGCAATATAATCATTGTAGTCGCCAAAGATGTACTTTACCGTCATTAGAAAACAGATCCGTGTACTATGTACATGTATGTACATGTAGCTTGATTGCATACTTTTACAGTCTCTGTGAAGGGTAGCAAAAAAAATGAATTTTGACTATGTTGAAGAGCTGATGCGGTCGTATGTCAAATTAAAGTAAAATCGAATCAGCCTTCTAATAAATTATTCTGACTCACTTTTATAGACACTACTAGTACTTGTATATACGTTGAGCACAGCGGTATAAGTCCTACATATCTGTAACTGATTGCAAGAAGTAAGTGAATAGACGTACATGTTGATGGCTTAGCCTGTACCACCATATCTTCCTCCTCCTCGCTGATGCTATGCGGTAGAGGTGCTGTTGAACAGTACCTAGTTCTGGCAGCATTCTGCTTGGCCCTCACTCTGATAACCTCTGCATACTGTGACTTCCTGCTCGGGAAAGCGAAGCTAGGTGTGTGCTTGTATGGAGATTCGTAGGACTGCACTGACATGCTGGTAGTGGCCCTGTCCACATCTCTGGACTGGAGGAGTAACTCTGTTGGATCCACATTGTGCCAGAGTGCCCAGAGTAAGGCAGAGCTACCCTGGTCAAGAGAAGGAACTGGAGGGCTCATCTACAACCAAACGTACACGTAGTTCACTCTAAGGGTTCGTACAACAATCACCATATTGAACTAAATGTTGTCTTTCCAACTGCTGGTTGGAAGAATCTATTAAACAACTGTCGCTCTTTCAATGAAAACCAGTTGCGGTGCAAGTCAGATTTAGTTATGAAACAGTTAGTAAATTGGTAGATTCTCTGGACTTTTAGAATTTTTGATCGATATCGTTCACGCACTATTAGAGCTAATGCATATAAAATGATGGACATCTCTTTGTATCTCTCTGAGTACATGGTGTATCCCATTGGCCATTATCCCGGGGAGGGGGGGAGGGGGGTTGAAGCTGAACAGCACATCTAGATCTATATACATAATAATAAGGTCTAAACAGATTACCTCTGTATTTCTGGATGGATGAGAATAATTATAGACATGGATAATTTACAACGCAAGCTTTTGTGTAAGCTCAATTGCGTCAGCAACATTCTATCATTACTGCAACGTATCTGCTCCTAGCCTTGGCATGCAAAGCACAGCTGCTTACATTGTATGAGTTTTTCATGTAATAACAAAAGTTGTCCTCTCTTTAGGCACCCATGATCCAGAGAATAGGGGGCTGACTTATCTTTAATCTTTATTATCAAGGTTTGGTTTCATGACAACCGTTTATGACTAGCAGCATAGATGAAATGAAATAAGCTCCTCGTGTCAGAGAACAAATGGATACTTATAACCCATATGGAATTAGTGTAGTTGGATTACATAATATCAGGATAATATCTGGGTAAGTGGTAATTGGAATTAGACTGAGTTCCCAACATGCACCATGTGAGATGATAGTCACACCCACTCATCTGACTCAACTCTGCTCAAAGATTTAGCAACAACTTTGCTCTTGACTTAACTTGTGATTTCAGAAGTTTCATATAGAATGGTAAATGGAAATAAAATTAAGACTATTACTAAAACAGAGGATATGCACTTTGTCATGCTAAGATTGTGATGACTGATGACCATTTTAATTGGCACTGCTGTTTGCAGTTTAAGTGCGCATGTACTTGTCGCACTCTGAATGGCGATCTGTTGATAAAACTATTCTGCCCATGCTATTTTTCGATTTTCTTGATAAAAGCCCTAAACATCAATGCTACTTAGTGATGAAAACATCTAAAGATTTTGCGGCCCAAACTTCGCACGCTGCCATTGCACAATGCTGTGAGGGCTCACGGAGGTACCAGTACTACGGCATTATTCCTACAACATAGATCTGAACCCCTGCAATACTGATACTATATACTATATATAACACTCACCTTGACTTGTTGCACTATAATATACTATTATAGTATTATACATGTATGTACATGGATGTGTGATATTATATTTGTCAGTTTTCCAGAATATTAAGTTGTACTGAGCTTTTTAACCTGCAAGTCAGTCATTGGATCGTTTCCCCCCCAAGTCTCAGACAGCATAGCAACTGGTGTGGATACTAACTATGCTATACATGAACACAGCTAATCAATTGATTGTACTAACACCCTAACAGTCTACTCAATAGCTTATCCAATACTCACAAAAGCCTTTAATTGTATTTAATTATTGGGGGAAATACAATATTTTATTAATGGGACAATACAAATCATTCATCAGTATTATCAATGTTAACAACTAATGTAAATATTGTATGATAAAATCGGTTATTCCATTAACAGCCACTTGTGACAAAATCATAATAATATATTCATTTTAAGTGGAACAGAGAGCTGGCCTGAAGTCCACTGTAAGGTGTTGACCTCAAGTCATACAGCTGTCCACTGTAAAGTGCTGACTGAAGATCGATTATATACCACTTTGAGTGATTATAGTGTGGCAGTTCCTGCAAAGGTTGCTTCATAATCAACTTCATAGTTCCATTTGTAGACTAATAAACAATATTGTAAGCTTGGGCATTACACTGCATCTAGAAAGTATTATAGATGCAGCTATTATTCACTTTAATTTCTTCTATTCACTATTCTATTGGACACGGCATCTCAAAGTACATTTTATCACAACTACACGCGAGTCCATTTGCTCATTAATGTGAGTTCATACTATGAAGATAGGGCTAAATGGTGCACCATTTGTTCAGCCTAGGCAAACACCAACTTGTAGATCTATTTGATATGAGATTTCCCACTTTGCTGAAACAAAAATCGGAGAAGTGTCTTCCCTATTAATACTCTTGAGTACTAGCACCCAAATCTGAAAAAACTATAAGATTTTGTATCTAGATGGAGGTTACCTACTACAATATTTAAGGATAATATCAATTAAAATAAATAGTTTTCATCCTCTAATTTGTAGAGAAATATTTGGGAGAGGACAACTTCTTAATGTGATCAACAGGTCGTGTTATACGAGAGCAACATACATGTTGTATCTTATATTAGCCATGATATAGAGCCTGTTACACTGGTAACTTGGCACATACTCGTATGGTAGAACAGATTCTCCTTTATTGAACACTGAGCTCTCTAGCTTTCCACTTCTTTATATCTCATCAGCCTCAGTATACATGTCTATCCTACACAAACATCTCTCAAAGAGAGTGTGTGTGTGTGTCATACTCATAAGTAATAACCATAGAGGTAGGATAGAGCCAGTACTCGACCGCTATTACTATTACGATCGTGAAGCCGGTCTGGCCCCACTTCTTTGCTTTAGACGCAGTTCCGGTTTGCTATTAAATCCATTGTAACAATACGAAATCGATAACGTTTGCTCAACAAAATCACATATTTTGTGGCTATCAGTACTCTGCAAGTTAAAAACTATCTATGATACATTAAAAATACAACTTCTGATATAATTGAAATTAATGAGAAGTCAACTACATATGCATTATATCTATTATTGCACTGTATTGCATTTTTGTTTTATCATCTGCAGTGCAGAATTATGGATGGTAATGGTAAATCATATGACTATCATAACCAGACAAATATATATATGCAAACAAGATTGAAAGTTAGCAAAAATGTTATAGACATAGCAATAAAAGAATTAAATAACAAAAAAATAAGAAATTTATGATACACTTATTGTAAAATTATGTTACAGGTATTGAAATGAAGCAAAAGTTCAATGTTTCAAATGTCTATTCATCGGTCGAGAATCGAAATACACTGTATAAACAACTGCTCACATCAAACCACAATCTGCTTTACTAAATCAGTAGCATAAGTGAGGCCACCTCTGTTTTTGGCCTTCATCATCCTACGACATACAAATGATCGCCAAAGCCACCTGCACACTTCCCCAGAAACTGCCGTGTAGAGTTCTTGCAATTTTTCCTGAAATATCCAAGAATATTCAGTGGGTGAGTGTTACAAGTTCGTAGCGATGTTAAACAGAAGATATTGGAGCTTTTCACTTGCACCGCCGTAAAGAAAATAAACTAGAGCTGGAGTCACAGTCAGCTGAATTGGCTACATTTAAAGTGGACACTGACCGCTTCATCAACAGCTTTCTTGGATCTGCCCTAAAGCCTGTAGCAGTTGGGTTGTTGTTATGCTCTCCCATTCTATGAATCCTGCTAAACAAAGTCTTGAAAAACTCTGAAAGTAACAGAATAAGTAGCATCTGATCTGTAGCAATAAAATATCAAAAACTATTCAAAACTTAGGAAACTCCCACGCAACGCACCTTTACACTGAATGTTATATATATATTATATTTATATATATTATGATAACATACATGTATATAGGTATGTTTATACATTGTACCTTTGAACATATATATTACATGGACACGTGCGTGTGGATGATATAGCCTGTTCCATCAAATATTATGGTAACACTGAAATTATTATCTTCCAAGATAAAATGCTATAAAAAGAGACATCAATTCCAATACCAACCTAGATTACTACCATATGAATAATCTACATTCACGCTGACATCTGCTACTGAATCTTTAGGGTTAAGTGACAATACTATACTGGACATCTGCTGGACTGTCAGTTTGAGGACTGTGCTGCTATTTGAAAATGACAGTTCGAAACAGAACGTTTCGAAAGTGGACAGTTCAGCACTGGACAGTTCGAAATGCCTAAGCCCAAACCACCAGACTTTAACTAATTTTTAATATTTTTTTTATTAATTTAATAAGTTAAAATGAACTTTCTGCAAGTTTTGTTCTTCTAAATGTAATCTACACAGTTTCGAACTGTCCTGTTTCTAACTGTCCGGCTGTGAAAAGTCCTGTTTCGAACTGTCTTTTTCTAAATGTCCCTTTACCCAGTTTGAGCACCCGTCTGCCTTTTTTCTTGGACTAAAACTACAAAGGATCAAATATTCATAGCGTATTGAAGTTTGTACAAAAATATTGACAATTGTAGCCACAAGCTACTTTGTCAACAACCCTGTCAACATCATTGCACTTGAATATTGGGGTTCAAACATTCAATATTTGGTTCGGAAAGGGAAACAAACATACAACTAATTAGTGAAAAAACTAGAATCCCAAACAAAACTAGGATCTAAACCTGGTGCTTTACCTGCAAATGGCTAGGGAAGTCCAAATACAGAAAGCACAACATCTTGCTTGAGACACTTCTAGCTTCCAACGAACGTTATGAAGCTCTCTAGCTCGAAGTGATCGGAGCACAGTCTTGAGTATAAATGGTTGGTGGGAAATCTAGACGTCTCAATGCTCTGACTCATTTATCCAAGAGTTTAGAGTTGCATGAAAAAACCTTTGAAATATGAACAGGAAAGGCGTTAATAACATTATTACACAATTATTTCAACGTAATATCATACATCAGCACACATTATAATACAATGATAAGATAATTACTGTGGCAATGTATATAGGGCCTATAAATTTATTTACAACAGCGCATAACATGAGAATGACGCTAAACATATTCTTGATAATGAACAATAAGAATGAATATCTATAATATGATCAGTATGATTTATGATGTTAACGTATTATGTCTTGTTTTTTATAACCAAATAAAAACAAGTGCATGCCTGAAAGTTTCACAAGTCCTTTTGTCAACTACTATTAAAATTTTCTCCCACTATTACTGGTTGTTTTGGTAGTTGGTGGTGATAGTAGTTTAATAATTCCAACCTCTCTATTTAGATCATCACTAGCTAGCAATTACATCCACCCCCTACTACAAATACTATAAAAAATAACAATAATAATAATGTGAACAACGCTATTGTCATTTAATTTTCCATTTATTTTTATAAAATTGGTTAATAATAATTATAACAAATAATAGTTATAACAATATTATAATATATTATAATATATAATATTATTATTATGATTATAATATTATATATTATAATATATAATATAATAATAATAATTTTTATTATAAATTTAAAATTAATAACAGAAAACCTTTAGGGCCGGCCAGAATACTAAGAAAAGTTTTGAGTCTCCCAGGTTAGTTGTTCTAATCCGAGACCGAAAAAAACTTAAACCAGCTTAACAACATGCTGTGCATACTACCAATAGTACCACAAATGAATTATTATAATTATTATTTATTAGTTGCAATAACAGGAGTGGTGGTAGTAGTTCGTAGTAATGTAATTATTATTATTTCAAAAAAATCAAAAAATATACGTTTGGGACGTCAGGGGATAGCAAACCATAGCACCAGCTAACAAATTTTAAACTGTAAAGTAATAGCTTACGTGTGAAATGACTTGTCACGAGTCCTGGATGAGTTATTACTGCACAAAACTTTGGCATAACTAATTACATTCACATGCAAAAATGCAAACCGGAACTTTGTCTAAAGCAAAAAAGTGGGTCCTTACGGCGTCACTGGCTTTCTATATAGTACTGGCTCTATCCTACCTCTATGGTCATAACTGATATGTGTATGCATGTATGAATACATGGCGGTGTAAAGTGTACATACATATATATATACTCAATCTGCATACAGTGTACTGTTTCGGTGTTTAACACCTCATCAGTGCAGCTCAGAGATATGCCTGGGAGAACACCTTAGCAATACTGTATATTTACAGCAAAGCGTATTTAAAAGGTGTGAAATCCACTGAACCAAAGTTCTCAAGCTGCCAGAGACAGCGAGAATATATATATATATATTTATAACTACCTGATTATGGGGCACATTTCTATATATTTTACCCACTGTGGGGCTGAAATTAGATTGTGGGGCTCTAAAAAAGCCCCACAATTCTGAGAGTGCCATGAGCATCTGTGAACCCCTTCAGATCTATTGAGCCCATGTCCCCTAACTCAGGAATTTTTTTTGGGAGGACAACTCCAATTTGAGAGGACAACTCCAAATTGAAAACCCAGTAATTTGATGTGTATAAATAATAAACTGTGTGGGGCATTCTCATATATAATATATAAATTTGAGCTTCACAAATTTGTGGGGCTTCTATATATATATGCTATGTACACACTATTATATTGAACACATGCATATACACATTTTTCATACAATTTCTATATTATGGGGCATTATAAATTCCTAAGTTCATTATACTACCGTATATATCACAGGCCCTCAATGCATCACATGTATGAGCATTGAATCCAGAGGAGACAACTCCAGGGGAAGTATAATTATCATGAAGTGAGCAGGTGATAATATCTCAGAACATAGGCGCTACACTAACAGATGATGGTCAAATGAATGTTGAAAACGCAAGTCATGTACTCGTAGGTCTATTCTTTTTGAAAGAAATTCAAAATGTTTTCACTGCATCCTCTGTGGTTTCCAGAGTTTGTGGGTATAATTAAAAGCTCCTTTTATGGCAGGGTTTGCCTCTTGCAAACGCGACAGAAAATGGTGCAAGCACATGTATAACGGAGACGCTTCAAACTTAAAAAATACTTGCATAACATATTACTTGGAATATCAAATTGCATACAAAAAAAATAAAATTGGGTGATTCTGTGAAGAAAGGCCGTTGGAGAGCAATTTAAAATATGCATGTACTGGTGGCGTGTTTAAAGTAGGTTTTTACTTTCAGGACTGGCATGTTGCTACAGTCATGAAAGTTTTTTTCTAAATCTAATTGTTATTGTATGAACTACAGCTATTCGTGGAAATGTGAATCACGTTCTTCTACATGCTAATATTACATCGTACTACAAATGTACAGTCTAGGCCTACATGTACGACATGAATTTGCCCGGTAAGCTAAATATACCCGTACTTCAATTAACTTTTACAGTGAGAGGTTTCAAAGGATGGCTAGAACTACATGCATAAGTGACTTTCAGCACAATATACGACATTTGACGCAGGGGATAAAAGTACTATGCACAATGCTGTATTATTAGACTTGTCAGTAAATGTTAGAAAGGTTAGCTCAATGTTCAATCAGTTTAGATGCTATAATTTTGTTGTAAAACGACATGCGCACAAAATGCATAAACGACAGATTGATGCACATGTGTGCGCAGGCTGCATAAGAAACTGTTCTTTATAGAAAACATTTTCTTATGCAACCTGATTGCTTCAAAGCAAGCTTCTGAACAAGTGTATAAACAATTATAGATTAATTTCAAACAAGTGTATACACAATTATAGATTAATTTCAAACAAGTATACATTGTACCTCAATTCACAATATTGGTTTAATGTCAGTTATTTTGTTATATAACAATGAAATTATCAACTAAAAGTACATGTAGATCTGCTTCATGAAAAATTTGTATTTCGTAGCCTACTATTATCAGTGATATAATTCAAATAGTTGTAAATTTACATCTACAGTATATTATGCACATGTATGTTTATGTCAGTTTCTTTGTAGTAAAAAATCCATACACACAGTGACAGTCGTGCAAATGTACATGTACCTGTACATATATTGTAGGTGTTTACCTAAACATGTATAGTACAGGTGTATGTTTAGCTTCAGTATATTTTTTCTTTTATTATTTCGATTAAACAGGTAGAAATATATACCATACTATTCAAATGAAGATCAATAAGAACTTTCAAATGAGTTGATAGTGAGATTATGCTGCAAACGACATCATTTTGGCGCAATCCCTAACTTGTTCACATAGTAATATTCATCCAATGTTGATAGAAAACAAACAAACCGAGAAGTAAAAAATTGTTTCTACCAATGAAAAATTGTTCGATCACATGTTTGTATCAATAAAAAATTGCCTCAAATTGCCGTACAACGTTTTGTTTGAGCCGTTTAAAGAAACACATGTATTAGAAGCGGAAGATGCTAGCATATTAGCGTCTTACTACCTTTCACTCTCTAATTTGGTGTAATATATAATTTTGGTTGAAATGGGGAGAGTGGATAGCGTGTTAATTAAAGGGAAAGTGCAAATTATAGCACCCCACATACCCTGGTGATTGATAATGCAAATTTAATATTAAATTTTGTTGCGTCTTAGCCAACAACATGCAACCAAATTTTTCGAAAGCTTACAATGTCGGTTTTACAACCTTGAGCAGCACTTGGCAGGATCATCTTTCGTGACACATGAGAAAAACAAGTTAAAACATTATGCAGTGTATAGTGATTTACTTACTAAGTAACTGTAATGACATTGGGATATTTTGAAATTGTTTATATCCATCTAATTGAATATGATGCAGCAACACATTTCAGTATATCCTGTAACCAAATGATGAGCAACCATCAGTCTCCATGCAATACGTAATGGAAAACACTTTTAAACCAAATTCGAAAAGAATCAAGTTCAATATAATTATTGATTACATAGTTTACTGCAGGGGTCTCAAGTTCTCGGATAGGCCGCTGTGCATTATTAGATGAAATAAATTGTTATTGCTGCATATTGCTGATCCTTTAGTTTGCGAGCGCAATATCCAAAATATGCCTAATAAACACCGTTATGTAGTCTTGCATACTTTTTACTGTACAATTTTGTTATATTGAGTTTATGTTTATTATAAAATTGTGATCTACATGGATGTAGGACATCCACAATTTTAGGGTCGTTCATGTTATACGCTTGGTGACACACTGTATTTAAATTCAACTTAATGCAATGCATAGCTAGAATTTTTTTATTTTTATCCCATGACTTGTAGATAGTTGAGATCGATGAAATTGAACAGGCAGATAATCACCGTTGAGTATTACCTATTGGTGTGTAGTATTATTGACAGTAAGCGATGGCTAAATGATGAAAAAATGTCAGCGGTTGGTAAAACCTCTCTATCCAACTGGTGTTGGGGTCAAATAGGACTTCTATTGCTCACTCTAACCATTAGATCATTGGGCTCCACAATACCACTGATGGCAACACACTGTAATTAAGTGAAATTTGCTGGTATCCAATAATAATTTGACCAGGTGGGATTTTCCATACAATAAGATGACATTACGCTTCATTTACACTTATTACATGCTATCTCCCAGTATGTAGGTTCGATCATTATATCAATCACCGTCATGGGGAATTCCAAATCATACACATGGCTATGCATTGTATATAAGTCCAATATAATAATTATCTATAACAATCCACAATTATGGGGCTTTCCATATCAAGCACATGGCTATGCACTGTATGTAAGTTTATTATAATAATTATGTATAACAATTTACAATATTATGGGGCTTTCCATATCATGTGCATGGCTATGCACTGTATATAAGTTAAAAATAATAATTATATATAACAATCCACAGTTATGGGGCTTTCCATATCATGCACATGGCTATGCATTGTATATAAGTTCAATATAATAATTATCTACAACAATTCACAATTATGGGGCTTTCCGTATCATGTACATGGCTATGCACTGTATATAAGTTAAATATAATTATTATGTATAACAATTCACAATATTATGGGGCTTTCCATATCAAGCACATGGCTATGCATTGTATATAAGTTCAATATAATAGTTATGTATAACAATCCACAATATTATGGGGCTTTCCATACCAAGCACATGGCGATGCACTGTATAGAAGTTTAATACAATAATTATCTACAACAATTCACAATTATGGGGCTTTCCGTATCATGTACATGGCTATGCACTGTATATAAGTTTAATATAATAATTATGTATAACAATCCACGGTTATGGGGCTTTTCATATCAAGCACATGGCGATGCACTGTATAGAAGTTTAATACAATAATTATCTACAACAATTCACAATTATGGGGCTTTCCGTATCATGTACATGGCTATGCACTGTATATAAGTTTAATATAATAATTATGTATAACAATCCACGGTTATGGGGCTTTTCATATCAAGCATATGGCTATGCACTGTATATAAAATTTATATAATAATTATCTATAACAATGCACAATTATGGGGCTTTCCATATCATGCACATGGCTATGCACTGTATATAAGTTTAATATAATAATTATGTATAACAATTCACAATTATGGGGCTTTCCGTATCATGTACATGGCTATGCACTGTATATAAGTTAAATATAATTATTATGTATAACAATTCACAATATTATGGGGCTTTCCATATCAAGCACATGGCTATGCATTGTATATAAGTTCAATATAATAATTATGTATAACAATCCACAATATTATGGGGCTTTCCATCCCAAGCACATGGCGATGCACTGTATATAAGTTTAATATAATAATTATGTATAACAATCCACAATTATGGGGCTTTCCACATCAAGCACATGGCTATGCACTGTATATAAGTTTAATACAATTATTATGTATAACAATCCACAGTTATGGGGCTTTCCATATCAAGCATATGGCTATGCACTGTATATAAATTTTATATAATAATTATGTATAACAATCCACAGTTGTGGGGCTTTCCACATCAAGCACATGGCTATGCACTGTATATAAGTTTTATATAATAATTATGTATAACAATCCACAATTATGGGGCTTTCCATACCAAGCACATGGCGATGCACTGTATATAAGTTTAATACAATAATTATCTACAACAATTCACAATTATGGGGCTTTCCGTATCATGTACATGGCTATGCACTGTATATAAGTTTAATATAATAATTATGTATAACAATTCACAATTATGGGGCTTTCCGTATCATGTACATGGCTATGCACTGTATATAAGTTAAATACAATTATTATGTATAACAATCCACAGTTATGGGGCTTTCCATATCAAGCATATGGCTATGCACTGTATATAAATTTTATATAATAATTATGTATAACAATCCACAATTATGGGGCTTTCCATATCAAGCACATGGCTATGCACTGTATATAAGTTTGATACAATTATTATGTATAACAATCCACGGTTATGGGGCTTTTCATATCAAGCATATGGCTATGCACTGTATATAAGTTAAATATAATTATTATGTATAACAATTCACAATATTATGGGGCTTTCCATATCAAGCACATGGCTATGCATTGTATATAAGTTCAATATAATAATTATGTATAACAATCCACAATATTATGGGGCTTTCCATCCCAAGCACATGGCGATGCACTGTATATAAGTTTAATATAATAATTATGTATAACAATCCACAATTATGGGGCTTTCCACATCAAGCACATGGCTATGCACTGTATATAAGTTTAATACAATTATTATGTATAACAATCCACAGTTATGGGGCTTTCCATATCAAGCATATGGCTATGCACTGTATATAAATTTTATATAATAATTATGTATAACAATCCACAGTTGTGGGGCTTTCCACATCAAGCACATGGCTATGCACTGTATATAAGTTTTATATAATAATTATGTATAACAATCCACAATTATGGGGCTTTCCATACCAAGCACATGGCGATGCACTGTATATAAGTTTAATACAATAATTATCTACAACAATTCACAATTATGGGGCTTTCCGTATCATGTACATGGCTATGCACTGTATATAAGTTAAATATAATTATTATGTATAACAATTCACAATATTATGGGGCTTTCCATATCAAGCACATGGCTATGCATTGTATATAAGTTCAATATAATAGTTATGTATAACAATCCACAATATTATGGGGCTTTCCATACCAAGCACATGGCGATGCACTGTATAGAAGTTAAAAATAATAATTATATATAACAATCCACAGTTATGGGGCTTTCCATATCATGCACATGGCTATGCATTGTATATAAGTTCAATATAATAATTATCTACAACAATTCACAATTATGGGGCTTTCCGTATCATGTACATGGCTATGCACTGTATATAAGTTAAATATAATAATTATGTACAACAATCCACAATTATGGGGCTTTCCATATCAAGCACATGGCTATGCACTGTATATAAGTTTAATACAATTATTATGTATAACAATCCACGGTTATGGGGCTTTTCATATCAAGCATATGGCTATGCACTGTATATAAAATTTATATAATAATTATCTATAACAATGCACAATTATGGGGCTTTCCATATCATGCACATGGCTATGCACTGTATATAAGTTTAATATAATAATTATGTATAACAATTCACAATTATGGGGCTTTCCGTATCATGTACATGGCTATGCACTGTATATAAGTTAAATATAATTATTATGTATAACAATTCACAATATTATGGGGCTTTCCATATCAAGCACATGGCTATGCATTGTATATAAGTTCAATATAATAATTATGTATAACAATCCACAATATTATGGGGCTTTCCATCCCAAGCACATGGCGATGCACTGTATATAAGTTTAATATAATAATTATGTATAACAATCCACAATTATGGGGCTTTCCACATCAAGCACATGGCTATGCACTGTATATAAGTTTAATACAATTATTATGTATAACAATCCACAGTTATGGGGCTTTCCATATCAAGCATATGGCTATGCACTGTATATAAATTTTATATAATAATTATGTATAACAATCCACAGTTGTGGGGCTTTCCACATCAAGCACATGGCTATGCACTGTATATAAGTTTTATATAATAATTATGTATACCAATCCACAATTATGGGGCTTTCCATACCAAGCACATGGCGATGCACTGTATATAAGTTTAATACAATAATTATGTATAACAATCCACAATTATGGGGCTTTCCATATCAAGAACATGGCTATGCACTGTATATAAGTTTAATACAATTATCATGTATAACAATCCACGGTTATGGGGCTTTTCATATCAAGCATATGGCTATGCACTGTATATAAAATTTATATAATAATTATCTATAACAATGCACAATTATGGGGCTTTCCATATCATGTACATGGCTATGCACTGTATATAAGTTTTGTATAATAATTATATATAACAATCCACAATTATGGGGCTTTCCATATCAAACACATGGCTATGCACTGTATACAAGTTTTATATAATAATTATGTATAACAATCCACAGTTATGGGGCTTTCCACATGATGCACATAGCTGTGCACTGTATATAAGTTTTATATATTGATTATGCGTAATACTCACGGTTATGGGGCCTTTCATATTATATAATGGTATCACCTATTAAAATCAAGTCAGACGCAATGCTCAGCACAACGTAGCAAGCACTCACCAAATAATTTTGTCATGTTACTCTAGGAGACTAGTAATTATAAGTAGAAGTTAGTAGGTCTTGTGGAGCCCACTGCTGCACTTAATGTGAGTATAAATATTTAATTACATGTAGATATTATATGTATATATTACTGAGATCAACTTCTCCTACAGCAGCATGCAGCCTTTAAACGTGTACTCATGTTTAAAGGCTGTATACTGCTGTAGGAGAAGAACAATAATGATGATGTTATTTGTTGCAACACTTGAAGTCTTATTATACCTAACTGTCCACAACCTAGTATATTATGCGATATATAAACGTGCTAAAGGAAAATCAGATGTTAAGGAAAGTAATAGTCTACTGTAGCAAACAATATCTGCTTTAGAATTCCAGGCCAACTTGAATGAAGCTGAAATTAGATGATTGAGCCTGCCTGGATCCGTTAACATGCCGCATGCTCTACGCAGATAGATGTAAGTTGCCAATACCGCATAAATTTACAAGTGTATATTGATGTTTTGCTTATGCATTTTCTGTGTGTTGGCAAACTTAAGATAAAACTATGATACAAATAATACATCCAGATGCTTTGTGCATGTAGATTATACAAATGTATTACTGATCAGAGAGTGGTTTGATTAATCTAGTAGATAAATGTATAAACTTGATTAATAATTATTATGTTCAAACACACCGTTCAATTATCTATTAACTTTAAAATGTGGTAAAACAGACCAAAGGCAAATCAAATTCCAAACACTGTTTTATAAAAAGTGACCACCCTGCTATCTATTGGATTGTTTAGTTTACATTCCGTTTTACACCTTATACCTTATATATGTATTTACTGTTGATTTTTGTGGTAAGTTTTCTTCATAAACACAGTTGTTTTCATTACGTTTTCAATTAGAACTGATGGTCGTTGCAGCTTGTATCGTTGGAGGGAGCAATTGGATCATTCTGTTTGGCTAAATATTACGAACAAGGCTACTACAGAGCTGAAGTGGTAAATTTTCCTGGCAATCATGGTAAGATATGATCCATCATGAATTTGTTGTGTATATTGGTCATGATTGAAAAAAATCAAACATTACTGTCATGAGCCAACCAATAAGAATTTATCTTGTTAGAATTTTGTTGAAATTTTGAATGGTTAAATGCTGATTCCAGGGAAAATGGTTTCCATATTGGTTTCCATCTGAATGCTACATGTATTAGGAAAATTTGGTACCTTGACAAAAGTTATATTCAACATAGCTTGTGTCAAAGTAGCTTGCAAGTACCTTATTGGTGTTTGGATATCCAGATTTACTGTTATATTTTCAGAGATGGTCAAGTTGGGCTTTTAAAGGAACAGCGGTCTTGTACTTGGAGGTCAAGTCAAAGAACTACACGAGAAGTACTGGATAAGTAAAATATTACAATGCTACATGAGAGTGTGAGGGACAACTGGCAAGCAGACAAGGTGCAATGACCCTATTGAAAAGTTAATTACTGTCTACTTTTGACAGCCAGTCAATTTAGATAATTAGTTCTACATGTAGATCTCAATAACCAAACCACCGATGCCAATTAGTGACTTGTGCTTCAAATCTCGATTTAACTAATTTGAATCTACTAAATAATGTTGTTGTAGTAAGGCTAAATTCTGAGCTTGATCTGTTCTGCATGACTGAAAAACATCAAAAGACGAAATTTTATATAGTTTGAGCCAGTGCAACTTTCAAGTAAAATAATCCTTATTGGCAACTATTCCAATTTTTGCCCTTCAATTTTACGAACCGTCTGCAATAGGATTACTATCATTTGTTTGTCTCTCTAAGCATTGTTTGAGCTTTTCCAGAACCCGGCACAATAAAACAGAATTCCAAGGGCAAATACCTGATGCATGTATGTTATTATACATAGAGATAAGATATTTGTATTTGCATTAGTTTTCTCTATAGTCTTAAGTGTAGTTTGTGAGATGCCACGCATTTCAATGTATATTATTACTTTCATAAACTTGTATTTTAAAGAGTTTATAACTTCTTTTTTATTTCGGTATAAACTTGTTCTAAGTGCATTGAACTACTACATGTATATTTTCCCACTGCTTACAAAAGTTTTATTATTTTAAAATAGCATGAAGATCAGACGAATGGAGTTCCATTCCTGAAGGCTGGTGATGATGAAGTTGCCCATATTTGGAAATATTCTTGGAAGCAGATTTTTTACCAAGTAAGTGAAAGGTGATGTTTATAATAGGTGCATAGGAGTATAATATATACCGATATTATTATGATTAACTAGTTAGAATCTAGATATACATTGTGTCTAGTTAATCATAATAATATTGGTGTATATTATGCACCTATTATTTGATGGAAACCCTGTGACTCTAGCCCCAAATCTGTCCTCCGTTTCTTAAATTTTATGAAACTTTTCCTATTTCTTATAAAAATAACTACTGCTTCATTCATTTCTGTCTTCAGCCATTCTATGGCCTCTCCTTCTGCCTCTGTGCCTTCTTTTATTATATTGAAATGCTTTTTCCCAGTCTACTCCTGTTTGTTCTTCCTGGCTTTGCCAATTCAAGCATATTCTCTCATAAATAGTGATTCTCTTTCCTCACACATGATCCGACCTAGTATCGCCTCTCATATTCACTTTTCATGACATATTTTAAATGTGAGCCAGTCCTCTTATTCTTTCATTTCAGGTTTTTTTCTAATCGTGTTACTTTCAGTGCGTCCTCATTTCTGTTGTTTCCAACTCCTCTACTTGCCTCATGGTGGTTGCTAGTGTTCTAACCCATACATCATAGATGGTCTCACAGCAACTTGGTAAATCTTTCCCTTGAGTTTCGATGCTATTCTTCTTTCTCACAATACTCCTGAAACTTTCTTCCATGATTTCCACTAGGCTGACTCTTTGTTTTTATTCTTCTATTAAAGTTTTCATCACTTTGTTTTAGACAACCCAGGTATTTGACATTTTCTACTTTAGGCAACTCCACTCCTTCCAGCAACATTTTTTCTGGGTCTCTTTTGTCTTTGAAGCACATACTGGCCTGATTCTGTATATATACTCATACCTTTCTTTAGTTATCCTCTTCAATTCCCAGTGTCACTAAGTACATCTTCTCCGGTTTTCTCACACAGCCCTACTTCATAAGCGAACAACATTGTTCACAGTGCTTCTTTGATCGGTTGTTCAGTAAGGGTACTCATGCGAATGAAAAGAGAATCAATGCTGATCCATGATGTACATTGTAAACCACTCCCAAAAAGAAAGAAACCATTTTTCCTATAACTTTTCTAATTGCTGTAACACTGTTCTTACACATATACTGCTCTTCTCTCACATGAGGCTGCTGCATCTTAGTCGATCTTGTGCAATGACGTAATCTACATTACATTTGTATTTCTTGCAAACCAAGGTTCCGCCGACCATTCCCTGGCATGAAGCCAAGCTACTGGTCGTTGACAATAACACTTTGCACCATCCTTTCATCAAGCACCCTTTCTCATATTCTTCTTGTGTGACTAGATAGCTTGATACCCAGATAGTTTTCACACTCTGGTTTACCTCTTCGCTCTTATTAATTAAGACCAACACACTTTGTTGCCACTTTTCTAGCATGGTCTCACTTCTTAAGATTTTATTAGAAAGCTCCGTCAAAAGCTGCTCTCCTTCCAGGACCAACCAGGCCCGGTAAGATGTGTTCAGGTCCTACCTTTTTTCAAGATTGCAGTTTACTCAGTAAATAATTCTCTTGCTCATATTCTTCTTTCTTTTGGCTTTTCCTATTCAGGGTCACCACAACAGATGATTCCCCCCATTTAATTCTGTTATTAGCCTCGTTTTCCGTAACACCTGTTGTTTCCTAATCTTCCATGTCGAGCAATCTTCTCTTATGTCTTTTCTTCTCTTTCTTCTTACTCCTGGTAGTTCCATGTCCAATACTCCCCCCTTCACAGATAATTTCCATCTCTCCGTAGCAAATCTTCATATTATAATCTCAATTTCCTCTCTCTGGCTTTGCTTCCCAGTCGTACTACATTCTGTACCTTTGCTATACCCCGAATGGACTCATTCCTAATCCTATTAACTTCTGTCACCCCAATACAAACCTAAGCATGCGTAATCCCGACGTCTGGATCTCAGCCTCCTGCCTCTTGGTCAGAGTCGCAGTCTCCATATCGTATATGATTGTTAGTCAAACTGCTGTGTTATAGGTTCTCTTCGGGTTCCCTTTACCATTGCTGACTGCTTTTTATCGCATAATATGCCTGATACTTTCTTCCATCAACACCAGCCAACTTTTATTCTCTTTTATTACCTCTCCACATTCCTCATTCTCTTGTACTGTTCAAGACTCATGATATCTAAACTCTCACTTTTCTCAACTCACCCCCCTGTATTCTTATTGTGCCTCCACCTAAATCTCCATTGAAACACGAATTCTGTTTTGGCTCTGCTTACTCATTCCCCTCCTCCCCAGTGTAAAGACCATGTTCCGGGGGCTCCTCTCTTACCTCATTGGCTAGCCTATTCATCGATATTGCAAATAAGCATGGACTTAGCGTCAAGCCTTGGTCTAGACTCACTTTCATGTTGAAGCATTCCGTCATACCCACTGCACTCCTTACCGATGCCATACCTCCCTTGTGCATATCCCGTATCACTATCACTATGCATCTCCAGCACACCAGATGATCGTAAACAGCGCCACATCTATTCACCTGGTACTCCGTCGTATGACTTTTCTAAACCCACAAAACATGGAGTTCACTTTGTCTTTCTCTGTACTTCTCCATTACGATCCTTCAAACAAATATAGCATCTATTGTACTTCTTCCTTGCGTGAAGCCATACTGAGGTTAGGTAATCTCCACTAGTTCTCTCAACCTACTCTCCACAACCTTCTCTCACAATTTCATAGTGTGGCTCAACAACTTAAATACCTCTGCAATCCCCACAGCTCTGTACACCTCCTTTGTTTTAAAAAAATTGAGACTAGCACTTTTCTCCACTCTTCTCCACTCTTTTCCACTCTTCTCCACTCTTCTCCACTCTACTACTCTTGCTCATATACATCAAGTAGTCATATTAAAGGGATTTCCTGTGATTTGGTAGTTGTGTTGGTGCTTTTAAAAAATTTCGCTCTGTGATCTGTGTGCTTATCATTTATTGCAATAAAACACACATCCTTGCGGCTGCATCTGTGTATTTTGTAACTGAGTGTCATTGAACAGCTACAACCATTTGTACACTACTCATACCCGATATACATGTACATGTGTCATGAATTTCAGTTACAGAACGCCTATGGACGCAGGAAAAGCGCAAAGCTCTATTGGAGCTATGGACACCATGTCAGAAAATAAGGGAAAAAAGAAATTAGATAAATTAAACAAACGTGATTAGAAGAAGCGAAAGACGTAACATAATGGCCTATCGGACAATTCTTTCCGAAGAAGCGCATGTAAGTTTATCAATGTGTTGTGTGTGAAAAGGGTCAATTTTATGCTTGCAAAAAACTAGAATGTGTTGATTGTGGTGACTAGTACTGTGAAGAGTATAGATTAAGAACCTATAAAGTATGGGGGAATAACAATTTTTCATCTATTCTTCTGTTGAAACCAAGCTTATCGTAGAATCTACAGTGCACCTTATAATTTTCCGTTACATTGAGATGTGCTGTTGCTGGCTCAAGCAATTTAATCATCATACTTTGATTATATTGCACCTAAATGTACATGTGGATCAGTAATATCTATCTAGCTACAATGTACCTATGCATCTAGACAATTTATTTGTGTACATGTATGTGTACATGCACATGTACAGTGTGGTTCCTCATAACTTCTGATTATTTTAGGCTGAATGGAAACTGGTGGATGCTGTAACTGACCTCATGACTGGATTATATTGTTAAGTGAATTATTTTTTATTCTATTTGTGAATGCAGTTATATGGTTCAAGTAATACTGTAATAGTGTATTTCATTTCTAATTAATTTTGCTGTCTCTATAACTTCTTTTTTATTTTTTGCACATAGATTGTGTGGTCCTTCAAAACAAAGTAGTTCAAACAATAGTTTTGTGCTAGATATTACAATTGTTTAAACGTGTTTGACTCAAAATATAACAGGTTATAATAAAATCAATTTGTGGTGTTTTATTACAATGATGGGGGATACATGTACGTAAAAAAATACAGTTTATCTAGCAAATTACAACAAAGAAATTGTATAACAAAGTATCACTAAACTAGGCACACCTTATTCAAAATAAAATATCTTGGAAGATAAATTTAAGGATCATGTTGTAGCAGCCCCCCTGGTTGAGCTTTGAATTCACTGATGCTGTTTGTTTAGCGTTACGTTTTTATTTCTGTATAATAATAGCCTTAGCACCTTAGCACCGTGAAACTAAAATAATGAGGAATAACATTTAAGCATAGTTATGTAGCTAATATAGAGTATGTATAGTTGATTAAGAAATGTTAGAAGTAAAATATACATGCTAGTTATAAATGAAACTGCAAGAAATTAAGCACACAAAACATTATTTCCAATAATATTTAATAATATGGAGCTAAATAAATACCTTGATAACACCATCCAGGAGAGTGTTAGTATTAGAGTATACTTGCTGTAACTTGTATAATAGAAATTATAATATGTGTATATAGGATGTTCTAAAGCCTACATTATTACGGCTAGGCTTCTAAACTCAAAATGCCTAATGGTAAAATATCTCAGATAAATGAAAAATAAGAAAAATGATTCACTTGATAGCTGTTGTAACAGTAAATCATACGTGGCAGCGGATCTTTGTCTTGCAATAATGTTGCAAGTACATGTAGGAGGAAACAGGATAAAGAATGGGCTTGGGTGGATGAATCAAGCAGCCATTGCATAGCAGTAAACAACTTACTGAAATTTTAAATCTAATGTATATTTCTAACAAAGACTTCACACTCCCACCTAAAATTTCACAAATCTAACAAGGTTTACAACACTATTCATTTTCTAGCAATCGACTTTGTCGACATTGTCAATCAGTATAACAAGTTTTGAAACTGGTCGAGTAAGATAATTTTCAGAATTTCTAGGCTGTTTTGTATTACCCAGCAATAGTTTGACTGAGCGGATGCGATTATCGGCTGATTTTATACATTTAGCAACTTTCGCCATTTTCCAGTTTTGCCGCGGTACATTAGTCTCCTGAATGAGCACTATTGCCCCTTGTTTGATGTCGGGTAAATCTTTTATCCATTTTTGTCGCGATTGCAAATTAGCTAGATACTCAGTTTTCCAGCGTTTCCAGAACACGTTGGCTAAGTGCTGCACCGCTCTCCAGCGCTTCCGAGAGTATACATCAGCTTCTTCAAAGGTGTGTGGTGGTGGTAAGACCACATCGGACTTCATGGTCAGCAACATGTTTGGAGTTAAGGGAACTTGCTCTTCGCTGACTGCTGATAGAGGCCTTGAGTTGATAATTGACAAGACCTCGTAGAATAGGGTCCGAAGCCCACTTGTGTCCAACCTTCCAGGATGCGATTTCGCAATCCCCATTAGCACGTTTCTAGCAATTCTGATCATTCGCTCCCACACACCTCCCATATGACTGGCATTGGGAGGATTCAGTTTAAATTCGAGTTCCCCCTTCCTTGACAGTTCAGAGATAGCTCCAACAAAGTTGGTGCCTTGATCACATCTAACCTCTGCTATTGGACCTCTGATAGAGACCACATTCCTGAAGCCATTGATGAATGAGGTTGTACTCATGTCATCAAGAACCTCTATATGAACTGCGCGGCTGGCTAAGCAGGTCACTATAAGGCCATATCTCTTAATCTCAGATCTCCTTTCTTTAACTACAAAAGGGCCAAAGCAATCGAGTCCCACACACGTAAATGGAGGGCTAGGGGTGGTGCGTGAATCAGGTAGCTGCGACATTTGTGGGATACTTGGGCTAGCTCTGATTTTTCTGCATGTCACACATTTGTGGATCAGAGATGAGATTGCAGATTGACCATTTACAATCCAGTAGCCTGCGCTACGTATCTTTGCTAATGTTGTTGTTCGACCTTGATGGGCAGCAGCTTCATGGTAGTGACGTGTTAGGAGCACCGTGGTGTGGCTGTTACGTGGTAGTATGATAGGATGTCTCTCTGCATATGTGAGAGAGCTCTCACCCAACCTTCCACCTACCCTCATAAGGCCACTGTCATCTATGAAGGGATCCAGATTATATATTGAGCTGCCTTTAGTTAGTTGGTTACCATTTGAAAGAGTCTTTAACTCTGGAAAGTTTTCTTCTTGGATAGATTTGATTATTAGGCTCACTATCAAGTCGTGTTTGGCGGTTGGACTGGATTGTTTATTTTTGAGTGCATGAAGTTTATTGACAAGGGCACCAATCGCTTTCAATGCAGTTTTCCAGCTGGAAAAGCGTTCTAAGCGCTGGCTTAGGCTGAATGGCGGTTTTTGGCTTGTTGCTGATAGAGCTTTGACTTCCAGGTCATCGACTCTTACCTGTGGTGTCGGTTGCTCTGGCATCATAATTGGCTCACACAAAAGAAAATCTGGCCCTGTGAACCAATTCGAGTTGATTAACTGGTTTATCGTCATGCCTCTAGAGGCGTGATCAGCGGGATTGACAGATGTTGGGATATAGAACCAGTTTTCAGGGTCGCAGTTGTCCCTTACTTGCTGTATCCTATTTGTGACATAGACATGGAATTTCTTTGTTTTGTTTTTCAAGTATCCAAGAACTACTTGAGAATCTGTCCAAAATGTTTCTGTTACTTTCACTCCAATTTCAGCTCTGATAAGGCTGGACAGCTTAGATGACACAACGGCTGCTTGCAGTTCGAGACGTGGAATGGTAATTGCCTTGAGCGGGGCCACCCTGGCTTTACTCATTAACAATGAGCAGTGAACTTTGTCTTCAGCGTTGACGAGTCTCAGGTAACTAACTCCTCCGTAGCCAGAGGTGCTGGCATCTGAGAAGTGGTGTAGTTCGGCTCTGGTGATGGCGCCAAATCCAGGTGGTTTGTAACAACGTGAGATGTTTATATTGATGAGGTCAGGTAGCGATGATTCCCAGCTCTCCCACCGTGACAGCAGCTCTCCAGTAAGAGGATCGTCCCAAGATGTTGCAACCCGGCACATGTCCTGCAAAATATTCTTTCCCTGCAAAATGAATGGAGATAGGAATCCAAGTGGGTCATAAATTGAGGCAATGGTAGAAAGAATGCCCCGCCGGGTGTGAGGGCTCTCCTTTGGAGTAAAGCTAAACTGGAAGCTATCCGATTTTAGTGACCAGAGAAGTCCTAGTGTGCGTTCCATTGGCTGAGAAACATCATCTGGTGATAGAGACTGGATATCTTGGATGTTCCTTTCTGATTCTGGCAAGAATTGGAGAAATTCAGGTGAATTGGAGGCAAACTTATGTAGACGGAGGTTTCCTTCCCTGCAAATTGAAATAGCGTCACTGATCAGTGTTTTTGCGGCGTCAGCATTGGGAAAGCTTATTAGTCCGTCATCAACATAGAAATTATCTCTGATGAATGCTTTAGATGATGAGTTACTGTTGTTACTTGTCTCACACAGAGTGCGAAGGCCAAAGGTCGTACATGCAGGAGATGAAGTGGCGCCAAAGATATGCACCTTCATGCGGTAACTAACAATTTCGTCTTGGTCATTAAACCAGAGAAACCTGAGAAAGTCTCTGTGCTCTGGAATGACACGGAATTGATGGAACATTCTGGCAATGTCACAGGTCACTCCTATCTGCTCCTTTCGGAATCGCATCAGGATCCCAACTAGGCTGTTGAGTTGGTCTGGCCCTTGAAGAAGGTAGTCGTTCAGGCACATACCTCCCACCTTGGCAGCACCATCAAATACTACCCGAATTTTGTTCGGTTTCTTTGGGTGGTACACACCAAAGTGAGGTATGTACCAAGATTTTGGATTGTCCTGCTCATCCTTTGGTACTAATTCAGCATCACCCTGTGCTATTATCTCATTCATAAATTGGCGGTAGTGGTCCGAAAAGGCGGAGTCAGTGAGCTTCTTTTGGAGTAGCTTAAAGCGCCGAGCTGCAATTTGCTTCGAGTTATTAGTTTGAGGTTTATGTTTAAAGGGCAGTGGCATTGTCATGTAGCCATCTTCATCCTTATAGATTTGTTCTTTCATTAATTTCAAAAATTCGACATCGTCTATAGAAAGAGTGTTTGTTTCGTCACTGTTGGACGCTTTGAAGTCAGAGCTAAGAATGCTGATCAGCTGTGCTACTTGTTCATTATGTGTGTCAGGTTTTACAAGGAAGTCAATTTTTGATCTGTCAACTGTAGGAGTCTGCAGTATGTTAGCAGTTACTCTTATTTGGTTTGTAGCTATCTGTGGAGGTGTTGAATCACCCATTAGAGCCCAACCTAAGTCTGTCAATTTGGCAAAGGGTTCATCATCACTGCCGACAATATAGTCTCTTGGAATATATGCTTGTGTCAGGTTGCCACCTATAAGAAGACCTACATCTATGTCCTCTCGTAGTGGCATGAGCTTGTTGGAAAGGTGACGTAAGTGAGGCCACTTTCGTACAGAATCTGGTGTCGGGATGTGGTCCCGGTTGAGGGGGATTTTTGTTTGTGCATACACATTTGGTAAGTTTAGGTACTTGTGGTGGTTGTATCCACGTACTTGTAGTCCGAAGACCTCAGCCCTGCTCACTGTATCACCATCAACATTGCTCAGTGTGCTCATGTTCAAATCAGAGTTTTTGACATCACTTGTGTTAAGTTTTGCTAGTGTGCTATTTGTGATGAAACTATTGTCAGCTCCAGAATCTATTAGTGCATAAACAAGTACTTCATTATTTGGATCAGATTTGGAAGATACAAAAACTGGTACGGTCCATGACATGATCTGTGAACTCCTACATGTATCTGCATTGTTTGTATTAGCGACTTGAACTAGTTGTGGTGTTGTTGGTTTGCTTCCAGCA
The DNA here is from genome assembly GCA_935421135.1 of Bugulina stolonifera. Lineage (NCBI taxonomy): Eukaryota > Metazoa > Bryozoa > Gymnolaemata > Cheilostomatida > Bugulidae > Bugulina > Bugulina stolonifera. Next base: position 8,764,033 of record OW285189.1, read on the forward strand.
CTTTTTTCGCCTGCATTTGGTGCTGCATTCTGATCAGTTGGTTTTGTTTTAGAAGACTTGTTGGTTTCATTGTAATTGGAAGGCTTTCCATTTTGCTGCTTATCATTTTGACTTTCAGCATGTTCCTTGCGCCTAGACATTACAAAGTCATGTGACACAGTTGGGTGATTTTGGCTGCAATTGTTTTTACGGCACTTGGCAGGGTTTTTGCAATCTTTTGACATATGGTTTGGTTTCAGGCAAGAAAAGCACAACGAATTGTTTTTCATGAACTCAACCTGTTTCTCATGACTCAACTTAGCTAGATCATTGCAGTTGGATGTTCTGTGATTAGACATGTTACATTTGAGGCATACACTGGGTTTTGATTCTGCATTTCTGACATGTGCTTTCCTTTCTGGCTTTTTAAAATTATCTGACTTCATCTGCTTATTAGGTTTTTCACTTAGACTCATATTGTGCAAAGTTTGTGTCAAAGAATTGTTCATTGTGTCAGATTCATCCGTTAGAAATTCAATGAAGTCCCTGAGAGGGGGAAACTTCCCATGTTTCTTCTCTAGTTTTGTGGCCTTTGAAGACCACTTCAGTGCTATAGCATATGGCAGCTTAAGAATGAGGTTCTTGTTGGCGGCCTTAGAGTCAAGGCTAAGGTCACCAGAGTCATATGCTGCACAAGACTCGAGAAAATCAACAAACCTTTCTAGTTGCTCTCCGTCATTTGACTTAATCTTTGGCCAGTCTTCCAACTTCTTCTCAAAGGCTTCTGTTATAACCTCAGGCTTACCATATCTTTTGTCTAGTTTCCTCCATGCATCTCGGTAAGCGTCTGCAGTCTTTACCCGACAATAACCATTGATAGCATCCATTGCCTTACCCCCAACATATTGTTGAAGCTTAAGCCACTTCTGCCCTGGGGTGCATTGACTCATGTCAAAGGCCTCTTCAAAGGTAGTCTTCCAATCAGCATATTTGAGCGGGTCACCATAAAATACTGGTGGCTCTCCGGGCCTCTGCCGCACCGTATTAATGGCTTCAGCCAGGTGCTTGGCAAAATCAGGGTGGGTGCTTACAATGGAAGTCGGTGACTGATCCAGTATCGGGTTCCTGTGTATTTCTACCGGCGGTCGACGCATAGGTGTGGTTGGCAGCCCTAAATGTTCAGAATGGTGAGAGTATGATGACTGTCTAATACCCGAATTTCGTACTGAAGGAGGCCGCATGAGTGATACAGCATCACCACGCAGTTCCTCCTCCTCTGCTATTGCTTCAGCAAAAATCTTTTGCTTTTGCACTTCAGCTCGTAGCTCAGCTTGGAGCTTAGCCTGTGTCATCAGGCTTTTGTTTTTCTGAACTTGAGACTGAAGTTTAAGACTCTCTTCTTCTAGTTGTGCAGATGCTATCTCTGCCTCTAGTATTGCTTGTTTGTTGGCAGCTGCAGCTTCGGCTTCTGCTCGCAGCCTTCTCAATGATTGGCTGTGGTTGCTCGAGTTACGGGAGGATAATGATTTATGATTTGAGCTGTGATTAGAACGTTGACTGCGAACGCTACGTTGACTGCGAGCGCTGGCACAACCAGGTTTCTCTGCCGCTTTATCTGGGTGTTGACTCGGTATCTCAATACTAGGGCCATCGTTAGAATGATGCTTGGGCTTAGCGCTAAGGTCACCCATTCTATCAGAAACATTTTCGCTTAATTCCCGATTATCTGCAGAAACTCTGTCTACCTCTTTGCGCAAAGTTGGACTAACTTCCAAGTCGCCATTTGCAGTTTTGAACTTTTCATATAACTGTATAACATGGGTTAAACCAACACTTAACTCATTATCCATACTAGCAAGGCGCTCATAATGCAGTTGCACATCTCTATCGCTTAATTCCTCGAGGAAGGAAGCATGTATTACGCTTAAGGCTTCTATCGCTTGTTGCAAATCAGATAATATGGGTAGATTTTGAATTCTGAGAGAAGATCTAGTATTTGGTTCGGTATGCTGTGTCGTAGTATAGACTGGTTTACTGGCCGCCAAATCTATCGTGCTCTGCTCTGCTGTTTCACTACGCGCTGTTCCATCACGCGCTGTTCCATCACGCGCTGTTCCATCACGCGCTGTTCCACTATGCGCTGTTTCACTATGCGCTGTTTCACTATGCACAGACTCTACCATTGCTGTGTAGTGGTTAAAACAGTCTTTTTACAAAGGGTATACAACTCTTAATTGAAATATGTTACACAGTATAGGAGTGGTATTGTGAAATCTCTGCCCTTGGTTATACAGCAGGAAATTATTTTGCTATGTCAACACTATTGTTGTAGTAGAGAAGTGTTTACTGCTATACTGGCTTGCTTGGGCAATAGGTCACACACCAATAACTTGGGTTGTTTACAGACAACTAGGAGGTAGTGCCAACGCACCAGTGGTTTGATCTACTCAAACAAAGGTCGAAGGTCAGCTTTGATAAATAGCTGTCGATGATTAATTAAATGATTAATTACTGCTCAATGGGACATAGATTCACTGTTGCCACTGTATGATTTTACTGTCACAACCAATGATAGAAAATATACAAACTTGTACATGCACTATGCAAAAATAGGGGCTATGTAGCAAAATTCCTAATAGAATTGTTATAACCAAAATTATACCTCTTTACTGTTCAGTAGAAACAGAATATTACTGCTCTATATAAAAAGAGAAAGTAGCTCTACTATGCTTCACTAACAAGCAGCTGAAAGTTAGTGATCAAGAAGTTAGTTTAGTAGATTTTGTGATCATAGACATGCAGTTACTAAGAGTTCAACCACACAACTTATCTGTCCTGAAGATTTGTCGCTCTGGCTCTGGCTCCGGTCCTGGCTCAATACAGACTTTACTGCGGCTCCGACTCCGGCTCTTGGCTCTGTTGACACTTTCTTGCTGTCGACGTATAGTTGAGGGAGTTCTTGTATGCTGGCACGTTAGCAGATTCACTTGGGGAATTTAGTTTGTTAAGGTAGTTCTTTGTTGATTGGGAAGCTTGACATCAGGGTATTTGATGTAGTGTGTTTGGAACTTGTTTTAGTTATTTGTAGATATCCGAGTTTCATACGTACAGGTAGATAATGTACATGTACAGGTTTCACTTACTACGAAGGATTGTTTTGAGTTTCCCTTGCGGCGAGTAAATGTCACAAGTTTCACTGTAGCAGCCCCCCTGGTTGAGCTTTGAATTCACTGATGCTGTTTGTTTAGCGTTACGTTTTTATTTCTGTATAATAATAGCCTTAGCACCTTAGCACCGTGAAACTAAAATAATGAGGAATAACATTTAAGCATAGTTATGTAGCTAATATAGAGTATGTATAGTTGATTAAGAAATGTTAGAAGTAAAATATACATGCTAGTTATAAATGAAACTGCAAGAAATTAAGCACACAAAACATTATTTCCAATAATATTTAATAATATGGAGCTAAATAAATACCTTGATAACACCATCCAGGAGAGTGTTAGTATTAGAGTATACTTGCTGTAACTTGTATAATAGAAATTATAATATGTGTATATAGGATGTTCTAAAGCCTACATTATTACGGCTAGGCTTCTAAACTCAAAATGCCTAATGGTAAAATATCTCAGATAAATGAAAAATAAGAAAAATGATTCACTTGATAGCTGTTGTAACAGTAAATCATACGTGGCAGCGGATCTTTGTCTTGCAATAATGTTGCAAGTACATGTAGGAGGAAACAGGATAAAGAATGGGCTTGGGTGGATGAATCAAGCAGCCATTGCATAGCAGTAAACAACTTACTGAAATTTTAAATCTAATGTATATTTCTAACAAAGACTTCACACATGTTGTAAAGTAGCTTTCTTTGACATGCTCATATCACACTCATAAAAAACACAATACTTTGGTTATAAGGAGAATAAAAACAAATATAGCTATTACACAATTCTCTGCTATAGTAGCTAGGTTGTGCACATCAAAAAGGATACTGGAAAAAAATGTTTATCCATTGTACCTGTACATGTGTTAAACTAATTGGGAAGAGTATCCAACCAAATTTCCACTACCAAGTAAGGGCATCTCAATTTGGCCTTGGTTGATTCTTTCTTGCGTTTCTAAGCGAGATAATTATAATTGATAATCTGAGGCCATAATATGGCAAGCCAATCTGAATGAAAGTGAAATAATTTACATTAGGTGTCTTCGCGACGGTGGGTCGATGGGGTCGCAAAAAAGCAAGGAGATGAGCCATGATTGTCAATTTAACTCATTCCACCTAATCCTCGAAAATTGAGCGTTTCAATAAAAAATATAAATTACTTTATAAGGAACCCAATTATTGCATGATGTAATTGGTGGCAAAAGTACATTATATTAAAATTTCAAGTTGTCTGCTCTTTGAAGTTTCTTTTTGTGTAAAGATTTCACAAGTAATGGGGCTTATTATATATAATATATATAATATATAATGAACCCACAAGTTAGGAATATACGATACCACTTAACTCAGGAATTCATAAAAGCCCCATAATCAAGTAGTTGTATGTATATATATATATATATACATATATATGCCATATACATGTACATTGTACATTATATAAACATGTATATAAGATTCATTGCAACGTAAGTACATGTATTATATATGTGATTACATAACATGTATCCTGCATTATATAAATACACAAGTATAATACATTTCACACATATGAGAATCGATGGGCTAATGCTAGATGTAGTGCCAGTCCATCAGCCTCACCAACTAATAAAATGTATGATGAATGTTACTCCTTGGTTACACTAAAGCAATATCTACAACTATGGAGTTGTCTTTTCATAAAAAGGAAAGACGATTTCAAATTAGCATTTCGACTCACATGGTACAAGAAACCTGAAATGGTAAACTGGGATTATTACTAGTTAGTTTGTTTTATAATGCACCACTTTGGAGTCACACTGTATGACATGTAAAAATCTGCAACCATGCAATGATTCCTGCTTTTTACGTACTTTAGAAAAGCAGTTTCTACATAAAACATTAGTATTAATACTGCCAACAAATTTCCCCCTAGACTGGCCGCTTGGAGGAAATTACATCATTAATTTAGAGTCATCTACCCTTCAGTATGGAACAAGTCATCTCAAAGACTGTCTAAACATTATTGATTGTCTTTGATGTTTATCCGGCTGCTGATTCGCTGAAAACAGAGACAATTTGAGGGAAAGACAACCCCACTTGCATGATAAATTATCTACAAAGACCATTTATAGTGTACAAAGACATATTATACATTGTATAATATAACATTGTACTCTCTTGAATTTTAATATTTTACTCCACACACAAGGCCAGGTAACTCTGATGTGCCAGAACTGGCGATGCATGGCTTTTATTGAGCGGGTAGACATGGTAAAGTTTCTATGTGCTATGAAACTAACAGAACACTGTTCCATATGATATGTTGGTGATCATGTGTGGAATTGTCTTTCCTTGCATTTGCCTTGCTTATTAGAACTGTTCTCTCTATGTCACTTGTTGTTTTATGTGTGCAATACTGAGCCAACTCTAGAATGTTCTAGTTCCAAGTCCCAGCACTTTCAGGTACACAATACTTAGCCTATAAGTTATACAAGTACAATTATACTGTATAATTCTACAACCACTTACTGTGTTTATTTTTGTAAACAAGCTTCCATGACCTGTAACCAGTATCTATCCAAGAATATGCCAAATAATTGGTTTCCCCTGCCATGAACAGCTGCCAACCAATCGGTGAAATTAAACGTTAGGTGGACTTAATATGACATGTGGATTATTTATTTTTATCAGCTTGTTTTTCAACGTCCTGCGCTCCTCAAATTTGATTTGGCAAAATTCCAGCTGAATCGCTGTTCACACAGGTATCAGCATTAGACTGTGGGCAGTGCTATATTTCTTAACGCCCACGGCTTATGTGCATAGTGCTAAAACAGGTTTCAGTGCTAGATAGGATTTTTTATTCCACTCAGAGTGGAGATACTAGAAACCATGGAGTAATAACTCCAAAAATGTTTATTGCAACATTATTATGGTTACTGATAAAATGTGTTTGCCAAGTGTGCTAAAGTTGGCTACAGCTATCAAGGATCTTCTTAATTTTATTCTGTTAATGAAGGGTGTGTTTTTTAATTCTTTTTCAATTGTCCAAGTAACTTGGGCCATACCATAGGATATATTCCCAAAGGATACCGAAGAATAAAGGTTGGGCAACTCCCTCCATCTTTAATTATGACATAAAATCAATGAGCTGTTGGGAGGGACAAATTAACTGGCCAGTCAGGAAATGGATCATTAGTAGTAGTAGAACAGAGGGAATAAAATTACATAATGCCTCTAAATGACTTTCATCTGTATAAATTGGGTCTAATTTGCTTCATTGTTCAATGACAATTAGTGGTTAACAAGTTTGTTATTTGTTTTCATTTAAAGTATTTTTCCTCACTAACTGCAATAACCAAGAAAGCAGAGAGAATCACAAATGAATGGGCTGGGATACTCAAATAGTGGAACAGGAGACAGTGTCTCCCCCCCCCCCCCCCAGTTCAGACCACAGACATAATCCAGCTATAACTAGGGATCTAGTAGATTTTATACACATGATCAATTGACTACGGAAGCACATACTGGGATGATTTTAGGTGTCAGTAAAGTTAAATGACCGATTTGGAGAGCAATTGTTAGCTAGCAGGGATAGATTTGAATATGTAGGGTTCTGTTTAGGGGCATATAAAAGGGGCGTTCTAGACGCAATTACATGTCTTTACTTCCACTATCTCCGGTGTGAACCAGCGTAGGTGCCTTATGCAACCACAGCTAAAAAAATAAATAACACTAAACCGGTGTTGATAATCTTTATCAGCAGTTAATTCACCATGTTTAGTATGACATATTTATTTATATCTTATTAATCGCAAAATAAGTGATCCAAAGTTTACAGATTAGGTCAATAACTGCTCCGCATCCGTATTTACAAAACACATTGAATATGGAAGTGATGAGTTCACCTTAATATACTGTGAATCACTTATCGAAAGTATATGTAAGTGTAATGTAAACGACAATACAAGTTTCTGATGCAAAAGACTTACTACTACAACTAAACCCCTGAGATGGATACTGCTACATATATTTTCTCTTGATCTAAATGTTCTACAACGAACCAAGGAGACCGCGGCTCACTTTCAATAAAAGAAGTTAAATGCCATTCTCGGTCACCTCAAAGTGGACTGACGAATGACCCTTCTTGGTACTACCTAGTTTTACTCAAATATTACTCAAATAAGCACCTGTAACAGCGTACAGGGAAATCAGCTTCATATAAAAAATGCTGAGCCACTGATGATGCCAAAAAACTGCCTGTTATTATTAGTCATACTCCAGATTTTGAAACTCTGCTCCCACTTTGATGACAGTTCCCTATTTCCTCCAGATTTTTACTAAATTTATGGCTTCTAGCATAAAAACTAAGTAATTCAATTAATATAATCCCCAATGTGTAACTTGTTGGTGTTTCATAACACCATTTACTACAGAACCTCATTCAAAACTCTACGTATGCAGTGCAAGATGGGATATTCCAGTGCCTCATGGATCAGGATGTCAGAAAACAAATTTTTGTGCCGATGAGCTAGGAATGGTTTCCTTTGATCAACCAAACCCCCAGGTCAATAGCCCTTTCGGCCTAGGCTGATCAGCCATGTTGCAATTTTTATTTGTGAACCAGGCCAGTCCAAGAGGTCGCAAAGACACTATAGCATATGTACCTACAACATGTGAGGACACACAGGCTAGCTTCTCGACTAAAACCAACACCAACAGTACACCATAGGTACTACACTGGCACGTAACCCAGCCTAGTGAGATGTCTGAAAGGATATTCCTCTATGCATGATTTAAGAAGCACAAAAGATTTAAACCTTACGACAACTGTGTAAATTGCGACATGACAGTAATCCCAACGCTGTCATGCCTTATAGAGTTATAATAGAGTAGCATTATGATAATTGTTTATAACTGTATTAATTAGCTTATCTCTGTTATTATCAAAGGGATTACTGCTTTGTCATTGACGGCTATTGTACAATCATTCAGTGTCATGTGCTATGGTTCCACGTGGGTGAAACGCCATCCTTCTCAACTTCGCAATTTCCCGTTAAGAAAGTGTAAACAACATATTCTTGCAAAAACAACTTAGTATGTTAAATGTTGGTAGCCAATGCTGTTATTCTCCTAACACACATGGAAAATGCTAAATATAGATTTGTAATGAGACGTAAGACGCTAATTGTGCATGTTGGTGTATTGGGCAATCACGTAAAGTATTCGCATGTCAATTGGATAATTTGAGAGCAGAAGACTTCTCTCGGATTGTTTACGCTGTCACAGCAGTAAAATAATGTAAATCCCTGCAGATTTTCTAACCTGCACGAAGACTCCTGCAAAAGAAGTTAGGGGGCGTAGAAGTGGAAAAATTGGGGATAATGTTTGTTCTTTTTCAAAACTGAAACAGGAGAAGATGTCTTCTCTAGATTTTACTGGTAGTCTGTCTGACCTTGCCCCAATCTCTAACCACAAGCAAAACACTAATGCTATCTAAGTTCCTCAACTGCTGCTAACAGCTCGAAAGGTATCCCACAATAATGTGTCCAATAAAGCTGTACTGTTAACAGGCTAGCTAGTCACACCAATCCAGCCTTTAATTAGTAGCAGAGACTTAGGACGATAACTTTAAATATTGGAGTGCACTTCTTGGAAACTTGAGTAGCGATTTTTGTTTGTTTGAACAGGTTTCAATTGCACCCAAAGGAAATATTACCTAAAATTTCTCAATAATGCCTAGCTACTACATGTCTGATATTCAAATTATAATATTATATAAGATATCCTATGCTTATACAAACTAAAATGTATATATTTTGTATAAATGGCCAGGCACTGAGGATATGACCTGTACATTTATCTGCATGTACAATACATGTAGGCGTGCATGTGCATATACAGTAGGTTTACTGCATATGCAGGTCTATATGTACGATAGGTCTGCAGAGAATGTATACATGTACATGCTCACCGTGTTATGATGATCCATCAAACATGTATTACTATGAATAGGTCTATTACCTTACTATGATCAGTTCACTGCTAATGTTGATGTTGAAGTATTATAATAATATATACCTGTACATGCATATGTTTTCCAGTATTAGAGGGTAAAAATTGAGTATCTGTAAGCATTTATAGTCAAAAAAGTGATAAACCTCCTGTTTCTTTGTTTACAAAAGATGTGCATACAGAAGCATTAGTGAAGCTGGTAAAATTCCAGCAGATGGTGAAATTAAACCTTAAAGATATTGATTAACTGATTTATTATGCTTGGGTTAAGTTTAAGATGTTATTGTAATTGATTATGACATACATGCAATTTACTTGCCTAATAACATTATTGGAATGATGACAATAAAAGTTATGTGATAAATCTCAGTTTTGCAATAAACCATGCTGAAGTTGTAATTTATAACAATATAATAATATTATAGTAAAACGTGTGTAATGTCACATGCGTTGTATTAGTCATACAACTATGAACATGAGAGAGCAACGGCTACATCTTCTCAAATAGCACATTAGTATATCCTACTCTGTGACATCATCCACTAAAATCCTCCAATCTAGTGTGTCGCTCAGCACCATTAACTAGCTTGTGTTCTAAGAAAACCTTGCAATATTATGTCGCAACAAGATTTCCACTTAAGGCATCTACCCTATTTGTTATCACTTGTTATAAAATATATTATCGGCAGCAGCAGTAGTAACTGTACTAATCTACCAGCAGTAACATAATATTGTTAGTTAAGAGTTGTCCTCTTATTTCTCAGTGTTCACCCTATGAGCAGAGAGGAGACAACTACATTCACATTACACAATTTATACCGTAGTATTCATGAGTGTGTAGGTACAGGCAAATTACATAATATACAAGTCATGTATATCCATTAATTTTATTGGAATCAGTATTTTTAACAATCAAACGATATTAATCTTTTCTTACCCTAGTGTATTATGCATTACCATTGTAATTTCAGTAATGTGTACCTTTAAATAGTTACAACTTACAACCAACTCCATGGTTTTTCCAGTTTGGACTCAGTTTTAGAATTCCCTATATCAATTTATACCTAATTATTTAATTCAGTGCAGGTTCTTGATTATTTACTGAAGAAAAGAGACAGTTTTACAATAATAGTAGGACATTGAAAAACCAAGTAGCGTTGGCATAGCTGAGGAAATAGTCGACATTTTTCATATTCTTAAAACATTGTCACCACCAGATAAGACTTCTCTATTCTTCGTCATTAGATATTCAGACAGAAGCTCCTACGGAATGACAGAATGTAATTATCTGGTTCCTGAACACAGATTAGAGTGGTACGGCGTGTGTATTCTACTCGTAATATATATACTACATGTATATACAAAACGTATTTGAACTTTTGGCTGAACATGGATCGTCAAGGATTTGCATAATTTAAGAACGATTATTTCTATATTTATATATGTATAATCTGTATGTGGTATACATGGTATATTTATTTACATGTAATATTAATAGTACGCACACATGCACTTGTGTTTCTATGCAATCCTTAAAGTCATTATTTTAGTGCAGTATGATTATGCATGTATTATAGAGCTGCATTATTAGAATATTTAATCATTTTTAACCACTTGTAGGAATCAAGTAACCCCATCTGTATATGTATAGCAAATGTTAGCATTAAATACACAACAATGTACATGACTTGTATACACTGTTACGCTAGACAGTCGAGTTGGGTTCACAGCAACAAATGAACAGTAGTTGTCGGATTTGTATCACAAAAGATTTTTTTCTGTGAGTCAAATATGTTCCCTTTGTCCTCAAAGGGGGAATATATTTTCCCTTGCCCCCAAAAGAGAGGTTTAGGGTGAGAGAGCTCTTCTAAATTGGTATTATGTGTATAATGAATTATGTAAACCGTGAAAGGCGTGATAATGATTTAAACATATCTCATTTTATCACCTGACATGTGTACTACACAATAATTTATATTGTATACATAGACACAGTAATGTGTTAGTATAGATCAAGCTACATGATGTTCAGTTGCAGAATGCTTAGACATACATACATGTACAAGCATATACAATACATGTACATGTACGTTCATGTGCGTGTATGTATTATATGCATTACATGTGTGCATGGATGTATAATTATGTAGGTCAGATATAGTAGTGATGGAACTACACATCCATTGAATGTGTTGGCTACGTGAATTTCCATTCCCGCTCTCAATAGGAAATATTTAAGCTGAATAAAATGCTGCTGTGTTATTCATGTGAGTAGTAAATGGTATTTCATTTCCATTTACATCATTGTTACATAATATGGCAGCAGCTAAACTGCATTCCTTTATATACAAGTCGGTTAGTCATAATTGTTAGCTTTAGACTCACTATTTAAGAGTCTACTGAAAATCAATATCCTTCAATGGCCTTGCAGTACCAATATAATTAATGAAAATAAGTATATTTATGATATAATATAATGAAGCATGCACTGTGCATGCATGTTCAATAGTATGTTATTAAATATTGTATATTATTTTGGTTACTAGAAATTAAACATTCCATACTACAATACAGAGAATGCATATGGAATCTGCTTAATTCTTTGACTATTTAGCTTGAGGGCTAGATTTTCTCCGACATTGTATGGTCACAATGTGAGTTCTATATTAAGACCAGCCGGCTGTTAAAATGACGTCATGCTGATGGCATATAGAATGGTTCGATATTTAAGCATCAGACAATACTTTTAAATATCTCCCACACTTACCCATCGGTTATCACAAGTATATGCAAACAAAATAAGCTTTGCAAACATAAAAAGAGTTAAGATGCATGAATGGAAGGCACCATAAGTCATTGTCCTCCGCTACCTGTCAACCGGAACTGGCCACTCTAATCAGTAAGGGTTTGATCACCTTCAAAGAAAGGTTGTAATCTTTTATGATAAGATCACATTCATCCCATCGACTATCTGTTCAATCGGTTACTTTTTGAATTAATAAGGTGTAGCGGCCATCTTTAAAATGTTAATAAACTGGATTAATAAGAAAATGGTGATAATCTATATAAAATCTTTAATATATTCATGACCTTTCCCTCCTAAGTCTTAATTAATTTATAATTAATCATAATTATCAGGTGAAATAATTAATAACTACTAGATGATTCATGTTATACTATCAACAGGTGCCTGTTTCACAAGTCATTACCTATACACAATTGATAATCCCTCTACTAAGCCTTGCTTATTAAGCAAAAAAATGCGGTGTAGAATCAATTTATTTGAGATTTGTAGCAAATCATAGTCTTGTAATAAATAGAAAGTTATAGTGCTATTACCAGTCAGGTGTGTATATGAAAATCATACTAGAGCTTGAGGCACAGGAAACACTAATATCACTCGATTGTTTCTGTTCCGTTATTTCTAAGTAAACAATCGCCATCGTAATAAAATATGATGAAGCAACGCATAGTGATGTGAGTAATAGTACGAATCTATCAACCACTGCACTGTAATACATTCCAATATGAAGTGGGTTTGCAAATAGTGGCTTAAAATGGATATGCAGCATGTTCTTTGCAGTTTTTAAGTGTAATTTCACAATTACGCTTGTATCAGATACCTGTTTTCCAAGTTACGTTTTGCACAAGTCGCACAATCTTAAAATATAGACATAAAAAGTGAAAATAGATAAACTGTCATCTGTTTAATATTACCAGGTTCATACCAAAAAATCTCTGAAGTTGAATATGATATTCTTTTCAGAGATGATTTGATTTATTTGTTATATTATGTAGAGCAGATCACTGGGCGATTTCATCCTATTTTTAAATTGGCAACTTTCCAAGGGTGAGCATTACATAAGAAATGTTATCTAATAGGTCAGGACTCCACCTAGTAGAAACACAATGGAGCAAGAAGGAAAAGGAGGCGTGACAAGATATGTCATAAAACAAGATAATAGTATCAATCACGTAAATGTTATATAATGTTATCATTTATCAATATCGTGATGCACATTTATATTATCATGTAAATATTATATAACAAATCAAATTCGAGCACGATGTCTTCTGTCTAAGAATAAACATTCTTCAAGAACAAAGGCTGCATATATTTAGACTTAGCACTGGAGTCTACGTAAAGGGAGGAGGAAAATGGCATTGTTTTATCAGAAGAAGAATTATCAAATAGATGTTTGATAGCAGTTACAGCATTCCATAGGGACTAGTAATAGCCATAATTGAGCAGTACTTCAATACCACTCAGATGAACTTAATAAAGTAGATGAAAGGTTTGCATCAACGACGGTAAATCGAAAGAAAATAAAAATATAAAAATGTATTAGTGCAATATTGTTTGTATAATATTATAGATATGAGACAGATGCTGATGATTTTCTGATACTAACACCTGCCAACTTACATTTGCACATGTAAGGTTGTACCAAGAACAAAAAATCTAAATTCAAATTTTTGCAGCATATATGAATTCTAACTTAGTATAAGTAGGGAGACTGGCACAAGAAACCAGAGTGTTGACTCAGGAGAAGGCAATTGAAATTTCATCATCACCTATTTCACCTTCCTGCCGCCATTTGGACAAACAAAGAAAGCGGTATATCAAATTCCATCTTAACCTGGAGTTTCCATTTTCCAAGAATAAAATGATGCAATTTATGTTTTTACTCATTCTTAAGCAATTTCATAAAACAACCTGATTAGACATCTTGAGAAGAAATCTTGAAGTACCACTAGTTCACGGCAGTGATTAGTCGTCTGCGCCTCACTAGAAACTTCCAGAATAAAAATGATAATTACTGGATAGGAAAATTTCCATGTAAGTCTAGGTCATACTTATCATCAAGAAAGAAAAAGTCACTATAATATGGCTTTACACAGTCATGTGTACATTGTATTTTATAGTCATTTATTTATTGCTCAACTAAACAATGAGTAAAATGAGTATAAAAACATTAGTAAAATAATGTAATTGAATAGTTGTACGGTCAAGGAGTCAAGTTTAGCGAGAATCGTGACCTTGTAAGGGTGTAAGGCGTGTAACACTCAGTTGCGTCAAAATGATCCCATCTCCCAGTTCCAGCATGACATCAGGTCATAAATAAAGATATTTTAATAGCAGAAACAAAAATAAAAATTACTCAAATAAATAAAGAGGAGTAACTCCAACTAATTCTCTGATCACTCAACTAGCCATGTGTGATAAAAATAGTCTAGACACTAAGGTATAATTTGATCAAAATGTAACAACTATTGCTAATTGAAAATTTTACCTCATGGTGACAATGTGCTCATTTTCTTTTGTCTAGACACGTGCTTGCGTTGGTGTGTGTGTGAGCACTTAATTACAAGATTAGCACAGCCAAAGCATGTTGATTAGTTCTTGGGCAATGATTCTCACTCCTTGTCAAAAGTGTCAAAATGTGTGAAAAACCATGTGAGTCGCACCTTGATCGTGCATTCTACTTTCCCCAAACCTACATTACACATGCACGAGGACATTCATGTTTATTGCAGATTTACATGTGATGTTTCACAGCTACATGTACATACATGTATAACACGCACAAATTAAATTTGAAGCATACACTTTATTTTGTATGAGTTGTAGGAATTTGTGACCGTTCGAGAATATCAGTTCAAAACAGGACATTCCAAAAACTTCAAAACCCCAAACCTACAGTCCCAAATACTTTCCCTAAATCCCAACCTCCACACCCTAATCTCCAACCCTCTAACTCCAATCTCTAATCTCCTAACTTTAAAAGACAGTTTTCATAACGTCCTGTTTCGGACTGACAAAGTGTCCCTTTCCCGAGTTGTAGTAGATATCATATATATAATCTGTTCACATGTAGAACTAAATAAAAGTGAAAAGATGAGTTAGGAAGTGACTAAAATTTTGCTTTCAATATGGTCTTATAAAATGGCCCTGAGCACTACTACTACATGTAAGTAATTACCATTGTACATGATGTGATAAGGTTCTTATACACATGTAATAATATAGGATAGCTCAAACCCCTCGCAGATCGAGAAGAGACATCATGTGAATAAAAGTTTTTTGGTGTCTCTCTTATTGTCTACGCGACCTAAATTTCAGGCACAGGCCAACTTGCTAAAAAACTTTCCAGCATATATAAGTCACTGAGTCCCGAACGCACCAGTCTGGGCTAAAAGCAAAGTTCCCATTTTCGTGTGAAAAACCCAGCTGTGCTGATGAGCTAGAGATGATTTTCTTCAAGCAAAATTCCAGGCCAATAGCCGCTTGATCCTAGGCCGGACATCTTTGGACTTTTATTGGTGGCCCAGGTTGGTTCAGGAGGTCGAGAAGACATTATCTTTTGTCTTAGGATGGCTACGTCATAGACAATAGCCACACTACACTGCCATATTATTTGGTGCAGCTGCACTCACTATACTTGAGCTTAGAATGTGATACTGTGAGTGAGATACACAGCATGCTTGATGCATGCACTTTGCATGACAAACTGAGACATACTAAAAAGGCCGCAATGCACATGGGTATAGATTGTATAGTTGCTAGTAATTATGGACCCAAGTGTAGACAAGACACTTATGGATATAATCCTGATCTGATCCGTGGGTGGAGCAGAATATGAAATATCCAAATCCCTGTGAAGTAGGATGAAGTCATTTTCATATTGCAGTCCATTAACCTACTTCTCATTATTCCATAAAAATAATCCCAGCTTTGAGATTGATAATCTAAATACTTCCTTATTTCTCTTGAAGTTTAGTATTACCAATAAACCACTATATTTATTCTGTAGACCACTTGATACTCTTGTATGCCATTACATATTACTAATACACCCTGAGCAGCAGCAGCGATGACTAATCGTATCTGAGTAAAATTTTGCGACAAATTAATTTAATGTGTAACTTAGTAACTAATAGTCTTGATTGACTTGCATCATATTCATAATAATCGCTGAGTCAGAACATGTTGCTCCCAGTTCATATGGGAGGGGCCATACTGACAAACATTAAGTTAATTTGATGTTGATATAATTATTATACATTTATTAATATTATCTCTTTAAAGCAAAAAGTGTGTATCTGTTACCTGGGTGTCCATCACAGATGAAAGCTTATGATAAGACATCATGACTAATATAAATTATAAACTAATGAAAAACCTAAATTATATTTTATGTCAATGAAATTAGTTTGTTATTTTGTTCAAGGAGTAAGAGATCATCTTTTCCTATATTTGGGGATATGACATCAGCAACAGAAATCGACTGTATTGTAAGATGACAGTCACTAGTAATTTATTACCGGTAGCTGGTAAGAAGTAACACTAACATGTTAATGTTATACCTCTGTTTCATGACTGAAGTGAAGATACAGCCATATTGGTTCTAAAACTTGTTCTTTGCACAAGAACTGCCGGCCTCGATGAGATTCCGGATCCACCAGAGTACATTCCTTGGTACTATTAACTTGGTTCATGTGGGTCTTGACTCGACCTATTTCCCTTCGTTCGAAACTAAAAGTATCAGCTTGTTTTGGAGTGAGGAAAACTATCATAGAAAGAGTAAAAGCAAAGCTAACATGCTTCTGTCCCAGTTCTGTTGAATCACCCCAACACTTGTTTGTAGATCATTCGGAACACAGGTTATATTGGAACTAAATAATAAGTACTGCAGATGCCATGTGGTGTTGCCAGTACTGCAGTTTTGGAAACTGTAACATATGACAATTTGAAAGAAAGCAGGTAGCCAATGTGTGATGGTTACTAAATACTATGATACTATTTAAGGACAACTTGATGGGTACATCTCTACAGTCACGTAGTTAGCAGTAACCGATCATCGTTAATTACTTCCTCTTGTAATAAGAAGTCATAGACTTATGTTTTCAGAATTGAGGATGCTTCAAGTGGTTAATCCCTTTTGCTTACATCACTATTATATACTCAAGATAATGCTATTTTCCTATAAGAATTGTAATTAGATGGCCGATTTTGAAAGTAATGGATGCTGATGGTTTATAATAGAAGGCAGAAGGATATAAATTAAAATATACAGGGATCATAAAAGAGCTTAGGCTTTAGATCGCTAGATTAGCACCCATAATCTGACATTCAACTGCAATGATCAAACAATGAGTCAATTGAAGAAAGAATGTTAATAGGGTGCTGCAACACTAGATATTAATTTCATCACAGCATAGGATATATGCGTAAGTAAAATATTGAACCATTTTATTCTACTTTTTTACATTATTAATCCTAACTCCTAATCATATTATAAAAAAACACAATTCTTTAGTCACATATTATTGCTCTTTACTCAATAACAAATATTTTACAAAAGGTTTATTAACTCCGTTTATAATTTTGTGGATTATTGTATAAGTAGATTTATTAAGTAAACATAACTTAAACCAGACTTACAGAGAAAACTACCACAGTGTTAATGAGAATTTAAATATGCATTGTATTTACGATTTAAAATTTAAATTTTACCAAAATAAGTTGCTTGAGGCAACTGACTCACATAATCGCCTCACCAGAATCGGATTAGGTGGTCTCAGTTATAGCAGCCGGTCTTTGTTAACTGGTGCCTCTCTTCACCACAAAACTGCCACCAAAGTTACCATTCTTTCATCTTGAATGGTTAATAGTTACATAACGTCAAACAAACAAACATGTTTGGATTAAGATTTCACAACTTGGAATATTTTGGTCTGCAGGACTAAATATTATTATTTATTAAATGAAGGTCATGATGGGGTTAAGATTTCAGACTTTTCATGCTTGGGTTTACACATTTAATCTATAAATATCTGGAGTAAATATAATCTGCAGACGCCAGATTTACTGAAACTAATATTAAAATTACAAGCTGTGAACTAGCTCATTATTGTTGTGAATATATTACACAACACTAGCTAATAAGCTGATAAACAGACAAACTGTCAGACAAACAAGAAATGTGCGAGAAGCTTTTTGCTATGTCTGGAGAAGAGAAAAGTGGACTATGCAGCCAATTATTGCACTTTATGACAACCAATATATACATGTACATGTAATTAACTCTAACATTGCTGTGTACATTACAATACTTGTAACATTACAGCACATACTGCATAAAATAGGTAATAGAATAAAAGATCTAAAATTACAAATGAACAAATAAACAAGTTGTGAAACATCAGTGTTACTAAAATTTCTCCTAAAATTAATTTGAGTGCTCATTAACTTCAGTTCAAAGGATTTGATTTCAATATTTTGTTTTGTTTGAGCACTGGTCCCTCTGGCAAGCTCTTGTAGTAAAAGTTAGTACAAGTAATTAGATGACAGGAACTGGACTGTGGATACCTTTTTAGTGTAATTAGTGACACTGTGAATCAGCTTGCTGAATCATCAAACTTCCTCAGATAAAAAATTCTAATTAGTTGGATGAAAACTATTTTTAGAATTTTGGCCAATAAAATACCAATAAAATACCTGATTTGCAAACAAAACCCACCTAAAAATAGGATTTATTTGTGTGAAATTTTTTGATGTCTACCTAGAATTTAGTGCTTTTTTCCTATCACCTACTGTATTTAAAAGATCTGTTATGTGGGCTATGGTTAGATAGGTATGCATAAAGTGTAAGGAAAGAAGTGAACAGAGTTCAATTCAACATTGAAATTTGATATTAATGCTCATAAACTGCACTGGGTGATTATTAGAAGAGTTAATAACAGCCAAAGTCATAATATTTTATTATTCAACTTTTGGCACACAAACAAGTTTCATTTACATAAAAACAACTAAATTAGTACAGAACCACCTCAATAAACAGCACAGTGGCTCAAGCCAGTAGCTATACTACAATATCACCATGATTTCACTACTCCCTTGTAGTTTTATTGGGATATTATGTTATATTGGATAATACATGCTTGAACTTCTAACACTTATTGTTTTATAAGTTGTGCTAAGGTTAGATATGATGAGATAATTATCTAGATTTACATAATCTTGTGCAAACAAGGACATAGAGCTTTAGTTATTTTATAACTAACCACTAATCTTATATGTTTAGTGTGCTTTCCAAACCTTAGTTAGACCTGTTCAGCATTGTTATTTCATATTCATATTCTTACCAAGTATAATAAATATACATGTAGGCCTACATGTATAAGTGCATGTATATACATCTCTAAATATAGCATTGCTTCAGTAATAATTACCAGTAATTAAAATATTATAGGATAACTTTTTTCTCAAAATATTTTTATAAATTATTATATATGTACAAAGATAAATTTAAAGGCAACCAATATTTGCTTAAATGCCACATAGGCAATTCAAAAATAGTAAAGAAATATTTTTAAATGACAAAGGTTAATATTAAAATGAAGAAACTATTTTCTTTCCCAATAAATTTATTTCCTAGATGACACCGGAGTCTTATTCCACTGTGGAAAGTAAAACCATTCAGTCTGTCACACAATACTACAAAGAGCTGATGGAAGAATTTTAATTCAGTTCCGCTTATCCAATAGGCGGTTCAAAAGAGGCGTCTGGAAAATTGGAAAGATGCCAGCTCAGACAAATATGGGAAAGAACTAAAATAATAGCTAATTACAGCAGGTTAGAACAAAATGTGTGTTGAGCTATTAATATACATTGTGGCTCATATACTACAGTGTACAAAGCCCCATTGTAAGGTATTTGAAATCCTACACTTTCTCCTTAAAAAGTTGACAGAAGCCAGCTTTTGATAAGTGAGCTACTCTCTCTACCTGGGTAGATCTTGAGCTGACTGTGTACACAATGGAGGATTAATTTCAAGCTTGTCTTGTTCAGTACAATCAAACAGTCATGTAATCTATTCTCAACCACAAAATCTTATTACATTCACATCTCAAGCCAACCAGTATAATAATCTAAATTTTCCTTTTGTTCTTGATAATCTGCGGACTCAATTTAGTGAATGGCATTAGTTTCTAATTGTTTCCATTTTTAAGTGCCCCAAAAAATTTCTATAGTAATTGTGTGAGTCATAATAAAGGATTCTGTTAATATAATATGACAAAAATTTGTCTTTGTTTTATTAGGTTTTACTATTTAATCTTTGGTGCTATCTTGGTACTACTTGTTTGAACATGTACAATGGAAGTGAGGTGATAGTGGCTTGGTGTAATTCAAACATTCGTGATAAAGAGCTTGTGTGCAGACATTACAAAAAATGTCAGTTGAGTGTCATTAGATAATGTTTGGACAAGAGTGCATAGTAGACAGAATGATTTATCAGCAAATTCCAGACATAGGCCTCGTGACAAGGCCTTGTTAAAATATTTAAACTATTAGTCATGAATTAAAGTAAACTGTGAGCTTCGAAGACCATTCAGTGAAATTTAAATTCAAATTTATTTCTACAATAATTAAGTGCACTGCTCCAGTAAGCTGTAGTGCATATTTTTTCTCAAGTCCTTATTAGAGGGTTTGAAAACCGAAATTGTTTAAATGAAAATATATTACTAACTTTGTCTCACCACATGCTTCCACTGGAGCTAAAAGATTTATGATGCAATCATTTTCTCCTCCTGAGCTTACTATTCAAACTTTGTAGTATTTGCTAATCACTAGCAGTCATTCATAATAATGTGCCTATGTCTCCGCCCACTAAATCAATGAGGATCTGATTGGACAGAACATAGCATTAGGCAGTTTTAGCTACAAGTTCCGGACAGATTTAGTATAAAAGCAGTGATCTGAGCCATTTCTTGCATAGTTTCTAAGAGATTCAGAAAGAGAACATTTTGAGGTTTATTCAGTATTTACACCTGTGGCACTCTATACACTTTGGGAATTACCTTTACACAACACAGAACTCATCATGCAACAGAAAACCATTCTTGCACTATTTGCACTTATCAGTATTGTACTGAACACATCCGCATTGGTAAGCTATTTATGTAACTAATCAATTTATAGTTATAGGTTTTATTTCCCTTGAAAGGTGTATTTTTTTACTCACAGATAATGTAGTATTTATGCATAGTAAATCTATGCCAACATGAAGTCAACTTTTATTATTAATGAGCGTCACAGGGTGGCAAATTTGTGACTTAATGATGTACATCATACTATTATCAAACTAACATGGAAGCTGATTAACTCATTAGAAATTTGAATGTTTTTTTCTTATAACAATTATTGTCACTTTTAGCCGGTACATAAAAAGAAGCTGAGATTTGGAAAAGGATTTCTAGCCAGAATGAAAGCAGATATGTTAGCTAATGGAAGTGTAATAACAGTGACAGAGGGCGAACATATTTCTATTCCTTGCAAAGCTGACGGCACCAGAACTCCTGTATTTCATTGGCTATTCAATGATGAATATATTGAGCAGGTAATTTTTATATGACTCTCAAAAAGGATTAAAGTTCATTGAGACTTGTTGGAATGTGATAACGCAGTGCTTTTTTGGCAAAAGTTCAAAAATGACTTCCTACATTCAAAATTTCAATTTCAGACAGCCTTGTTCACAGCTGAAATAAATTATAGCAATTCTGAATTATTTGTATCAATTATTAACATGACATGACACAATGGCACTCGTCCAATATTGTTAATGTTTGAAAGTCATCAGTTTCTAAGTTCCTTTCCTACTTTCCAGGGACCTTTGGACACTGTAGCAACCAACTTGATATCACCGAAACACTCCCTTTATAACACTGTAGTCAAAGCTAATCTATACATTAGTCATGCAAAGATGGAGCATGCTGGGACATATACATGCATTGCTGATTCACTAACCAAAAGAGTTACCTCAAGTTTCACTGTCAAAGTAGAAAAGAAAGCCACTCCAGCAGAATCAGGTAAGCAAATCATCACAAAATAGCTTTTAAAAATATCTTCACAATTTCAACAAAAACAGTTTATATTGTCTTTATAAATTATAGGAATGGGTCTAAAATGAATTGCGTATTTATTGTCGTGCTTGAAAATTTTAGATGTGAAAAAAGACGGCAAAGATGCCCCGATGATCTATCAATGGACAAGTAGTATAATGCAAGTGGAAGGCACTACTTTGTATGTGGTATGCAGAGCCACACAAGGTCATACATCAGCTGCACCTAAAGTCAGATGGACTATCAATGACCCCGAATCAGGAGAAATTTTAAGGGATATCACAGAAGATGAACATATAAAGGTAGGCAGAACACAACCATAATGTTACTAAATAGAAGGGCACAGTAGACTGACTACTTGCTTTTAAAATGTTCCAAATTACAGAGTATTGCATTAGTAATACAAACAATATATTAATTAAGATGTGCTGTCATTTTAGGTTCACAGTAATGGGGATCTGGAAGTGAGGAATGTTGGATCAGATTTTCATTTCAAAAAGGGAGAGTTGAGATGCACCGCTATTAACGACGATGGCACTCGTGTTGAACACAAAGGTGTATTCGTATACATATTACTAAAAGGCTCCGAATCTAAAGGAACTAGGAGCTAGTGAATATATGTATGACAGAATTATACCTGAAGTATTTATAAAACACTGCTGTCTTGTAGTCACTTTATAGTCCTTAACAATTGCTATGGAGTTATAATCTCTCGGTGCACGTTCTCAGATTGAGCAGTGACAATCAATACTTATTATATTTATTACAGTTATTCCAGAATGGTCTCTGTATTCTTTTCGTATATATAGAAGATATATTTATGATTAAAATTATGATTTACTAATAATTATTCATACCAGTGACTAAGATCTTTATAATCAGCTATGTACATGTCCTTAGAAAATCTCAGATGTTAGCATCATATTATATATTATTGTATTATATGTAATCAGTATTCTTGGTGCCAAAGCGAACAGCTTTGTGGACCCATTTAGTCACTGCTGGTTTTCGAAAGACATGTAAATAATTATTGTTACAAAGAATTGCATTTGCCAGTCTTCATCATATAATACTGTACTTATGTTCCATGCAACATTATTAACCAATCTATGAATCGAGATTATTGTAAACCTATAATATATTTAATTGTAATCATAATAATATATTGTTATTAATTTATTTTCTTATATGTGCTCAGGATATTTTGCATAGAAATATTTTGCAAATAAAGTCAAAGGTTTAACCCATTAAGTGAGAGATTTATTCTTCGATACCGTTGTAGGCTACCATCAATATTTTACATGTACAGTGTTGTGTACATAGTCCATGAAAATACATGGTGTAAAATGATAACATTGTAATATTGATCCAAAACAAAATTATTTTATAAAAGTGAAAAATTAACATCAACTGACTCAAGATGGCTTTTCGTTCTTATCAGTGACTATCATTCATAGTGTTTGTTATGTTTTTTCTACACAAGAGACTCTAACAATTGATTTGTCTCCGCCAAGCTTTCCTCAGTTCCGTGCTGCGTTTCAAAGTCTCTAAATTTACTAATGAAGAACTGGATCTTCTTCATGTTCCATTTCTGCATCACTGCTCTCCTCAGTACATTCCTAGTAAAACAAAAGTGATCAACATTCATAAATTGGTTGTATAACATTATAATTATGTAATGCAAATGAAATTGAGTATTTTGACAATACTTTTAACCAGGCCTAACAAATACAGTAACTTATAGCTAAGATAGGCTACTGCACTCCAGCCAATGGTACTACACAGTATATGGCAATTTCCAGCAATCAAATAGAATACTATTATGACAGGATTCTTAACCGCTATCATTACATTATGACAGCCAGATTACATACAACCCATGTTGATACACACATCACAAATAATACATAGACCTGTTTTGTTATTGTACAAAACTCCTATTAGCATTTTAAAATACAAGCCCTATGTGGCTCAACCCCAGGTGTTGGAAATCTGGTGTTTTATACTTCTGTTCCAAGCAGAATCAGCAACAGGCTGTGCCAGTAGGCTATTAATTTGGTAGCTAAGACCATAGAATTGTCACCAAGCTACGATAAATAATGATTTCACCCACTGACACAGACTATAAACATTTACAACTGATATGGTGTGACCATTACACTCCCCTTTGCACTCACTTTAATTTGGCTAATGAGGCCCAGAAACAATTTCAAAATCCACAGCCTGGCAACCATCAATATTTGTGTTTACAACAAATTAATTGATTTATTTATCTCAAATAACATTTCCTATTAACTAACTGTACATTATTATCTCAAGTATTGAGGTGTTTCCATTATAACAGAGCATAATGAGATTGATTTCTGGTCAGCATCTCTTATATAATAATTATGTTATGGCAAAGTGTCAACTAAACTTTGGTATGCAATGATAAGGTCATTACAACACATGTAAACTAATTACCTGGAATACAACAGATGTTAATTGATTGCTATGTCATTATGCACAGTCAATTAAACACAGGCAGCCAATTACTCATGTCAATTATTTTATAAAATGTATATTACAATGCTTAAAATTCCTTCTGCCTTGAAGGCAAGGCTATCTGCATATCTGCAATACCTCCTAATTTAAAAAAACGGTTTAGTATATTATTACTGATTATGAGGTTTTTGATAAATTATTTGGTAATGTAATGTACAATCTATCCCTAACATATCTTTCATCATGTATCATAACTCATATAAAACTTCTTTACAAAGAAATCTATCACCAGTTTTATGGACTTGCGGCTCCTCTAAGACTCAAATCCAGATGAACTTTCAGAGATAGTTAATCAGTTCCAATAGTGGTAAATGAACTTTGGCCTACATTTTAAAAAAGTTCATCACATTCATCTGCAATGCAAGTATGGAAAATTTAAATTCAAGGGCAGCGGTGAGAGTTGGGAAGGAAAAAAAGACGCTGTGGCATATTTTGGTAAAGACAAAAGAAATAACAAAATAATGATGTTGGACCACAAATGGCAAAGCTTTACCCCAATGGATACTTGATTTAACAATAGAAAATAAATTGGCACAACATCCCAGCACTTCTTTTACAATAAATATTTTGAAACTACAGACAGTCTTGCATTAATCTATTATTCTAGGTTTGATGCCCATGTACCAACCTACAGAGGAGCTAAGAGTAGGCGTATAATAATCTATTTATTATGATGCAGTCCAGTTTTGTTGATAGCTGCGGTTGGCCCAATGGATACACAACTATCTGGTATTTCCAAGTTTTTATGACTAGACAAAAGTTGGAATAGAAGACAATGAGTTCTTGGAAACAGCTGTCTGGTTTGGCAGCTAGTGCTCCTGTCTTGCCCAGTGTTATGACTGTTAACCATACACTTGCATGTAGTCTGGCAACTGACCAAAAATACGTTTCTCTGCAGTTAAAGAACTTTCAAGAAAAAGTATTTGGCCCTATATTTTATTTTTCTATTGCATATTAATATTATTTTTAATGGCTTTATATCCTGCCAATTCTGGTTAGTTTGGATAACGAGTATGACGTCGAAACTGGGAGTTATTATTTATACGGAAATGATAATTATTATACTGTTTATATATACACTGATATTGGTATTGACTTAAAACTAATAGGAGTATTTGTGTTGGAGCAACTCGGCTCTTTCACCGGAATTCTTAAAGTGCAATCAAATATTATATTATCTGCATACAGTGAAATACTATTTTTATTGCAAGCTTACTAATGCACTACATAGTAATAAAAATTTTCGATATCTTGTAGGGCCTATAATAAATTATACAATCATCTTAGAACTTGAGGAATTTTAAACAATATATTATTTGCTATTCATCCTGTGTGAAATATACATGAGACTAGATGGCAAGTAAGCTAGGTTGGTTGGCTTATTTGGTCACTAGTACATAGAGATTTGAGGTTGCTAATGCTAATGCTGGAGAGAAAATATAAAGAGCTGAGTAAATATCTGACAGCAACTGGATAGCCAAAAGATTTAAAAAATGTCTAGCGAAGCCAAAACCATTTGTCTGAGGAAGGAGTCTTTCCCCAGACTGCTTTATACTTGATAGTTGTGTATCTGCCAGAGTGAAAAATCGTTTATAAAATGTACATCGTCATGTATGAGTTGCAGTTTAGGCTTTTGGTAAGCTTTGCCATGAGGAAGTCTAGATCTAGGTAGCTAATTTATTGTATCAACACTAAAAGTCGATTGTTAGGGGGTTTGGCCATTTTCTATATATTGTATAATGTATTTTTAGCAAGGAATTTATCTTTGAGCAGTTAGAGACTTCTTTCAAATCCATGAAAATACCAGTCCCTGACTGGGGTTCGAATCCGGGGCCTCTACGGCACCTAATCGCCTAGCACAGTAAACAGAACATGCTACCACTACACCAGCTAAGCAACCTTAAAAAAGGAAGCTTCACTGGTGAGCAGTACACATGCTCTGAGCGAACTGCACACGAGGGCACCCTTCTTATTATGGCCACCTTGCGCCTTACTAAAAATACATTGTACAATAAAAGTCGATTGCTTTTGAAATAATACATTGTCACCCAAATTTAAAGCAATTGAATCAAATGGGATGGGAGTAAAATACTACGACAATATATGTTACAACCAAACTAAAGGCATGGTTTGAATAGTTAAAACTACTGTCTTCCATTGTTTGTCTACTGCCTATACATTGTTAGTCTACATTTACATGTATATTGATTTAAGTTATCTGTAAGGCAATTAATGTAATTATTTGCTGATTTTTGAGGTCCCATTGGGCTGTGAGTAGTTCCTGCTCTATACTGTTAGGTGACATACTATTATACAATTACAATATGTATAACTAATAATGTACAGCATGGAAGCAAGCCGCAATTTCATATACCTATTATTAGCCAATAGTTAGTATATTAATTTCTCATGTCTAATTGTTGCTGTCAGTACATTAATTTTACATTTTACATAATTCATCACTCACTTTTGACGCCGACATCGCATCACTCAATGTCGACTTCTTCCCAAAATACTAATATAACTAGTCTCTAAATTAGAGTTATTTTAATTTCTATTCAACTATTTGATGCAATGGATGTAACATAATATGCCTTTGTAATACATGACAAGAGGAAAACTGGCATACCTAGCACTGTCATAGTGGTCTGCTTTGGTCAGCTGGTCAATGTAGACTGACCATACATCAGTACGCTTTGGGAAGTTGGTGATGATATTCTCAAAGAGAGAAGTGAATCTGTCAATGCTACCACTGCTCAGCTCCAACTGTGCAAACTTCATTATAACTTCAATATCTGTAAAATATCAACTGTAGGAATTAAATTGACAATATTAAAACAGGAGTAGCTGTAGCCCAAAGGTTAGGGCTCTGAACTTCCATGTGGGAGTCCCAGGTTTGATTCTCGCAAAAGTCTTTGGTGGTGCTAGGGCATCCGACCTTATAATGCACCTGTGCTACTTCAGTCAGTTTGCCATTGGCGAAGTGCTTTCCCCACCCCCAAAAAATAAAAAAATATGCAGATCTCTTTAGATCACTGCTTTCCCCAAGAACGACCATCCTAAATAGAAAAAAATACACGTAATATGATGAAAATAATAAATAACGTCAATCACGATGCCAAAACAATTTGTTTTACGTCATGAAATCCCAAATTTCTTATTTTAAACAGTGCAAAAGTTGAACAAAATCTTTTCATCAATATGACCAGGTCGAGCCATCGGCCATATTAAATTAATAAAACTAACGACCAATAAGTTGCAAGCGACCTTAAGACATGGCACACCATATAAGGTGCTGGCAAATTTGGCACCAAAATTAATAGACAATTCCCTGAAATTCTCTCTAGATACTATCCATACCAGTATTAGATAATGAACATTTTCATGGAAATTGAGAGTTCAGTAGAAATAAATTATGTTTTAATTTGTGAATCATGAATATAATTCCCCTCAATGATTTCCACAATAGTTGGTTTGAAACGCAGCGATAGGTTGTAGATAGCTAGCGAACATCAGCTACTTGGAAACTCCTGTTAACAGAAGACACTAAGTACTTGTATCACTACATCTATTACAAGTACAGTTCATCCAGAAAATTCTAGGAGTGGAATAATAAAACTATCAACTATTTTACATAAAAGAAACAGGTAATACCACACGACAATCAACCATGCTATTCCGCTGGCGATTGGTAATGTTGTTCGGCTAAAATCCTACACTGATAGTGAATCATTCAAGCTATGGGCTACATTGGAAGCAAAAAGCGTGCAACTACAAATTAGTGATTATCAAGTTGAGTTAATGACATTTGGAATGCAATATTCAAGACAGGTTGGAACATGTAACGCCATACCGGTACCATTCAAGTGTAATTTCGTATTATTAACCGTCCTGTTACAACAAGTCTAATTGCAGATTATGAAGTTCGTAATGATTAGTAATTAACATGAAGATAAATATGATCGTTTAATTAGAACTGATGATTGCTAAAGGAGAAAAAATGGACGAATAAAGGTAGCAAATGAGCAATTGAAAAAAGGGCAACACCGTTTTTCTCTCCAGAGAGGTATTAGATTAATTTTCGTGGAGTACAATCTACTTGAACACACTACGAGCTAATTGGTCGAAATACAAACACAATATTCAGAAACAATTGGCTATTATTTAATTTTTAGTGGTAGTCTATTAAGTTTGACAGAGAATCATAGTAATTTCTTATTATTCTGTAGCACTTATTTTTACTCATTAGGATATAATTTTTATTCTACAAATCTTCTCCAAGCCCAGGTAATAGTGTGGCATCCTGTATTAGGCCTACCTCTACAATATCCCTAACATAACATAGGGTATATATAAAATACAGGAACCAGTTCATATTTCCCCAATAGCATAAGACAATTCAGAAATCCTACCCACTTACCAGGTAATTTAGAGCGGTATCGCGAAATGCAGTTTGAAACTGGGAGTTTCATAAGTAATAATGAGATTTGGGGTATGAGCGATGAGGTTTTTTAGGGTTAATTTGCTAATTTTACCATTACCAAACACCAGTAATTGAAATTAGCGTAGTCACTAGTTTTTGATGGCAATAGGCCTACTCACGAAGTTTGGTCGGAAGAGTTTTCAGACATCGCTGGAGAAGAGTACGTGCCGATTCTAGTTTCAAGTTGGTAAACAGGAACTGTCCATACTCCATCCAGACCTGGGACCTGTCCGACCATTTCCTCAACATCATCCTGTAACACTGCTCTGCCTCCTAAAATTATGGATGTTCCATTGTACATTCGTATGGCAGTTGATTGCACCAATTGATATTCTCCTGATTATTTGTAAGGATAATTTACTTGCAAATGCTCTAAATTCTCAGCACTACTGAAATAGTTTTTAGCAATTAGTTGGCACTAAAGAGCACCACCTGGTATTGACACTCGTACTTGAGTTGGTATCCATTTCAAATTAGCCAACAACTAGATTTTTTAGACCAACTCAGTTCCAAGTCTTTTTTGTCAAGTTACTAGACTCTAACTTATGTGAATTTAGAGTTTTGAAATTATAGTATTTGGCATGGGCGGTTCACGCAATTGAGCTTTTCTCTCGCGCACCTGTCATAGCTAGAATTATTGAAACTGTCTGTGAGTAGATTAATTGGCTGTATGCTATGACAAAATTAATTATAATATTTAGAATGAAGTATTTAATAGATTCAATTGGTGCATAAAATAACCGAACGAGTGATGATGCAACTTGAAAGCCGGACAAGGTAATTTTGGGGAAGCACGTAGTAGCTATTCAATTCTCTATACGACGCTATGCAGGAATATATTATTATCATTGCAAAATCAGAAGCATATGATTTAAATATATTAATTATTTTTTTAAATGTAATGTTGGAACTAGACTGTTTAAACATTGAGCAATATCCTGCATTCTAAAACCATCCAACAATGCAAAATAATTCAACAAACGTGTCCGGCTATACAGTGTAAATGTGTCCAAATGAACAAAAACTCCCATGTTCCAAATTTAGCTTAAAAAATTACTGGCATATAATTCCAAGATCCAGGATAAATACCAGCAGAGGGCAACTTGTGGCAAGTGCGGTGGTGGGAGTCAGCTGATATCTGATATGGACCGGAAGGAATCAACCTCACTAGGTGTCAGTCACTTTAGGGTAGGTGAATGAATCACTAGACCTTGTCTAAACGTAGACTCATGAAATTACACAAAAATTACACCAGAAATTACTAAGTTTCAATCATAGACTACATTCCAACTGGAACCACAAAAATGTTTGGCAGGTTGATTGGCGATTGCACTAGGCTAGTCTTTATTATCATAGAATGTAGGAATTTGACTAATTAACCTAATTAACTTAATAGATACTTGGAAATTGGGTAATTTTTTTATCACAATGATTAAAATTTTTGAGTAAAAAAGCTCTGGTGTAGCTACTGGCATAGATTATTGTTAAGTAAGAAAAGCCGACAGTTCAGCAGTCCGACAAGGTGTAAAAGTATAGAGATCTATGTAAAGCCAGCGTCATTAAAGTTAATGGTGTTAATATGATCAGTTGCTCTGAGCATATTGATTACGTGCAATTTGACGGGCAAGAATTTGAGTACATGACAGAGTACAGTCTACATATTTCATAAAATTAAGTATCATATTTAGATACAAAGGGCGCCCCAAGTCCATTAACCTGATGATGCTATGTTGGAATCAAACTAGTATACACCAGAATGTAAACCTATTATATAATTAAATTACGCTACAAAGATAGGCTAAAATTTAATTTAGATGCAAATAAAATTTTGCCAAATTTTAAAATGATTCATGAATTTCTTGATTTTATTCTACACTAGCCCTGTATACCAATCTGGTTTATTGGCAGTGTTGGTCTTACAGGAATACTGCATAGTAAATAATATTTCGTTAGTTTAATAATAATTATTAACAAAATATAAGATGACCAAACTTTGCTTGCATTTATATAATACTGTGGTGATACTCATTGCCAGAGGGCAGTTGGAATGTGGCTTATTAGAGCACTGACAGTTTTATTTCAATAAACTTATTGCTATTATGTTTACAATAAGCTAACACTAATAGTGATACTAGACATACCTCCAAGTTTTCCATCTTAGAGTAAAGCTTCACCAACTCCTGGTAGACCTTCAGTTCGTCCATCTGTTGTAACGCTCTTCTCTTCACGTTATCGAAGGAGTCTTCTGTCCCATAATGCATTTCTAACCTGAGGAATGCGCTCCATACAGCCATTTTCTCCTTCTCCAATCTATTTAAATGTGAAAAAGTGGTGTACATATAATATAACCTAACATAGTATAATAAAAATTAATATTATGTACCATTCTCATTGAATCATCTAGATTTTAACTTGAGTGGGCCATTCCCACCATCATCACTTGTTAACAAATGGTCTTAAATCACTGTTTACGTACCACATTTACTTTGACTAATATAGCTGCCTACACAAAATCTCTATCTGCACCTAACACATTGCACATAGGTCCTTACTGATGACAATTATTGCAAACCTAGGTCATATTTTGCTTCAGTAAAGTCAGTAGGTGTAAGTTTATCTTTTTTAAACAAAAGTAAACATGGTGGAAGTTTTGTAATCGAAGCTAGTCATCATTTTGTGTAGGACAATACAAGGTCTAGGGCAGCCTAAATGATACATTCTGCAGTGTAACACCTGTTAGCGTGTGTCAAACAGCCACCTAGTAGGTGTTCCATATGTCAATGACGTCATACCATGCAGGGTCAGCGCTTACAAGCGTCAGGTGATCTACGAAACTAATTATATAGCTAAGGCATGCTGAAAAAGCTGCTATGATAAATGTTGCAGTTCTTAGTATTCGACTAAAATATCTTGATAATATTGGCCAAACACCGAGGGACTGCATATAATCTAATAATGCATTAGAACCATTTCAGACAGGGGGTAAATTATTTGTAAGGAAATAGTGCATAGGAATAAGCTTGTAATGGACAAGATGAGATTTTGCAATCAAGATTTAACAAGTTATTGGAATGAAAACAAGCCAGTTCATGCCAAGCAATGTTTTTATCCACATCTATATATAGAGATAATCCGCAACTAAGGAGCCCCCAATGTGAATATTTTGACGCCAAACCTTTCTTATCTGAGCTTTACATTATTGTTTAAAAACAAGTGTGCAGTAGATCTACAAGTGTATTGATCTGGGGCGAGCAAAGAACGGTTCCGGTGTTTGTTGCATCATGGATAGGCCTACAAGTATGCTAGGATAGTTTGCATATTTAGTATTGGGAATCTCTGCATGGGGGCCTTTGATGCAGGTGTCTAGTCATGTAAGGAATGGAATACACAATGTGCTGTGCAAATATAAGCTGTCAAGTAGTACAGGTAATGCTGATCCAACCTACATTTTAAACACTGTCTGACTTGATGATATAGAGATATGCTTTATTGCTGGGCAACACTTTTAAGTCTTCATTTGAACATTTACTGGGAATTCTGAATGCTAAATAGTACATTTATTTTGAATGTGAGGTAATATTTATCCATTAAGTTAGAAAATGACATCGGGAGATTTTTTTGTGTTCTAAGTGTGCTGGTGTGGGTGATAAAAACTGTCTATGCTATTATTTCCATTTACGAACTGTGAGTTTATCCGATTCCTCGGCAGTCACATACAACAAATATACATGTAGGAGTGAAAGCTAGCAGACATATTACATGTAAACCCATAAGTATAATTTTTATTCCTTGAGTACATTTTCACTTGCCCAAATTTATTCCTCCTAACACACTTTCATAGGATAAAACAGTATATTTCACTAAACACTTAACTTATGACATCACAATCGTTGGGATTGTGTTTTGTACTTATTAGTACAGTGTCTAATAGACTTGTCTAATTTCATAATGGGAATAATCAACCACAAATCTAAAAATAATTTGCATGCCAAGTGAGGCAGAGCTACAATTAGTAAAGTACTTTGAGCATCACTGTCTAGTTACTCTAGTATTTGGTGAAGGATTTAGACTATGAGAAAAGGTAAACATTGGTGATACAACCACCCACAGGATTGGTGGTGGTGGTGGTGGATTTCCATGTCCTTAAGGTTACTACACACTGAATATGATCAGATGGTTTACATGTCTTTGGAGAGTGTGGTTTGCCACAAATGTTACAATTGAGATATGAATGATGCATTGATAGTGAACATGGGTATCCGTGGTATAAGGCTATTGGCTTAAACCCACAGAGGAAAGTGGATTAGACTTCATTAAACTGCAGTTAGAACATAGAGGTCTCAGAATTTGAATATTTACATTTCCATTCAACAATCACACGGAAGTCTGCTTATGGTATTATGAACAATGGTATCATAGAATGCCATGAGACGTGAGAAACTCATTTTACATTCAAAATGTTTAATTTTAACCAATAAACAACTTTGGTGAAAGAGTTATGATGTTATTAGAGTAATTTGGTTAACCGAGTTGCTAACGAGTTGCGGTTTGAACAGAGTTAATACAACTGATGGAATTATAACCAAATCTCTGCCAGAGACCGGTCAACAGATTTCTGGCAGTGGTACACAAACAGTTTATTTTTATCAGGATTAGGAAATCTAGCCCACGGGCAAATTTAGTGGCACTTAGACTTTGGCGTGGTAATGTTAATTAGTTATGCATTAGAATTAAAAAATGGGATAACCAAACGACGTGGTGCAATGGTCACAAACACATTTGGCGATTTTTGTAATGGCAGAAGATAAATCACATTGACTAAGGTCCTCGCGCCCAGCTCGCAAGCAAATAACAATTGGAGATAAAAACATCCCTACAGGTGAATTAATCTCTAAGTGTCATAATTATGCGAAATACATTTTTTTGTAAAACGTCATTGCGTGTGAGCAACTTCAATCAATCTTTTTGGATGTAGCAAACAACACAAGATATCAGCTACAGACCTATATGAAACTGTTTCCAAAGCTTGTTCAGCTCGGGCCCGGCCAGCTTCTACCCCTTTATGCTCACAACTAAACTGAATCAGCTTAGCCCAAACGCTGCTGTTGTTGGGAGACTTCTTTAGTATGCTTAGGTATTCGCCCTCACTTGTAGGTAGGTTGGCACTGGCCTGAAATATAAAGCAGACATTTAAATTGATGCATCATACAGTAAGCATAGCGATTATTGAGCAGAGAAAAGGTCAGCATGACTGGACCACGCTGTCTTTGACATTATGCAAGTCAAGATCTGTCACTTACCAATCGACTACAAAGGAGATGTTTGCTTCAGGGCAGCAGACGAAGAATGTTTAGAACCAACTCCAGGTGAGCAAGGGGGTTATTGGGAGAACATATTATCTCAATCAATATTAGATCTACCTCGAGCAACTTGAAAAAATGTAGGGCATAAGTTGCTGTGTTCCATCAGCATGTTATCATGCCTACGCCTGTCCGCCACATGTCAAAGACCGGACAGACGGCATCAGCTGCCATAAGGCGTAAACTCATGCTACATATAATTGAGCAACTTCCCTGCTAGTGTGCCCTGACATAGAATGTGAGCCATATTTTTCAAGTGCATATGAGGACACTCGGCCAATCACTACAACCCCACCTCTATCCCAACAAACTTGAGAGCAGCTACATTTCCATGTACACGTCAAAGTACAATATGATGTAACACTTGATTCCAGTGATGCAAATGTTGCGTGCTTTTTTGCATATTCTGTATGGATATAGATTACATTAACAATAGAGTGACCCTAATGTACTTTGAACTATTTAACCACATTTGAAGAATATTACATTCACAGAATCACGTACCAGTCCCGAATATTGGTACATTGCGAAAGTGAACAAATAGGACTGCATTATTTTAGCTTGGCATATGATTCTTATTTAATTAAAAGAAATTATCATATAACATAATTTATGAGCTACAAGTAATGAGATATAGGGAGGATCTAGCAGCATACAGAAGGACGTAACCTTCATATCTCAGCAATATACTGGGTACCTCCCAGCAATACATCCCCTAGAAGCTCTATTTATATCCGTTAAAATGGGTGTCTAGCCAGAGACAAATATCCGGGTGTGATGGACCCACAAATTCAAAATTTATCACTTCCCTCCTATAGAATCATCAATTGGGAATGCACGAATTGCAACAATCGTGTCATAGTATGCTTTTGAGAGAAGCAGAAATACTTGGCAGAGACACAGATTTATAATTTGATGCTGCTGAAAAATCTACAAGTAGCAGAGTGATTGCATGTAGTAACCGGTTACGAAATTAAACTTGTCAGCCATTGGTTATAATTGATATACAACCCCCCCCAATTAAAATTCAATATTTATAGTTTAGCAAGACAGCGTAGGTAGTAAAAAAGCGCTGCACCGAGTTCTTATAATTCAAAAAGGAACATGTTTCAATACCAACTAAAAGAAGTCAATAACATATATCTTGCAAAATGATTTGCAAGAAATGCATCTCTATTGAAGTGTATCCCTAGGGATTGAACGAAATATTTTTAACTCGCAGTCGAACGTGTACATCACTAGTTCCAGCACGGTAATGTTATCATTATGCATCCTGAGTGGGTAGCTTCAGCATACACAGTTGTGCATTTGCCGGAATTTACATAAAAGAAACATAAAGATTATAATTTTAATAGTTTAAAACAAAACATGGTGATCAAATGACGTCAAGAATTATGTACTTACCGAAGTCTGGCTCACAGCCAATTCTACTTTTCTAGCTTTAGCCCCATGAAGCTACATTAAAGAAGGGAATGGAATATGAGTAACACTGGGAGATAATAGAGAAATAGTTACTAAACATTATAAATAATTTATCTGGCCACTAAGGTAAGGCAGTGTAATAGGTGTCTCTGCGCATGTAGACAATGCTAATTGCATGCACACAAGTAGCCTTTGCACCAATGGTGATTCGTGGTAATCAATAAATCGTGGTAATCAATAAATCGACCAATTCACTGCTTCAATCTGGTACAGATGGCAAGGGCTGTGCCAGAGCTTCAAGAATAGCAAGCAATCATAAAGTGTACATTAACAATGATTATATGATCTACTCTAAAATAGAGAGAAGAGAGAGAGAGAGGACCAAGAGAGATAGAGATAGCCTACCTGCTCCAGATCTCCTGACTTGAGCTGTTTACCGGCAGACTCAAGGTTGTCAAGTTGACAGCCGGCATCACCTTCTTCCTGTTTAGCAGGTTCTCTTCTCAAAGAGAAAATACTGGCTCCAAAATCAAACGTTGGCCTATTTGATTCGGGTTTCGACTGTTTGACTTTAAACTGCAAAAGAAAAATCAAAGTGCTCAGATAAATATCATGACTATCGATGGAAACTAAATATTTTAATTCGACCACTAATTAGGTTCTTACACACCCTTGACAAAAAATTATGAGGCGGCTAGTTGAAAATTACGGATTTTTATACTTGCTAATAAAATGTAATAATTCATTTTGAATGATTACAATCATAATTATACCAAAGTAATTGAAAGAATAAATGTAAGCTGCGTGCCACACTTTTCTATTACTGTCGGCTTAATGAATACCATAAAAGTATTACTGTTGATTAATCTTAAAATTAATCCTTTATAACTGTGATCTATGAATAGAATTGACGCGAGTAAAATAAAGAATTCATCATTGTTGGAAGAAGTGGATGTCTTAATTCGGTACAACAGAAATCGAGCACCAATGATAAGCTCATCACACAAGAGATTAATAGCAGACATGCTTGATCACCAAGATGTGCATATTATAATATGTATCATGTACAACAGAGTAAAGAACAGAGAGCGATGAGTCGACCATATGGTCACCACAAATTGAGTGGCAGTGAACTAATATGGTATAATTGCCAGTGGTATTTCTCTCCCCACACTCGCAGTGTCACGGCTACCTTCCCGGCCCTCCTTACCAATAGATTCACACCAGTTTCCTTGTCTAAAGTTCCCGCCACATTGCTTGAGGAAATGGAATCACTCGCTGAGCGGCATGATCTGGTGGTTGACTTTGCTTTCGTTGGCCCTTCCTCTCCCTCTGCTGAGGCAGTTCCTCCTTTCTTAGATTTCTTCTGTGAAATCGTGGGGCCTTCCTCTGCTGTTCTTTTTAGTCCCTCCTTTCTTTCTCGGGATAAACTATTGGTTGCGGAACCTAAGCAGGAAAAATCTCATTAACACTACATACACGATACTCATGGGGAGGAAGTAGGCATGCTTTGGGGCGATGATGGCTGCAATCCAGCAGGAAACATGGAGTTGTGAAACTGTAATTAGTCAGGGAGGAGACATTACACAGCAATTACCAAAGTGCATACCATTGCACCAATTACCTTACCCAATCATACTGGTATTTTAATAGTAAAATATCATTACCAAAGAGGAATATTGTAATATTATATAGTTTAATTAGTTATTAAATATACCAGTTAGGAATATTTAATGATTCAATCTATTTTAACTCCTATTAGCAAACCTCAACCTAAAGTGATACAGTTTCACACATGAGACTATGACAACCTTGCTGAATTCTGGTATGTAATGTTACATAACCAGTATTAAAACATTTCCTGGAAAGTTTACAGATCTCTAGCCAACATTTCAAACTTCTGACATGCTGCCAGCTATAGCCATGATCATATGAGTAATGGTTGAATTCCAGTTATGCTGTTCAACGAGGAACCGTTATGCAAGTTATGGCTAATGTAATCATGAGCTAACCTACAGTAATCCAATATGATATTACTGTCAAGTGTCCAATATACAGTGCGTATGTATAGTATATATAATAACAAGTACATGGGTGATGCAATTATAGCTGACACTTTTATATACAATACTTGGAATGGCATTGGCGAATGATTGAGCTGGTAATACCAGGTAACACAAGGATCTATGACACTACTGATTACATAATAACTAATGGTGACGCAGATCTGTATTATTATACTATACAGTACAAGGAGAAGGGGATAGTCCCGGCACCTGTGCAGACTAGTGGACATAGGAAACCCTCAGATAGGTATTTTAGAATAAATAGTTTTTACTGGAATAGCTACGAGCAACAGAGATCCTTGCACATGTAATTATAACACTGTGGCACTGATCCCTCATAATGTCCCTAATACTAAGCTCCTAATTAACTTAGGGAAGTCCATATAACTGTCCACCATATTCAGTGTAGCATGAGTCAGCTGATATGAAGACTCACCTTTAGGAGGTACAGGCTGTGCTTTAGATTTCTTAGTGCTAAGGGATGCAGTTATCTCCTCGTTATTTTCACACAGTTCAGCCTTGATAGCCTTATCTTGTATACTGAAATACATACATTATTTATATAGTACTAAGCAATATAATATATACTTGTAAGTGTTAACAGATGAAAAGGCAGTAGCTGGGATGGCCCTGCAGTGTTTCCATGTTTCCTTTGCCATGGTTGGTGAAAACACAGTCCCACTACGGAGAAATGAGGACAGTTACATACATTACATACATACATACATACATTACATACATACATACATACATACATACATACATACATACATACATACATACATACATACATACATTACATACATTACATACATACATACATACATACATACATACATTACATACATACATACATTACATACATACATACACACACACACACACACACACACACACACACACACACACACTCCCATACATACATACATACATACATACATACATACATACATACAATGTAGCTATTCAAATCACATCTCTGCAAATGCAAGGAGGATATGATAGGTTTTACATTAAATAGCTGGCCCTGTCCATTAATCACGCCCTGTGCTTGTAAGTCTGATAGGCTGAAGCAATACGTATGGAGACAGAAAATAAATGTGCAGTGTTATGACATATTGAACGTGATACAATGCACAAGACCAGAATCTGTCAAACAGGAATAGTGACTAGCTAAGAAATGAAGAAAGTATGAATATGATGAATAGCTCCATACGAGGGCATGCAACTCCCCAATCCTACAACTTACAACGCCCAAACATGTGTGGATAGAAATAGTTGATCTAGACCAGTTCAACTGAGAACAGAACAACTAGATTAGCCACAGGGCAGTTATAAAAAAGAGAGAATTGAGACCGCTGAGACGAAACTCAAGCTGTAGAAATGACAGATGAGCAAAATATTAACATAACCTAGATATTTGGTGATCATAGTGAAGCTCAACGCTTCGTTGGCTTGGTTGGTTGGCTTCATAGACATTGGTGTAGTTAGCGAAATCTATTTTTAGGACAATGTAAAACTCGGACTAAGTTGATAGTGGGTTTTCAGGCTATGCGTTAGCGTTAATGGCGAGTGTGCTAGCAGTGCCAGGCAAATAGGCACCAGGTCAACATTCCTGTCAGGTCACCTGCTGACAGTTTGGACACATCGGTTTGGCACATCACAGTCTCCAGGGATCTGAATTACTCATTTCAGCAAATCGGCATCCAATAAATTCCAAACATGAGATGCCAAAACATGGCGCACACTTCGCAGCTTGTACAATACATGGTCTCACTCGCCAAGAATGGCATTGTGTAATTATTACTACACCAACTGGTACGCAAGGTTCCCACTAAAATACTATACTCAGCGAGATCCAAACTCTAAGCTGATTGGATGTGCAAAGACATGGCATTGCAACATCACTTTCAAGTATTTAGGTGCGCCAAATTATCTTGGAGAATCATTTTTGAAGCTGATAGCTCAATGTAGCAAGCAAATAGTAAAGTTACATTATTACTTTGCTGGAGACACTGAACTGGTACCAGCTAGAAACTATCTCCCGCCCTAGGATGAGATGAGATTAGCCACTGCGTCCTTCCTGCTGGCTGGCCACCTCCTCGGTATATTGAGAGGTTTCCAATATTGATGGTAATAGAATGATTATTGACAGGTGAACGCAAGATCAAGGCATATTTGAAATTCAGCAGTAATGTTAGCACCTGATTTACCACAAATTACCATTTCATTTACCATTCTAATACCAACATCTACAAATCTTGTATTACTTTGTGAGAAAATTATGCTAATTCCACCGCTTAACGGCCATTGTTTTGACCAAACCCCGATATCAATGTCAACAAGGAATATATTATTATCTAACGGATTTCAGCATTGGCGAGACAAGACGCCAGAATAGAAGTTTGGCAAAGATCCAAGTCTAGGAGGAGAGATGGAACTGTGTTACTAAAACGATAAGAAGATGTAAAACAAATCAAAGCAATTCATCAGGCTGTCAAATTCATCAAGATGACAACATTGCAAAATATTCCATTTCTTACTTCACTCCTATTCACCAAGTCTCTTACACATGTGACAACACCTCCAGCGTAAAGCACCTACAGCTTAAGCACATTACCCGGGATGGCAAGCATGTAGTTCTAGAGCGAATTCCAAGTGACAGTACCTGCTTATCCTTATCCAACAAGCACTGCCATTCTGGTGAGTCTTGGTAAATTCCTTATGCTGCCTCTTCTGCATATCTACCTCGACAATGTGGCCAGCCGCCATGACACTAGCAGACGCAGGAAGTAGCTGCGAGACAAAAGCTGGTAGCACCATCCCCTCCTCCAGTTGCTCTTTCTGCAGCAGACCTCTACAATAGTCGCGTATGGCCGCCATAAGGAAACAAACCAAACATCCATTTATCAATATTAAACACTATTTTATTGTAATGGAACCAAATTGTTAGGAGATTTCAACTTTCTCACAGCTAAGAAGTCATATGACAATGGACAGCTTAAAATTATCTGTTACCATAAAATTGCCACAACTGCATTGAAATAGATAAAAAGATGCAAACTTTGGTGGCATATACCATTAGTTCACCTGGTGCAAATCGATAAATCTCCACAAAAAATGGGTTTAAAGGCACCAGAAGACTCCGAAACAGAGTCTCCAGTTAGAGTACATGCCATTGCACATCCAGCCATTTAACATATACGATATATTCAGTAATAATTTGGTTATAGTATATATATTGGTAAATCTGGCTATGGTATATATTTAAATGTTGATTTTCTACTTTCTGCTCATCTCCCAGTATCAAGCACAGCCTAGCTTGGAGTAATACGTATGTAATCAGATCAGGATGCTGGCTGTCTGGAAGAAAGGGTTAATATGCAGCAGCTGCAGGATAACTTAGGATTGGATTCCACATTGCTGTGATGATCCGGGATTATGGGACATTAGTTGTATTACACTTTTCCTTACTAATATGCAGCATATTTGCATCCCAGCTGACTCACTTTTCTTTCCTCAGAGTCATGAGAGGTCCACTGTGTCGTGACTTCTTGATCAACCGACAGTTGACTACCAGACCTTTCTGAAACCTCCTTAGGTCGATGTCCACACCAGGCTCAGCCATCTCTGAGAGAGGTACCCTGGACTTGGCACCCATAGCTGTGTTGAGAATCAGACCAGACTCTGGTTTGTATTCGACTACCATACCTGTACAGGTGTTTGGATTGGAGGTAGTCGAGTCTCCTGTGGATGTGTTGTCACCAGCAGAGATATCTATAAACGCAAATTGAAATAATTACTGCTTGTAGTTTACTTTTGGTGTCACCTGTCGGTTTTTGAAATAGTTTACTTTTGCCCAGACAACCATTTATTTTTCTATGCGGATATCGTTGACATTTTACACCAATTAAACAATGGACAATCATTATTATTTTGAAATCTGTCATTTTAATAATAATTCATAACTCTATATATAGAGTCTAGTCACATATTTTGGCAAGAGTCAATATAGCAGACTACATTGATTACAGCGGTGAAGCAAAGAACAAATAAAAAGTGGGCAACTCCAAAATTACAACTAACAGAATATTAGGCCTACTGTGTACACATACATACAGTCCACTACGTCATGTCATGCACCTACAGATTGTCCATATATGTACTTGTAGCTAGGGCTAACATCTAGGGCAGTATTATCAACAAAGCACACAGTATAGTATCTAAATAGCAGTGGGGCATGACTCCAACTGTCATGCTGCCAATACAATCACCAGTATACAGACGAACTAACTAGTCGCTTTGTTTGTCGTTATTATGAAATATTAACTCTACGCATTGCAGTATAAAAATACCAGGTGGTATATTACAATTAAGTAAACGCACTGAGGAAACGCATTGTATACGCAAGACAAAAACTATACGACATCCTGCTGTATTTTTGGCTTCAGTACAACGTCTAGTTTCATATTAAACCAGTGCCTTCTCACAATGCGTGTGTTAGTTATTCTAGTTGGACTTACAATCTCTTAGCACCTTCATGTAAGCTGTGCCGTTCTGACCAATCGTCTTCAGCTGTGTATGCAGACAGATTCCGACGGGATACTTTGCCGTCAACTCATCGGCTGACTCCACCGGCTCTTCACCAAGATCAAACCATGAGATTACAGCTTGCCGACCACCAGATGTCACCACATTCATTGACTTCTTGTTCTTCTTGAAATCATGCTAAATAAACGATATAATTATACCAATAATAACTATATAGGCCGATTACAATGGAAAGACAACTTCAAAATTTGTATATATTAAAAATCTTGAAATACTGCTAACAGTTAGTAGTAACATCGTAGAGATTTGTTCAATGGGAGATATCAAGACGTAGGATTGTACAGAACAAAAAGTGAGAAAATGCCTGTTAATTCAGAATTTAGATCGAGAATAATGGCTGGCCGCCTACACGCAGTAAATAAATCTGCAGCACTAGTAATATGATGATTATCTGCAGATAGGAAGAACTGTTATTCAGGTAGAAAACTGACTGCTTGTGAAACGGGATGGCAATGTATTAGTCCAAAAACACAGAAAACAAAATTTCAATGTACTACCTCATAATTGTTCACTCATAGCTGTTATACCATTCTACTAGTAGAATGGCACATGACAAGGAATATATTTTTGGGACACCAAAACAAACCTTATCATAAAATTGTAGGTGACTTTTTTGACCTGCCCTTCAACCCTGCTACAAGTGTGGTAAGCAGTGCACAAAGAAACAATTAATCTATTATTTCCTTCACCAAAAAAACCCTTTGCTTAGCAAACATGTTTAGATGCAAAAACATAAAACTGCAATCAGATAAAATGACTTAATGACATTCCTGCACTTTTGTCCATCTCATATTTCCACAATAATACCAACAGAGTTGCCAATGTTGAGTGTATTTATGAATGGAACCCAATGAGTTAGTACTCCCCATAGTACTACTAAAGATAAGGGGTGTAACCTGGGTTGAAAAATAGAAATTTAAATGAAAAACATATTATCATGATTAGATACCAATAAAACTGTAAATTTACAATATTGGTAATGATATAATAATTATTATGGGGTCATTGCAGAAATAATAAACACTATAAAATAGAACAGTTTTTCCATGATGCACAGCCAGGAAATGAGGACCTATAAATACATTCAACAACTATTGCAAAATATTTTTATCCATCCCTGGTCACACCATACCCTGTGTGTAAGCAGAGCTAGTCCAATATTCCTGGCACTCTGCCAATTCTTTAGTACTTTGCCTTAATCTCTATTTAATCTTCATAACTTAATTAAGCTGAGAAAAAAAGTTGTTTACAATTTTGATGGAAATTTGTTGATACTAGATACTTATTTGGATGCTGTCCAAATCCACACAAATAAAGTAAAGGATATAGAAATAAAAGTTAACTCATACTGTTAATAATATTATAATCAATCACATGATAGGCGCCCTTCTACCTGCATCCTTGACCACAACAAACGGACAGGTGATCTCATCTAATGGGCAACAAAAACATTCAACAGCAACCCCTTAGTTCAACTGCACTTTTGGAAGCATAATTTGTTCTTTTATAACTTGTACGCAATAATTAACGTAGAAAATTAGAAACTAAGTCAGATTTATTGCACAATCAAATTAAAACTGCTGACCAATACTGAAATTATTTTATAGTTGTCATTTACAAATTTCTCTACTAGTAGAATTTCCAAACTATTTTAATTCTGCTCACTAAA
Source organism: Bugulina stolonifera (assembly GCA_935421135.1). Taxonomy (NCBI): domain Eukaryota; kingdom Metazoa; phylum Bryozoa; class Gymnolaemata; order Cheilostomatida; family Bugulidae; genus Bugulina; species Bugulina stolonifera. Next base: position 8,808,236 of record OW285189.1, read on the forward strand.
ATATTATGATATCCATTTAAATACATTTTTACATTTATATTGACTAATAAATCAACACCAGGTTAGAAGAGATAATTGAGTAACTTGAGCTAAATTACACTTGGAAGGAAACTGAGGAATTCAAAATCAAAATGTCTAATACTACTTAGAGATAAAATAAATTACTACTCCCACACATGGTAATAGTTTGGACCAGTGTGTACAATGAGACGACTAGCAAATAGTGGCAGGTAGAATGGAGTGGAATATCCACACCCACAAATGCAATTAGTTGATATCTACGGGCAATGGCATAAGGTGTTCGATAGGAGAACATCAAACAGGGCACTCTGGGTAAGTGAGTCAGGTAATCACACCTACACAGAGTAACTGGCACTTCGCGAGGAGGCTACATCATGCCATCAATCCTACACCTCTTAGGCCTAGCCCAAAACATTCATTTAAATGGTGAAAAGTATCTTACAATTTATGTATCATATTTAACAAAAAGTTTCACATGGTAAATTTCTTTTAATAGAATTATTCAAAGAATGAAATGCAAATTCACTGAGACATCCAAAACATTTTATTTTAAAATTATTATCATCTACTTACTTCTGTGCTGATCATATACAGCCTATCTATGCAAATGTGTGATAGCTAGACTAGTCTTAGAACAAACCAATTCATCTGCAATTCTATATATCTACTAATAGCAGATGAATGCGCTATTGGTAGATACATAGAAGATTGCCAGGGCCTGTCCTGATTAGCTGCAATAAGCACACATGGGCGCAAAAGAACGTTGTTGGTAAACTACCGGAGTAAAGCCTTGGTTTGTACCATTATAACCAGGGAGTGGCAGTAGGAATTATCTGTCACCAGAACCATTATAAGCCCAACCCACCCGATAAGGGTAGATAATATTATGTTCTACTTAGCTCTAACCTTTCCCACCATCTTAAGAGATTATTAAACTCGAGTTGAAACTCTTGTCATTGTTAGCATTATATAAATTGTAATTTAAGCTTAAAATTTCAATCTAATATTTAATTTTATGCTCCACAAATGTTTAAGAATGAAATTAATACTGGCCACAATTAGCTGTGTAAATGGAAGTTGTGGTGAAAGAAAGGGGTAAGTGGATTATATAATTAAAGATTTTGCAAAAAAGGGTGAAAATTATCCAGTGGTCCCATGAAATGTCAGCTTAAAACGGATATAAAAAGCAATCAGTGGTCAGTAGAAAGTGTAGAATGTGATTTATATGTAGGGCCGAGCAGTGTAATGTGACATTGACAGTCATATTACCGTCCCAGATTTGCACCCAACTGCTACTTGTGCAAGTGTGCGTCAATTTTAGGATGTTAATTAAAAATTAAACAAACCGAAATAATTACAACTTCATCTAACAGTTGGGCATCAATTACTTCCCAATTGCGGTGACGATTGTGCGATGAATTACCTCCAGATTAGCCCACGAGACAAAAGATGGAATGGCAAAAAATCCTAACTAGATTTTAAACAAACATGAGAAAACATGCCAAATTAAAATAGCCGTATCTAATCTTACATAATCAGAGCGCAAAAGCAAACTAAACACACTAATAACTGTTCCAGGGCAATCCAGGTGGGTACACAACCACTGAGAACTTGGATTATTCCTAAAAAACTATTCCGAACAGCCTCTTCAATTTGTCTCTGCAAGACCTCAAGTGCTCTTTTGGCAAGGATATAAATAATGATAACCATAATCCTTTACATTGCCAATAATCTCATCATTGAACCAGCAAGGTGGGTGGAGAGTGAAGATGTGTTAGTCAGTCGAGTGCTGAAGTGTAAATTATTGAATAAATTATTACAATTGCGCATGACAATACCTCAGTTACGAAACACGTATATCTCTTTCCAACCATCAATTCGTCTACTGTCGGTTTCCAGTTAGCTGCATTACATTGTCTCAGGCTACAGTCCAACATGACGCGGTGCCCGCTGTCCTTTATAGATCTCAGTCTAAATGATAAATAGGGTAGCTGACAGAATACACATTATAGAATAGTGGAAATGAGTAAGGTAAAACATGGCAGTACGTCAACTCTTAAGATTTCTCCACAGCTTGTCACCAATAACAATGGCTGTAGAATTCAACATACATGTACATGCACATTGTATTTGGAAACATCTACCTGTAAATATGAAGTAAAATACATAATATAGAATCACTATTTCTATTTATCAATGACAAAGAGTCTGCTCATGCGAAAGGTGTGATTGATGATATTCAATATAATACATACATACTATAAGCAAAGTACATTGAATTTAAGGACCCGCAGCGATCAATCTCTCAAAGGTCAAATGAGTTCACAACCTTCATAGTAAAGGCGGAGAAAACTGATATTTTTGTGGCCAAAAAATTTAAATGATTTGAATATCTGACAGACATATAAATTTGACTGTCATTGATCTCACACTAGAACATTGCTCAATGGCGACTATTTTACAATAATTTTAGAAAATATTTGATATTTACGTCAAACATTGTGGCATGAAAAGAGGTGTTTGACACCTCAGGTGCAAAGGTCCCTTCCAGCGCTCATAGATTTACGTGGGAAACGTGTTAATTTCATTAATTGAAATGCAAACTTTTGGTTCCATTTCTAATTGGATTCCATATATTTTATATAACAACCTACATTCCACTAGAAAATTGATTTTGCGGTATTTTACATTCCTTGGCAAGGAGACGACGAATAGAAAAGATATATACAATATGAATATATATCATGTAGATTAGTAGAGCAAGGCGGATACTGGCAGTACGGTGGTTTGACAGAACAGTGATGAGTGTTAAGTATACTACATTGTAGGAGTAGTTGGGAACATTTACTACATCCACTATGAGCAAGCATCTGTCTTGCAATAGGGAGCAAGCGCAAGAGAACCATGATGTAAACACCTTATAAATCTTAATTGGTGCTCAAGCTAAATTATGCATTTAATTAGTCATAGCATGTGTCATTAATTACTAATGGTTGCATAACACATGCACAACAAATACACCATAAATCTCTCTACAGCCCAAGGAGTAGATCTGTAGAGAGGAAAAATGTCACAGGTGGTGCAAAGTGCCTGTTTAAATGTAAATATTTGCAAGTAAAGAGGATGATGCTGATGATGAAATAGACAGATGAGTAACGCTATGAGTAAGTGGGCTTGGCTTGAAAATATTAGAGAATTTTAGAAGATACAAGGTGTACAAGGTGTGCTACTTTGCAAACTGTAGACCATAAAGAGCTATAGTGTGACCGGAGGAACGCAAGACGCCTTATTGGTCAATGAATCACAAAAACTCAAAAATTTTGATTGTTGTAATTCATTGCAACAGGCCATTATGGGGTCCCCTGCGTGCTTATAGATGCGCTACTCTCACACCCAGTGACTCTGTGGTACATACATGGAGCATATCTATACTAAATAATAGATGTTTGACACATATATGTACGTATATATAGAGTAGAATAATCGGGTACATAGCATCAATATACTGGATAGGCCTATCGCAATATGGTAGACTCTACACAGTAGTATCTTACAGAAACAAATTCAAATATTTGATTCTATCTCTTCCACTGGCTAGCCGTAGAGATACGTGCACTTACTTGGCAGTTGTAGAGATCATTCTGGCACCAATTACCTTCACCTTGATAGTCTGACCTTCTTTAAATCTGGACAGAGGATTCTGTCCATCAGTCGGGTTCTCTTCTACCTCGCTGACAAACAGCCGGCCAATACCCTTGGGTTTCAGCTTTAGATTCAGTTGTAAGGCCTGCTTACTCGTTATACTGTAATACATATAGATGAGCATGATATGACAGTGGGTACTGAAGAACACATATGTATATAGTGTATATAGGCAGCACTTTATGTATGGAAAGAAATGAACATACCTTACTACCATACATGGTATGCATGACACAATAACAGACCATACTACCATATATGGCATGTATGACACAATGAATAGTCAATCTCCAGTATGTTAGTCAGTATAACATAGCCTGAGATACATACATGGCATCCACAACACTCCCAGTAGCAGGTAAATCTGTAGCATCCTGTATCTGCTCTGCCTTAGACTGTTGCTTGTCCCTGGCAGTCTGTAGTGCTGCTATTATATGCTTGTTTTCTTCATCACTGTCCAAACGCAATAACATATTATTATCATAATATAAAATATACCACAGTGATATATAATGTACATTTTAGTACTTCGCTAAAACTGAAAGTAGGTGAAGTTGTCTTCTCTATGTTTTATTAGTTGACTGCCTTTTTCCCAAACCTCTAACCATAAACAAGGAACAAGGAAAGTTCTCCACTACTACAGGAGTACATTCAACATAGATATTGCTACAATACTGCTTGATGTCTGGAGTACCATCCTTTATAATAACATCGCTATTGCTATATTGTATAATGTAGAGACTGAAGGAATTGTTTTACAGTGCAAGAAACGTTATGCTATACAATCTGCCGACTGATATACTCAATAGAGTGGCCTGCGAATATATATCTCAAAAAATTATCCATAGAATTATCTTACAAGCCCTTTCAGACTGCTATTTACACCAACCACTAGCGGTGACGGTGACGAGGGGCTAACGCTAACCACAACGGCTAACGCTAACCACAATCTGGTTTAAAGTTCAGCGTGTTGAACTCGTTGACCCCCTATCACTTACTGGAGTATGTCACTATATAATTAATATACACTAGTTGTGATTAGCGTTGGCCACTCACAGCCGTTATTGTGCTTTCAGACTGCCGTTATGGTGCTTTTAGACCGCCGTTTATACTATCTACTAGCGGCCAACGCTAACCACAACTATATTATATAGTGACATGCTCCAGTGAGCGGTAGGGGTCAACAAGTTCAACATGCTGAACTTTAAACCCCATCGCTAACCGACACAACACACGTGCCAGATATAGTATAGTAATAGCTAACCACATTGTGGCTAGCATTGGCGACTAGCTGTTAGTATAAACGGCAGTGTGAAAGGACCATTAGTAGTTGGTATAAACGGAAGTCTGAAAGGGCTCTTATTTTATTAGGTAATTCTATGGACTTACCACTGTTTGACTGTGACTTTGTTTTCCTGTCCATAAAACACACCTTTAGTGGAGTAAGTACCATTGGGGTGCTACAACCAGTAATTAGATTAACTATTATAGCATCACATATAAATAATAACTACGAGTATATTTAGTTATTCAAAATATGCAGTCATTTATATAATTATATAACATGGTTGACAAGTCAGGCGAATCTCACATGTGTCACACCACATATTTATTCTAAAATGTATTTTTAGTCTACATACATTAAACCTCCGAAAATACAATGTTTTGCCTTATATAACAGTGTTTACAGTGTCAATGACAGGATAATTATAACTATTACCGCAGTTTCTTATTTTATCAGTGTCAATGAACTGTTGGTAGTGAGAAATATATTTATAATACTTTAATTTTAAACTTATTATCATATTAATTGGGGAATTGATTAGATATTTTATTGGTTTGACAGATTGCAGAACATAGCATCAAAAGGTTTATGTTTTGTAATGTAAGTTCAAGTTCTATTCACCACACACAATATTACTACATGTACTTGTATATTTATACTCTCTACCTGCAATGTGGGTACATAGGCTATCCGCCCATTAGCATGACCCTTAAGTATAGTTAGCATATACTCAGGGCGCGTGTAGACAACTTCCGATTTCATCTGCTGTCCAACCTTCACCTGCATAATTATTATCATAATTATAATTGTAATAATATTATGTGCATGAAATAGTGTCATGGGTAAGTATCATGCATAAGGTAAATAATATGGTGTATTGTATACAGTCATGTATAGTGTAAGTATGGTGTATTGTCCATGTATACAATATGTTATGTATAGTGTATACAGTTATGCATAGTGTAAGTATGGTGCATTGTCCATGTACACAATATGACTGTTATATACACATTTTATACGTACATGTGATACAATATAAATATTGAGCAATATGAACATGTAGCCTATGCATTTAGGAACCTTACAAGATTGAACCAGAAAAATGGATATGAGGGAAATAATGTGTTCATATGATGTGTTAATGCTGAGATACTGTAGAATGTTAGAACGCTAAGCTTGGTTGACTTTCTAATGTTCAATGTTTGGTATTAGTTATATTCTCTCGCAATATTCTAACAGAAATATTTTCTGCTGAATGAAGCAAATGTTAAAACTTTAAAAAATTGACACACAACTGTGTGCTTGTGTATCTATTACACATTATACACACGTAATGAGGTTTGCTAATTTCATAAACAAAACATGGAAGACTGAATTTACATTTAGTTACAACAACACATGAGTGAGAGAGAGAGAGAGTAACTAGAGTTTTTAGGAAGTACCAGTCACATTCCACCGGTGACCTGTTACTGTACTGACTTTGCCGGCAATACCATTCAGCATTATCATCCCACCTGCTCTATTTACAACTAAAAATAATAAAGTCAACATTTTTCCATATTTTGGCTACTTAACCAATAATTAATCATGAGAAGCAAATCACACCGAGTGAGTGTTTTCATTTTAAGACATGAGCAGTATGACGTCATACCCGTACAAGACACTACATTACTTTGTAGAATATTTAAAATTACCTTTACAATATACATATTATAGCTTTCAACTTGTGCTACGGCTGAAATTTTTGTCTAGATTCATAATATCGAATTTTCAGGCTCAGACCAACATGTTCATGAATTTTCCAGCCCACCTCTGTCACAGGGCTGTAAACACATTGGCTGAGGTCAAAAGCAAAATCCTTATTTTCGTGTGAGAAACGCAGGCGTGTTGATGAGCTGGAGATAGTTTCCTCCACCCAAGCCAAACCCCAGGTCAATAGCCCTTTCAGCCTGGGTTGATCAGCCATGTTGCAATTTTTATTTGTGAACCAGGCCAGTCCAAGAAGTCGCAAAGACAATAACAGTTCAAAACTTTGTATGGAAAATTACAAACATCGGTTTACTGTTTCAAACCACAGTTGGGGTTACTTGTTGGTGAATCACACATCTGATTACATAAATATGCATATAAAGAGGTTAATACACTATTCTGGTATGCTAAGGCTGTCTAGCCTCAGGTAGGAGTAGGAGTAACGACCAGATTAACCAGAGGAGAATGCTTCTTTATCCATACACATTAGCTGGTTAAAATTATATTTGGGCAATTCATTTCCTTACTACCAATTTAATGAGAAAATAATGCTTATTAATAAGTTATTAGTCTCCTGAGGAGGAAACTTTGGTTAAGTTACCATCAGAGTATAATGTTTAGTAAATGAGTTATTAGTTAATGGTTATGATGTCATACAGCATTGGATAGGGGTTACTCTCAAACTATAGACCCACTCCTAGGCAGGTACCAGGCAGGTATCAGCTATGCAACATACAAGACTACAATCATGTTCTCAAATTAACACATTTCAGAGGCATGTTGACAATCGGCCCAAGAACTAAATTTTACATTGCTAGGCCAATTATTAACTAACAGTAGTGAATTGTTGGCCATTTGTAGATAGATTGACAACGAGGAGAGAAGTGTAGTAGAGATGATGACCTGAAGCACACTATATGCAGATGACACTTTTTCATTTCCTGCACTTCACGTGAGGCATGTGCCTTTCCACAGACCTATTGGTTTTTAAAAAGGTTCTACCTATATACATGTAACTAAGGATATACATGTATATGCTACACGGTGATATACCTTAGTGCTGGCGGACTGGGCCTTACAACTCTTCCTGTCTGATATGTAGTGTTTGTCCAGGAGTACAGCGAGCTTTCCATTGATAAGGTCGACGTGAACTACTATGGCGCGAACTACATTCCCTATGCAGCCTGAACATCCTGCAATGTATATACCAGAAATGGCAGACTCGACTCTCAGTGAGTTGATTCAAGCAACATTTTGTGGCTTATTAGAAGGACTCAAGCTTGAATATATATAGCTATTAAAAATTCGTAACTTGGGCACTTCTTTATGTTGGAATATTCAATAACTCAGTTTTCATTGGGCAGCTATAAAATTGCAATGATTAAAAATAACCACAATTATAACCACAATGATAACACACTTTACACGGAAACAGTGACATTTTGCTTTGTAATAATATGTGTATAATATATATAGTATACAGATTATACACTGTAATTATATGTAGCATAAAACACTATAATACATACTATAATACTACACAATGTACATACTATACATGTATTTATCAGGACTGTATGTTACACAGCATTATCAGCTGTTCTATCTGTAACTTACCAGACATAAGATCTCCATCGGCTTCAGCGACCACACCTTCCTCTACCTCTAGCTTCACTAGACTCTCCTCCCTCTCTGTAATCTCTCCTTTGATTATTTCACCAACACTATACTTGCTCACTTTGGCTGCAGCAGGCGCTACAATTGTATATCCTTGTTAGCGAGCACAGGCTATATTACTACCAATAGACCATTAGTTTACCAAGTAAACTTCTACTACAAGGGGAGACAACAACCACCAAAATGGCCAAATCGAGCTCAGTAGCTAACAAGTATTGACAGCACATATTCAGGTTAATATAACCTATTTATGTAGCTCTGATGATTATTTCATCGAGTACTATTGCCATTGAGACGACAGTTATTCTCCTATTATATGTAGATAACCACACACACATATAATACATGTACAGTTTAAGTACGGAATGAGTACAGCAAACCAACAGCGATCACACAACCATATCTAATATAGCCTCATCCCCAGCAGTCAAACCTTTATCTGGGTTGGTGGCAGCCCAGAGCTGGTGGTTGGACAGGTCTGATAGGTTCTGTGCTAGCATTCTGTAGAGTAGGTCAGAGTCGGTGTCTGGTAAAGTACACTCTATTGGTTTAACAGCCACAATCACCCTCTCCTTCACCGTATCCATGGAAACCACTCTACATAGAACACTTCTACCGGGTAGGAGGTAGGACTTGCAGCCAGCAGGTAACATCTACAATTATTATAACGGTGTCTTCAGACGTAAGTGTGCGTGAGGAGGTCCTTAAAACCTACCTGAAGCTGGTCAGAATATAAGTGACAGATATAGAGCATACAATTACAACGACATACTGTTGGTGGTTCAACTGTTGGTGGTTCAACAAAATCAGCAGTGAAGTTACATGAACTTGTAAAGAGACAAACAGGTTTTGGTTGACCACTAAATCCATGTTTATTATTTAATTAGATGATGTACCTAACATAACGAATGAATATGAACTACATGTACATCTATATGGTATGTCATCATGTCATGTACATAGATCTGCACATCAATATAATGGTTTAGCACTACTCAATGCAGATTTAGTTCAATGTACATTAACAATACCAACCCTTTTTGGAGTGAGTCCAACAATACCATTTCCAAAGCTGATAAATATTCCATGAGATGTATGTGATAGCACAGAACCAGGATACTTGCCTCCAACCTACATGTACATGTATACATGATGGAAATAACAGCACGCTCAACACAGTAACTATGTGCATGTACACCAATAAGTTAGAAATACCACTGGGGATAATATCTTAGAAAACAAATACATTATTACCATGTCATAGTATTACATGGCTAAGTGAGTTACAGACATTGTATATGAAAGCATTAAAAAATAATGTATAATATAGTAAAATATCCAATGCAAAGTTTCTACACTCCACCATGTATAAACATATGTACACAGCCAACACAAACGTTGGTAGACAGGCTGTACACAGCTACAGTATATATTAGTATCACTATGCCAACACTAGAAACCACCACCTGGCTACAAATAAATACAGACAAATAAAACATTACTTCAATAATAATAAAATATTTTTTACCTTGAGATGTGGTATGGTATTAATGCCAGATGGCTACTGGCCTAAACAAACTACCTGTTACATTGCGGGAGGGGGTCACTCTAGTCTATACTTTACATATAGTAGATATGAGCCAAACATAACAGCAAATAGGAAATAGAGTAGCCAAAGAGAGGAAAGAGATAACAAGTGACACACCTTTACATTCTGCCAATCCCTGGCCAGTCCATCTTTAGCTGCGTAGTACTTGAACATTAGCTTGTTACTGACAATCTGAGATGCGCTGAGTTAAGCAGTAACAGTATTGGTATTACATAGGTACAGGTATATATGTACAAATACATATGTGTAGCCTACAGACAACTGCAATGTGTACATATTCTATAACTACATGTATAACAGTTACGGATATGCATGTGTATACACCAATATGTATACATGTGTATACACCAATATGTATAGCAGTAACACAGCCCATTATAAAGTGCATGGTGAGGCTGAAAATGCATGGGACGACATTCTCAGTTAGCATTGGGTTATGAATGGCCATGGAGTTGTGCACTGAACAGGTGAAGACTATCTGCGGCCCCGTTCAAGGACTATTCTTTATTCATTGGTATAGTTTTGTGACCTACAGCCTTGAAACTAAACTATGCAAACAATTGCTGTGATTGTTGTTGCATAAAAGGATACATAGCTACTGGTGTTGTCTGTAATACACACAAGGTCCTTGAGCACTGATCCAGCTGTTAGAGAAGAAGCAATGATGTCTGAAATACCAGGCATGTCGGAGAGCTCAGTGCGAGGGAGAGTAGCATGGTGTCCATCACCAGAGACTACAGAGAAGGTGTTGTCAGTTACAGACATAATTGACCAATTAGCTATGACCTAAAATATACACATACCATAATGCATTGCAACACTGTACACCACAATGATATAATGGACATAGATGTAAGTAATGTACATACACGTACGATCTTGGAAGAAGTACACTCCCAAAAATCTGTTAGCGAAAAGCATTTTCAGCAGGTTCTCAGCAATGATTAGTTCGCTCACAAGTTTCCAAAAGACCACAGGCTAACATATAGAAATATCTACCAGGAGTTTGAATGTGGCAAGGAATTTTGACCAAAATATGAATATTTACATGGACACTGCGTAGACCTGAGTGTAAACCATTACTAGTACAGTATGGATTGGTATATCTACACTATTAGTAGTGGAGTTAACAGAATAAAAAGGAAACATCTCCTCCAATGTGGAATTAAAAGGACACCGTTGTTAGCATATTGTGATGGTTTGGTTAGTGGTCACTCTACCTGTCCAACTGTTAGTTTAGGTCCCTCAGGTGGCTGAACCTCAGCCTTCTTACGCTTTGTGTCAACTTCCTTCTCCTCTTCTCCGGCTAACTTCCTTTTAGATGCATTCTGGGAGGAAGTGCCTTGTGAGTCACCGTGGAGTATAAAAGAGAGAGCTAGCTTATTCTTCTGTGCATCACAGCTGAGAACACGGCAGGTCACCGACTGGCCGATGTAAAACACGTCTGATGGAGTGTCAATAGGTTCCTTAGCTAGGTTTACTGAACTCACAAAACCCTGTAAAAATTGAATAGAGGAAAGATAACTCCAATATACGGTTATAGCTTATTAAAAGAATCGAATTAATCATGTACAATCTGTATGTTTAAGTTATGCTTCAACAGCCTCCCTTAACCATTAGACTACTGCTTGTTGTGGGAAGACTGGAGAGACTGAAGAGTAGATAGGTGCTTGCAGTTTGTAACACACTGTTGTAAATAATTACTAGTAATTGCACAAACTCCAATCATTTCCTCACACTTACCACCACATCATTGTAGAAAGCGACAAGAGCTCCTGTGGTTAGTTTAACTATAACACCCTGAACCAGAGAACCAGGCTTGGCCAAGGACAGGTCTGAGAGGACATCTAGTGAGGAGTTGACTAGTGAGGGCTTGGCAGTCAGTCTTACTCTTTTGGTCAGCAAGTTTACGCTCAGTATCTGGATATCATGATATAGCCAAATTACAGTATAATGTGAATATTGGTATTGGCATTGGTATATATTGTAATGTGCATAAAATTGACATATTGCATTGAGCTTCTCACTAAATCACCAAACATCAAATAACATACAACACTCTTACCACAGGAAAGCTTTACCATGTATTTCTTTTTTCAGCGTCTTGGGGTGAATGGCTGGCAATGCCAGGCCATTTATATCTATGACTATTTTACAACAGTCATTATCTCTATGACTATTTCACAACAGTCATAAATCAAGCATATTTTTGTATGTGATGGGCGACTAGGACGCCATTATCTTTTTTGTGATGGCGCCTAGGACGCGATTCTCTTTTCTTTGTGATGGCGCCTAGGACGCGATTCTCTTTTCTTTGTGATGTATATCACCACATGTACAGTGTATATCACTACATCTACCCCACATTTACTGTGTAACCAGATCTCCCTTTCACACCCACCATAACCACGCCCACCATAACATAACCACACCCACCATAACATAACCACACCCACCATAACACAACCACACCCACCATAACACAACCACACCCACCATAACATAACCACACCCACCATAACATAACCACACCCACCATAACACAACCACACCCACCATAACACAACCACACCCACCATAACACAACCACACCCACCATAACACAACCACACCCACCATAACATAACCACACCCACCATAACATAACCACACCCACCTTGCAATGCAGTTTCTGTCCAATTTTGAGCTTTTTCTCTGGGTTCTTGAGTGGCACCTCAGTCAAATGGATATTCTGTACAAAGGCGTGCAGACCACTGGCTAGTAGAACCTTAGCTCCACCATCAGCACTCAGCCTTACTATCTTAGCATCTATGTCATCACCAGGTACCAGTGTAGGTAACACACTCTTCTTCACGTTGGGTCTACCAAGTCAACAACAAGTTACATAATACATGTATGAACGTCTGCCTTACCAGTACTTGGTGTAGACTTGATTAGAAAGGACTTGCTTATAATGAACTAAACAAACATTAGAAAACAAACCTGAACTACATCTACATTAGTGACAATCTACAACATATTGTGTACATTGTACATGTACAGATCAGGTATGGTGGTAAAGCTAAGACCAAGCTAGGGCTATGGCTTTGAAGACTACCTTTCCATTGGATATTTACTCCAAAACCACCTGATAGTGCTAGCCATTGGTCTACACAACCGTACGATACATATCAAGAATGTGGCGTTAAGAGAACGGCTAACTGTCTCTAGTTTCTGACCAATCAGGAGTTGACTTACTGGACAGTAGAGAATATAGGTCTCTGTTCCAGGTAGTCCCAGCCGAACCAGAAAGACTTGAGCTTAGTGTCAGCTACCTTTGGCGAATTTCTCAACTTTTCCGGCAGAAGAGAAATCTACAGTAGATCAAAAGATATATAGAGATATAAGAAACCACAGTTTATACCCTCCGCATTTACTACAGCCATATACATGTGCTTGGAGAGATGGGAATACAAATGTGTCTCCTTAATGCAACCACTCGAAACCAATTCAGTTGCTACCAAAATAATACAGTTTGAATAAGGCCAAAAGGGTTGTCAACATACAAATTAGCTTGTTCACAGCTAAGCGTAGTTCCTTGACACACTATAAACCATAAATACATCTGTGAACAAACCTTGAAACGTTATATTCATAGTTTGAGTGAGACAAAACAATTAACTGCGTGTAATGGGACAGTTATTAGTTAAACTTACACCCATATAAGTAATGTGACCATCTTCCGACTTCATGAATGCATACTTGTCTACTATCCGAATGAGGATGGTGTTCACAGGTTCCCCTAAAGGGATGCTGACAGGTCCAGAACCTGGGCTATCTATGGCTGTAACCAGTGAGGGTAGAGCAGTCAAGTGAATATATTTAGTAGAGGTGTTTACAGCCAATACTCTCACCTTTACCTACAAACACAAGTAGTCAATTTAAAGCAACAGGTGGAAACAACTCCAAAGTTACCTACAAGCATATCTGCGGAGCCTTTAATTCGCTCCAAGACAACTTATAACACAGGTATCACATAGAACTTGTCTTGTGACTGCATTGTAAATTAGTAAGGATTTATTGTTAAACCGATGTATTGCATACAATATGAAATACTTCCTATTTTTACTAATTGATTGATTCACAGGGAAATCAGTACAATAAATAGACAAACACATCTGAGTCGCAGTTACATGAAATGAAACAAGCATCATTAGAATATCTAGACAGCTGTCCTTTTCAATAGCGCAACGTCACGGAGCCCCATTTGATGGCTCAATCTTAAATACTCAAAACCTTTTTTTAGAGAAAGTTTTTCCTAGTGATCAAGTACTGGTCTCTAAAGCTGATGACCGATAAGCAGTTTAGTACATGTAGTCGCTGTATCAGAAAAATGGAGTCAGTGTGTCACAATTTACAATAGTGTAGCCATGCCACACAATTCCAATTTACCAACCATGCTTGATCTCAATTCATTGTTAATTGAATCAAAAGCAATGAGCAGTGAGAGTTGTTTTCCCATGCAAGAGAGTGGATAACTCTAATCAACCTGCCATCACAAGCTACCAATTAATAGCACATGCACTCTACAAATTTACATCAAATTAAACTGTAAGTACCTTATCTTTGGGTATATAGTCCTTGACATGCTGATTGAGATGTGTGACATGTACGTAGGCCTTTAGACTACCCAGCTGTACGACAAGCCCTTCAGTTTTACGAGTGTGAACTATACCATTGAGCAGCATCCCAGGCAGCATGGAGTTGAACGTCATGTCCTTCTCATTCAAGTGCTACATTACATAACAAACAACTGTATATATATGTATTGAGAAAGATTCGGAGACTACTTGTAAGCCACAGCATATTTACAAGAACTCAAACTTTTACAGCTAATATTTAAAACAGGAACCTACTCCACTAAAAATAATAAGAAATCATGTTAAGGAAGGTATCCAACTTGCGATGCCTGTAGAACTGAATAGTCTTGTGGCACTTATGTGAGGTGTAGTCAAGTCACACACTAAGCATGACATACATGACGTATATGTATGTCATTTACTTGTATGCTGACCTCATGCTTGTCGTTCTCTGACTGCAGAGCCACACTGACTGTGCGTACATCTCCAGACATCAGCCCCATGATATCTGAGCTTGTGACACGGAATCGTCTTACCATACCAACAGCTAGATCTGAGAGAGGTAGAGATGACATGACTGTGATAATGCACAAGGTGTAGGGATGTGTGTTGTACATATTGTGTGCGTAAGTAACCGTAGATGAACTTTAGCAAAATGTTATTTATATATCAAGCACTTGTGCACAAAACTGTCATGGAAATAAATACATAATTATAGATTTACATCATTCTAATATATGTACATGTACATATTGTATGCATCAGCCTATGTGCATATATTCATGTAGATTGTAGATGAACTAACCAGTTTTAGAGGTAGTTGGCATAAAGGCAGCTATGTTTGAGACTCCAATATCTATCTGACATCCATGGTCCTCCACTCCACTTACACACCCATAGAGCACCTGCATTGTTGAAGAGCATTTTACATGTATTAACATGGGGTTACAGTGTCATAAAATAGTTCCTTGTGGGAAAAATGTGAAGACAACTCCCAAGTGTAGTACATACCTGTACATTACTAATGGGGGTCTCGTGTGTGAACTGCAGCTGACACGTAAAATAACAATTTACAACGTCTATATTTCAGACGAGTAGCTAGGTTATCCGCGGATCAAATGTCACGGATAGAGTGTTAGTGGAGGTCACATTTGCAGTAATAGTAACACCGATCTAGTGGTAGTAATTGTAATAAAATAGTGGCAATAACAGCTGTAGCGACAGCAATAGTCGTACTGCACTAGTGAGCAGCAACTAGTATGCTAGTAACAAGATATCCATATTGTAAATGAAAAACTTACAAAGTTCTTACGTAGATTCTGAGGCTGCAGGTTTTCATGTAAAAGTTTAGGATTGATGGAGAGTTGCATGAGCTGACTGTCTGTAGCCTCTTCTGTGCAGATACAAGGAATTACCTGACCAACTGTAAACAGCTCACTGAGAGAGCATAACTCCTAGATGACACAAATACAAAGAGGTTAAAAAATACAACAAAATATGAAGGAGACTATATACACATTTTTTCCTTAGAATGTAATTATACTGCAATATGTAATTATTGTAATATAAAATTACTGAAAACAAATAAATTTCAATAAAACTATGAGCCTGCCAAGTACGATTTGGATATAAAATCAGTTACATCTAGGAAGCCAAAGCAGCAGTTATAGCATGAACTACCTGTTAATACCAGTTTGGTGTCAGTTCACCCAGTGAACTATGTAAGTACGTAAGTTTGTAGGTGCAGGCATGAGAAAAACAAACAAGTCATAAAACCTAGTCTAGGAGTTCATTATTGTAAACTTTATGCAAGGTCAAACCTCTGAATGCATTTCCTCCTCGGTAGACTGAGCAAATCTCTTCAACAGTCCAGTGTATCCGTCAGACATGTTTGTGATGGACACAGAGCCAATCAGATTGTTAGGCAAGTTAACCCGCAATTCATAATCTCGTATATCTTTAACGGCGGCCAGTAATAACGTACCCTTCACTACTTTCTGTAAAATAATACACAATCAAGCAATGACACACCCAAATAGCTAAAATGTGAAAAGGAATCACCAAGTGGCTAGCTGGAGATCACAAACAACCAACACTACAAGGAATATTTGGGAAATGCTTATATGGGTCCAAAATATTTTTTATTCCCTATAGTTGAACAGCTATTATCAGAGGGATTACCTCTCCTGTAAACTATCAGAATATGTTACACTGAGTAGATATGAGGAATTTCCACTTTGAGCTACATAGGCCTAAATGTAAAACTCTGAAGAGAAGTTGTGCATGTTCCCGAATTCGCAACCAAACCTCAGAAGCATACTCAAATGAAGTCAGCTGCAAGACATCAGTCTTCAAACTGGTTTGTAGAACACAACACCTGTCCCCCAGAGCATTAACTATGAAGCATGAGGACATACAGTAGAATTATAACAGTTTTACATGTATAAGTTAGATGAAAACTTGTTCTGTAGTAAAATGAACCATTCTACATGTACATTCAGCCATAATGTTGCAATAACTACAATTAACTGTTATCAAAACAACGAGTTACAAGTAAGGCAATGAAATACAGAGCAAGCAATTCCACTTTCACAGAATAATTATGGCTTTGTTAGATCAGTATAAATAATTATATAGTAGACTTGGTCTACTGGAAAAGAAATAGCAAACTCCCACATAGTTATTACATAAGGTAATGAAGTATACAGGTGCAATTAGTGTAATCTACATGTATAACAATAGTGTCAGTGCAACAACAACAAGCAATAAAAGAACAAGGCAAGAAAAGCATTTCCTACTTACTGCTACTTTTACTATAATCTACCCAACAGAAATAGATTTAGCCCCACAATTACTTACCTTTGTTGATAGTCTTTCTGGTACAAATGAAACTTCATTATCCTCACAAACCTTCTTTATGGCCTCTGTAACTGCTTTAACTTTTTTAGATTTGGCAGTCTTAGAAGGTTGAACTTTCTTAGTGAACTGTTTAGCTTTTCCAACTTTGCCAACTACATGTGGCTGTAAGAATAATAACAAATTTCTAAAGGATTACTATAAATTATAGCTATAGGTACGCTTACTACCAAATCGCTGCTTGCCTAGCAAGCCATATAAGTTGATCATTTCGTGAAATTTGAAAACAAACTTTCTATCTTACACTACCTTTACCTTGCTCTTTACTTTCTTATTGGTCTCAGTGTTGGCTGTGACCTCTCCATCCTCATCAAACACTGTTCTCTTGCTCTGTTTCTCTGTACCACCACGAGGAAAGCAGATCTCACCACTCATTGTGATGATGTTGTTAGGTTTGATATGAATATCTAGTTAGACCACCTAGAACTCTGCTCTATCAGGACCACCTAGATGAAGGTAGTGTAACATATTATTAGTAACCAACCACTGTATCTTTCAACCAGATAAAAAATTCTTCAGTAGTGTAGTCCAGTTGTTTTAAATAGCATAAATATCCTACTGATGCATTCTACAACAGCCATTTCCCCATTGTCAGCTGTCGTAAAATATACTTTAGCAGATATAGGAGCAACCAGCGGTGTTCATCTGTGTTTGTGCCAGGATTGTTATTAGAGGCTGTTGGTACTAAATGGAACTACCTGCATCGCCCCATATAATATACCTTGTATATGTATCTTATAGGCCTATAGCATTATTAAGATAGGACTCTTTGAATGAGGTAAATAGCCTTTGTTGAATCATAAGAAGAGTGCTAGACAGGAGTATTCATAGTGAAAAATGCATCGTAAAACAAGTCATACAAGAGACAGATTACTTTAGCATTACTCTCCAATTCCAAATAGAAAATAAATAGCTAACTGAATACAGTTAGGCTAAACCACTGCCGACAGCTCATTCAATATTTAAAAATAACATTGTTCACTCAATTTCAGTAAGATTGATGCATTGTTTGTGTAGGCCTATGTAGGCCTAGTGACAGCCAAAATAAACCCATTCTAACACTGGCTATTATGACTTCCTCTTCTGCTAATAACTTTTTTCTTTAAAAGACAGATGGTACTGTATTAATTAGTTCCCACACTTTTACCTCCTACAAGGGTCTCGGATTCTAGGTTGGAAAATTTTAAATTAAGTTTAAAAACTTGAACTTAGGAAAAACAAAACCGGCTTTGAGCTTTTCATTCAGGCCTCTATCTATTCCAATCATTACCATAATAAAATAAAAATCATAATATATTTAGCCTACTGTACTTACTAGGGGCTTGGCAGTTAGAGTTTTCAAACCTTACCTTAGTTTCAACTGGCTAGGCCTATTATATTAATAGCCTATATAGCCCTAATATGTTATATGGTCAATAATTATAATAATTTACTTTACTACATTTGATTTTGAACTTTTTAATTTTATTTTACAGTAATTAATGATTTAAAATTGATAATTATGCTACTAATTATAATAAATTATTAATAATTGTTATATTTAGGCCTATATCTATATTAATATTATTACAATCATTATATAATATATTAATATTCACTATTAAAATTAATCATAATTAACAACAATTTCATAATAATTATTTTAAATTATTATAAATTACAAATAATCAAATTACAATAATAATCTATTGATAATTTATAATAAATATTAATATAAAATAATATTAAAATATAAAAATGATTTTAAAACATACGATACGACACAACACACTTGACTACATAGGCCTTAAGCTAATATGAATGCCGAAATTTTCCCACAATAACTAAAGCTAAAAGATCAATCAAAATTGCAATTATTTCAATGTACAAAGTGGTCAAAGATATTGGCTATAAAATAATAATTAATAACTTTTAACGGTAGGAAATTCCAGCATGTGAGATTCATGTGTTACCAAAGAATGATGAACTTAGCGCAGAAACTAAAACTCATAGAATAGCGTTTGTTCCAGATTAGCAAGTATCTCTCGAGCCATCAACATTACAAGTGTATGCTACGTGGTAAACCTGTCCGGACACGTTTTGGGTGTCCGCGGACTGACGTACGTCAGCCCGGACTGTAGCATGCCAGTCCGCGCTCACCACTGCGTCGTCCGGACTGACATATGGCAGTCCGGTCGCCCACAACACTGTCCGCCCGCTCTTGCGCCAAGAGGCGGACGGGTTGAAACACTGACCTCCCCAATGACTTTCGTAGGCAATAAAGAGAGTTATTGCAAAGGGGACATCAGTGGTCGAACAGGAGTGTGTCACATTATTCATTCCAAGTAGTTATTATGTATTGTAGTTGATAAAAAGGGGGTATAGTCAAAGATAGTGGAAGGGAAGATCGGACACTCAATGATAAAACCCTGTCCCACCAAATACGCCCAATTTGGCGGTCCCGACGTTCCGTGATCCACTTCCCGCCTTAAATGTGTTGCACTTTTAGATGGCTGCTAGACTAGTTTCGCGAAGCAACGAGTTAACTGTTGCGCGCTCTCTAATAATATATCGTTTGTATAAGTGGATTGTCTATTCGATGCCGCTGTTAGCAATATTATCTGATTGGCCGGCGGAACACCAATAGCAAGAGCGGATTTGTGTACAAGGTAGTACAACTCTTTGCTTTGTTCGGACCGCGTTTAGAGGCGGGGGACGGACAGTTTTTGGCCTGAGTGTCTAATCTTCCCTTCCACTATCTTTGGTATAGTAATGATTTTGATTACGCTCCTCTTTCTGCGCCATTTAGATAAATAACTCTACGGTGTACGTGTATAATTTCATACTAGGCTTCAACAGAAAAAATATTGTAATCAGAATTGTATTTATATCATTCCACAACAATAAATGAATAATTAATCTTTAGATACTGATAACACTGGCTTTACTATTGGAGCTTAGAACTACTGATTGCCACTGTAAAGTGGATAATAATTATTTTATAATATAATAATCATAAGATAAGATAAAAAAAATATTTTATTATTTATTTAGGCCTAATAATTTGATATTAGAAATAGATATGATTAATAAGATTTTAATTTTATTTCTTTTTTATAGATTTACAATAAAAATTAAACTTAAAACTAAAGCAGAGTCTACTAAGTAACTTGTAGGTAGAATAAGCAAACTAAACCAATCATTATAATTATATATTCTTATTAATTATTTATTACAATTGTTATTATAAAATAATAATTATTATAATCAATAACAATGAAAAATAAAGCCACTTGTGAAGAATGGAATAAATAGCAGGTTGCTGTAACAGACCTGCCAACCTAGGGGTGGGGCAATAGAGTGAGTTGCATAAAAGGGGCAAAAACTTTTTTGATTGGGGCACTCACAAAGCCTCGGAACTGATTATCATAATCATTATCTTATGATTATAAAAGATATTATTCTTACTATTAGTATAAAAATTTAATTAGTTACTAGCTGCTAGCACCAGCATGCTTGTAAATTTGGCAGTAAACAAAAATGAAGATTTAATAGTTATAGTACTTGTAGGCCAATTAATAGTGATAGTGACTTGTTGTCACATGAAATTAAATTTAGTAGTAGTTAGTAATAATGGTAATGAGTACAAATATACGTAGTTGTTTGGTAAAGCTTCTTTTGAATTAGTAACTTAGCAAGTTAGTCCAATGTAGTCTTACAAGAGACCAGTAGGCCTATATATTTAGCCCCTTCTATTACTGTAATAACATCTGATAGAATTGTGTCATCAATGTAGCCTAATGCAATTACATAAAATTCAGTTTCAGTTTGTTTAGTTGTAGTAAAAGCTTAGGTCCTTCAATGTGTTAGTAGATCATTTGTCTGCTTATGACGAGCTTATAGGAGGTACAAAGATCCAAATATCTTTTAAACATAGTATACAGTTATATTTATATATTACCACAAAGTTTGTTGCTAATGATTAGATGCACATTGGTAGAAAGTGGATAAAACAAGTTGTAGGCCTACATATTGTGATTAACTGTAAATGCAATTTCTACATCGAATAATTTAACCAACTGCAATTGCATGTGTTATACTGTCTGTTAGGTGTATTAGTGCATAGTTTCATGTAGCCTTAGATCTTTGTTTGTGGTTGGGGTGACACCATGCACCATATGTATTGGATAAGCCAACTTCTCCATCTGAAATTTCGCTGATGAACCCTGGGTCTGGCCAAAAAGTATCAAGTTGTACCTGCCTCTATACTGTAGGGCCCTACATCTCTCAACCATATTTATTTGTATATTTATTTTTATGGGTATTTCTTGTTAAACCTTATTTTGTCGAGTTCGTTGCTGACTGAAATTGACTGTTATCTATTATGAGCCGGGAGCATATATTTATTAATCGATTAAGAGTAATTATTTACATACAGTAGATTGCAATGCTCTATCTGACTTGTAAGAGCCGACATTTTATGTTGGATCACTCGGGTGTTTTTTTATGTCCTAGTCGTCCCTCCCGATGGTGCATTGGCACTGAGGTTTTTGTGGAATAATTAGTTGGGTATCGATGGCCCACCAGTCCCACAGACTCTAGATGGAGCCAATTATATATAAAAAGTTCCACGTTTTTCTGTTTTGTTCAGTTGCTACTTGGATTACAATACAGTTTATCTCTATCTTCTTACATGCTCTGCATTCTTGGCAGAAACCTAAAGTGCTACATAGGAGTCTTCCAGCCTGTGGAATTGAGTACCCAGGGTAACCAGTGTTAGTTCATAACGAGTTATATAAGTTTGCATGCACAATAATATACATGATAGGAGCACGTTAGACTTGTTGGTCAGTTGTATAAGGTTGCAATCCAGAGGTATCTATCAGTATCTAGCAGCGTTAGGTCGGCCATAGGTCGGGTTTGATTAGGTGACTTCAGCACATGTGGTGTGTAGGGCAGTGTGCTAGCCACAGTTGAATATCAGAACATTACCGCACTTGAAGAAACAACCTGTACCCAGTGCCAGACATTGCTGTTTTCTTAAGACTATCTTCTGATAGGTGAAAATCATCGGAGTGATGAGCACATTGGATGATAATTATATTCTTGAGCGTCATCTTTAGGGAGGCAGTTTGGCATAGTGTTGAACTATGTCTGATCACATTTGAATGAGGTATGAGGGCCAATGTGAGAGCCAGAAAGCTTATTAGCTTAAAATTTTTTGAAGTTTGCCCATCCTTACCCAAAACCTGATTATTGAGTTACACGACTTGTTTTTAAAATTCTCAAATAAAGTATGGTGGTAGCATTTTCTAATGCATTCATTTATTCCTCTGTATAATTCAGGATCTTCCCACATCTATACAAAGAAACTTCAATGTGTAACAATTAGATTAACTACATGTATATGAGTATATCCAATTCAGCGATACAAAATAGTCTGCCCCAGAGCCAATCTACTCCGGAACTCTGGCGATTTGATTGTTACAATAATATAAGTCGTTTTTATTAAATTAAAATTTGATATACATTACTAATACTTCTCACCATTCCATTCTATCTCACTATCACTGTACAGATCTAGTAATGCAGGTACTAGTTAGGCCTAGCTCACCCATACAACTGATATTATAAAATAATGTCTTAATGAGTAGGCTATACTTTAGTTTCTTATGATTATCATTCAATACCATAGTTGAATTCAGATTATGATTATGGTAGGTGCCTAAGTGTTGTGATAGGATCCTAGTTAGTAAGGGGCATCTCTGTATCCCAACATATAAATTGATGCACCATAGGCATATGAATGAAATAAGGGCTATTGTGGCAATGTCAATAAACTGAACTGTGTACCCTTTGTTTGTAAGAATTTTGTGGCTTGAGGAAAGCATGCAAGTAGAGGAAAATGAGGCAAAAACAACATTTTTTATTACTTTGTAATGGGGCAAAAAAATAATTTTTTATTGCTCTGATGGGGCAAATGAGTGAGAAGGGAGTGAGAGCTTGAGCTATGGGGCAATTGCTTGAATCTCACGCTCAATGCGTGAGAGTTGGCAGGTCTGTGCTGTAACCCCTACCCTAGCCTATGGCCAAACACACCAAGGCTGCAAGATAATAATGGTAATTGACTTAAGCTTTCCTGAGTGTTAAATGCTATGTTTGTTATCAATCGATAGAAAGGTATTTAAATATTTAAAATTTCAATAGTTAAAAATAGGACTGTGCACTTTCTAAGCAGCTTCAGAGGAAGAGAGAGTGTGACTGCAGTCAAAGCTGAGCTGAGACTACAGAATCTCCATGAACAGAGAAGAGACCACAGACTAGCCCTTGTGACATAAGTACTGCAGGATGAGGACCAACACGAAGACCTGACGACTGTCTATGATGAAATATCAAATGGCAAAGCAAATTTCACTATGACCACCGGCTCAGCTGCAAGGGGAGAACCTATAACAATAACTGCCTCAAATAGTACCTACTAAAACAGCTTCTTGCCGTGCACTATATGTGACACAGTGAATAAAGTCTAAATTAACCTGATGAAAAGAACACAAACCGGCGTGCATGGCGCAACGATTTATCCAACTCAATCCCAATCAAAAACAGCAGTACGCTGTAATAACATGAATCACTGTCTAAAACACACTGTTAAACTGAGGTACTCCCCTTGCTAAATTCAAGTGTATTCTATTCTTCAAGGGTATTCAAAGGTAATCATTACTATAGTGTATACTGTATAAGTAGGCCTATTTAGATTAGTATTACTATTTTTAGTTTTTTCTCATGATATTTTATTTTGAGGGATACATTATTGATTATGCTGTTCCGATTTACTGGTATAAGAGAGGGACCGAGAGTGGTCTATCAGCTCTCAATTAAACGCACAGAGTGAATACAGACTGTTAGACTGACTAATTCAATTTGTAGTTTTTGAGACGGCCCATTGGTCCAAGTGTTCCTTGTGTGTTCTATTGTGAATACATGGGCTCTACCTTACCCTAGCTGCTCTAACACGGTCAGTTCCCGTAGGCTAAGGGAAGTCAATTAATATAAGTAAATAGATGTGACTTTATTGGATGCTCAGGAACTACTTATTAATACAGAGAACGCTTTTTACTTTTATACTAAAAGCACTTCCAGCTGGTTCTGATATTAGTCAGGACGACTAGGACATAGAAACTGGCAGCCAAGGTACGATAGAAAAGGTCGGCCCCTCTAAGTTGGATGCAGGAAAATTATACAAAATATGTAACAATAAAACAACTAGGCTATACATTATGTGAAAGAACACTATGCCTCCTTGGCCGATTACACAGACTGTGCAATATGCAGAAAGTAGTTATGTGGAGCTACAGCAAATTATATGCAAGTATATAGGCTTATACACAAGAACTACTAAAATTGTCTGAATCACCAGAATATTTTGAACTGGTATGTTGCAATCTTGTATTTTTCAAAATAGGTTTTTTCTGGTTTTAGGTTTACTGAAGCACGTAGCAGAATTAGAATAATGTCAAGCTGACAGGCCTCGTTAGATGTTATTGAATACGCCTCCACATCTGTATGCATGTATATATAGATAATTACAAGAATTGAAAGTGTAACCCAACTACGAATGTACAGGCCCTGTACAACCAATTTGATGTTGTCGACCAATTTGATGTTGTCTTGTTATATATTTCTGTATTGTTCTCTGTAATGTATGCATATTCTTTTGTACACTCTTGTATTAATCTGATGTTATAGATTTTTTGTTCTACCTTATACTTTTACATAAAATGTGGGCTTATATAGGCCTATGTCGGAGTTACCTTGAATGTCAATTAACAATATAAATATTCCAATACTCTATAAAAATATTGTTATTCTCTTGATATATCCATAATTATCCAATACTAGACTGTCCTGTAGCATATCACTATCTGTAATGCTAACTAGCAAACTGAGCAGCCATCTCACGGTTACAGGTTTGAATGAGCCACAGAAATACCCCACTTGCAAAATATGCTGTGTTCTGATTGAAACGCCGTGGCTGTGCTAATAAAATTTAATAGATTGCTTAGTCTTTATGCTAAAAGTAATAAATTTAGTGAAAATTTGGAAGGAAAAGGGAGCTTTTGGCAATGTGGGAGCAAAGTTTCAAAATCTAGAGTATTCTTCTGGAGATTTGGCAAGTTTGGATGTGAATGCTGTATTTTTACATGAAAGAAGTCCCAGGTTTTTTGTATTATTTGCCTATTTGTTGGCTTGGAATAAAATTGTAACTCTCACTATGTATATCATACTTTATACTGGCTGCAATAGTAATTTAAAACGGATAACGTATTATGTTTACATGTATATCTATTCTATTGTTAGAGGTCTACTTGTAAAAGCTTTAGAAATCATAAGTTATAGATCACGATTAGAAGTTGTCCTTCCATATTTGGTCCACCTAATACAGTAATTTTAAATATAAGAATTGTATGGAATCATAGAAAGTAGATGAAATGAGGTTTATATATTCAGGCCATTACATTGTTTCATCTGACTCTGTTGCTCTGAATTGTGATCTGTTGCTAAAATGATATAGTAAAATGTACATTACAAATATCTCTTCACAAAGTTTAGTATACTATTAATCAGTTATTATAATCATTATACTGGTTTTGGAGGTTTTATATCATACAGCTATTTTTAAAAAAAAAATGAATATGGATATAAATGTAGTAATTGGCTAATTGCACCACATTCTCACGAATAATGTATGTAATTTAATTATAAAAACAGGAATGCAATAGTACTAAATAACACTATGACATTGATATTGATTTGTAATATTGTTCATGGAAACAGAAATGGCGCTTATCTATTTCAATGGCCAGACTTTGCTTTTGTATAGCTTTGGGAAATACCGCAATTGACTTCATTGAAAGGATCCCTGTCACTAATTACCTTGCTCAGCAAATGCAGATTTGTGTTAAAATGAAGGCAGCAGGAAAGTTACAAGTTGCGGAGTTGTGCTCTCAACATATTTCTGCTTCCCATGATGCATCGCGCGATGCGCTATGTGCTGCCCTAGGACGATTTTTTTAATGAAGACACCCTAAACGGCAATTTTTTTATATAAGTTGTATAGAGAGAGGTTTGGTTTTTTGAGAATATTTTCAAAAGTAGCCTGAAAAATGCAAAAATAATCCATGAGCATATACTACTTGCAACCATGCACCCTTCAATTTATATTACACCCTTGAAAAAAGTTTTATTTTTATAGCTGCCATTGTTTATCCGAAACTATGGATTATCATACTAGCATAAAATTTTATAAACAAAACAAAGTCACATGACCATGCTAGCGGTCTGCACGTGGTATTTTGTTTACAATACAATTGATCACAGAGTTATTGCAAGTACCAAGGTACTATACTATCTATCTTCGTCTATGTCTATGGATTGAGTTGAGAATTCATAGTGCACAGAAATGCTAAGAATGGCGTTCGAAATTTGGATTTTCATTTCATAAATTTTATTTTCTAAAGAATATGAGCTTAGTTTATGGCCAGATTGTCAGCTACCACAATACTCAGCATAGTAAGCATTTAATATATTATGTACTCTTTTTTTATTTATTTCGTTTAAAAAACAAATGATTAGGTTTGAAATTAAATATTATTATAATATTTATATTAATTTTTTAAATGATAAAAAGAGTTAGATAACTTATGATACAAGAAAAGGAAGTCATGTGATTATGATATTTCATATTATTATAATGTTAATTAGGTTATATTATGATATAATTTAATATAATAATCTAAACGATATATATCAGCCAAAAAATGCATTTACCACTCTAGTTTCCTGCCACGAACAATTCGTGAGATAAGATGAGAAACCAACTTCCAATCCTAAACAGTGATATACTGTAAATATTGCAGACCCCCTAGTCCAAAAAATAGTTAAAACTAGAGGCTCCCTTATAGATTTGCATGAAATTGATGGTGGAGTCCTACCTCATCTGAGGTAAATTCTGAGGTAAATATCATTATGATTTTAACATATATTTATATTTATATTACAATACTGGTGAAACTAAATTTCAGTTAGTATTAAATTTAGTTTTGACAATCGGTCACAATGAACTTTGTAAAAATGTGAAGTTATTGTATTGTTGTATTAAATCATCTACAATGTACATATTCAAATATAATTTTGAATTTACAATATACATATCCTGCGAAAATGCAAACAATAATTCCATCATAAAGTTTATTTCTAAAATAATCAATTGACTGATCTGGTCTATCCAAGATATTTGTATTACTGTATTTAGTTTATTCACTCTCTCAAGCCCCCCCCCCCCCCCTTTTCCCAGGCTAAATCTACAAGATTGGTGGGACTGATGCTAACTTCATTAGACACAAACTCGCCCCTATCTAATGCAGCTGAGCTAACCTGGTGTACTTTTATGTATGTTTGCATGGTCAAAGTTTCTTTTCGTTTAAAACAGCCAAGTTTTATTTCTAAAGCATTTTATGTTTTTATCGTATTTGTATCTTATGATGTACTCACTGTGTTGATTACAGGCTAGTTCCAATACTGTCAGCAAGTAACTTTCATGACATTGATAAAGACATAGTTGAACTCGAATGTTTGTTGGAAAGAAGGAATGATCTGGTGAGCATGGTAAAGACACAAACTCACCTTTGATGAAGAATATGTAAATCGAATGCCAACCTCAATTTCTACATCCAGTTCTTTATACTGGTAGGTGTTTATAATTTATTATGTAGCGACAAGGCTTGTTACAAGGTAGCATTAAAACCGTCTTCTTCAATTTAACTTATGCACAAACTTATAAACTCATTGAGGTAAATTTCATCAGTTTATTCTTGCAAAATGTGAAACACACATGCTTTAGCTAATAAAACTGACAACCCATGTGATTTAGGTTTTCATTCCGAAAGTCTTCCTTCTGTGCCATATCGAACTATAATAATATTCAGCTCTAGGAGCCGTGGAGACCCATTCGACTAGCTCTGCTATCGGGCAGCCACATTAAAGAATTGTGTTTGGCGCCATGAATATTATATTATTATTATTATTATTTAGCACAGTGAGATTCCAAAACTGTATGAACGAACGGGAACAAAGCTAGACCAATTCCATGCGACCAGACACTGGTGTAGAAATTCTAATTCATCTATTCTTTAGCTTGCACCATATCATCTTTATCTCCAATGTTGGAAAAAGCATAGGTAGGTGTTGTAGCAGTAATATGTTATGTACATTAACTTGATTATCAGTACTAGTACTTCAGCATTATCTATTCAACAGGGTGGGAAATTCTGTGAGAGTTGAACCCAACCAAAACTACATTGCCACTAACTATTGATGTGTTCTCTTCGAGGGTCACAATCACTTTTCTTAATAAAATGCTCTACAAATTTGAATTGCAGATAGTACATATTGGATTGCAAAAGAAGCGTTCCAAATGTACAGTTCACCCGTACTCCAAGAGGTTTCTTCAACAAGTAACTCTATAAAAGGTGAAGCGTTATAGTGCCTCAGCATTCAAGCTGAGTGATTACGATTAAAAACAAACTTCTGCTGGCACGCTACATGGACTGTGTATCTCATTATGATTTCTGTTCATGTTCAATACTTTACACATGTATTTTACTCTGGATTCGGCTGTTTTCATCGTTGTATTTTGTTATAAACAGATATCGTAAATAAACAATAAATGTTTTAAGATATTGAAGTTGAATAGTCATTTGATGTCCTCATATTAATAACTAAGAATGACGGTTACATTTTCAGAAAGTACGACAAATCAAATAATAGTCAGAATCATTTCAAACATTTTTGTTTAAATGTATATGAATCATAGTTGGGCGGATCTATACTTGTGCACGTGATTCCATGGCTATTGGTTTTAGTCTCCAGCACTTTGCCAAAAGTATACTAGTAGGCCTAAATTAATCTTGCAATCACAGCTCAGTGTCATAAAACGGAGAGGGCAATAAAATTTGTCTAGAGACTGTATTGGTAAATAATCAGTAAATTGATGTTCATAACTACAGCAGTTACATGTCTTTGCAAATGAAAAATTGCAGTTTCATCTAGTAAAATAAATCCTCCCTAAAGCCTAAGAAAGATAAGAAAAATAGCACAAAATAAATGTAAAATCAAATATAATAGTCTAAAGTATAAATTTTGAGCTGCATGTATTTTCCATTTACTATGGCTGCAAACACAAAAAACATGAGTAATCTTGGAATTCAAAATAATGACATCTTGGAACAAAACTAAATCCACTCGGCTAATTGCAAATAACCATGAGTGCATAATATTAGTTCTTGTTAACATTAAAGCTTGTGGATTACGGTCACTTGAAACGGGGCAGTAATAATCGACTTAGTAAATAGAAAAGATCACTAATGTAACTGCACAATATAGAAAAAAATCAAAATGGAATTGGCCATCACAGGCATCAAATACAACATGTACTGTACTCATTGAAATTCTATTTACTGAAAGATCATACATGAAATATCAAGCCAACTGCAACTAATACATATAAAAATGAAAAAAAATTCCAATTGTGGCAGAATATTAATATTTGAAGGTACCGGTCAACACTTTACAAACCATACGATTGATTTGGCTGCTCGAATTGTTGGTAAGTACTTCAGTTCAAGCAGGTTGCTTGATAGATGTTTCTATTCTACAACATTATGTGAACATATTATCATACCATTGGATCACTTAAAAGTACATTAACAACAACAGATGGTACCTAAAATCAGACCACACTAAGCAACTGAATATAACTGCTAGGTACAATGTAATAGATTGAAAATGATGAATACAAATCAAATCGATACCAATTTTGCTAGGCTACATTCCAAAAACCACAGTACAGAAAAGTAATATGTACATGCAGCAGTGTTTACAGCGAAAGTTTTGCTGAACTGATGCGACAACACTTCACATTTTTTGATTAGACAGAACCTTGAAAGTTGATGATGCACTTACCTTATGTATACCTATGTACAACAAGTCAACTCAGTGTCCAAGGTACAATACTCGTCACTCAAGTATGACTTTAAGAGGTTGCCATTGATGGGACTTGACATTCCTGGGTCATAGTCTTGACAAACTGCTAAAAAGAAGCATTCATTACACACATTTTAGTCATCATAGTATTATTATTACAACAGAGAAAGCAAATGAGTTGACTATAGTGTCATCAAAAGTTTATTTTACTTACGGCTGCAATCAAAGAATACAATTATTTTGAAATTCAATAAATTAAGTTTTTGATTAGGTGCTGTATATAGGCCTACATATATTTAGATAGCAACAATCATAGTTAATCAAGTTAATATTATAATCCCAATATTTTATTTTGCATTTTATCCATTTTAGTAAAGTTTAAAATAGTATAGTAAAGTAGGCTACATTCATAATAATTAACCATAAGTAACTAGTATGTTATTTTAACAAATTACTTATTTACCAATGTGAACAAAAAGTAAATAACAATAATTATCATTGCTATATCCACATGTATAAATAACTTTTTTTAATATCAACTACACTGGCATAGTACATTCACATTGACATTGACATTAACTTTTAAGAACTAAATTAAAATCAAAATTAATTTACTTTCATTGATTTGATATGATAATCAAATGATTGCAAATTCTTGCTGTGCTTGCCATATACCTTGTATCATATCATCTCTTGATAGCATTTTCATCTTGCAACAATAATTTCATTTTGGCAAAAGCAAAATATTATATTTTATTCTAATTCTGTCCACAGCCAACTGATTCCCATCGATCACCCAATGGGTTTTCCCACACGTGTACATGCGCATTCGATTTAGTTAGCCAATTATAATAAAGTTCAAGTAACCAATCATGACATTCGCTCTAGCGAGCACATGGGTGTCTCAAAATGTAAACAAAAACGGTGACACTGATCCTTGAACTCGATGTGTATCATAGTAAAACTGAAATCGCGTCAATGGACGCCCTGGTGTCAAGTGGTCACTGTGGCGTCAAAGAGTGGACGCCGTGGTGCCGTCCGGACAAATCGGACAGTCCTACAGCGGACGATTCTACGTTGCAACATGTATAACAACTTCGACGACAATTTTCAATTGTCAAATTTTTCGTGACACACCAGCTTCCGGTTACGCTGAAGGTGTGATGGAAGTTGAAACGCGGCTAAATAAAATATGCAAATAAATTGTTGTGAACACGGTGTGTTATCCCTTTTTAAAAGCTAGATTAAACCCTGTAGGCTACATTTTATTTCAGGTTGTTAAATAAATAGCCTCATGCGAACATAACAGTGGGAAAATTAAAAAAAAAAAACTGCTCTGCTATGCAACTACTCCTACCAGAGATGCGTGCAAGTTTTATTTTGGAAACTCAAGTTTTCATGGCCAACTCTTAGTTGTGACTCTTCAAGTTACAAGTCAATTCTTTCAGTGACAGATCAAAACTTTCAAGTTATCCAAAGTAATTTCACACACTTATCTTGGACTTCAACTACAACACAATCTTAAATGGAACTTGCACATAGAGAACATTGCAGCTAAGGCTACTCAAAGGTTAGCAATGCTAAGACGAGTATTAAGGCATGCTGACACTCCAACACGGCGAATTGCATATTTTTCCTTGGTAAGACCCGTCTTAGAATATGCCTCCTCTGTCTGGGATCCATACCTAAAAAGAGAAATAAAACTCCTAGAAAAAATTCAGAATAGTGCCATTCGTTTTATTTTTAAAATCAGAGGAAGGGTGAGTTTTAGTCACATAAGGGAACAAACACTTTTATCATCCCTCAAGGAACGAAGAAAGGGTGCCAGAATGAATCTTTTTTTCAAGTGCCTCTCGGAAGGCATTGAGCCTCCCTTTGATCATAATTATCAAAGTGGGCATAACACCAGGCAACATCCCAATACTTTTGTGCCATACATTCGCTCAAAATCTTTTTATTATTCATTCTGGCCGAAAACTATCCGTGATGTGAGAGGAGATTAAATTAAAGAGCTGACAACAGTGTTAAGCAGATAGGTGTATAGATTGAAAAAATAAAAAAAAATATATATATATATATACACATTCATGCATAAATAATAACAAAAAAGCAAAACAAACATTACCTAAGCACAGTATTATCGTGTTCCACACTTTTACCTCATTCGAGGGTCTCAGTGGAAAATTTTAAAAAAAAAAAAAAAAAAAAAGTTACGAGTTAAATATTTACATGTCCCCAGAAACTCAAGTTTTTGTCAAGTTTAAGCTATCCAAGTTAACTACAAGCAAGTTTCAATTCTTTTCTTTTTTAACCTAAATTTTTCCACTGAGACCGTCAGGAAACGGAAGAGATGTGGGAACACAATATGGATGGTTTTTTTTCCTCTTTCTCTCTTGTTCGATAACTTTTATTCCCTTTTATATATAATTTATAATGTTGAATATTTTTTTTTATATTTTAATTTTTTATATGTGCTTTAGAATAGTATTTATATATTTTTTTATTATTTATCATGTCATACAACAACAAAAAAGAAAAGAAAAAAAGAACTATTTATCAGCTCTCAAGACGCATATCACGTATGGTTTTTGGCCAGAAGGAGTAATAAAATTGATTCGTTTTTATGTATGGTGTGTAGGTGTTTTGGCATTGTCTCGTATTGTACTTATTGAGGTAATTGTAATCGAAAGGTGGTTCAATCCCCTCAGTAATACAACGATGGAACAGTTTTAGTCTGGCCTTTTTTCGCCTTTCAGTTAAGGATTCTATTTGGGTGTGTTCTCTTATGTTTGTGAAACTTACTTGCCCTTTTATTCTGAAAATAAATCTTAATGCTTGATTTTGTATTTTTTCAAGTTGTTTTATGTATTTCCTTTGGTGTGGGTCCCATATCTGGGATGCATATTCCAAATGAGGTCGTACTATTGCGAAATATGCTGTTTTTCGAGTCTTGGTGTCTGCAGTTTTTAAGACTCTTCTTAGTAGACCTAGTTTTTGGGTTGCAGCAGTTACCATTTTGGAAATTTGCAAATCCCATTTCAAGTTATTTTGGAGGCACACGCCTAGGTAGGAATGAGATGTTACTCGCTCTATTGCTTTGTTGTCAAAAGAATATTGTGATTGATGATCTGAACCAACCTGTAAAAAGAAGCATTTGGAAAAATTGAATGACATTTGCCATTCAGACGACCATTTCTGGAGAGCTTTCAAATCCTCTTGCAAAATTTGTTTATCTTCACTGGTGTTATATATAATAGCATCATCTGCAAATAGTCTGCAGTGTGATTGAATTTGTTGTGGAAGGTCATTTATATAAATTCAAAATAAAAGAGGGCCCAAAACGGAACCCTGTGGAACCCCAGACACAACTGGTTTCCTAGTCGACTGCGTGTCTTCGATTACCACATATTGTTCTCTACTGTGAAGAAACTCCGCTAGCCATGAATAAATTAGGCTATCAAAACCAATGCTTCTAATCTTGTACAAAAACTTTCTGTGATTGACAGAGTCGAAAGCTTTAGAAAAATCTAAGATAATTAGATCTACTGTTTTACCAGTGTCACGCAGGTAGGAAATATGGCCAAGTGTGTGGGCCAACTGGGTTTCACATGATCTTCCAGCTCTAAAACCATGTTGGCTATCAGTGAAATAATTCAAGTCCTTTAGTATGTTATTTATATGTGATGATAATATATGTTCAAAAAGTTTACATAATAGGCAAGTAAGTGATATAGGACGATAATTGCTGGCAGATTGCGTGCTTCCTTTCTTATGAATTGGAATGACTTTAGCTACTTTCCATATAGATGGAAGAGTGGAAGTCTTTAAGGAGTAACAAAAAATTTCGGATGCAGACGTATAAATTATTGAAGAAAAAGTTTTTAACATTTTCCCTGTTAATTCATCTGGACCGCAAGACTTTGCACAATCGATGTCTTTCAACAACTTTAAAACTCCGTTTTTGTCAACCTGAAGAGGTTCTGCAGCACGTCCTTGTGGAGAAAAATTTATTATAGGACAAAATCTATTGTCGTCTATTGTAAAGACCGATTCAAAAAACTCATTAAATACAATTGCTTTTTGCTCTGATGTTTCTGCCATGACATTATTATGTTTCAGCTTAGGAATCAAGTTAGAGTCATTACTTCTACATTGCCGCAGATATTTGTAGAAGGGTTTAGAATTGCCTGTGTGTAGGGGTTTATATAAGAGTTTATTTAAATAGCTCTTTTTAGCAGACTTGACGGCTTATGGTGAAATGTTGTTAGGAAATGGTGTTAGAAGTTCAAATCTCAAAGCAAAATGTCACAGTTTTAGTGCAAAATGTGTTATGAAATGAATGTGGTTGTGTTTGGTGGCTATAACTGTGGTTATTTCTATTCATTACAATTCACAGCTGCCCAATGAAAGCTCAACTTATTGAATATTTCAACATAATGATGTGTGAGTTGAGAGTCTTTGATCATAGCCATAATTGAATTACAATTAAAGTTACAAGTTTTTAACAGGTGTATAGTCAATTCACGAGTCTTTCTAATAAGCCATAGAATGTTGCTTGAATTAACTCGAGTGAGAGTCTTTAACTCGAGTCTGGCATCTCTGACTCCTACTGGATGGATTTTTTCAGTTTTTATTTTTCTTGATATATTTATTAAAATATTATTATTAATAATAAATATTATATATTTTATTTTTTTAGTTTTCACTAGACTAACTAAATGAAATTCAAATCGAATTATTATTATTATTATCACTGTGTGATAGTCTTTAAACAGGCTGGTTGTATTAGGTTGCCACCAAAATTTGCTAGCCACCTTCCTTCTTCCTAATCTCAATCTGCTGTGATTATTATTATGTTTGACAACACTTGCCTTATCATATTCTTAGCCAGCATCTTTTTCCATTATTATTATTGTTATTACTATTATTATACACTTAAAATAGAAGTAGGCCTATTTATATAATAATTACTATTATAAATTATAAAATAGCGATGCAGTAAATGATTATAAACTGTTGGTATAATTGTCAATTGTGATTGTCAGATTATTTTAATTTGCAGTAGCAATCGGTTAACTGAATTCTAGGTAAAGTAGTTTTATAGTGAACAGAATCTCAGCTCCAGAAACAACATTACCCAACAATTCACCTCAAACACCTCATTCTGCAACTACTGTGTGATGGTCACGACCGTAAACTCACTAGCAACCATTCTTATGCCTCTACCATAGACTATAGAGATGACAAGTCTTAGTATGTGTATCAATATCTTTCATATATTCATCGAGGAGTATCAAATGGTAGTCATATGATCATAATTAACGTACCAGTTTTACTTCCCGTTATTAATACCAGATGAGAAAGCTAGTATCTGATGAGATCAGCATTTTGATTTTTTTCAAATTGAGGTAAAGAAAAGGTCAAATTGGCTATGTAACACACGAGCATTTTAAGGCTGGTTGCTCTTCCTAACGCTACCAATCACCCATACAAGGAATCGAACTTGGCTCTCTCACACGAAAGTCCAGAGCCCTCACTCCTAGGCTATGGCTGCTCCTTATATGACAATCATAATTATCATCGGATAATGGTTTAGGCCATCATTTTGATGGGTTAGTGAAGTTTAGTTAGTTTTGCATTAGTACATCAGACACTATATAGGCCTAATGACTATTATAGTATATTAATTCTTCAGGGAGCAGCCGTGGCCGAGTGGTTAGGATGCTGAAGATTCCAGGTTCGAATCTCGGTGACGGGGCTGTTGGGAAAAGCATCTAGCCACAATTGCTTTTGTGCCTCATATAAAAGTCCTTGGGTCATGCAAGCCAGCATGGCTTCAAGGCAACTCCTCTACCCCTGCCAAAAAAGGCCATGTCCTCTGGGCCTTTCTCACAGGGAGTTGGCCAGCACTGGCACCTTGCAGTGCAAGCCGTATAACTAATATTCTTTCATAAATAATCTCCTACATTTTAGTAAACAGTTGTTTGGGTTTTGAACTTTTCTAAATTATTAATTTTAGACGGATAATAGCGAAAGAAGAATTGGTAGTTGTTGTACAAATAAAGCCTGAAGATGGATAACCTTAGCAAACAAACCAAAGTCCTGCTACATGAGATTACTAACGGGCTAGCCTATGCAGAAAGGGCCGCACCTAGTGAACACGAGTCAGTGGAAAAGAATTTACAAAGACAGTTGAACACTGTGATGGATAACTGTGAGCGACTTGACTATTTAGTTAAAAAGGAACCTCCAAATAAACGTGAAGAAGCTAAGCTACACGTAGATAAGATGAAGTATGATTGTAAACACCTACAGCAGGCATTACAGGGGATACAGCAAAGAAGGTAACTGTGCCTTCTATTAAATATGTCTGACGATGAAAATGTAGTTTAGGTGCATTTTATTTGTTGTTTCCTACTATTTCAACAACTATCTACCCATACATGTAGTTTTCATCATCATTTTCCTCTGATTATGAAAACTAGATAGTTGGTTGAAATGTTAGGAAGCATAAATAAAATGCTTCTAAAACTACTTTCATCGTTAAGCTGCTTAAATCTTAAATGTCTTCCATTTTATTGGTCTTTTCCTGGTGATAGTTTAATGAACATGTCAGCTACACTTGTATCTTGTCCACTCTGTCTATTTCCATAGGATTATTAGGATTTTCATGATTGTTTATTATGATAATCTAGTTCAGTCTCCTTATGTTATTAATCTCATGGTCTTACAACTCCAAAATATGCTCTAGTAAAGACATTGTACAGTAAGACGACAACTCCAATGTGGGCGTAATATTTCCACTCATAGGAAAATAGAGAGTTTGGCAAACCATATTTTGCATTGTGGTTTGGCACTCATATTTTAATCTTACACCTCATTATGTGATTACTGTTTGCCTACAAGAACCAATTTCATAACAACACTGGTTTCAGTCGTAATCAATGTGGTTGTTTTCAGGTTTCAAAGAGAACAAGAAGAGAGAGATAGAGAGGAACTTTTACGAACCTCTTTTCGACCCAACAATGCAGACACATCCATCATGATAGACCACGCCCTCCAACACAATAACAGCTTGCACAACTCTTCACGTCAGATGGATGATTTATTAGGTTCAGGACAAAGTATATTAGATAACCTAAGAGAGCAGCGTTCAACATTAAAATCTGCCCATAAAAAAATCCTTGACCTTATGAATACACTGGGGCTCACCAATACTGTCATGAGGTTGATAGAGAGAAGAACTTACCAAGACAAGTTTATACTCTATGGTGGCATGATTTTTACATGTATTATAATGTTTATCACAGTAAAATATTTTTTGTTTTAATATAACCTTACTGGTTGCAGGGTTGGCAGTGTAGTATTAAATTTTGTATTTATTCCAACATTTATAGTGGTATATACAGTGCATCTTGTCCATTATAAATTGTATTTTTATGTCGTGTAATATAATATTTTATTAAAGATCCAAATAATACTTAGAAAATATATACTTAACATCCGAGTTTCATTCTTACAACTATTGGCCCAAAAATTTACAAGATTCTAAGTTCTAGCACTGCCAGGGATTTCCAACACTTTCACTCTTATAGATACATATTATAGGGATTGCATAGCGGAGAATAACAATATTATGTATTTGGTGGATAAAGGTAAAAATAAGCTTAAAAACAACAAAACTGTGTGTATGTTGGCAAATATAGAGTTATGATAATACAACTCAGTTTAATAGTGGAATAACCAGAATTTCCGATTTTAAAATGCCTAGAATAACCAAGAAACTTCGCATACGTATTGTAGTAATCCCAACACTGTTGAGGAATAACCTATACACACGCTTCTTAGGTATTCAACTATGTAATAAAACTGTACAAAATTATCAAGTGAAACATTTTTCATATCAAAATGCTGGTGCTGAAAACTTATTACAATTTGTAGCTTGTCGAATAGAAATAAATAAAATCCCTTTGAAACTTGGAAGTTTGAGTATTTAACATTATGCATCGTAAGCAGAATGTTACCAGCTATAATTAATAAGAGAGATAACAGTCTATGTAGTCTGTCCATAACCTCAGTCCTTTTCACGACGAACACTTCTACACAGGCACACAGTTAGAATGAACACAAAGATCTGCAAAAGAAATGAGCTGTTACTTTCAACAAGAATGGTGTGTCTATGTACTCGCACTGATTCCAGAGACAGGGAATACCAACATACTAGCAACAGGCTGGAAGAAATTTATTTATCACAGATATGTACTTAGTGGACACAACGCGCTATACGCTGTAGCCGAGTCATTAAAGCACTTTTGCTAACCGTGACCATGAATGGCATTTTTTATAGTACCTATAAATTGCGTCTAGCCAATAACTCCCAAGGAGTTGTCTTTTCTCCAATAATTGTTATCTTTCACAGACTATGTAAAACATTATTCAATATCGTACATGTGCATGTACATAAAATAGTAGTTGTTGACCATGCAGCAGGTTCCTCTGATTTGAGGGTAAAACAACTCCAAAATATTATCGACAGAAACATTTAATTATGAGATTCTAACAGTTTTTGCATTTTTGAAATTGCTTAGACAATGACAACACTAAATTGCCAATTTCTGATTTAACCGTTCTCCATGACACTCCATGGTACAGAGAACCGTTCCATGACCTAGTTATTGACACCATCAGCAGCCACCATAAACATATGTGATACAGAGAATCAGTCTAATCTTCTGAGTAATAGTATCAGAGTATACATCATGGACACCCAACGAACTGTTGATTCAGTTATAAAGTTGTCCTCTCTCTGCTACACCAAAATTGGGGAGGGCAACTTCCTAATACAATCAATTAATTTTGTTGAAACACCGATAACCACTTCTACTTGATATTATCTGTTCTCAATACACAATTAATAACGTACTTGAACAAATGCCACGCCAGCTCCAACACCAAATAAAATAGGAAGTCGTTCCTTTGCCCAATCCAGCAGTGAATCTTTGCACCCCTAAAGAATAATGTAATAGAATAAGAGTATTGTAAAACCCCCTATAAAGCAAGATGGACATACAGCAGTGTGTCAGGTGCAGTTGGTTAAGCATACAGGCGCTGCTCACCAGCGAGGCTTCCTTATTTAAGGAAGCCTAGCTGGTGTTGTGGTAATGTGTTCTGTTCACTGTGCCATGTTGAAACTGATTGTGGGTTTGACTTGTAATTATGTAAGGCTTGTTATACTAACACCAAGAAGTGTGTGTGACAAAGGGGGACTGTTGTACTTACCCAACCTCTGAAGGAGAAGGAACTGTCACACTGATCATTGACTTTTTTCAAAGATTTTGGTATCGTGCCATTTAGTTCTCTAGCTTCTATTTCACACTTTTCTTTTCCATCATTGCTAATGCTCACAGACCCACTAGCATCCTGAGGGAATGAATATTACATGTTCACTAAGTCTATGACAATTATTAAACAGGTCAATTTATATACATGTATATACATGGTTGTGTATCTTCTACGTTCGCTAAAGTAGAAAAATTCAATCCTGCAGAATTTGTGATTTTCAGAGTTGATTTCCTGTTCTTCACCCAATTATTGAATTCATTCCTAAAACTATTCTATGACTGCCTATTGGTAGGAGAGCATATTACTTACATTTTTTTCATCTCCAGGGTTGCAGCAGGCAAATGACATGTACAAACCATCTTTCACTCCAGAATCACTGCCTTGAAGGAACACACTGCCCTTGTAATCCATGTAGTTCTCTACACCGCAGCAACAAAACTAAAATATTTATCGTACGTAAATTAATGTTTACATTGCAGCTATGAGTACATCACAGCATTTCTGTTGTTTGAACTAGAATAAGCTACATCTTGCAGTACAGCACAGTACAAGCAAGGCTATCCCATTAGCCATAGTCGCTGAGAATAATAGCAAGGTCGCACATGTGCGCTGAGGCTGTGAACATGGTGAGCACGTCAGGTAGACTCCAAGTGTACTAGTATCAAACTGTTGTTTGTTGGTAGGTAAAAGAACTTAAAATTTCGCTTCATTTACGTTATTACATGCTGGAACACGCTCTGGTATAGCTGAACGCGGCAAGTTTAAATGACATTGAACCAAACCTTTATTTGAAGATAATTGAAACCTTTGGATGCAATGGATTTGTCATCGTACTTCTTCTGCAGCCAACTCTTGGTTACGTCAGTTACCTCAGACTCCAGCTAAAAGAGTTAATCAGATGTCATTATTAACAGTATATTTATTATTTATATCATTGTTTTCATTAGAATTGCTTATACTTACTATTGTACAGTTCGAAGGTGAATGAAGCAGAGCTGTTTCACCTTTTACCCTATCTCTAGTAACTTTTCTGTTTCCACCCTTACTTTCACCTCAAGCACTAACTACACATCCACCTCTCAATTAGGTCCATGCTTAGCTTAGCCTTCTTCCGAGCTCTTCTCTTATACACCCCTAACCCCCCTCTAGATCTCTCCTAACTCCACCCCTAGAACTCCCCCTATATCCACCTCTATTTCAACTACATGATAGCTAAACTAAATGACTCACCTTGTCATACTTGATGCCAACAAACACAGCGATCCCTATTTCTGCAGCAAATATTAGTACTAGGCAGGTCATGTACTACAATGAGAAATGCACATGCACATGTACATGGTACTAGCACACAAGTGAATGAATGGTACAATGTACATTAATTTTCAGCCTCAGTATATTCATTATCGCTTATATAGAATCACACATTTATGTTACAGTGTTATAGGCCTTACAGTAATAATAACTTTTGAATTGCTACTAGTTGTCCAGTCTTTTGAGTTCCAAAATAACGGAAAAAGGAGAAGACAACTTTAGAACACACAACATGTAGATGGCTTTCACAATCGGACATGCACAGGACATTCTATTTAAAGTATTATCTCTAGTGTATAATATATATATCAAATGGACACAAGTCGTAGCACAGGTTAGTTTAAGGAGCCCAAGTGCAGACCACTGGTCGATAGCATAGATTCCATTGTAACATGTATTAAATATAATCAATCACATACAAAAATGATTTACTTTTCTACTCATTGATCAAAATAGCTAGCGACAAGAGTCGTCTTGCCTTATTACGTCTTTGGTGTGCAACCAATAGCCAATGGACCAGTTATGATATAAATAATGTTCAAGGACTTTGGTACAACTGAAATGGATAATTCTAGTTATGAGCAAAGTGATGACAACTTCCGATCAGTGACATATTTGAGCTCTTGTACTCATGTACTAATGTGTTTGAAGAGCTAGTAAAAGGAGGATAGGCAGTGCATATTATCATTATGATGTATAGTTATATGACTTACGAATCCTAACAGACAGGGTGACTCTTTTATTGCGCCGCAGCACCCAAAGAATCCAACGAAGAAGGCGAAGATTCCTAAAAGAATGACATTAATTACTAATTATTATATTATGTCACAGACAGAGGTTTTGTTGAAATCTGAACATGGCACACACTAATGCTGTTACTAGTGTGTAGGGTATACAGGAAACTGGTAAAAATTTAGCCTGGGCTCCAGATTTACTAGTCTGATGTCAAGGCTTGGATAAATTACAACACCTACATGTATATTGGGTTTTTGAAAACTCCTGAGAGAAACTGCCCTACATACTGAAATGTAAAAGATGGTCGTTTGGCCGAAATGAAGTTCTAATGGACGGCGATTGGTTGAAACTGAACATCTGTAAGATAACTGACGTCAAATCACACCAGACAGCACATTTGAAGGTACATGTACATGTAGGGCTTACCAATATTTTATTTTACTAATGACTATATCGTCTACAGGAACTATGAATGTATATGGGCTGAGTTTAAAGTGATCATGGAGTATCAAGGTGTTTTACATGTATATCATTTTTAAAGAAACGCGAGCCCAGACAGCCATTTAAAACACAATAAAACCCGTAAGAAGGATGGGAAATTCAGTAAAATAGATTGTCGGACTCTGCCCAACTCCTACTGTGAAAATAGATTGTCGGACTCTGCCCCACTCCTACTGTGACCAAGCAAATCTCTGGTACAGCACTGTGGTCTGGTATCACATAAGTATTACAATGAGCTCTTATGTTTATTCATCAGATCAAGGAGTAAGAGAGAGAAGGAGGCTCGTCCATGAAAACCTGCGTATATGTTACAATGGGCTTCCGGTGTTCGATGTGCGCCTCGGGTACTTGGTAAAGTAAGAAGAAAAGATGATGAATATTTTTAAAAAAGTAAAATTCACACATCAGCTAACATTGAAATATAATCGATGTCAATAATTGGTAACACTCTAATGAACAGGCTGACTATAAACAAACTACATATTTCAATGAGATACGATGGATATAGGCAAGTAAGTTCGCCAGATTTGAAGAAAATTGCGTATCTCAAAATAAAATGACACTTTTTGCAAATACCAACATGCTCAACAAATTAAGCAAAAATAATCCTGATAGATTCAAACTTGCTGCAATTGGTTAAGTTAAAATACAAATTTAAACTTTGCTCTTTCATAATCAAAAAAATGTACAAACGTAGAAATCGCGGTTAAAACGAGCAAATTTGTGGAACACGTTTCTCCAACATCAGGACTCCATATACTTCATTTGATTTATGGTGTATAGTTCAGACACCATTTTAGTTGGTAGGCTAGT
Organism: Bugulina stolonifera; assembly: GCA_935421135.1. Lineage (NCBI taxonomy): Eukaryota > Metazoa > Bryozoa > Gymnolaemata > Cheilostomatida > Bugulidae > Bugulina > Bugulina stolonifera. The sequence goes on from OW285189.1 coordinate 8,851,536, forward strand.
TTGTGGGCCCTACAACATGCCCACACTAAATGAAAATAGTGCTCAAACTATAGGCTATGTCAATAAACAATAATGTTTATCTCTCCATAGAAATGATTTTGATTGGATGTTATAGCTGTGACGTATTAAGCACCAGAGCCGTGCACATGTGCATTGCTCTTATACCTGTTTAGCAATGAAGAAGCGCATCACGATTCAACGGAGTTGTCTACTCGCTTAATGCCAGCGACTCATGTGCTCATATTTTTAAACCGAGGAGCGCATCGAACACAAAATTCTCATGGACGAGCCTCCTTCTCTCTTACTCCTTGATCAGATCATCATCATTGTTTTGTTATATGGAGTAATGCACTTGTTTGTGCACTGCTGAATCTCAGACAAAGTGCTCGATGTTTACAACAGAGCTAATTAATATTTAGTAGAATCTCACTGTTTTGTCTCTTTTATTACTAATAGTTTCATGCTATTCTAGTATATAGCATGAAACTATTAGTAATAAAAGAGACAAAACAGTGAGATTCTACTAAATATTCATTGTTTTGTTATGAGGCTAATAGCATGGTAAAAAATTTACCTGAGCCAATGAGGACCCAAGAAGCAATATCCACCACATCATCATCTAGACCTATATTGAGGACCTCTCCCATGTTGGCTACTTCTGGATCCACCTTCAGCCACACTCCTACTGCTAGTAATCCTAGACCAAAGATCTGAAATAAGATCATATGACGCAACGTGACATGATAAATTACATAGGCATGTACCTGTGTTATTGGTAAATTTACCTCCCGAAGAGACTGTATTGAGAATGGCTTTGAGTCAAGATCCAAAGGAATTGCTCCATATTGGATACATATTATAGTTTTCTGCAGAATATTATATTATCGCCTATCAAAATTTTAAAACAAAAACTTTTAATTTCTGTTAGTGAAAATAATTTACTTAATGTGGGGTCCGAAGGCTTGACTGATGAGTCACTAAAAAGTGGTCAACTATTTTTCAACACTTTTCAATGAGTCTGGATGCAAGTGCAGGTCAACATCAGGAAATACTCAAATGATATTGACTATGCCCAGTCGTAGATATAGCTGCCAACAGATAACATCAGAGATGCACAACTACATGTACTCATATTATGCATGACTTGTATACATAAGACGTAAATGATATCTATAGTTTTGAATTGAGCTATTCTCTCGATCCTGGCTGCTGACCTAGATTTTGTCGGCTACTTTGACCTTTTGCAGCTCTTTTGCAACTTTTCTTTCAACAATGACTGAGATGTTTTGACTTCATATAAAATAATAACTGAACTATGTGACTATATAACATGATTGTGCTGCATGTATAACTGACCAGCAACTCTAACCAGTGAGCGGAGGGAGTGGTGGCATAGTAGCAGCTGTAAAATATGTAATGTTCAAGCATAGGTGCTTGCAGTGTGAAGTTATATTCTCTACATAATTATTATGTCCCTATATTGAAAGACCAGTGAATTAGTACTGTAAGCTGTGATTACCTTGTATTACTGTATTACTGTATTACTGTATTCTGTACACTAATGTCTATTGAACACTTTATTCTAAAAAGATCACCTCAAAGTGCAAACCACCAAGAAAGGTTATTGTTATTTTTATATACCTAAGATAAGGAACTGGAATGTTTACACATAGGCTACATAGCCTATATTTCAAAAGAATATTTTAAAAGTCCAACAATATAATTTATGTTAACTACATGTAATATACATTTAGGCCTACACTGTAAGTCTAAGTGTGTGTGTGTGAGGGGCTGTGGGCCCTAACTACACATCTCCCCTAGATAAAGACTGTCAGTGACACCAGCGCATGTAAGTATTACTGTACAAGCTACAATAATAATGAGAGAGGAAACTAGTATATCGCTGATGAACTGGAGAATAGTTATCACCTGTACTGTCTACCCAGGCAGTAATTGCACTGTTTATCTATTTATTATGGTACCTAATTATACACATTGTATGCAGACATGTGCAGTGATATTGTACATCTACAAGTATGCTGTGAGATGTGAATTATAGAGGGAATAACAGCTGATCTACCATTAGCTATATTATGTGTATTATACAGTGTAATAATTATATATGTAATAAGTCTGAATAATGCCTATTCAGTTAAACTACAATCATGTATCATTCAATGTTATTAGGTTGGAGTGTTGGAGTATTTACAGTTCAAGTACAAATGTGCCCTACAAACAAGTCTGTGTAATACAGTTAGTAAGCAAAAAAATGGTGCACAAGAGAATGGAACCCTCTAATTGTGGAGTTGTCAGCTCTCTGTAACTGCAATGCTGTCACATTGCATACACTCGCATAATTAGTGCATGCAATGCTGTCACATTGCATACACCCACATAATTGGTGCATGCAATGCTGTCACATTGCATACACTCGCATAATTAGTGCATGCAATGCTGTCACATTGCATACACTCACATAATTAGTGCATACAATGCTGTCACATTGCATACACTCGCATAAGGAGTGCATGCAATGCTGAACTGTCTTTGTTGAAGAGGATGGAATAAAACATGAAAGTTGAGACACCTTCGTATGGTCTCACCTTGGTGGTGGGAGGGCAAGGGCGTTCATTGGCAGACTACTATAATAGCCCTACATTTCTCTATACTACATGTAATTTCATAGTAAGTAAGGTATTGGCATTTCTACTATTCCTATGGTTTTATGGATGAAAATCAGGAAAAGTTAACATTTAAGTGAGGGCTGTCCATTTTACGTGAGATGGGGCACCAAAGTTTGAGCTGAAAATCAGGGAGTTTTCTGAGGAATCAGGGAGTTTTCTGAGGAATCAGGGAGACTTACTGAGTCTGTGTTATGGCCTTTGCACTGTGTCTCCTAAAATTAACACTCTTATCAATAGTCCATACAGCAATGTACTTTTCATAATAATTACATGTATTATGTATGTAAGGAGATTGAATCATGTGATTAGAACCTTTGGCTTGAGTGTTTAGTAAATTAGCAGCGAAAGGTCATGAGGTCAAGCTAGTCTTGACACCAAACAATACAGCATATTCATTCAAAGTTCATCACACTCTGGCCAAATATAATATGGAAAGAACTCAGTGTATATAACTGAATAGCTTAGCTTGATTAGTTACTTGTAGCCTACTAACTTCTACTCTACACAATCTATAGCTTACAGTTATACTATCCTACTATTGCTTTTCAAGTACATGATTTTCATCCTTCTATAGATCCTACATGATTGTATTAAATAACATGCAGTACTAAATGTACATATACAGTTATCCATTGGCTTATACTTTATAATTTACATATGATGCTGTTCAGACTGGAAATACAGTGCCAATCTGTAGAATAGTCAGCATTATTATGACACAGCATGACACACAGTATTACAATGCTGTCATTACAAGTTACATGTTTAGCTTCTGTGGCTTGATACTCAGTAGCCATACCAGACCTCATTGCACATGTGATGTTTGTATTGTGTACAAGTACCTGTGAAGAAACTTTCTCATGGAAAGTATTATTGCTATGCAGGTCTTACTATCATAGTTGTGTGTACATGACTACATGTGCAGTTATACAAGAAGATTATCAACTGGGTTACATAATAAATAAACAATAGTGGGTTTATCCCATATGGTAGTTTGTGCTGGTTTGAGAGACCACCATTATAACATAACTAATGCTAATACCATGTACACGTACTAATTTCTTGTGTAATATATGTGCATAGTATACATTATATTACATCGTTATATAATAAATACTATAATTATATTCCGTGTATAGGCCAATATTCCATTATAGTAAAGAGCATTTTGTGATTTTATTCCTAGTTTGATTAAATTTCACCTCTGAACTTGTAAAGTTCAAAATGGTGTTTCCTCTATGAGGTGCTCAGTTATTTGGTAAATATAAAACATTGTTATGTGGCCAGTACTCAGTAGTTTTATGTAATAATCTAATATGATTGTAAAAAGAGAAACTCCAAGATGTCTTCTTTACGGATTCCTTAGCATTTGTTAACTCATACACCTTAACTTGCGGAAATTCCTAAATCCTTAGAAATAGCACTGCTGGTAAATCAGTGAGACTTTCTGTAAGCTCAATATCAGATTGTAACTGACTGTTTAGCAATTAACTTCATGTTTGGGACACTCAGGGTTTCAAAAGAATAATTTTTTTTGGAAGAATTTAAAAATACCATCAGCCACGCCTTTTCCTGTTCACTACGATTAGATACAGTAAATATATATGTACATGTAATGTTGTAAGCCTATCCTACGGTGGGTTAAATATAGAAACTCATAAATATACACATTAATACAGTATGTGATGCATTTAATAGGAAAACTGAATACTTGTTAGTTTACTAACCCAGAACAGCATGTTTAGGCATATCAGCAGGACTTTAATACAGCCAGTACCACACCCCATCTTGTCTGGAATAACAGTTGATCAGTCTCTGAATTGTTGTACTCTATAACTATATATCCAAGCCTCGTCCTGTATGTTCACTTTCAATCAGTATGGAGCTGCGAGTGCTGTAGCTGAGGTGATGACTGACTTAGGTAAACCGGTTAGTAGATCAGTCAGTGGGAGTGAGAGTGAATACTAACAATAGAAATAAAAGGCCCCACCTTGACTGAATGTGAGCTCAGGTTCATATATACCACCTAAACTATTGTATGAATCAATATCTGTGCAAGAGTCAAACAATACTCTTCAATCATTAGCAAACAAAAGCTTCTTATGATATGAACACAATATTTGTATACTTACAATATTATGTTACTAAATATTCTAGTTTCATACCTGCTACAGGAACGGATTGAGTCGGGGAGAAATTTTATAAAGCTTTTGATATAATATTATTTATAATAAAGGTTGTTGAATTTGCTGTAGTCTAGGTATCTCACTAAAAGGACAATTCATTTATGTGTGAAATATACATGTAAATAGTTAAAAGTTAGTGAAGTTGTTAGCAATTATAACCCCCAGAGTTAATGTCTTTATCCACCACTGACAGATGAGTAATATACTGCTGATATTTTTACAGAGATTTGACAGCATGAATCACTTGTTGCTGTGTAACCAAGTAGTATGATTCTTCCAAATACAAAGTCGTACAAAATACAACACAATATATTATATTATTATCTTTTCAACATTATCATCTTTATCATGACTCTAGACTAGAGTATTGGCTGCAGATGTGGGCAGATAATATAGTTTAGGTTTACAATTCAATACCTGTGTGGGAAGAGAAAAGGAATTTATATAGTCAATGTTTAGGCAGAGCAAAAACTAGATAATATTTTAACAACTAGATATTTTGTGGACATGCAATTAATGACAACGCCCTAGCCTCAGGCAGAGATAGCAACAGCGAAAAACACCCTTCAATATGAAGTATAACGTTTCTTTCAACTCACTCACATAAGAATTATTGTTCCGTGCAATGCAATTGGTACAAGTTCAATAGATATCAGAATAGATGTTGTTTATTCACATAGAGGTTTCTGTGGGGATCAAATTTGATTGAAGCACAATTAGCTCATGTTTATAATTATAGAAAATGATTTTTAAATGTACAACCGTGAAGAATCAAGCAGAGACTGCAGAGCGGACACTCCAAATTCGTACGCAGTCTATACAGACCTGTTAGGTGCAGTAGTGGAGAAGTTTGGATAGCCTTAGTTCCTTGTCTGTGGTTGGGGTTTGGGGTAAGGGCAGTCTACCAACAGAATATAGAAGATAACTTCTCCTGCTTCAATTTTGGTGAAGAACAACGGCTATTCTAGAATCCTCCACTTCTGCACAAGTATCGTATCCCTATACACTAGCTGTACTGAATGGCATCTCACTAATTGTCTCAGATTCAGAAAAGATGAGCCTTTACCTAACAACACTCATGTAGGCTCATTAACTATCGCGGCAATAAAAAGCATGCTAGAAGCATTCAAGATACAATAAGTTTATGAGTCAGCAGTCATAGATAACTCACCTTCTATATTATGTTATCAGGGGATGCCAAGAACTGTGAGTATCTGTCTGTCTAGTAAAATCTCCCTCGGAATCAAGTTAGACTGTCTCAGATCAGCAGACTTGTGTTCCCTCTTATAGCCAGGAAGTGATTGTAAGATGTGCTCTATGTTTCTATTACCTGCAAGCGGTAGCCAGTGCCTTATGTTCTTATTCCTTATAAGTGCTAGCAGATGCTCTATGTTTCTATTACCAGCAAGTGCTAGCAAGTGTCCTATGTTCGTATTATTATCTGCAACTGTAACTTTAGGAAGTTGCCTACGTCCCTATTACCTGCAAGTGCTAGCAAGTGAATATTACTGTCAGTGCACTGGATTTACAACCTACCTACCTACTGTATACTAGTTACTATTATATAGCACTGTAGCCAAGGTCCAATTAATATTAATCCCTCAGCTACGCTGCCTACAAGGTGTGATCTGTCCAGCATTCCTCTACAGGTCAAGAGGTCACATTCATGCAATGAGAGGTGTCTGCATGTTATCATAGAAGTATGTATGTCTATAGGGAGGCAGCAATATCAATGCACAGCAGAGAGGTCTAGTCAGAATCCATATACATGGAACCTCAGCTCAGGGTATAACAGTGGTGAGGTTACTATTTTACAGATGGGGGGGGGGGGGGGGGGTCAATATTATAGATATCAACCTCATTACTAAGTTAAAATTAAATAAATTTTCCGGTATTCTATAAAGTGAGCGAGGTGGTAGGATTTCTTTCTCTGTCCTTGTTTCCACCATGGTGTGCTCTCAAAGTTTCACATGTATTGTGACATGTTACTGTTGTCTTCACCTACTAGTTTACTAGACTACTTATTGAATGATAGATCTTAGTACTAGTGGCAATTATGATCATTATGCTGTATTGACTGTCATTAGCAGTTATATGAGATGTAATTCCTACAACAGAAAAGAGATTGTGCACGCTATGGACATGGACCTACAGGGTGAAATGTCATGCAAGGTTTACTTTGTAAACAGCATTAGCGTATAATTACATGTATGTTGTATACAATGACTACATAAAGTTACTGGTATTAGATATAATATGCATAATAATATTTAGTAATTTACGAACAAAATAAAGGTACTTCAAATGCATGTTGCATGTTGCATGCATGTTCATGTACTCTACATGTTTGTATACATTACAAATTATTATAATGTTATGTGCACAGGTACAAAATACATGTAGACTATAGCAGTATGTACTTTCTAGAGTTATGCTCACATTGGTAAATATACAAAGAATGGATAACTCCATATTGTAAAAGGAATCGCATAAACCAAACTGCCACTCATGGGTTTATTCCAACCAAGGTTAGGCAATATTATAATCAAAATGACCAGTAGTTGAAGAATATTCTTATTCTAATAGCTAATAGGTAATAGCTAATATTCTAATAAATGTAGTAGAAACATGCCTTGGCAACTCTACATACAAGCTCTTTACTGTATCTCATTCATGTATCCATAATGATATTATATAAAATGTCTTTAAGAGCAACACAGGTAACTCGATGGTTGTATGGTAAAGTTCATACCATGGAGTTATAAGACAATATAACTCTACGGTTCATACAGCATCCAATGTGATACTGGAGGGAGAGAAGTCAGGCAAAGGTACACAGATAAGACAGTGATAACATGGCTACATAGAAATATAGACGATATTCAGTTGTGATTTGGTGTTTATACAATCACAGGAGAGACAGTTATAATATCATAATAATCTGGTAACACTCTTCTAATAGATACATTTTATAATATTTACATGTATATTGATTACTATTATTATTATTATTATTATTTATTCTTTACAATATTGTTCTTTGTTGTTTATGGGGCTGGTGTGTATTGAAAATATGTACAATGTACATGTAGCTCTTACTCTTTGACAGTTGATACAATTAATTACAGTCAGTTTTTCTTGTGCCTTCCCTTCCCAGATGTTCCATCATTTATCGTTACCCAGTTCGGCCAGTTGATGGTACTTGAGAGTTGAGACCATGGCATAGAGATGACTCTATGGTTGAGACTTCATGGCTTCATGCCATGATTTTTGAGGAGCACCCTGGATTCTTGGAACAATAAAGTTGTGTGCTCTTGCTCGACTTGCAACGCAATAAGAAACCCGATACAACGTTATCAATGCGTCCGAAGTTGTCCTCTTTTTCGCTAAATGACTATTTCGATGTGTGAAAGTTGTTATCATCTGATAACTTGTCGGATTCTTCAAACATGTGCCGTCACATTCGACGCCTCTATTTGAGATTAACGCGCTTGTTTGAATAGAAAGACAGATCCATAGATAAATCCATAGAGTTATCTCTATGGATAAATCTATGGACAGACTCAAAGCCATTGAATACTACTCAAGGGCTCCAGACAGACTGAAGTATATTTCAGTTCAGTGTAAAATTTTAATGTAAACGAACATGGACTTGAAATAAAAAAAATAAAATTAACCAATTATTCAAAGCATTGATTTGATCCTCATCTATCTATTCTAATCTTATCTATATAGTTATAGTATACATGTACATCATACATGATTGATCAATCATGATGATAAGATATTCGATTTGTTATACACTCGAAAGTCCACACTGACCCTACTAACTATAAATACTACTAAACTTAAACTATGCTTAAAAGGCTTATGTCAATGTTTAATCTTATGTTGTCAATTGCCTTAGTCTTATGTTCGCTGAGTCCGTAGTCACTAAGACTAACTTGCAGTCATTGTGACTGTCAGTTAGTTTTCAGACCACAGTTGTTGGTTAAATTTTATTTGATGTTAAGAAATAAAAATTACGTGTGAATGAATAAAATGCAGTCGCAGAGCCTCCTTTTGCAGGCATAATTATAAAGTGTGGTCAAAAACAATATGAATATGAAATATATAGTAGTATTAATTTATACTTTACTATCCAACTGGTTACTGTAGTGTCTCCACTTCTGCGTAAAAGTTGTCTACTCTTCGTATATTATTATTTGGAGTTGTCTGGTCTTATATCAAGTATTTAGAGTGTGTTTAGAATACGCATTCTCAGACTATATTGTACCATGTGGTTAAACAGACTTTCTTTCTCTTAAGGTGCAAACACACGAGAGTGTTTTGGAGCGAATTTGACGCTCGCGAATCGCCAGAGTGCCAACGCTCGAGCTCAGCCAGCCGAGGTATTGAGACGAATCGCTCGACGCCGATTGGCTGCTAAACAGAGTTAGAAAACATAAACACGTGGCTTATAGCGGAGTAGATACATACTGAAAGATCATTCACAAATTGGCAAATCGCCGCGCTCTTTGTTCACCCCGTGTGTTTATCAAGGGCATAGCATTCGACGCTTGACCAGAAAACGCTTGCCTCAAAACACTCCCGTGTGTTTGCACCCTTATGTTCTGACTGCTAAGCTAGCAGGTCATGGTTTAATCCACCTGGTTAGATTGACAAATAAATACATCTGAACTCAATACACGTAGAGGACACTTTAGTTACTGCCACTGCAATTATTTCTATTTTATTTTTAGTAAAGTTAGTAACAGTATTTATTAATTCAGACTAATTAAAACTTATGTGAGAAAGTACTAAGCCAGTAAATGGAAATTAAATTCTTGTACTACAATTCCCTCCTATCATGAATCACAGATGGGAGATGAGCTGCACCAATGAATGCTTCATCAGTGCATTGGTTGAAGGGATGGAAAGGAATTGACTCTTTGTTTTTATACGCTCTGCAAATTACTCAATTGTAGGCCTATTGCTATTCATCTACTGTGTTTTATTCCACGCTTTCACATTGACATTTAGAAAAAATAAAGCACCAACTATATTTCTGTTTCAAAATTTGGTTTGCTGATGTTAAATGTGCAAATTGTTTCATATTCATGTTGCAGTTGGTATTTGCGTTATAGTTGGACAGGATGGCGAAAGTATTTGATCCAAAGGCATGGACGTTGGATGACTTTGAAGTGGGTAAACCACTCGGAAAAGGGAAGTTTGGCATGGTCTTTCTTGTCCGGGAAATCAAAAGCCACTTCATATGCGCTATGAAGGTTTGTGTTTACTTATTACAATGTTGTACTACTAGCACTAGCTTGGCCTAATTATACTTGTGATAGTTTAGAACTATTCTGAATAGGGTTCATGTGACCCCCATTAAACATGCAGTTTATCTGAGAGCCAAGATGTTGAAAGGCCATTTACCTGTGTAATACAACTAGCCTATCAGAAAATTTCTGCATTCTTTCCTGTTCCCTAAAATTTATTGCATGTTAGCCTTTTACACAGTGCATAGGCTGATATTATAAGCCTGCTATATATACCTTCTGGTGTTCATCTTTATATTAGGTGCTATTCAAAAGCCAATTACAGAAATCGGGAGTGGAGCATCAATTACGTCGAGAAATCGAAATTCAATCCCATCTAGAGTAAGTGAGCATTACATGCACCACCGTTATTTAGTCTGCATATAAAACTGTAGACTTGTCGTATGTTATTGCAGACCTGTCATGTGTTACTGCAGACCTGTCACATTAATGCAGGCCTGTCATGTGTTACTGCGGACCTGTCATAATTAACTGAGAACATGTACATGTCATATATTACGATGGCAGGTAGACTGTTTAATGTAACTATGTTGCATTGTTGTATACAGTCACCCCAACTGTCTGAAGATGTATGGTTACTTCTATGATGAGAAGAGAATCTACCTGCTTCTAGAATATGCTCCAAAAGGTGAACTATATGAGATCCTGACTAAAGCAAAGCGTTTCTCTGAGCAGGTTGCTGCAGATGTAAGTTCCTGAGTCTCGAGTTTCTGTAATCTAGCAATGTTACACTTAGTCCATGCTCTGTCTGTGGTATTGTAAAGATTTGCGTGTTGTTATTTATGACATGAGTGAGATCCTAGCAATACTTGTGTTTAATTGCAACCAACAGGTCCAAGTTACTATATTATGTGTTTTATTTGTGCATAGATGTACGTACGACCTAACCAACTACCTTGACTTCAGTTCCGTGAACGAACTAATGCTAAGAGATTCTCACCTTACTTGGTAGTGAACATATCATGAACTAGATCACAATGATGCTTGTTTTCATGTTTACCAGTACATATACCAGATGGCTGATGTGCTGGAACATTGCCATAAGAACAATGTAATCCACAGAGACATAAAGCCCGAGAACTTACTAGTAGGTTTAGAAGGTGAACTAAAGATTGCTGACTTCGGGTGGGCTGTACACGCCCCGTCTTCAAGGTAGGTGCTAAAATTAATACCTTTTGTGACAGTATAATGTAAGTACATATACCTGCTCTGTTGATCCCCTGTATTCATGGGCTTTGGTATTTGCAGCAACAAAATATTATGCACACTATTGACAATTGGCCAAGGATTAGTCAACCAGTTACTAGAAGCGTTGCAATTGTGCTACTAAAATTGAAAATCCAAAATTACTCAAGTGAGATCTTATGGTTTGAGGACACTATGAATATTTTGAAGACTGTGATTTTGTAGTTGTTGAACAAGCATATATGCATGCAATGCTACATATACATGTGCAGTATAATGTGGTGCTATGCTACATATAATAGTGCTCTATTACTCCATTCTTCTATATAGGAGTGTTCATTTACTGATATACTGTAGACCTACTAACACTGCATCATGCACATACATATATATGTAGGAGAGACACACTGTGCGGTACACTGGACTATCTACCTCCAGAGATGGTTGAGGGGACAACTCACTCTACAGCGGCAGACAACTGGTGTGTTGGAATCCTACTCTACGAGTTCCTGGTCGGGTCTCCACCATTTGAGTCTAGTAACACCGATGATACATATAAACGTATCGTAAAGTGTGACATCAAGTATCCACCTTACGTGACAGAAGGTGCTAGAGATCTCATAGGCAGGGTCAGTCCAATACATTGTGTCATGCGCTTTGTGTTTGTGAAATAGAAAGAGAGAATAACGAGTCGTTTACTGTTACACAGAGTTTGCAATGTCAAGGTTACTCGTGCATATCTCACATCAATCAAAATTTGCTTTAGTTAATGTACTATTCACCTTGTCCGAGGCTGAGGTCGCAGGTGACAAAGCTGCAAACTATCTACAATGAGCGACATATCACTCTATTGTGGTTAGCTTGCAGCTTTGTCACCTGCGACGAACGACAATGTGAACCATACATTACTCCAACAGTTGTGTTCACATTGTCACTTGTTAAAGAGGTGTGCCACCCTTTCTATCCACTGTGGTTGTTAGCATCTAGCTCTGTCATGCGCATGTCAATGCATAAGGTCATTACTCTTTACGCTTGCTGTTGGGAATTACTAAGCAGAATACTTTGTGCATGCCAATACAAAGGGTCTTTATTCTTGCCACCATGTCATGCTCTTACCATGTTCTCTAATGGTTTATTCAGTTCTGCTCACTCTATTTTAGTTGCTGAGGCATAACCCTAAGAATAGATTCTCAGTATCCAATATTAAGACTCATTCCTGGGTACTGGAACATATGACTATCCAACCTCGGCCAAACTCTGCCTCTACCTCTTCTAGTACGTAACATGCCATGTTAAATCACATTAGCTGTACATACATAGTATAATATGTCTATTTTCTTTATTTTTATCTATTAGCAGATTTGAACTGTAAGACCTTTGGTTTTACCTGGCATAGATTAATTTTAGTTGTATAGTGTAAATAGTGATTGCTTTATTTCACTTCTCCAATGCTAAGCTTGCATTTTATTTGTTTTTATATAACCAAACATTGACTTGATAATTACTGTGCGATGTAGATGTTTTTTAACTTTTGTAAACTGATAATGTAATGCTTATTTTTTAACTTTGGGAACTATTAAATATATTTCTAACGCATTTCATTCCTCTACTTTGATGGTAGTCTACTTACTAGTCTGGTCAATCTACTAACAATAATACTGTTTTTCTTATTATAATTAGTAATGTTATAGTTTTGTACATAATTCTGAAGTTGTCTTATCTTTCTTCTTGGTATCTGAAAGAGAAAATAACTAAAGCCTAGGTTTTGTACTGGTTAATCATTTGAGATGCCTTATGAAAGTGCACAATGTACTACAGTGTCTTACTATAATAACACAAGCTACCTGTTACAGCCCATCAATGATATATTATATACGAGCAGGTTATATCCCACTGTTTATGGTATAATATATGGTAGTAGAGGAAAAAATACACTGGATATGCTAGATATGATATTAGTAGCACATGCATAACAAATAGCAAGTAATAACTAACTGGTGGATACAATATATACCAGGGTTACTGGTCAAACAGGAAGTTATAAAGATTTGCACGAAGTTATCTTTATCATGTTGGGAATTTCTAAGGCGAACACTGAAGAAGGCTATATAACAGGAATACATGATTCACTGGCAGAAGTGAAGTTATTTACATGAATCATTTACATAATGGTGCAAACTGAGGACAAATCATGAGGGGTCAGTTTCTTCATAGACTATTTATATCATATCTACATTCTGTACACCCTCCAAAAAAGAGGAAAGCTTTAAAATAAGTTCATCGCCAAGCTATAACCCTCAGTGATTTAATGTAGGCCTACATGTACATGTAGTATGACAGTAGTCTACTGTTTGGCAATAGATGCAAGAAGATCCTTTATTACCAATAACAAATAAACATAACACAGTCATCTGAGTCAACATAAACACTACTACTAACTGTAGTAGTCCTATAGAGCAGCTACACCTCTTTGAAGGTTTAAATTTCAATTTGATGCTCAAAATTTCATAAATAATTTTGAATGTTAATATATCTATCTTCAGATATACATGTACAACAAGTAATTATACATCATACATGTATCATAAAAACAAGAATAATATACATGTATCTCTATACAGTGTATGTACATGCACATTGCTACAACACATTTAAATTTGCCATGTTGTATTATTGTTGTTGGTCTAATAGCAGGATAAAAATAAAAACATTGCTATAAACAGGTCTGAATTAGTAGACTATGTTCCTGAAACCTTGGTATAGCCTCCATCAATAGACTGTATTCCATAAGCTTTCAAGTGATGCAAGTAGTACTCCAACTCCATAAAGCTCTTGTAACCACCAACAACATGTATGCTGGCAGGGAATCTCACTTTCACACTACAAAGTACATACAAGGATAGTAACAAGTGGAGACAACTCCTACTATTAAAGGATCAGTGTCACCGTTTTTGTTTACATTTTGAGACACCCATGTGCTCGCTAGAGCGAACGTCATGATTGGTTACTTGAACTTTATTATAATTGGCTAACTAAATCGAATGCGCATGTACACGTGTGGGAAAACCCATTGGGTGATCGATGGGGAATCAGTTGGCTGTGGACAGAATTAGAATAAAATATAATATTTTGCTTTTGCCAAAATGAAATTATTGTTGCAAGATGAAACTGCTATCAAGAGATGATATGATACAAGGTATATGGCAAGCACACCAAAAATTGCAATCATTTGATCATCATATCAAATCAATGAAAGTAAATTAATTTTGAATTTCAATTTAATTTAATTCTTAATGTCAATGTGAATGTACTATGCCAGTGTAGTTGATATTAAAAAAAGTTATTTATACATGTGGATATAGCAATGATAATTATTGTTATTTACTTTTTGTTCACATTGGTACATAAGTAATTTGTTAAAATAACATACTAGTTACTTATGGCTAATTATTATGAATGTAGCCTACTTTACTATTTTAAACTCTACTAAAATGGATGAAATGCAAAATAAAATATTGGGATTATAAAATTAACTTGATTGACTATGATTGTTGCTATCTACATATATGTAGGCCTATATACAGCACCTAATCAAAAACTTAATTTATTGAATTTCAAAATAATTGTATCCTTTGATTGCAGCCGTAAGTAAAATAAACTTTTGATGACACTATAGTCAACTCATTTGCTTTCTCTGTTGTAATAATAATACTATGATGACTAAAATGTGTGTAATGAATGCTTCTTTTTGGCAGTTTGTCAAGACTATGACCCAGGAATGTCAAGTCCCATCAATGGCAACCTCTTAAAGTCATACTTGAGTGACGAGTATTGTACCTTGGACACTGAGTTGACTTGTTGTACATAGGTATACATAAAGTAAGTGCATCATCAACTTTCAAGGTTCTGTCTAATCAAAAAATGTGAAGTGTTGACGCATCAGTACAGCAAAACTTTCGCTGTAAACACTGCTGCATGTACATATTACTTTTCTGTACTGTGGTTTTTGGAATGTAGCCTAGCAAAATTGGTATCGATTTGATTTGTATTCATCATTTTCAATCTATTACATTGTACCTAGCAGTTTTATTCAGTTGCTTAGTGTGGTCTGATTTTAGGTACCATCTGTTGATGTTAATGTACTTTTAAGTGATCCAATGGTATGATAACATGTTCACATAATGTTGTAGAATAGAAACATCTATCAAGCAACATGCTTGAACTGAAGTACTTGCCAACAATTCGAGCAGCCAAATCAATCGTATGGTTTGTAAAGTATTGACCGGTACCTTCAAATATTAATATTCTGGCACAATTGGAATTTTTTTCATTTTTATATGTATTAGTTGCAGTTGGCCTGATATTTCATGTATGATCTTTCAGTAAATAGAATTTCAATGAGTACAGTACATGTTGTATTTGATGCCTGTGATGGCCAATTCCATTTTGATTTTTTTCTGTATTGTGCAGTTACATTAGCGATCTTTTCTATTTACTAAGTCGATTATTACTGCCCCGTTTCAAGTGACCGTAATCCACAAGCTTTAATGTTAACAAGAACTAATATTATGCACTCATGGTTATTTGCAATTAGCCGAGTGGATTTAGTTTTGTTCCAAGATGTCATTATTTTGAATTCCAAGATTACTCATGTTTTTTGTGTTTGCAGCCATAGTAAATGGAAAATACATGCAGCTCAAAATTTATACTTTATAGACTATTATATTTGATTTTACATTTTATTTTGTGCTATTTTTCTTATCTTTCTTAGGCTTTAGGGAGGATTTATTTTACTAGATGAAACTGCAATTTTCCATTTGCAAAGACATGCAAGTGCTGTAGTTATGAACATCAATTTACTGATTGTTTACTAATACAGTCTCTAGACAAATTTTATTGCCCTCTCCGTTTTATGACACCAAGCTGTGATTGCAAGATTAATTTAGGCCTACGAGTATACTTTTGGCAAAGTGCTGGAGACTAAAACCAATAGCCATGGAATCACGTGCACAAGTATAGATCCGCCCAACTATGATTCATATACATTTAAACAAAAATGTTTGAAATGATTCTGACTATTATTTGATTTGTCGTACTTTCTGAAAATGTAACCGTCATTCTTAGTTATTAATATGAGGACATCAAATGACTATTCAACTTCAATATCTTAAAACATTTATTGTTTATTTACGATATCTGTTTATAACAAAATACAATGATGAAAACAGCTGAATCCAGAGTAAAATACATGTGTAAAGTATTGAACATGAACAGAAATCATAATGAGATACACAGTCCATGTAGCGTGCCAGCAGAAGTTTGTTTTCAATCGTAATCACTCAGCTTGAATGCTGAGGCACTATAACGCTTCACCTTTTATAGAGTTACTTGTTGAAGAAACCTCTTGGAGTACGGGTGAACTGTACATTTGGAACGCTTCTTTCGCAATCCAATATGTACTATCTGCAATTCAAATTTGTAGAGCATTTTATTAAGAAAAGTGGTTGTGACCCTCGAAGAGAACACATCAATAGTTAGTGGCAATGTAGTTTTGGTTGGGTTCAACTCTCACAGCAGAATTTCCCACCCTGTTGAATAGATGATGCTGAAGTTGCTGAAGTACTAGTACTGATAATCAAGTTAATGTACATAACATATTACTGCTACAGCACTAACCTATGCTTTTTCAAACATTGGAGATAAAGATGATATGGTGCAAGCTGGAGAATAGATGAATTTGAATTTCCACACCAGTGTCTGGTCGCATGGAATTGGTCTAGCTTTGTTCCCGTTCGTTCATACAGCTTTGGAATCTCACTGTGCTAAATAATAATGATAATAATATAATATTCATGGCGCCAAACACAATTCTTTAATGTGGCTGCCCGATAGCAGAGCTAGTCGAATGGGTCTCCACGGCTCCTAGAGCTGAATATTATTATAGTTCGATATGGCACAGAAGGAAGACCTTCGGAATGAAAACCTAAATCACATGGGTTGTCAGTTTTATTAGCTAAAGCATGTGTGTTTCACATTTTGCAAGAATAAACTGATGAAATTTACCTCAATGAGTTTATAAGTTTGTGCATAAGTTAAATTCAAGAAGATGGTTTTAATGCTACCTTGTAACGAGCCTTGTCGCTACATAATAAATTATAAACACCTACCAGTAGAAAGAACTGAATGTAGAAATTGAGGTTGGCATTCGATTTACATATTCTTCATCAAAGGTAAGTGTGTGTCTTTACCCTGCTCACCAGATCATTCCTTCTTTCCAACAAACAGTCGAGTTCAACTATGTCTTTATCAATGTCAGGAAAGTTACTTGCTGACAGTATTGGAACTAGCCTGTAATCAACACAGTGAGTACATCATAAGATACAAATACGATAAAAACATAAAATGCTTTAGAAATAAAACTTGGCTGTTTTAAACGAAAAGAAACTTTGACCATGCAAACATACATAAAAGTAGACCAGGTTAGCTCAGCTGCATTAGATAGGGGTGAGTTTGTGTCTAATGAAGTTAGTATCAGTCCCACCAATCTTTTAGATTTAGCCTGGGAAAAGGGGGGGGGGGGGCTTGAAAGAGTGAATAAACTAAATACAGTAATTCAAATATCTTGGATAGACCAGATCAGTCAATTGATTATTTTAGAAATAAACTTTATGATCATGATGGAATTATTGTTTGCATTTTCGCAGGATATGTATATTGTAAATTCAAAATTATATTTGAATATGTATATTGTAGATGATTTAATACAACAATACAATAACTTCACATTTTTACAAAGTTCATTGTGACCGATTGTCAAAACTAAATTTAATACTAACTGAAATTTAGTTTCACCAGTATAGTATTGTAATATAAATATAAATATATGTTAAAATCATAATGATATGATAATCATTTAGATTATTATATTAAATTATATCATAATATAACCTAATTAACATTATAATAGTGTTAAATATCATAATCACATGACTTCCTTTTTTTGTATTATAAGTTATCTAACTCTTTTTATCATTTAAAAAATTAATATAAATATTTATATTATAATAATATTTAATTTCAAACCTAATCATTTGTTTTTTAAACGAAATAAATAAAAAAAGAGTACATATATTAAATGCTTACTATGCTGAGTATTGTGGTAGCTGACAATCTGGCCATAAACTAAGCTCATATTCTTTAGAAAATGAAATTTATGAAATGAAAATCCAAATTTCGAACGCCATTCTTAGCATTTCTGTGCGCTATGAATTCTCAACTCAATCCATAGACATAGACGAAGATAGATAGTATAGTACCTTGGTACTTGCAATAACTCTGTGATCAATTGTATTGTAAACAAAATACCACGTGCAGACCGCTAGCATGGTCATGTGACTTTGTTTTGTTTATAAAATTTGATGCTAGTATGATAATCCATAGTTTCGGATAAACAATGGCAGCTATAAAAATAAAACTTTTTTCGAAGGTGTAATATAAATTGAAGGGTGCATGGTTGCAAGTAGTATATGCTCATGGATTATTTTTGCATTTTTCAGGCTACTTTTGAAAATATTCTCAAAAAACCAAACCTCTTTCTATACAACTTATATAAAAAAATTGCCGTTTAGGGTGTCTTCATTAAAAAAATCGTCCTAGGGCAGCACATAGCGCATCGCGCGATGCATTATGGGAAGCAGAAATATGTTGAGAGCACAACTCTGCAACTTGTAACTTTCCTGCTGCCTTCATTTTAACACAGATCCACATTTGCTGAGCAAGGTAATTAGTGACAGGGATCCTTTAACGCCATCAGATGGGAATTGTCCTACCTGTACTGCCACATTTGAGGGAGAACAACTTCTTATTATGATCAATAGCTTGCTGCATGATCATCGATTGTTTTCATAGCACCAAATGAGAATGAGAGGAAAAAGTCAAACAAAGGTGGTGATGATCTAACACGCAAAAGGTACTGCATTGCAAAAAGAAGACCAATACAAATGGGCTCATATACTTTTTATGTGCAAATCAAGTTTCCAATAACAATACTCAAACAAAATTACTGCTTTTGCTACTGGACAAAGGAGTCCCAAAGCATTATTGCTTGTTTCCCAAAAGGCATAATAATAGTCATTACTATAATAATATCCATAATTTAGTAGATCCTAATGTTATTTTATAGTAATAATACTGCCTAGTAGATTTGAAACTTACCTTTTTCTCACATCAACTTTTGCAAATATAATCCAAAAGTTGCCATATTTCATCTCTGTGATGACTCGATTTCCTTCAGAGTCGCGGATGTCTAATATTTTACTCTTTGTTAAACTAACCAAACAACCAGGATCTGAAAGAATACGAATTTCACTATTATACAGACTTCTATTCATGCTGTACATACATATAGGTCTACACTCTGAAGGTGCTAATCTGATAACAACACTTGATTGTACCCGCAGTTAGCTACTGTCTTTCAGTTGCCTTGATTTAAATAGTAAAAGTTAGTGTTCAGTCAAATGGGTTCTTATCAGTGCCACAACATAGCATTATTATTGACCTTGAAAATTGGTTACACCAGATTCACAGAGAATAGTACATTAAATGTTGGCGTCAGATGCAATGGAAAAGCGATATATTATGTAGCTGTCCTAGAATAAACTCAGTCATAAGAGATGACTGAAATATCGAATTAAAGAACTAGATATATTTAGGTTTTACGTATTTACACGCCTACCTTGTATATGATCCTTATAGCATGGGGAGTGAGTAGAATTGAGAGCATATATTATAGCACCTTTAGATATTGCCAGTGGACTTTTCTCTGACACACTCCAACTACCAAGCAGCTTGTCTACATCTGGTCTACCCGAGAAAGCTACACTGAGAGGATCCATCTTGGATGATACCAAGTAATACTTGAGGTTGTTCGGTAAGAGAAAGACTTTAGGTGGAACGTATGTAAACCACTCATAGTCCGTAACATACTGCTCTAGTACAGTTAGTAGAGTACCTATAGTTGAGTTGGCAGGATCAACATAGACTAAGGTCAACTTCCCTTGTCGCATGTACCTAGGGGGCACCTTACTTATCACCCGAGGACTTGTGTAGAACATGACAGTTTTATCGCAGTGCATTCCCCATGTGGTTAGTATGAGTGCTGCATGAGTCTCATCGTCAGCTTCCTGTTCTATGGAGTAACACAACATCCTCGCTCTCTGCCTGAGAAAGTCGTCCTCTGTCTCGTATGTCGTGTTACTAACTTGTCTAAACATGTCTAAGTTTGTTCTATATGAGAAGTGATAGTTTAGAGTGAGATCCTGCAGATAGTATAGCCTGTCCTCTCTGCTACTCGGCCAAAAGTCATTGACGGGTATAAACAACAGGGCTATGATAACAGCAACACAGCATCCAAACACAAACCCGAGGATTCCCATGAAAGGGATAGAGGGTAGTCTGGCCATTCTCTCTGTTAAAAGTTCTCTCTACAGAAATTCAACACAGCTACAATGCATAAGCTAGCTGTTAAACAAATTTGCCACTGTTCAAAAATGTCAGTTTGAAACACGACAGTCCGTAAGCTTCAAACCCCAATCCCGAATTTTTAACTCCAATCCTTAAATTCCAGCCCCTAAACTCCAACCCCTACATCAGAGATAGCGAGCATCTCTAACCTCTGTGAACTGTTGATATATGTGGGCCGCTGGGCACAGGTGGTTGTGGACCAAATACCCTCATGCATCTAATCGTGAGCTCTTACAGATAAAAAATTGCGTGCATGTCATTAACCAGTTGGTATCCTCATGTATTTAATACGAATCGGAAATTATAATAAATAGAATTGTTGTTTCATGAATTATCTTGCTACTGGATCCTGTTTTGTGATTATAATATTATATTAATGTTCTGCTATATAAGATGACTTGCAATCTTATATTAGTCAATAGAAGTAAGTTGAAGTCAGCTATTGGAAGTTAGTGAATTGAGTTGAGTAAACTAATATAGTTGCAGTTATAGTTTCGCAAGTAAATAAAATATGCAATTAACAAACTAAATAACCAGTTTGTTATGCCTTACCCCCAAATTCCAAAAGAAAGTTTTCGGAACATCCTGTTTTGAACTGACATTTTTTAAATGTCCCTTTACCTAGTTAGACATCTAATACCAACCTTATGTCCCATCATCAGATCAGATTTTAGTTTGTAAGCACTTACCTGCTAACAGTGGATAAGACGGGGGTCACAAGTAGATAGGAATACGGGAACTGGTAGATTCACACTCCATACTAATATGGAAGCCTACAAGTAGTATTAGTCAATGGTAAAGTAATAGTAAAGTAGAAGTACAGTAGCCAAGTGACAGAACTAAATATTTATACCATAACACTATGTTCACTCAACTGACCAATAGTAAACCTCCGTATGAACGCATGTACAAGTACATAAATCACTCAATATTAATAGGTTTACTACTATGTTAGTTATTATAGTCTATTTCCAAGTACAATTTACACTGTCGCCTGCTTATCTCCATGTAATCAATCACATCGACAAAACTCTATCAAGCGTGGCACTGTGTAGTAGAAAGTTGAGATCTGGGAAGTTATTAGCATAAATATTAGCATATTTGATAAAACTAGTAACTATTTTCATCCTATCAACTAGAGTGCCTATTGGGAAATGTTACACCTGAATATTCTCTACTAATGATATGCATATATGATATTTGAACCCTGTTATCAGAATCAGGCATTAGGAGAGCTAGACAAATTTTATGGACCTTCTGATTTCTGACTCTGGCAGATGTGTCACATATGTATTTATGACATAGGAGAAGTATATATGCAAAAAAATTATGTATAAAGAAATATAATTCAGCATGGAAAAATCAAAGGAAGATTTACAATGTAGTAGCAAGCTAAAACTCTTCCTCTTGCAATGTTACATTACAACACTATCACAATAATTTTAAGTAGTCACCTAATAGATGGACATTTTATTGCTAGTCTCATTGCTAGATTTGACTCCTATAGTACATCTGCTAAACTGCTAGACATGGAATTAGAATGAGCAAATACCACATAAATTCTAGAGATTTAAAAATAAAGGTACATGCATAATGGTATTCTATGGTATTACCCATTTCTTGTTGACCATTATTATGTTGTTGATGTAAACCTAAACTAAGTGCATGAACCAACCAGACTCAGAACAGTGGTTATAACAGTGTAAGTTTACAGAACGCCACGATTTATATTGATAATCATGACCAAGTCTTTTTTCACAGTATATAGCACAATTGTATATAATATATATATATAGTAGTTAGTCACAGCAATGGCCTTGCTGTATAATCAGACTCGTAAATATATCAATAAATAACAGAAGTTATTAACAGGTCTTCACTTACCGAAGTTTGTGAAGATAGGGTCTGTGTTCAACTGCAAATCCTGTCAGCTAGCTACCGGAAATAATTCTACTATAAAGCTCCAACTGAGAGCCAATTGGCACAATCTCTTTAGCGCAGTCTTTTATGAGGTAGTGGAAGTATGTGACAGACCTGTAAATGTAAAGTATGACCACTCTAAATGTCATAGATTGAATTATGACCCTGCAGTCATTTAAAGATAAAACTTCATTACATCGGTCTTATTTTTTCACCTACGATTTACAGAATATCACATCCACTGCAACAAATATACAACCAGTTTGGTTTGACTAAAACACTATCAGTGAATGATAATGGTTGCTAAATATACATGCAATAATTGAACAGGAATAGGATATTTTTTTTACTTTACAGCCTGATACCTGTATGTATAGTTCCCCACAGAAAAAAGAATACTTTTGAAGGTAATTTGACCAGAACAGGACCTGACAGGACTTTGCAATGTTAGTGGTGATATTTGCAAAATGAAAATAAATAAGAAATAACACAGCTTTGGTATCATGTAAGCCTACGACCTACATCACAGGCCTAAGTATATTAGTTGCTTAAAATACGTCATTAGTTGCCTTTAGTTTGTATGACAGGAGTTGCTTATTGTGCCATTCAAGGACAACATGGTCAGCAAATAAAATGTACATGTACATCTGTAATGCTATTTGACATCATTATTAGTGAAGCTTCAAAAGGTGTACATATACATGTATATACTTTGACAAAACTATAATATATATGTACAATGTGCATGCTTATTACGATAAAGTGAAATGTAGGGCTTTCCTTAATGCAGATGGTAGAAAGGGAGGAAAACTCCACACTAGAATAAAACAACAATAAACTATTTGACAATACTTTATAGTAAAATGTGCTGAGGAAAACATCTATGCAGAGAGGATGCCGCTAGCATGAACAATTATAGTGGTAGGCCATGGGCAATGGGGCATAACTCTTTAACGATTGCTGTTGAAATAGGAATGGCAGCGGTTTACTGAATTTATTAGAAGTCACACCCGCTGCCAGTGTAGTAGGAATACTAATAATTTTGGTTCGTATGGTCGACTGTCATGTAACAGTTTAATTATAATATTATGCACCATATTATGTTATGCTCAGGGCTCTCAAGTTGATTAGTCAAAAAATCCGAGCAAATGTACTGCACTGTACTGCAGTGTAGTAGTAGTATCACTCTATTAGCAATTGGTCAGATATATAAATAAAGCTGTTGGTCACCTACATGTAAATATCCATACTGTATATTGCTCTAAGGAGTTAGCATTAGTTATTTCTCACTTTCTAATAATCTCAGTACATACAATGTAGTTCAGTACTTACCCTTGGAAGGGAATAGAATTAGTAGATTTTTCCTAAAAACCCCTAACCTACTCACAAGCTATGAGATAAGTATTTCAATTCAAAATATAGCCAATGGGAGAAAATATCCAAAATTCTGAGCAGATTATTCATAATGGAAAACCTCAGGTGCATCCACCTGTAGCTATATGTTATATAGGTTTTATATTTTGAACATGTGATGGGAATTTATATAGAGAGAAATTTCAAAAAGCACAAAGTTGCGCCTGCCTCTTTAAATACAGCTAAATTTAAGTGAAATTAAAGTTGAAATCCTGTGTAAAAAGTTATTTATTCTCTACCAAATATTTTTTGCGTAATTTTGAAAAGCTGGTTCGTTAGTAAACTCATATTTAGCCATTTTCACCTTCACCATCTTCCTCTTCAAAAGTTGCTCTAATCAATACTCCAGGTTATTATTTATGATTATTTGACGGGTATGGTGGTCGATGAAAGGGGTTTGCGTTTTGATCAATTGGTGATAAACGATGTTAATGCGCTTACAGCTGAAATTAATATTTTATAAAGCTCCCCATGCCGTCCTTTGATAATTTTTATACACCTAATGGCTGTTTTGTACATGTTCCACCTCATTGCTTGTAGCGGTTTCTGCTGGGTCCCACATGACATCGGCATACTCAAAAATGGGACGGTAGAGGCTTGTGTATGGCACTGTCGTATATGAATTAAAGAGGACAGTTTACAAAGGAATAAACTAGTACAATGCCTAAGTATAGCAGCCAACAACACTGGTAAAAGTAGTAAAGTAAAATCATACAATCATTACTGATGCCAATACAAGTATACAACATATATAAATCACACTGTAATGCATTCAGATTATAACAACACAAAATAGTCAGGGAAATGTAAGTGTTGATATGCATGTGTTGACACAGAACACAGCAATAATTAATAATAACAATATAATAATTACATTAGATAGTTTATATTATACATCTTGTCACAATATTATTAGCCTAACAGCTAGACACCACATATAAAATTACAAATAATTTTTCTAAAAGTTTCATCAGATTTATGATTTATCTAATGTTGCAATAAAAAATAATAAATATATGTGATAATATAATAAAATATTATATTATTAAATTATATATAATATAAATATTATTATAATTATAATTATTTTATATATAATCAATAATGTATGTTTTTCCTTGTGGTGTGATTTGGATATTTGAACATTTATGGAGCGATTCAAAAGTGTCCCCTGCCAATACAGAACAACTGGTAACTCTACCAACTAAGTTTTTGTTGTTTGGTTGAAAAACAAACAAAATATCAAGCATTATCTTTCAATTAATATAAAAAAATCTTAAATAATAAAAACCCTTAATTCTCAACTATTGAAAAACCTCCTATTTCATCAGCCGTGTAAAAAACCCCTTACGTGGTAGATCTGCCTAGATTGCAGGCTAATATCTTATAGCGATAAAATTTACTTTTTATAGAAGTCTATAAAAGCCTAAAAATCATTGGTCTTTCTATCACTATATACCCAATCAACTGCGTTAATTTCAACCGAATGTTTAGAACTTTAAATCCTTGCTAAGTCCAATGCAAGGACTTTGCTTGTATATGTGAATATTTATTAATATTTTGAATTTTTATTTTATACGCATACAA
This sequence comes from Bugulina stolonifera, assembly GCA_935421135.1. Lineage (NCBI taxonomy): Eukaryota > Metazoa > Bryozoa > Gymnolaemata > Cheilostomatida > Bugulidae > Bugulina > Bugulina stolonifera. The sequence goes on from OW285189.1 coordinate 8,877,354, forward strand.
GGGTTGTAAAAATTTGTATATATCGAAAGTGTCATTACACATAAAGAAATACGTCTTGATTATATCATTGTTATACCACTATGCACTGGCGCTTTTGGATGTTGAAATGAAAGAGCTCAGGAGAATATGCTTAAACATCACATTCACATATTTTGATATTATGTTATATTATATATAATCTTCTCCTGCTTTGGGTATTTTTATCAGTGCTGGTTTTAGTCAATGTATTGGTTTATTTATTCGTTGATTAATTATTGCAGTGCCAACTAGAGTCAATCAAATTTGAATTTTGGAAGCATTTGACAGAGACAAGAGTTGTACTTACAGTGGTTCACAGCAACTTGCAGCAATGTCTGCATTGCGCTAGACCGCCTAGGAGGCAGCAGGGGCGTGCCTAATTGTTGAACAGTGGTTAGCAGGGTGGAATACTTTGTTCCAGTAGGAAGCCTGTGCTGACCATTTAGGGGCAGAGTGGATACGTGGATTGTACTCATCGATATGATTTTACGAGACAGATGCCTGGCTGTTTGGATAATTTCTTTGATCACTATTCTTAGAGTTTCGAGTCCTACCGTCATCATATGCAGCATGGTGTCAGCTAACTCGAGATCATTGCTGTGCTCGCAATGTGTAAATCAAACTCTCCCCATAATGATTATTTGAAGTTACGCCCCACTGCTGATGAAATTTACTTGTTTCCTCTATGAATGAAAGCAAAGTGTTGTACTCGAAGGCTGTGTATTGTCATGCTTTTCTGTGGCATCTGGTGGGACACAAGTTTTTGTGCTTCTGCCTTGCCTAGTTATTTTTTTCTTCTCAACAGTGATTTATTCTTTTGCTGACAATGCCTAAATATAGAACACTGTTCACACACTAGTAAATTCCGGAAGAAGCTCAGCTCCAAGAGGAAGGATGTGGCACAGATTCAGATCATAATGTTGAGCCGTAGTTCTGTTGTCCCACCAATATGCTGAATTGAGCATTTTTTACTGAGTTAAAACAACGCGGTTTCTGCAATTCGGCCTCCACCATGGTGATGTAGTAAAGCAAGCATCGTTGATTGCCTACATGCAGTGAGTCTTGTTCACTCGCGTATGCTTGTACCGCCATACAATAGGGACACGATCATACTGTGAAAAGTAGGCCTACAAATTAATGTAGTCTGTTTTCTATGCCTGCTTAATTGTAGGGTAGATGCGGGAAAAACAAAACATGGACCCTAGCTCTGTTCGCACATGGGCATTGGCAGCGAAAATCAACAACGTCTGCAGTATAGATAGGATAAATACTATTCTAGATCATTTGTCCCAATAGGCTATCAACAGTATCTAGACTTAGCTGCAGCCATAATTGTCACCCAGTGGTTATTTATTGTAGTATCACTCAATTCTAGCAGTTATGATTGCATATTATTATTAATATTTAATAATTGTTTTCACTCAACTGTTAATTTATTAAATGAAATGAAACTGGCCGCCATTTTTATGCTTCTTTCAATCGTTATAATTCGATGTCATCCTTGGAATACAGACTTAGCTGCAGCCATGATTGTCACCCAGTGATGACTTACTTTAGTTTCACTCAATTCTAGTAGTTATACTTGCATATTATTACAAGTAATTAGTATTAATAATTGCGATTTATTAAAAAAAATTAAGGAGCAGCCGTGGCTGAGTGTTTAGGGTGCTGAACCTTCATGCTGAAGGTTCCAGGTTCGAATCTCGGTCACGGTGGTGTTAGGAGGAGCATCCAGCCACAATTGCTCCTGTGCCTCATTATAAAAGTCCTTGGGGGCATGCAAGCCAGCATGGCTTCAAGGCAACTCCTCTGCCCATGCAACAAAAAGGCCATGTCTTATGGGCCTTTCTCACTGGGAGTTGGCCAGCACTGGTACCTGGCATTGCAAGCTGCAAGGGGCTGGTCACACCGAGGAGCATAAGCTTGTGAGTTTTTTTATTACAGAAAATTAAGAATGGCCACCGTTACAGTTTAAAAGCAGAGTGTGACAACTCCCAACATTGAGTGTTTAATTTGCGGTTCGATTCGGTTTTTTCCTGAATTTAAACAACTGAATTAAACCGAGGGGTAGAAGACAACTTTGGTATTATTCAGTGTTTTTAAAAAATCAGTAAAACTGAATGCACATGTAAATCAAAACCACCCAGCACTAGCAAATATATAGACGCTATAATTTTCTAAACCCTAGAACACAAATATTTGTAAGTTTAATTAACAAATAATGGTTCATAGTATGGTAATTACACCATTAAAACTTTAGTCTGTGTAAATATAAGGCTACAGCTCTACGATGATGTATCCTCAAGGACATGGTTGACATGTACACTGATATAATATATCAGTGACCATGACCATATCATGACCATCAGTTAGTTTATTATACTAACTGATGATCATGATTACATATCACTGTTCTCTCATGACCTCATTTTTGTGTAACCATTGTTTAGTCTCACTCTTTGGTTGCATTGAATTCTTGGTTTTATTGAATATTTTTGTTCCGTCTTGAATCTGTAACCAAGTGCTGTCAACACCTGTACACTTGCTGTCAAGTGTATATAATCATGATGGTACAAGATGGCTGCATTTTAACAGTTTACTTTGCTTTAACATAAATATGGATGTATGCTTATTAACATGTTTTGTTTTAGAAAACCATGAAGACCACATCTGTGGGTTTGCTGCGACACCTCTGTCGGCCCAATTTCCCAATACGGCCATTGATAGCAAAATATTCTAGCATTGCGCCAATAACAGACCCTACAGAGCTGGTGGTAGAAAAGCTAGATGGACCACTTGAAGGTAATACATACTTGTATTTTGGTAAAAGCACAAACTGTCTGTTAACTATTTTCTCAATTTGTTGTGTATCAGACAGGTACATATACATGTATATGTGAATTATGTTCTCTCATACAGGCACACATGTTACCACTCAGTATAAGCAATACTGTAATTCCCCGCAGAATGTTTTATTGTTGTATTAATTTCAACAAATAATAATGTGTACTGTGTTCCACTTTTGCTGGTAACTGCATGGCATCTGTTGTATGGTGCCTCCCCTAACTCCAGTCTAGCTTGAACAACACTGGTACTCAGCTATTGGTCAGAATAAGTTGTCCTCTCTCAGTTTGTGTGAAGACAACTTCCTACTACAATTACTACCTCATGGTCTTTAATGCTCAACAAGCCAAAGAAAACATTAATTTGATCTACAGTTTACTATGTCAACTACTGTAGTTTTCAATGATTCAATCCATCTAGTATGTAACTGTTTCCTATCTCCCTCAACTTGTGAGAATTTATTATAATTCATTCGGGTGGGCTTCTCATTGGCCATGAATTACTTTGAATACTGTGTCGATATGTGGCTACAGCGACATTAGCCGACTCCATATTATTTACATAATACATTATACATGTAGCCTGTGGGAGCAGCCGTGCCCTAGTGGTAAGGGCTCTGGACTTTCATGTAGGAGTCCCAGGTTCCATTCCCATAATGGTCATGGGTGGTGTTCGGAAGGACATCCAACCTTATAATGCTTCTGTGCTACTTCAGTTACATAGCCATTGGTAAAGTGCCTGTCTCACTAGCAAATGTTGAAAAAATTCAGATGTCTTTAGACCACTACTTCCTTACCTGGGGAAGTAAAACCAGTAAGTTTTTTTGTATCGCATGTGATTTCTATTCGATTTAGGTACAATTGTGATCGGCTTGAACAGACCCAAGTCTAGGAATGCGTTTAGTAAGAATCTACTCGCCTTGGTAAGTGTTCCTTACTCACTACTACCATATACTAGTAGCTACCGTATGTACATGTGTATTTTATTTACTACTTATTTCATGCAGAAGTTGTGGATGTACTGCAGGCTAGTTGTACCAATCTGGTGTTATTCAGCATAACATGGGTGAGGGAATATGATGACATTATGATTGTATATAATAATACTGTGTGGTGAGTGACTATAGGATGACTCACTCTTGTAGCTTGACGAGGCAATCCAGTCAGTACAGTTTGATACCAGTCTAAGGGTGATGATCCTGAGAAGTATGAACCCAGGGATGTTCTGTGCAGGTCAGCGTCCTGTACTATTGACTATATTGACTATATTATGTTCCCTGCATGAACTATTTACATGATGGTTGACTGGCTACACCTACTTGTATATTGTGTACGATGCCCGATATACTTCAAACCAATTTCTGTTTCTCTCGGAATCTATATTACTATGATGTACGTCCTTTTGATTGTTGTTGATGTGTTTATTGCGTAGATGGATAGACATATGGTTGATAATACATGTACATGTACAATGTACAGGTAGTTGTAAATTGATTCAGCTGGTTGATTATAATTTCCAATGTTCCATAAGGAATAGACCCACTGATGTTCCATGGGGAATAGACCCACTGATATTCCATAGAGAATGGACCCACTGATGTTCCATGGGGAATAGACCCACTGATGTTCTATGGGGAATAAACCCACTGATGTTCCATAGGGAGTAGACCCACTGATGTTCCATGGGGATCAGACCCACTGATGTTCCATGAGGAATAGACCCACTGATGTTCCATGAGGAATAGGCCCATTGATGTTCCATGGGGAATAGACCCACTGATGTTCCATGGGGAATAGACCCACAAGGTGCAGATGTTTGTTTAATAAATGATTGCTTTTTTGCTGTCGCTTATTCAATGAATTTGTTCATTCAGGAGTTATCCCCTCTTCATGTATAGCTTGTTCCCATAGTTTTTGTTATACTCTATGTACTAAATATAATGTATCACATGTTTAGGTGCAGATCTGAAGGAACGAGCAAAGATGGCCCCATCAGAAGTTGGTCCATTTGTATCCGGGTTACGAGCATCACTTCGTAGACTGCAGGACTTGCCTGTGCCTACAATATGTGCTATAGATGGTACTGCAGTTGGGGGCGGTATGGAGGTGTCCCTTTGTTGTGACATGCGTGTAGCCTGTAAGTTGTGTATATATAGTGTTACATGGTAATATTGGTACATCAACTCAACATTGTGTGTTATTCTGCTATGTGCAACAGTTTTTGATTTTGAAACAGAGGCTATTTAAAACTAAACTAACTGAAATTACTTGTATTATCTAGAATTGAATGGGTTTTGATCCATTCTTGCAGCCAATGAAGCTAAGCTAGGTTTAGTTGAGACTAAGCTAGCTATAATACCAGGAGGGGGCGGTACACAGAACATCTCCAGACTAGTCGGACCATCTCTGGCTAAGGAACTAATATTCACTGGTAGGTGAGACGAGGTCATGTGATCTGATAACAGGTGTTTGTTTGTCAGCCGCATACCTATCAATTTATACCACTAATTATTCCCACGTACCCTTGGGTTGCTTTGATTGGGGCACGTACATGTATAATGGAGAAAGCAACTTCTCTTTTCGGAATTTCAGTGAGAGCTTTGGTTTTGTCGAGTTGGTGTAAAATTCTGCCTACATCCATTTAATGCAGATGCTATATGTTACTGTATATATAAGCTTCTACTGGTGTTTACTACCCTAGTTAACTCAACATGCATACATACAGCATACACTGTATACAAATTTTTGTCATTCTCTGTTTTAAGTCGAAGCTGGTTGCATTATTTCTCTATTTGTAAGCAGTGCAATAGTAGTTAATATTATTTTATAAATTCGGTTTTGGGATTATACATATACATGTGCTGGACAGTATATTACATGTATATCTATATAGTGAAGTACATGTTGTAATGATAAAGCTAGTTTATGTTGTTAAATTTATACTGTGCATGTATAATTACATGTATATAGGAAGGACAATAACTGGAGAAGAGGCAGTTAGGTTGGGTATTGTTAATCACTCTGTACCACAGAATTCTGAGGGAGATGCAGCCTACCAGAGAGCTGTAGAGTTAGCTCTAGAGATAGTGCCGCAGGTAATCAATTACATATTGTACATGTAGTTACTGTGATACTATTACCTACGGTGCTATAAGCCAGGGCCACCACACTATACCAACTTGAAGTTGTATCTCCTTGATGCTCTTTAACTGAATTGCTAATTAAATAAAAGATCAGAATCAGCCGCCACTTAGTAGCTGTAATAATAGCACATTGTAAATCCAAGCACATTGTAAATCCAAGCACATTGTAAATCCAAGCACAGTGATATATTGCTCATCATTTTGGTATCAATGCTATTAGTAAATGGATCAACATAATAGTGATGGTTTTTTGTTTGAAGTTGGTCTGATTAAGGTTAAACTGTCATGTCATCCACTTCTCTCTCTCTGGTATTCTGTGTCTACAAGTAGAATGTGATTTGACAGAGTATGATTTATTATAATCAAGTTGAGGAGTTGTCTCTACAATCCTCTTTTTATCACCTTTACTCATATAATTAGATTCACTACTTGGGTTATCTAATGTTGTGCTGTGTCACTAGTGTTTCACTTATGTGGACAATATCGCATACGCAGTGTACCAGTACACCAATGTAACATACATGTAGGCTATGTTGCGACACAGTACTATCAGGGGGGCATAACTTCAAGTTGACATAGGAATTGTGACATCACATAAATTAAGTTTACGTTCAAGTTGTTTGCAAGTACAACATGACATTACTGTTTAATTCCTACCTGTAGGGTCCTATTGCTTTAAGGGCTGCTAAACAGGCTATCAATGCAGGAAGCGAGGTGGACCTTGGCACTGCTCTCTCAATAGAGCAACTCTGTTACGCTATGGTGAGTTATTAGCACGGACACGATGATATAGACTAGAGGATATGTACGTCCATACGTCTATGTACATAACATTGTATTCTTACAGTTTGGTAATTGGTACACGTACTTGTATATACAGGAATTGACTCCTAGTACTGTAACCTACCGTCAGATAGGTATATTAGTCATAATGCCTGTACTTTGGCCATAAATTAGATTGTTATTGGTGATAAACGAGCGTAGGAACTTAGGTTATTCCTTGATTACGGGTTTTAGGAGGAAGATCCTTAGCCCAAGTTCTATATTTAATCTCCCACTTATGGACCCCATAATTTTTGAAACTGTGTCATCCCAGTCATTGTCTGATACATGCGTATTCTATAAATATGGCTCACTTGTTAACTTGGCATCATTTCCATAAATTATTGCGTATTTGTTGAATAATTGATATGTATACCTAAGAGTACATGTGAATGAACTACATGATTGATGTATATGTGTGTTATAGACGATACCTACCAAAGACCGGATGGAAGGGTTGACCGCATTTAGAGAGAAGAGGAAACCAAAGTACACTGGGGAATGAGATATGTATGATAATTCATATAGCCTAGGGTCTGTCTGATCGAGCAACTATAGCTTAACTATTCCCTCAGGCTATTTCTTTGACCCTCTGATAAAGTACTCTACGGATGATAAAGTACTCTAATCGAAAGTAACAATATCATGGTTGATATACTCGTATGTTCTATACCACTGCAACTTGTACAGTGTCCCTATCAATGGATATAAAATGCGTATAGTTTATTATAATTTCTGAATTATAGACTGAAAAATTGTGCTACACATTTATCAGTCAGTAAATAGACATAATATGTAGATGGTTTATGACAGTTATCATTACCTAGACTTATATAATAATATAATATATCTATTTACTTTATCTAACTCACAGCTGTTGGCCTCCATTGCAGTAACATTATACATAATAAATATATAATGTAAAATGGACATACCTGCTGTGAGAATGAAGCTAGGTACACAAGTATAGCTACATAAAGGTACATAGCTACGTAGCTTGTGTACTATGTGCTTGTACGTACTTGGCTTGTATACCAAACACCTTTACTCCTTGATACTAGCTTAGTATTTTCTCTGTCGTTATCAAGACCATCTCTTGTGGTGTGGTGGAATGGGGTCACAGAACTTGTGCACACATGTAGGTGCATCTAGCTTGAGAGAACTGGTGGAAGGAAGCAGTTCAAAATTGGCTACTTATAAGCTTAATTACATGTGATTATAATTTATTAATTAAAACTTGGTGCTGAGACCACTTACCTGTGAGGCCAGGACTGGTATTCCACAGAGTACTTAAATAGATATTAAAATAAAATATCGTATTTAATAATTTTGTTCAACATGGAACACATCCCATCATGTGTAGCTACATGTTTCTGTTATTCCCATTAAAATTAGTGTTGTTTAATATCAAATCCTCACGGTATTCAAATATCTGCTACTGTACATCTTAAGCCAGGAGTTATCTCGTCTTGCATATTATATAACAGAGCTAATATTGCCACAGTGCACTGTCAGCAGCTGTTATTAGTCTTAAAACCTCTAAAACAGGAGAAATAGGGAGCTATCTCTTATACTTTGAGTACAAAATTATAAATATGAATATATATGTACAGTAAAAAATAGTGTGAAGAGAGAAAACAACTCCTAAAGTCCTACTCAATTCATAAAGTTAATTATACCTTGTCTTTATTAGTGTATTATATCAGAGCTGATTGTATTGTTGTACCCACAAGGGAGCAGCTGTCAGATCTCATATATTACTCAATCACCCATAGCATATAAACACTTACATGTGAGATATCAACTGTACAGTATTCTATCTCTCTTCAATAATAGTGCACTTGATGGACATTGACTTGAATCTCAATTGATTTTATAATGCTGTTAATATAATATTGCTGCACAAGACAATAATTAACATAGACTGTTCTTCAATATAATTATGCTGCTGATTGTATGTATGTTTAGTCTATAGATATAGCAGGTACTTCAGTAGAGTTCTATATCTATCTGGTCATCATTGACCTTTCCTATTTACATTTAGTTACAAAGCATTGAATATCTTATTGTCCATCACATTATTATAGTATTATTATTATTTACAGTTTATCTAATGTATTAGAGAGGAAAGGGTAGAGCACCTGTGGGATCTGTCACACTATAGGCTGTATATCTCCAATCTAATTACTTTTCTGATATTCAATTATGTAGTGTAGATATTTGATAAGTTCACTTGGTCTGATAATAAGAAGTGGCATACATGTGTATCAAGTCAGCAGCACTGCACTGGTTACTTCAGAGGTAAGATATAGCAACTGTACATGTACATGTATAATGGGGCTCTCTCACATTTTATATTGAGATCTCCATCTTGTTCTGCAGACACAACATTTATTTTGAGAATTTAAAAACCTTGCAATGTTTATGATAATTTGCAGTCTTTGGGCTGCAATTCAGATATTGTGATGTCATCAATTGTTATATCCTATCGTACACATGTACAAGTTTATTTGATGGTAAATTTTCAACTATCAAATGATAACTAGCATTAGCACTCTACCTGCTCCTACATGGTTGTATTAGAGTATCGTGACTGATCCAGGTTATTGTTGGAGTGCAGGGTATGTCTAAGATTTCCAAATTTACCAGGTTGACGATTAACTATAGAACATAGGCTTCAGTTGGTCTCAACTGTGGAGTAAGGTCCGATCTCAGCAACCCCACTCTTCTAATAGACTTAGACCCTGCAACAATAATATGTGTATGTTACACAATTTAGCCTACATCTCTGAGACGATATTATTGTGATGAAAAGTTTTGTAATTTGTAGAATAGTGCATCAAGTGACTGGGCTACCAATTAGTTGGAGTGAATGCAACCATTAGCATTTTAAATTACTTTCTTTGACGTAGCAGTGTCTAAGTGCTGTGTTTGAGGGGCTCTCTTATGGGTTACCATAGTGCAAGGCCTTAGTGCCATTGAATAGAGTGTAGACTATAGACAGCGTTTGCTGTCTATGTATTTGCTGCCTGTACTTGTGCTCACAACACTTATAGTTTGCACACTTTGTGATGTATATTATAGTAACTCTACCGATTGATACTCTATGGCTTGTTGTTTCAGGTATAATTTCACAGGCTGAGAGTTGAGTAATATTTGTTTCAACTTGGAAAGACTAAGTTAAGAGTTTTATATCACAGGTGGAATACTGTATTAGACAGGCAGCACGAGGAAAGTTTTTTGTGAACATCTTGAAGAAATCAGCACTTGATGCAAGTAAGTGCTTGTAATTGTGGGATATTTATGTAAATATTTACAAGATAAAATATAGTTATGTTCCCATTTTCAAGAAACGCAATACTTAATTTTTTATTGTATATCTTACAATGCTTACATTAAATCTAAATAAGGTTGTTTTGTTCTAAAAGGATTTTTTTTATCTGGCATTAACTGTAAGTTAATCAGCATGCATCTCCTGTTTGTTAATACTATTCAGCTTGGTCAATGACACAGCCTCTGTTCTTACCAAGAATTGGTGTTTGGTGACGGTTGGTGCTCATACTTTTCCAACCTGTGCTCTTGCATCTTATCTGACCAGCACATCTACTCTCACACTATTATGTCACAGGTGAGCAATGGGTACGATACTAGAGGAAATAGAAAGGATGGTGAGCAAACCACCAGAGGAGAGGTCAGACGACGAGGTCAACAAACTCCTGCCTTGGTTCCGAAAGAAATCAGATGTGTTCGGTTCCCTTAAGCCTGGTGAGTCTGCGTATACAATACTTGAGGTGTGATTGTACTTGCATACATTTGACGACAGGGTACTGGATTGAGAAAGGTGATGTTTATCTGCAGGGATATCAACTTATTTCCACTTCCATGTTTGTAAATTGCAAGGCTGCTGAATGTACTGCGAACAACACTACATGAAAAACACAAAAATGCAGAAATTCATGTAACTTACAATTAATACACAATCATGTTCTTCAATGCAGTTGTAGCCCCAAGTCCTTTGTTGTGGAACCTATTTGTACAACATTGTTATACTTGAGAGTTATGTGAGGGCATATAATGGTGGACCACTACTTTACACAGTCACTGTAGCTGCATCAGTATAATATGTTTATTTGTAGATGCAGTGGTGGATATAATATGTTTATTTATAGATGCAGTGGCGGATATAATATGTTTATTTGTAGATGCAGTGGTGGATATAATATGTTTATTTGTAGATGCAGTGGTGGATATAATATGTTTATTTATAGATGCAGTGGTGGATATAATATGTTTATTTGTAGATGCAGTGGTGGATATAATATGTTTATTTGTAGATGCAGTGGTGGATATAATATGTTTATTTATAGATGCAGTGGTGGATATAATATGTTTATTTGTAGATGCAGTGGTGGATATAATATGTTTATTTGTAGATGCAGTGGTGGATATAATATGTTTATTTATAGATGCAGTGGTGGATATAATATGTTTATTTGTAGATGCAGTGGTGGATATAATATGGTTATTTATAGATGCAGTGGTGGATATAATATGTTTATTTGTGGATGCAGTGGTGGATATAATATGTTTATTTGTAGATGCAGTGGTGGATATAATAAGGAACTGTGAGCTAATAAGGAGATCTAGAGACAATATTATTATTAAACAGGGAGAGAAGGGGAACTGGTAGGCCTAATAATGTACCCTATATTATCATTATGTACTACTGAAGTAGTATATGACATACTGCATACATGTACATGTACATGCTACACTATGTCACAATAATAGATGTACATTGTACACTTAATAAATGGTATCATCATTATCGAGTTTCGTATGACCCACTAACAGTGTTTGTTATCACTATCTACTGTCGGCATGTTCTAAAATTTAAATCCTTTTATTTGACAGGATTAGTATCATGCTGTTTGCCTATTTCTTCCTCATTTTTCAATATTTTTATTGGCTCTTCTTACATGTATATTTACTTTTTATTTCTTTATACAAAGCCACACCCCATGTGTACAACACATGACTATGCTAAATATTGTTATATATGATTTATACGTTGTAGCATGTGTGTTGATGGAAAACATATGGAGATTTCCAAAATAAGTTAAAATACATTTTTACCAGTGAAATTTTTTCTTGTTCTTTACTATCTTTTGCCGAATCATAAGATTCTGGCTGTCCCTTTAGCTAACAATCAATAAAGCTGCTCTACATGTACATGTAAATACTGCATGTATCAGGTGTTATCCTCTCCTACTACAGTTTCTTCATAGTACTCAGCGGTAAAGTGTCAGTACACATCTCTATAAAGGATGATGACGACGACGCTGATGAAGAGAACAAGATCCAACAGAGTGAAGCAGAGCTGACCCATGCTCTTGGTCTCCCATACAAGAGACGGTCTATTGATAGAGTAGGCACTGCATTCCTTAACAAGGTTAGTATACATGTAAGTGTCATAGAATAAGGGCTGTCTTCATCAGTTCACCTAGCATTCTATATTTTCTGTATATTTATGAGTTTTACTGACACGTTGAGCACTGTCATTCAGTGTAATATTGTGTTATTACTCTATTGGCAGACGGCTGGAACAATGAGCTCTATAAGAGAGAGAGGTCAAGCTACTAAGGCTGATGTCACAGATCAATCTGTGCTCGAATCACAACCCGTTATTGAAGCATTCCAACGATCCAACACCAAGGTGGTCGATAAACCCAGATATGGACGGTATGTTGCCACAATAGGTATGTATGATATATAAAATATAGAGTTGTTCTTCCTCTCTTCATTGACAGCAGAGGAGAGAAGACAAATCCCAGTTACATTATATAGCTTATTAGCTACTCATGCATGTCATAGATTGTGTTAAATAATTCGCTGTACTTTTATTAAGTATTTAAGGTATGGTATGGTATGTTATGGTATGGTATGGTAAGGTATGGTATGGTATGTTATGTTATGGTATGGCAAGGTATGATATGTTATGTGGTATGGTATGGTGTGGTGTGGTATGGTGTGGTGTGGTGTGGTGTGGTATGGTGTGGTGTGGTGTGGTGTGGTGTGGTATGTTTCCATTAATGCACGCCTGTAAGCACTTGACCCGTTGTGCACAGCTTGTCTTTATTCATATAATTGATGTTAGAAAACGACCACATGTCTTTTTATATTGAATCGTTGCCGTAGCTGGAGTTATCTGTGTAATAGACATGTACAGGATATCATGGTCTGTTCAATATTAGTTGAAGACAAGGAGATAAATAAATGATGCTGTTACTCCCCCCCCCACTCTGCCCACAAACAGGATCCAGCTATGAAACAATTATTTTTAGCACAGGAGTCATAATACTTGTATAGCCAACCAATGGTGTCTTTTTCAATGCAGCTGCTATTACAGTATTAGCTGTAAGCTAAGATATCATTTGTTAGCAGGTATAGATATTTTATAGGAATAAGTATTGTGATGGTACGCACAGTCGTCTCTTATCACCTGACACTCATTATTGTGTGTGCTTATATGTATATACCTGCTTGTATTCTACATTGCTTAACTACTATGTCACTGTATATACTTGTATGATAATCACTAAGTCTTTTGGTACCTTTTATACCCATGTAAAGAGGCCCGACCTCTCAGAATCACTTGATATTCATTTTGTACATGAATTGGATGATTATAAGCAACTTTTGTATAACCCGACCTATTTTGGGTCGGCCGTCGGGCTTCCGGCGGCCATGTTGTTGCGCAACTTCCGGACGACCTTATGTCGTCTTTTCTCGACACTACGTCGGGCGGAAGTCCTTATACTATATAAAGGGCCATGTTTTATCATTCGTTGTCTCAGTCTTCACTTGGCTTTCAATAAAGACACATCTATACTTGATACAGAGACTTTCACTTCCTTTTGTCAGGTCATTCGCTTAGCGAACCGCCTACTAGGTCGGATCACTCTCTTTCAAGGTATGGTCTGAAGGTCAGACTTGGGACCAGATGGGTCGTCTCTGGTAGTTATTGGACTACTGAGACCGCTCGATCTTTCATGTAATGAGAAGGCCTAGCACCACTCATAGGCACTTCAGTTTTGGGTCGGTAGTCGTCCAAGGACGACCGCACGAAATACCAGAAACCATTACAGTATTATACATGTATCTTGTTATGAGCTCTCTAGTTTTTTCTCTGTTGCTGCTGGAGGGTTTTACCTGCGACTGACTAAAATACCTGCCCACACATACTGTTGTGACTTTTGGTTATCTCGTTACTACTACAGGTGATGGGAAGAGTTTTGGAGAGCTGGCTCTGTTGAAGAGAGACTGTATAAGAAATGCTACGATTATCACAGAGTCCAACACTAGACTACTGATGGTCAACAGGCAGCTGTATAACAGATGCATTAGAGAGTCTCAAGAGAAGGAATTCCAGGCTAAGCAGTTGGTAGGTAGGATAACTACTGTTAGAATTAGAAAACAAATTCTATATTTAAATATGTAGAGGTAAATGATAAATAGCTGTATGGGTAATCTCTTGCTGTTACACTAGTATCATTACTCTGCCGCATGAAATAACTCTTTCCCCTTTCCTACCTATAAAAGAATTATGTTCACAAAATGTTATACATACTGTTACATGTATGTTATAGTTTGTACACATACTGTTACATGTATGTTATAGTTTGTACACATACTGTTACATGTATGTTGTAGTTTGTACACATACTGTTACGTGTGTGTTATAGTTTGTACATATACTGTTACATGTATGTTGTAGTTTGTACACATACTACTGTTACGTGTATGTTATAGTTTGTACACATACTGTTACATGTATGTTATAGTTTGTACACATACTGTTACATGTATGCTGTAGTTTGTACACATACTGTTACGTGTGTGTTATAGTTTGTACATATACTGTTACATGTATGTTGTAGTTTGTACATATACTGTTACGTGTGTGTTATAGTTTGTACATATACTGTTACATGTATGTTGTAGTTTGTACATATACTGTTACGTGTGTGTTATAGTTTGTACATATACTGTTGCATGCATGTTATAGTTTGTACACATACTGTTACATGTATGTTATAGTTTGTGCACATACTGTTACATGTAATGTATGTTATAGTTTGTACACATACTGTTACATGTATGTTATAGTTTGTACACATACTGTTACATGTAATGTATGTTGTAGTTTGTATGCATACTGTTACGTGTATGTTGTAGTTTGTACACACATCGGAGTACTTTGAAGGATGGACTCTGAAGAGCAAGAGACAGTTTGCCATGAGTCTACAGCTGAGGACATATTCTTATGGAACTCCTGTTGTATGTCAAGGTCAACCTCTAGATTACATCTACTTCCTTCAAAGGTTGGTGCGTATATCTGCATACCGGTGATGGGTGCACATCAAATATTAAAACTTGTAAAATTTGGTGGAAATGGTATAAGATATGTCCATAGACGAGTGCATCTATAGACTCGACTCAGCGTATCATATATAAATAAGTCTTATACATAAACTCACTTGCATGATTTCTAGTGGTCAATGTCGAGTGATCATAAACCCCTCCCTCCACCGTAGTCAGTACCCCAGCTATCATGGATTACTCAATCAACTGTCTTCTGCAAGGTAAGAGGAGATAACACACACATGTATCTTCTTACAGGACTTATCTGTTCCTCTCCATTATCACAACGTGGACATTGGACTGTACTTACATATCATATTTACTGTTTCTGAGCACATGTATTTTGAATGTTATTTACATGTGGACCCTATCTATTTCAACTATGAAATAGAGTGGATAAATTTCCACATGGGTTGCATAGCCTACTGACTTATTATAGTAGATATTGTATAGCATGGGTGGGGTGCCTGGGGGATAGAACCTGCTCTCTCTCTCTCTTGCTGGTTTCAGTGCTGCTCTCACCTTTTCGAATGCAACTTGCAAACAGAGTTGACTACGTCAAAGCATATGTTAGACTAGGATTTACATGTATACATGTATATTAATAGGTCTATATATGTATTAAATACAACTTAGAATGAGTGTATCCGTTTACAGCTGCTACTCTCTTGCTGATGAGTGTTTCCCACGCCGGATTATTAGAAGAGGAAGGAAGAAAGGCTATGCAATGCACGGATATGATATCTGTTTAATTGGTTCCTACAACATGATAGGTGAATACAATAGTGTACTACAATAAATACAATAAGAGTTCCAGACCATGTTATCTATTGTTAACATGAGAGGTCTATATTTAGCAGAAGAGTTGAGAGGTCATTGTAAGAGTTGAATGTTTCCACAAAGCTTGGGCTGGAAATATATTATTAGAATTAAAATATATGTTGAATTATACGGTGACTGATATATGTGATGCTGTAGTCTGATGCATAGCCTTTATCCTACTTATGAGGCAGTTAAGTCTATTGGAGCGCTTCAACTGCCTCTCGCTTTTTCTAAAATTACTGCTTGTTATGATTGTTACACAATGGTAGAGATTCTAGTAAATGAATGAGCAGACAGTCGAATAATATTACAGCTACTAATTGTTGTCACTGACATTGATGCCACTAACTCTCCATTGTTATACTTATTTATGGTAATGTACTGATGTCTATGCAGGTGACATAGAGTTAACTAATGGTTTACCTACATACATGCAGACGGTAATCTGTGAACAGCAGACGGAGGCATTTGTTATAGATTTGCGTAACTACGATCGTCTAGTCACCAAACGACACGCTTTTACTGGACGACTAATTGCCCAGAATGCATTGCTCAAGCTGAGTAATAGAGCGTTGAGGTTCCAGCACATTCCATTGTTGACTGCCGTGGTAAGGAAATCCTCTGGTCAGCTCCAGGATGACAGATACAAGCAGCATTACATAGCACACCAGAGGTAGGTGCTATGTCATGTGGTGGTGCTATGATGTGTGTAAGGTGGTGGTGCTAGGTGGTAGTGCTAGGTGGTGGTGCTAGGTGGTGGTGCTAGGTGGTGGTGCTAGGTGGTGGTGCTAGGTGGTGGTGCTAGGTGGTGGTGCTAGGTGGTGGTGCTAGGTGGTGGTGCTAGGTGGTGGTGCTAGGTGGTGGTGCTAGGTGGTGGTGCTAGGTGGTGGTGCTAGGTGGTGGTGCTAGGTGGTGGTGGTATACTAGGTGGTGGTGGTATACTAGGTGGTGGTGGTATACTAGGTGGTGGTGGTATACTAGGTGGTGGTGGTATACTAGGTGGTGGTGGTATACTAGGTGGTGGTGGTATACTAGGTGGTGGTGGTATACTAGGTGGTGGTGGTATACTAGGTGGTGGTGGTATACTAGGTGGTGGTGGTATACTAGGTGGTGGTGGTATACTAGGTGGTGGTGGTATACTAGGTGGTGGTGGTATACTAGGTGGTGGTGCTATCTGCTATGTGGTGGTGCTAGCTACTAGGTGGTAGTACTAGCCGCTAGGTGGTGATGCAAGCTGCACCCTAATTTTCTTCAGTTATTAAGGTGTATTTGTCTAATTATCTTAATATTTTATTTAGGCAGAGACAGTTAAATAAAGCTAAGTTTGTAACGCAGCACTCCCTTCCTCTGGTGAACAAAGTGGAGAACCGAAAAGTAGAACAATCCAATGATGAAACCAAAGAAGTAAGGCTATATTATTCATATCAGTAGCGACTGTTCCAAAATGATATGCCAGTAGTTTAGAGTTGACAGCTATGTTTTAATATTAATAATGCTAGCAGATATCAATGGCTGAGGTTAGACTTCACTATCTTTTAAACCAGCATCACTGAAAGTTTCAAGACGACTAATAGACATTTACTGAAAGAGATGCTAGTTTGGGAAGTTTTTTGGTTGTATTTTGCGAATTTGAGGTTCTCGCATCGAAATATTATGTGATGTGATGAAATTAGTCTTAGACGCTAGGTTGATGTGTTTACTGTGTTCTACAAGATCATTGGTCAAGTCAAAGTGTGACCAAAACGTAGATCAAGAAGTCATGGAGATGACGTCAGCAGCAGTTAACGATATTTGTGGTCTGCTTATATTCATGGCCATCTGCTCTTGATGTGTTCCCCTCATTTAGGATGCATACATTTGCACTAAACCCGTAAAAAGAGTCGTCATAATGTACATGTATATGTTATAATGTAGTGAATCTTCACTAAATGAGAGTTGTCTTATCTTAATTTTTTAAGTTGTCCGCTCTTGCTTCAAAACCTAACCTCAACATATAGACATTTAGTAATGGTTACTATCTGCATTTAGATTCACAGAATTATAGAACCTGTAATATATTTGCACTTCTGGTGTTACTTCCCTCTAAACATGTATAGAAATGAAATCTATAAAATATCCCAGTCTTATAAAACTATCATCAACGTTTTCCAGAGGCTACCGTTATGTACAATGGTAGCACAGAAGTCAGTACCACCCCCTAGGTATGATACTGTTAAGTTACATCTTCGAGAGGAACAGAGGATGAACAAGCTAGAGGATAAGATTCTTGCCTTTCATGGCAAGATTGAGAGAGAATCAGTGAAAACATTATCCGGTCCTGTAAGTGATTTTAACGCTGCTAGTCGTTTCACATCATAACTTTACTGTGGAGGCCCCACATGTTTGTGTTCAGTAACTGATGTTATAATAATACTGTTGTTTTGACCAAACCAAAACAACTAAAAAGTATTGCTGAAAGACTCGCCTGGTAAGGAACTGGTTATCCTGAGATGTATTTGTTGTCAATTCAAACCTCGTAATTATGCACTTCTCACATGGTTTCATAAGTTCTTCTCTATTCTAAACATCAGCCACTGTAATTTACAGCATCTGCCATGCAGATATTGTAAATTACGATAGCAAAATGTTAACAGCATGCAGTATTACCATGACTATCGACTTCTCTCCCCACTGGTGGCAGTGACTACTTGTGGTTATAATAGCAGAATAAAATATTTCACTCATGTTTGTTGTATTTCTACCACTCTTGACTTCTTTGAGGCCTTCCAGTCTTGAATGGTAGACGGAGATATTGTTGAATGATGCACAGTCATGTGCTTTGTTCTCATGTCCTGCTGAACTTCAACTCGAATAAGCCCTGACCTTGACCTTGTGTACTTTATTATAGGTTGAACAAGTGTTGGAAAGTTTAGAACCTCAGAACCTTGGTATTAGATCCTGTCCACATGCCTGTTCCATCAAGTTCTAACTGACGTTTCTCATTATATTAACTATCGGATCACGAAACACTATATGATATGCACCAATTAGCTCAATTGATTATGTATATGTTTTCCTTTAGCTTGAGGTGCAAACTGTCTGAATGACGAGGTGCGTCTTTTGATGATAAGTATAGAACTGTGGTGATTTGGGAAGACATTCAATGTTTGCCTGGATTGTCTAAACAATTACCATTGTTTTGAAAAACTTGGGACTTGGGCTATTGCTTATGTGATTTATGTATCAAGGTCTAATGGTACACGGTTATATGTTTTCCATGTTAACTTTTGCATGATTTATCTATTATTACTGAGGAATATGCAGCCTGCCTTGTCTATTCCATGTACACGTACAAGTACACATACGTACAAGTACACATACGTACACCTACACATACGGTACAAGTACACATAAGCACACATGTCTTTATCATGATAGATTTTTGTCTTTTTGCCATCCCGTGTTTGCATATTTGTAAATATTTTAAATTAATGATATTGTTATAGTGATTTTATTAAATAGTCCATAATTTGGCTTAGCAATCTTTACTATTTCTATACTACATGTGTTATATTTATTATAATACATAGATATACTTGTAAGTGCATGTATGTATGTATGTATGTATGTATGTATGTATGTATGTATACTTCATAGCATCCATCATGTCAGGCATGTAGCATATCAAAATACATATTTAATACAATTTTCAAAGTTTATTAGTTACATTCTTGAATCTTGTTTGCAACATCTAATACGGAAAACTAACAACATTAAATATAACTTAGGGATCAGAGAAACAGTAGATAATTTATACAGGCTGTAGTTCTATAGAAGTAATTCATTATGCAGAGAAAAGATTTTTACTAGCATGGTAAAACTGTGAAAGTTGTCTTCTCTCCTTCTTGATGAAGCTGAGAAAGAGAGGGCACAACTTCTAAAGTTATATACGTGGTAATCTACAGGGTCATGCAATACGCCAATATACTAGGCAAACTATGCAATAGTGAAGTTATAATTATGACTGCTATAATTGGAGGTGTGATCCATGATGATGTGCAAATCTGCGTGAAACTCTTCAATAGACATGTACATGTATATAATATATTCAATTTTATTTAATATTCCATTATATTCTTTTGTATTCCTATGATAAAAGTTCAGCAGGTTTTTACTTTACATATGCAGTACACAACCATATATTCATGGGTTGGGACTGTAGTAGTTATGTACTGATAACAACAAACATTTAACGTCTGTACATTGTGTATGTCCACTGCAGGGCATCAGGCAATCCACCATACACTGTACATCATCAATACTGTACACTGCAATTATAGTAGAATGCTAATAGCTGATCTTCCTACGGTTTAAATCATAACAAAACTTAAAGAAATTGTTCATTGTTGAGCTTAGTGCTGCAGTTAGAGTTAAACTAATAATGATTGCTCAAAGGTAAGTAGTAATATACATTGCACAGTGAGTATAGAGTGCTGCAAAAGTACAACATACTCTTAGGTGTCACTGTTGACATAGGCCATACAGCATACTGCGAGTATAATATTACATTTTGTAGGTCTAACATTTACTGCAAGCGCATTCACAGTTTCCAGCGCTAAAGTATCAACAGTGATAACATTTTTATTCATGATCACTATTCTGATAGTACTAGAAATCTACTCTTTACAAGTTCTAACTTTTTTACAAATGCACGAGAGCTGAGAATACTCCTTATGGTCAGGATTAGAAATTGTCCTCTCTCTATTTCTGTTCCTCTCATTTGAGAGATCAACAAAAATTGAGAGAACAACTTATAATTTGATTATTAGTACTACTGCATCAATGCTAATGCTAGAAATATAAAAATGTAGTACGTGTAAATAAACGTCGGTGGACTGGCGTTATTTCTAATCACTGTAGTCTGTGAACCAACAGCGCATATTATATTACGTCCATGAAGCATGCTGTAATGTTATGACAATCATAATTACCCCAAATTTTCATGTCACATTGGCCCTCCTTCTCCTCAAGGGAATAAGTTGCCATCATGAAGGAATATTATATGACATACGGTTTAGCTAACTTCCTCTTGTTCATAGAGTAGACTGTTGGGGCTCAACTTAGATTTAGCTAAGCAGGAAGAGGTTGTCCATATCTGAAGGTTTCACAATGTAGAGCCATGTAGACAGTCATAAACTATTGATCGCAATGTGAAATGATACAACCTCTCTGCCTAGAGTTTTCTCCCTTGTAAAAGGACAACTTCTTATTATAATCAACAGTTTAGAAGCTAGTGCCTATATAATATATAACTGCTACCAAACCAATCTACATTCACTATTCTTTTAAGCTGTACCATCTAAGATTGGTATTACATGTACATGTACATGCTGACATACTGTATTACCAAAGGGGATAGATATCAATTATTGCTTCTACCACTACTAAGACTGGGCTTAGTTTCTAACTTGTCTACCAGTTCTACCATTTCTAACTCCATTCTACATCATATTATGTTGTCGCATCTCATGTATGTAGGCAGGTTATTCACATGTTTTTGCTGCTGCCATTGAGTGGACATAGTTGACCTATCACATGATGAGATGTTGTCCCAATGAACCCAATAACTAACCATGAGTGAGGGAGATAACTACCATTTGACTGACGAGCATGGCTACCATCTAAACAGGACAACTCCAGGTATGCACCGTATGCATACAGATGTGAATTCACACTAAACTAGGCTTGAATAAAAATTGTGGAGATTATTCAGTTATTCTAATAGACTGTATATTATAATGTTCTCCTTCACTCATGGAATAGAGAGAGGACAACTTCAAACAGGGATCAGACTTGCATGCAGTATCAATGACACTCTCGCTCTCTCTTTATAATAATATTATATTCTATCTACAATTGTACTTGTACTACAAGTACATAAAAAGACATGGGCACTGATAAGCTATTGACAATCATGACTGTAGAAGTTGTCCTCTCTCAATTTATCTTCCTCTTCTTTGGGAGGGAACAACTTTTAATTATGATCAATAGTTTATTATTGCCCATGATGTATATAAATGTATGATGTAATAATATGTTCACACATAAAAGTACTAGTGTGCATGCATGTACATTAGTCGTTGCACTTATAGTTTGCACTGTGTAAGCAACTAAGATATTCCACAGATATAAAATGTTAGAATAAAATACCATATAAAATATACAGCAAAAGGTTGAAATCAGTCACCTATTTATCACCAGAAGTTCCTATTAGGCTTACCATTACCTCATGTTTATTGTATTGTTATTACTATATGGGTACAGACATTTCACCGATGGTTCAGGCTAATCTAGCAAAGGAAGAGAAGTGGTTAAGTTCTCAGTCTAACAAGTCATTTAGATCTACAGAGTTCATGGCCTTATGGTACGTGTTAGGGGTGGTAGTGTTTGCTGGCATAGTGATCGTTTTGGTGGTCCTCTATGGGAAATGTAAGTGTGATCAGGATTACATAGGCATATTATGAGAACATGAAGTAAATTAAACAGAATGTTATATTCTATATTTTTTAAATATCGATGTCTCCAATAAGGGAAGCATACAGTGCGTTTGATTTGAGTTCCATGACTATATTCCAAAGATGAAGGGGCGGAATAAGATAGGACACCGTGATATTTGAGAGGTATTATCACGGCATCCTGTTCGTACATGTATATTTACATGTACATGTACATGTACATGTACATGTACATGTACATGTGCATGTATATATACAAATTACTGTTCTAGATGCTGAGCATATGGGATCAGATTTATACAATGAAGCTCATGTGGAAAGAGGGGTGGTGAGAAGTAAACCTAGTAACGCCTCAACACTACTCACATCGATGTCAGTTGAGAACTTAGGCTCATTCCTCTTCAATCCTTCTAGTTGCACATCTCTGCATTCTGGTAAGTAGGAAATATAAGGTTACGCAAACGTACGTCGAATAACCAGGTCATGGGTGTGGGCATAGGAGTGGGTGCAATCATATAATAGAAAAGACAACTTCAGTTTCAATGAGGAACTTTGACTAATGCCCAAAACTTAAAATGGTACATCTCACCTCACGCTATATTCCTAACTCAGTGCCATAAATACAATGTATCAGTGTATATTATTTCATAATTTCACCCCAAAGTGCTAAAATAAAATGATGAAATGGATTACTCAGAGGTGTCAAGATTCATCGAGAAAAATGACTTTAAGAATCTTAAGAGTCCCTCAATCCTGTACTATCAATTAAATCTACAAGAATAGCAATAATTATAATATACATGTCATGTAATTGTTCACATAGATTTTGACCTATCCTAGAACAATGCATGTTTCACTCCTTGTTGGGATTGAGGCTGGGTAGGTATTCTATAGATTGGAATTCAACTAAGGGCGCTTTTTGTACTCACAAATATTTGTTCACTTTGTTGACTCGACTCTAAATGAATGGGCATGTTTTATTGCTTATCATCTTTTTCTAGCTCCATGCACCAACTAGTCCCACTACTTGGAGTCTTCATGCAATGTCTCCATTTAATCTAATCTATAACACAATCGGAGAACTACTTTACTTTAGTTGTGTGTACGATAATCATTTCCCTGACTACATGATCATGGTACACTCCGTGTCAAATGATGAAATAATTACATGTATTTTGAAAAGCACTATAAGTGTAGTTTTAGCAACAGGTGTACGTAAGTGATGTCATCTTGAGGAAGAATGCATCAATTACATGTTGTACTAGATATAACACGCATAAATTATCATAATGTTGTGGATTACATGACTGTGTGTGCATGTACATGTACATAATATAATCATGTGAGTACATTTATATGTACATGCACACAGCCATGTACATATACATGTACACACAGTCATGTACATATACATGTGCAGACAGTCATGTACATATACATGTGCAGACAGTCATGTACATGTACATGTACAGACAGTCATGTACATACATGTGCATGTGCACACAGTCATGTACATGTACATGTGCATGTACACACAGTCATGTACATGTACATGTACACACAGTCATGTACATGTACATGTACATGTATATCAGATTGTTCCAGTAGAATAATGTTAAATAAAACTAAATACACAACACTGTATTACCCCTGATATAAATCTGACGTGTACTACATGTAGTTGGCAATATGGGACAATGCTTGGTTATGTGGATGCAGTGCGTGAAGAATTTAACACACTCGAATAATTTCACTTTGTCAGAGAATTTATAGATTTAATCACGATGGTATTATGTAGATATAGGATGTACAATATCACTTAGACCATACTAATATAAATATACACGTTGATTTCTGCAGCTAGCCAATCACACGCCAGAATAGAACAGAGAGAGAAAAACTCATTACTGGCCTCCATTACTGCCTATTCGCCTCATTTACTCCAGAAGAGGGGGTTGGACAGTCCCCAACACCATCGAAGATCCAGTATGGTGCAATATCCACAGTGTACCCTTGATACTATCACTGAGGACTCCAACTCTAGCCGTAACTCCTCTATTGTTATATCTGTGACAAAGAGTATAACCACCTGAAAGGGACAATCATTCGGCTCCATCCTGTTCGAATGGCCATTACAATTATCTATAAAACATGCGACAGGTGTCCACAACTCACAGTTATTATTTTATAATGGCACCATAACTGTACAATGATACTGTAGCCAAGTAATCGCCACATAGGCCATGCATGTAGATATAAATTTTTAGGTGTATGTTCAAAATTTGTACAAACCAGAATTGCCGGGAAAAATAAAGGATGAGAAAATGTTAATAAAGATTATGTAATTAATAGCGTAACGTAACAATTCCATGTAAGATAAGCACAGGGTAAAGTAATTAAGGTTGCATGCAAGGGAGATAACTCTTGTGTATTTTGTATATGAATAAATTGTGTTCATCAATTATACCATTTTATAGTGAGCCTAGAGTTACCACTCTCTCTCTTGAATCAGTGAACTAACACATAACTGAGTGAGCTCTATGGCACTAGGAACTGCCTGCACTAGTTGTGTTACTCTTGAATACAGTTTACACAGTGTTGTCAGTACCCACAGTATTTACACTATACCGAGCTGTAGATATAATATCACTGTATATGTCTATTTACTGGGTTATTTGGAGTGATATAATATACTCATATATATGTACATGTACATTATATTCTTTACCAATGTACTATTTTAATATTACACTGTCTTATTATCAGGTTATTTAGTAGTTAATTGGCTAGCTGCCTGTTCAGATATATTGTTATATAATGTGGTATTCTTTTGATTGGCACATTGCTAGCCAATAGGCAGTTATGAAAAACTCTGAGAATGAGAGTTAGAATAGAATGTATAAGGGGTGCTCACGTTACAGTAGTTTATTTGCCATTGTTAAACTCTCCCACTTTCCGCACGGAAAGCATTTAAATTTTAATATGATTGTTTGTGTGGATGGAAAACAGAGTAGACCTATAATGATGATTACACTGTATCACTCGCCACTCGCCAGCGTATTCATGATGCCAAGTGTAACATGGGTGGGTCATCCCAAGCTAGTGATCATAATAAGAAATTGTTTCCTCCCAAATGGTTTAGAGGGTGACAACTTCTTCTTACCATGATGAACAATGAGCATTGCTATGTAGTAGTTGCTGTTATTGGACACGCATCGATGCACGCTATGATACGATCTCATGTGTCTTCCTTATTTATTTATGTTTCTTTAGGAGTCTCTATTGGTCAACTGACTACGAATGAGAGACATCCACATTGAACATTGACCTATAACAGCGCAGATGCTTTGCACATAGAACCTGTGCCACGTTTTCCGCTCCCGTGCTAAGCTGCAGTTTGCTGGAGACACTGAGTGGCATTTGTTGCTGCTATTGCTTCTTATTTATTTTAGATATTATTTTCATATTTACTAGCTGCCATGAATATTTTTGCTTGTGCTGTATTAGCAGCTATTGCTGCAGCTAGCTTGGCTACTGTCGAAGTGGAGGAGAGCGTTCTCGTTTTAACAGACGACAACTTTAATGGAGTCATCAAGGAACATGAATATATCTTGGCAGAATTTTGTAAGTTAAAATATTCGAAGTATACAGGCCTACTGTTGCTTATTATTTCTATGCTTGCCTTATTTTCCTAATGGTGTTTTAATGTTTATTAATATAATTAATGTTGATTTTTAAATTTAATGATTGTTAATAACTTAAAATATTAATATAAATTAAATTTGATATTACATTGATTATGCTATCTGTTGAATAATACATTTATGTTAATAAATAAATTAAATATAATATTAAATATACATAAGCCTAATATAAAATATGCTTATGGATAAAAGATAATAATATATAATTGTTGTATTCCGTAGAATTGTTACTAGACTAGGCCTACGTGATTTGCTATGCATGTCCTGTGCTCCCATTATAGTCTGCACAAATACCAAGTTGCTAAATTAACAACTAAATATAATTGCATGTACAATTATACAAATGTAGTCATGCTGGCCATCTGAGAATAACAATGGCTATTACCAGAAAATGTCAGCAACTGGAGAAAGGTCTAAGATTGTAGTTGATAGTGAAACAGAAATAATGTCCTAGTTGTCCATCTCTAATGTTACTATCATTGCGATCAACATGCAATTGGTTAATTTTAGGCCTGCAGTTGATTGGGAGAATTTTTCGGATTGTCGGATTCTCTGACAGCTAGCCTACCACTTTGTATCTCACTCAGTCATATTCTAGTTCATCAGTAATATAGTTGTACCTTACTCCTACCACTAATTTGGTCTACTGTCATTACCTACATGTAGCCTATGTGATCAGGTTTACTCAGAACCAAGTAGTGTCTGTACGCCGGACATGTGTAGTTCTTGCCATATATAGCCAACATGTATGCAACAGCATTCGGTTTGCATATGCATAGAGTGGAATTGATATAAACTTAATTGTAGTCTATATATTCTAGTATATTATGTTATTCATTAGATGCTCCTTGGTGTGGACACTGCAAAGCTCTGGCTCCGGAATATGCTAAGGTAGCAAAGACGTTGGCAGATGAGGACTCTCCTATTAAACTCGGAAAGATGGACTGTACAGTGCAAACCAAAGTGTGTGGGGAGCTGGACATATCTGGGTACCCTACTCTAAAGTTCTACCATAACGGCAAAGCATCTGAATTCACAGGTGGGCATCCTTATATCTAATATAATACGAACATTGTGATGTAGTAACAAGTTCAAATATTGTATAACTACATCATTGGCCCAACATTAGTCACTCGACACTCAATGTTCGGTCAACATAAGTTTGTGGATTGTGTGTGGTGAAGGGCCTTCTGTCTGGCCAAGTGTTACTCACAAAGTCATGCACTCATGTTATTTCCTCACTTGCAACCATATGGAGGCTGTAGAGTATCTACGTGTCTAGATAGACACCTAGACACCGGTTAGAGTTAGTACTGAATCTGAGGGTAGGGTTGGTGTTGTATTGCCACGTGTACATAGTCACTCCTTATGTTCAGATTATGGTTAGTCATGTGGAACTACTACACCCATCTCTTTTCTATTTGTTCATTTGAAACTCTTTCGACACCCGAGTGATTAATTGCACCTGTGATCGCGATGTTATGTTGTACACGTATATGATGTATAGCCTGCTCTCTACAGTATAATATGTGTATTATGTAATGTGATTTAGCTGCTAGAAATACAGAAGATATCTTGAACTGGCTGAGAAAGAAAACAGGTCCACCAGCTACTACAGTGACCACCCAGGAGGAGATAGATGGCCTCTTCAAATCTGATGTCTGTGCAGTTGGTTTCTTTAAGGTTTGTGTTTAGTACGCAGTACATGTAATAATACTAGACTGTTTACTAATGGTTATATACTGTTGTACACTTACATTGTACATGGCTGCTGCTGTGTAGTGTGATGCAAGAATGTTTGATTGAATTACAAGCATGTATATAACTCTGCTAGTTTATTATTATTGATAGATAGAAATGGCTTATCAATACAACAATATTGTTATTATTTCTAATGATAATGAATTCAAAATCAGGCCTGACTTACAATATGCAATCATATAAACAAATTGATTTGCATGTTACTATGTTATAGTATTGTCATAATGTTGTTATAAAAGTACATTACCATTGTAATACCACAATGTGATATCGTTATGTAATGGTATTGTAGGACCAGACATCAGATGGTGCCAAAGCTTACCTCGGTGCTGCCGCCAATATGGACTTTATTAATTTTGGTATCACATCTGACGAGGCACTGATGAAGTCGCACAATATCGAGAAGGATACGGTAGTTGTATTCAAGAAGTTTGACGACAAGAGAGCCGACCTATCGGAGGGTCTGACTGTCGAATCCGTCACCGAGTTTGTCGCAGCCAATCAGCATCCACTTGTGGTTCATTTCTCAGAAGATGTGAGTGAATATAATGATAACTGGCCTTATGAAGTGGCGCTATGCTGATACATTTAGATATAGTTTATGTTGTTTGAAGTTATCTTCCCATACTTGTATATGAATTCATATGCTTCCTCTCTGCAGCCTAATATAATTTATCAGTATG
The DNA here is from genome assembly GCA_935421135.1 of Bugulina stolonifera. Lineage (NCBI taxonomy): Eukaryota > Metazoa > Bryozoa > Gymnolaemata > Cheilostomatida > Bugulidae > Bugulina > Bugulina stolonifera. The sequence goes on from OW285189.1 coordinate 8,906,068, forward strand.
TTTTATCTACTTGTGTATATCACACAGCCATGTAATATAGTACAGCACTAACCTAATTCTACTGGAATACGTTTCACACATGGTAGACTAGTATGGCATCATGTCTGCTAGCAATCAACGCCTTGTCGATTTATAACATGAAGCATCATTGTGATGAAACCTACCATTATTACACCTTTATTGATGTCTAACTGTGTTTTATAGAGTGCTGACAGCATATTTGGTGGAGAGATCAAGCACCACCTTCTCATGTTTATGAAAAAATCATCTGATGCATATGAGAGTACATTGGAGTCAATGAGAAAGGTGTCAGCTGAAAACAAGGGAAAGGTGAGACAATTCTTACTATATGATATACTTACAGTACAGGAAGCTAAGGCTATGCAGTACATGGAGCTAAGGCTATGCTGCATTCCTATTTACTGTTATTATGAACACCATTAGGCTCTAATTTTATAGCATTTTTTCGATTCCTGTGTGTAAATTATATGTAATCATACAACTTTAGTTTTTTAATAATTTTCTTCTGTAGCTGTAATTATGTGAACATGTTATTGCCGAGGAGTTGTAGTTTAGTGGGAGTTGAATATATATTATGCTGAACATCTACTAACAGTAATGCTATAATTTCCTGTATAAGAAGTGGACGGAGTATAAATTAAAGGAGAGAGGTCATATATTTATGATATACTGTACATGTTTGTGTTTACATTGCTGTAGCTAATGTTTGTGTTTACATTGTTGTAGCTGATGTTTGTGTTCTTGGATGTGGATGAGGAAGACAATCACAGGGTCCTGGAATTCTTTGGACTCAAACCAGAAGATAAGGCAACATATAGAATCATTGACCTGTCTGAGGTGAGTTAATCATACGGATAATGTGCACTGCTATCAATATTACAGAGTCTGTGTTTATCTGTATCTTAATTAATAGCATGCTAGGTGGATACCACTAATTAACAATATAGAGCTTATTGGGTTCTCTTCACATCGTTTAAATTGAAGATTAATAATTTATTGAAAGGTTTAGAAACCATAATGACTTCCGTATTATTCATAGGATGAGTACATACTGTTGTAAATCATTGGTTGGTTGGTATTAGCAATGTCCTGCTGGGGTTGTAGTGGGATTTACCTCCACATGGTAGGATAAGTGATGTAGTTTTTGTTAGCTGATGTATAAAACTTAAAAATGTATTTGATGAACATTGCTATAGTGTGACTTTCTCTAGCACTCTCTAATTGTTTACAAAGTGCAAATTTATTTTGTATTTATTCATAGAGGATTTTTATTTGTAATATAAATGCATTAGTGATTTTGTATTTGCTCTACAGGACATGTCTAAATACAAACCAGATACTGATGAAATCTCCACAGAGATATTGAAAAAGTTTGTTGCTGACTATCTGGGTGGTAAACTGAAACCTTTCTTGATGAGCGAGGATATACCAGACGACTGGGACAAGAAACCTGTCAAGATTCTCGTTGCTAAGAACTTTGAAGAAGTCGCATTGGATAAAAAGAAGAACGTGCTTGTTGAATTCTGTGAGTGAAGTTGGCTTTATGTGTTGTTGTGGTACTGAGTCTAAGGTTGTAGTGATTGTATTGATAGAGTATGTAAATTGATTACCAAACCGTTTTAGAACCATATCTTTTGAATGATTTTTCAAAATTGCGCTTGTTGGAATAACCGAGACTTTAAATTGCTTTTCCAATTTTTAACTTGAAATAATTCTATTCTTAAACCTAATACTGTAGGTCTACAATCCCCATGTTCATGATGTATGAGTATGATTCATAGTTTATTTTATAACTACCAGATGCTCCCTGGTGTGGACATTGTAAGAGTCTCGAGCCAATCTGGGAGAAGCTGGGAGAGAAATACAAAGACCATGAAGATATCATTGTAGCTAAAATGGATTCTACTGCCAATGAACTCGAATCAGTAAAAATTGAGAGTTTCCCAACTATAAAATATTTCCCTGCCGGAGACAAAGACGTAAGTTGATTCTATATTATGTGTGTTATAATTATTTTGGTATTTTTGTTTACTGTCATCCTATTTAACAGACCTCACAATCATTGTAGTAGTTATAATTTATTGTGGTGTTAGTGACAGCCTGCAATACCTTACCCAATTGGAATTTATAGTACTGATAAATTAATTTTTTGCATGTTTAGGGCTGCAATGATAGTCAAATACTTTTTTTCTATAAATAATGCCACATATTATTTTTGTCTACTGTGTAAGTTTTCATGACAAGGTATCTTTATCTACATGTACATTTTAACAGGTTTGACTTGTGTTCACTGAGCATGTTTCAAGTAAATAATCATTCGTACATGAAGACAGCTGTTTCTCAAATGGGGTTCAAACAAACTCCACAGCAACATTACTACCAGTACTTCTAGTACCAGCATGATGCAGCATTGCTTGTTGCCAACAAGCCGCACCACAAGCCATGCTGAATAAAAGTGAAACGTGTAATTAGCCGGCACAATAACAACTATTTTTAAACTGTTGGATTATTTGTTTACAGCCTATAGACTATCAGGGAGATAGGAGCTTGGATGGATTTGTTAAGTTCTTGGATTCCGGCGGTGTAGATGGAGCCGGCCCAACTGAGGAAGAGGTGAGTGCAAATTACATTCCATGTATATTTATTTCATTGAGGTTTTAAATGATGTAATTGGATAGTTGTGAATACACTGTGTATTCAATCTAACCCTCTGTATAAACTTAGCATCAGGTCCGGTGTTCAAGTTTATTGTTAAGGTTAACATGAATATACAGTATTGCAATTGATTCATCACGCTTGTAAACATTCGAAGTATATTGCAGAAATTTTCAACCAAATTGACAATCTATCTAAGCCAGTGACTTTTAGCAATGATTGATTTGAGTGAATGCAATCACATGTTAGTTGAAAACTATCATGTGTGCGTCTGTGTAAAATGAGGTGCCTTGGTACGGTTCGGTTCGCTTCCTGTGTATGGATTGAATTTAACTGGAAGATAAACGTCGTAGGCTGTCGTCTTGTTCTCAGAGTATTAGAATGTTGAATGTTTAGTTGAGGCTCCAAGCTGAGGAAGACGCCAGGATGTTTGACGATGAGAACGAGGAGGATGACGATGAGGAAGGAGATGATGAAGAGGGAGATTACGAGGAGGAAGAGGAGGTGCGCTCAATGTCATTCGTCCTTCCTTTCCTCTGCTTTGTTTTTAACCACACTGTCCAATTTTATGTTTATAACTGCACTGTCCCATTTTATGTTTGTAACTGCACTGCTGTTAACCTTGATTATATTTGTGTTTTTTGTTGGTGGCAGGTTGTTCAGAGTTGTAGATGTTGTTGTAGCCAGTTGTAGATATTCTGTTGGGCTGTTTCATATAACTTTTCCCATTTCTGTAACATTGCACAGATATTTGTTTGTAGTTCTAACAGCATCAAGTGGCTTCTCTCTAACATTGCTTCAGTGGATTGTTGGTTGTGTGTTTTAGGGGTTGTCTGCCCTCATCTGTCAATTTGCAAACTCTTTTATCAGCACTTGGCTTCCAACCCTCAAATCTATAGACCTGTCTTTATTTATTTTTATTTCCATGTATGTTTAGCTTACAGAGTTTGAAGATAATGGGGTAACTGTCAGCTTACTATTTACTTTTGCTAATTTGCTATCATGATCTCTAAACGATTCAGTTTCTAAAATGTAGCAAATCAGTTCTGCGCCACCCCAGACTCCTGACTACACTGATGCTTACTACAAATTGGTACCAATATTTCTGCATGCTGATTCTTAGCAATGTGAAGTGTACCATGATGTCTAACGCAATATTATGTGTTGTAGACTGAAGAGTTGGAAGAGGGAGAGAAACAAAAACACGAAGAGTTGTAAATCCTTGTATACATGTACTTTAGTTACTTTGTTGCATAATATCTACTATAGAACGAGCAAAGACCCAGTGTATCAAAATTACATGTTTGATTCTCATATTGTATTACTGCTGAATAGAATTCTTGCTAAATTTTAGTAGCATCTTGTTTTATACCTGTATAGAAATGTGTTGTTTTCCCAATATTGCACCACTGAATTTGTAACCTTCAGTGCAATGTAATTATAAGTGAACTCTGTTTCCTGTTTTGTAATGTAATTTAGGAAAAGTATTCTAACTGTTTGTTATTAATCAAATAAAATTTTATTAGATAAAAATAATGGCCTACCCGTTATCATCTCTTACAATTTGCATAATAATAATGAAAAATATGATAGTTAATTGAGCAATAATGGCAAACCGCAATGCATGAGAAGTATGGGAAATATGCAAATAATTCTAATTATTATAAAATAAATTTGAGAATTTTATGATGGGAGATACTACAAACTGCAGTTAAATTTGACATGTAAATATTGCCATGGGTTGTTCACCCTCTGCACATGAAGGCTACCATGAAGCTAACACCCTGTATCGGCCAATTGCACCAAGTGCTGGTAATGGTGACTACTATGTGCAGGTGCGCAGAGAGCAGCCTGAAGATGCTGCAGCTGCCCAAAGGCGCAAGTCCAGCCAACAAAAGCAGAGGAAAATGAGCGAAGCTACAGGTACAGATGATAAAATACTGGTGCTGTCAGTTTTAGGACAAGGAATTATTGTAACAGTTCAGAATCAAGTGTAATGGTTGGTCTAAAGGGCTCCATGACCTACATGCACAAAATTGATGAAGTTACATGGTGTAATAGTTGAGAACTTGGGAGTAACTTTGATGGCCCTTGAAACTTGATTTAATGATTGGGTTAATTATGTAGAGGCTGCTTAAAATAGATGGTAGAAGCAACATCTGATTAGGAAGGGGGATGAGTCGTGTAGTATCATGAGTCAGTACATATTCTCGCAATGCCATGAACAGCTACGATATTCCGGCACTCAATAATCTAATAAACTATCTCTAATATAATAATATTTCTTATAGATTTTTTGAAGATGCAAAACACCTTATATCGAGCACAGCTGTATGTTCCACCACTAAAAGCACCGCCATCTCCGATCATACCGGATATGTCAAGTTGGCCCATAGAACCAGAGCCGATTAACAAAGTGATGATTGGTCGTCACAATTCAGACATCCAGCATGTTGGGAGGAATATCTTAGCAAATAAAGGTGAGAGTCCAGAAATTGCACAGCAAGTATCAGCACGGATGGGTGCCGGCAATAAATCAGGAAGAACATCTGCCCAACCTAGCATTAAACAGATGCCATTGAGACAATCCATCCCTGGAGGACGAACGTCTGCCCATCGAGCCAGTTATCAACCAGCTGAGCCAAGAACTCCACGTGGTTCATTGCAAGTTGGCTATGCCTCACAGCAACCCATATCCCTCAAACTCAATTCTGATCCCACTGGGTCCCGAAAATCTGTCCAGAAGTCCAACCTACTAAGTGCTAGTTATGCAAAGTACTCCACACCGAGAAATTCTGTGCAATTAGAAAACTATCTTCCCAATGTTCCTATGACACCAAGGACATCAATTAAAACTTCAACTCAAGACGTCCAATCTGCAGCGACAGGTCTCCCAGTGGTTGAACCACAACGACAAGTAAGCATATTGGAGCGACCAGCATCTCCGTTTAAATCTGCACCCACTAGCTCTGTTCAACCCCTACCAAAACTAGCTAGTGCATATCAGACCTCAGATTATTCAGATGCTGAGCCAACCTTATCTATACAGACAATGGAGAGTGCATCCCAACTCTCGATACATACAATGAAGAGCAAGTCAAAGCAGTCAGTAAAGTCAGAAAATGAAAAACCAGAAATCAAGATGGAAAACAATCCTTCTCTAGGGCTCAGTGCAAGTGAAGATGCAAACGGGCTTCACTTCAGTGTAAGTACAATTAAAAACATAAAATAGAAATTGTTATTTCCAAATGTTTGGCAATCTGTATAAATACATTGTACTTCATAGTAAACTCACAGAAAATTTTTAATATTGGAAATTAAAAAAATGGTAGTATAGACTTATAGCAATGCCTTTGAAGACTTAAATATTTTTTTACCACAGATAATGGCGGCTTTGGCCCCTCAAGGTGACGCTAGTCATTGGTCAGAAGAATTCCAGTTTGCCAATGCAAATTCGCAACTAGAAGGTAAAATCTCAAATACAATATCCTGAGTTTCACACCAAACATAGTTGCCAATCCTCAGTGTACACTGGGCTATCAAGGCCACTGATGAATTGACTGTTTTACTATCATGGAACTGATGCTTTGCATGTTGCTATGATAGAATGCAATCTCATAATGTTCAGGTAAAATCTAGAAAGTGGAAAAGTCTTCAACAGAATGCCTGGGTATCAGTTATTTGTTTGATACAAATCCTCTAATAAACGGCAGATATATCAAATCAGTTAGGTCTGCTAAGCTCTACTTTGAAATAGGGAATTAAGGTATGGGACCAGGTTACTCAGCATAGTTTAGCTGTCCATGCCATCAGTATGTCCAATAGAACTGTGTCAACAAAATTAAGTCTTATGGTCCGTTTTCTATTTGAAGAATTGGCTAATCCTAAATCACTAGATGCTAATGTTCCATCAGTGACAGTACAGACACCCTCTAGAGACAACACACCATCTCCTTGGCAAAGATCACCAATGGCCACTACTCCCTTACCCAGTGACGTGGCACCATCGCCATGGGCACAATCTCGCTCAGACGGGGCGACCCCATCACTAAGAAACACATCACCTTCGCCATGGGGATATGGTTCATCAGGTGGAAACACGCCTTTCCCAGCAGAGTATCCGATGTCCCCACGAGACATTACCCCATCTCCATGGGGATATGGTTCATCAGGTAGAAACACACCCTTCCCAGCAGAGTATCAGATGTCCCCACGAGACATAACTCCATCACCATGGGGCCAGCACTCGGGTGTGAACACACCATCACTGAGAGAATGCACGCCATCTCCATGGGCAAAGGAGATACCACGGGGCAGTACGCCAGCAATTCGGGTAAATAAAAGTTAATTCATCTCCGTGTTGATATTTTGAAAAACTTGTGGCTCATGACAACCTCTATGGTAAGTAAACATGGGAGATTAAATAATGATTCCATCTAGTACAAAGCTTACTTATTCCAATACATAAATATAACAGTCAATAGATTATGTTGTGAAAACTACAGTGTATAACTACATCAACTGCCGGGCCTAAACTTGCATGTTGAGCCAAGAATAAAGACCTGCAGTCCGGCAGTAACAGAAACAGTTGTGCTGAGACTACATCCAGGTATGACTACACCATTGCAGACAAGTAGTATAATCTATAGTATATAATGGTGTGCATGTCTTTTATAGGAGATGGAGCGTCAAGAGGAGTATGATCATTCTAAGCAACTTGAGAATGGTGAGCTGACTCAATATATCTATGATGTTATTGAAACAAAACTGCGTATTGTATATAGCTGTTTATTTCAGGCACACTGTATAGCCAACCCAGAGTCCATGTAACACAAGCTGTTTGAACCAGAAAGCTAACATTAATTGAACTCCAGCGTTATGATTATTGTAGGTGTATCACTGTGTATGAACACCATACCAGTCCATACAGCGCAGGATATACTGCTTGGTACAAGTAATTTCCCATGGGAGGCATCGGCAGTAGTCTCCACTAATGTCAACAAGCAGGAAGCAATCGCTACCACAGACTGCGTGTTACTCGATAGACAAGATTTCAATTGCAACAGGCGTATTGAGGTAGTTAGATAACTGTATTCTTTAGCTTATAAGGAAGAGTTGTCGATTAAAACTCGCATGTAACTGTCATGTAAATCTACAATATTAAAGTTGTTTATTAGACATCCTAGTGAGTTAGTAAGTTAATTCAAGTATAATGGATGCAAAGAGGGACTTGAAATAACAATCATGTTATTACAGGATGATATGGAATGTGGCCATATGTTTTATACATCATTTGGAACGTGTATGATGTCGCTGGTGTAGTGTGTACAGCAACACTGGGTTCAACCAGTAGAGATGGGTTACTTTCACATCTGTGGAACCAAATCCTTGGTTGCTTACAAATAAATTCCTTGCAATAGAAAGACAAAATATTATCAAATGTGTTGATCAAATACTCACTTTGCTTGGAGAGATTCCCTTTCATATAACTTGAGGAGTTATCTATCTCCATATTACGAGCAGCCAATAACCTGAAATAGTATGATAATATTATAATAATATAATATCACGATAATATGATATACAGTTGCAGCAGCAGATTCAGAAATGTACGCGAAGTGTAGTAAAGTCAGCATCAATGAAATGCGTTCACACCTTGTGTCAATCCGAGATAGATCCTTGCATTACACATGGTATGATAGAATGTACACCGCAGACTGTGGAGCCAGAAGTGGAAGCTGTCACACCTGCCTATGCACTCAGCACTTATCATGATTCCTACGCCAATGCAGAAACAGTGAGTTGTAACAGCATACATATTTTCAATGCTTTAGCAAAACCACATGTGCCGAGGTACAAAAAGGTTAACAAAAATGCACCATAGTTTTTCCTAGTGAAAATTTATTATAATATATAAACATGGCGAAAACTCTAAAGACATCCTTACATTGAACAGGAATGGAATAATAATGTTTTACATATTATTATATAAGACTGATCCGCAGTTCACCATAATAGGTAGTTTAATAAGGGCACTCATCTCCTAACGGTACCTAATCAGTGTCTGCTTATATTTGTGTCAGGCAGAGGAGTGGAGGAGGACAGTGAGGGTATGCATGGACTATGTGAGTAATTTCTACGAGTCTGCGCAGTATGTTAACAGCTATGAGAATGAGGCAGCCATCGTACAGCCAGCTTGTTCAGCCCGCCCACTACTTACCAAGAATAGACTCCTGCACCAGGTGTATGACATCAGTCCAACGGTAAGGGAGATAATCACCAATTCATCTCCTCTTGTCCAGGCTAAATTATTGTATTATGGGTAATACTGTATTGTGAGCATTATATAAATTTCCTAAAAAGAAGTACATCTTGGACCAAGTGCTAAAGTTATACCATTTACGAAACTAGTTTGTTTTTTCACTATGATGAAAAATAATGCCCTTTCTTTGTGTATTTAGGTGTACCACATACGAGGGAAGAACGACCCACTCGAGTGTTCATAGTGGACCAGAGCAGGGCACCGCAACGTCAGTAATGTCCACAACTAGTCCATCTCAAAAAGTTTTGTTAGTAAACCCGTGGCTTATAACATGTCAAGTTTATAATCTTAAGAAGTTGAGTTTTGTTTCTACATTTTCGTTTTTGTTTAGATGATAATGTCAAGTGTACTCGGTACTCGTAGTGCTTGTGGTGTTGCTAATAAAGAGAACATTGAAGAGGACAAATTAAAATCTTATAAAACTCTCAATCATCATATAACTTTACATTCCAGTTAATCTTACAAGTATATTATCCCCATAATGGTCGAGCAAGGAAAGTAGAATAATATACTATTGGAATTAAAGGAACATCATGTATCCACTTGAAAATAATATGGTTTAACGGCTCATACAAACTTGATTTAAAAACAAGTCGAGTGAGATAAAACATACAATACAAATTCAACAAAAGCTATAGGAGAGTCATTGCAGATGAAAAGCATTTTTTAAGTGAAGTGCCAGTAGTAGGTTAACAGATTTTAACAAAGACGATTGTATTTACGGATGGAACCAATGAGTGCGAGCGACGAGCTACTAGTCATAGCATATCAACAGCCTGCCAGGTGCGCTCACTATGCAAGCTACACAGTAATAAAGTAACAAAACACGGGAGTAAATAGCAAGGTCCCAACTAGTAGTTAGTTGTTGAAAGTTACACACACAACTGGATCATGTTCCAGACAGCATACAGTCACACGGTGAATCCATAGAAATAGTTATGGATATGCATGTGACTTATCTTATCAAAATAGTCTGAGGCAGCTGGTATAACCAGTATGGCGGCCAACTTGTCTAAAACAATATTTTCAACATGGCGCTTGGCAAATACAGGGAAAAGGAGAACCAACAACCCACCTGTTTGGTAAAGACACTTCCCCCCATCTTGAACATACATGCGGCAGATTATATTTTACATTCTATCAGCTACGAGTACAGAGAGTGCTGTATTGAGATTCCATAAACCATGACATATGCCAACCATGAAAGGTAACAACTCAGAAATTGCAACACACTGTTGTGAGATGGGACCATTTCGGAGGAAAATCATTGGATGTTAAAACTGTAGAATTGAGATTGGAGATGCCCTTACTTTTATATCACGTGTTAGGAGGGTAGATTGTATAACACTCGACATGGCTCACCATTACCTAGCAGGTTAGCAGAGCATAACGATACAGTACATAATGTGGTAGTCTACATACCTGCCTCCAACCAGCTCAGTCTACAAAGTAAATATTACAGGTGATCAGTTGAATTTATAATGGCAATTTGGTTAATAGAAAATTATTGCATCATCGATATAAGCTATAGAGCATTGCAATATGAAACAGGTGTTTCAATTAAAATTGCCAAAGTACATGTAGACATATAACAGATACGAGAGATATGTACCGCATAGTGACCGTGTAGGAACATACCGGTAGTTATGTAGTTAGTTATACTATGGTATACTTGATGGTTCATATCCACATACCCTGACCTCTAATGTTGCTCTTCTCTATCGTTAACAGGATTAGCCCATAACGTAGAGTAGAGATCCGAGTGAGATGTACAAGTATTCCATATTATGTTGGCATGCCATTGGGTAATGGCATAACGAAATCTCGGTACATTGGTACATATGTACTCATTATTACATTAGTCTGAGTAGGACCTGGTTGCTATAGCAATAGCTTGGTGTGATGTCAGCTGTACATCTCTCTGTTGTGGTAAACACTAGGCGTACAGTTCATACTGTAGCCGCGAAGCAGGTGGTGCTCAACACACTGGGTATTGTTATAGCTCTGTGTCAGTATAGCTGTATATACAGCAGTTAGGGTTCCATATAGCTGGTAGGACAAGGACAAATATTTATACAGCTAAGGCGTCTTATATACTAAGCAGAAGCCAGGCTTGTCCTGTTATTAAACTGGTGTGGATAGCACCATTTGTCGGCCATAATGTGACTTGTAAAGTGAATCATAATTATGATGTCATTAAAATTGAATCGTATAATTTATTGACAGTAAGTATTAGGAGAAAACGATCAATTCACACGAGTGGGATAACAAAACTTTTACAATAATACAGTTATATATATATACATGTATATACATGTAGAATTAACGGCTAAACATGTACATGCATCAGCAAGCTTGAAAGGCAAATACTGTTATACTAATATCTGTGGATTCTTGTTCCACTCGGTAATGTACAGAAAATGTTAGTTGGTAGACAACCATGAATGTTTATACACAGTCCAATGAGAATTATACCTGATAGTTGCTGCTGGTCGGTAATTCATCCCTTTACTCTCACAAGGATTACCTGTAACAGAAAACCCTCAGTCAATCAGAGAACCAGAGCCGAAAGAAACTAATTCATTGATTGAACCAAGTTCTGACTAAATATGAGACGAGAATAAGTAGTAGATAGAAAGTTAGAAGTGAGTTTCCGTTATTGCTTTTATTCATTTCTGTCACAAATGCTGATTCTACAGCTCATATTAGCCTGTACATTAGGCCAACTAGTCTATACCAATCAGCAAGTATAGTTTAGTTTACTGTACTAGTGGTGAGGAGGGGGATGCTTGGGAAACAGCAATAACTCGCCACATGAGAAACCGTTCAGTGGCAGACTAGAATCGGTCGTGGTAAAAGATGCGGTCGCAACATGAGAGCGTGAAGACAACTCCAACTAACGCTAGAATACCTACACTAGGAGGAGCTAAAGACGGAAATAAAGCTTTTGATTACGGGGTGTATAGTTCCGCCCTAGTGTAAGTATTCTAACATTAGTCACTTTAGTTGGAGTCATATTCATTTACTCTCAAGCTATTTCATTCTCACGTCACGCTCACTACCGGACTAGAATACCACGTGTATTAGTAAAGTGATGGACAATACAGTTAAGCATCAAACAGCAGCCAATGAATGATAGTTATGCACTTGGCTTTTGTATCAGAGGTACTACTGTGCTAAACAATTCAAAATACTCTATTGCTGTATCCACTGGAGAGCTTCACATATATGACAAGTGATTTGAATAGCTTGTACAGTATTCCCAGTCCTATTCGACACCACTACACTAAACTAGACTGTACTTACCGATTGGTATAGACTAGTAGGCCTGATGTCCAGGCTAACTATGCATATGTGTTGCGAATGCAATTAGAAAATTCTGTAGAATAAATAAATTACTCACATTTCTCATTTGAATCCATTACCAGTTGTAAGGTAAACTATTCCATGTCTTGTGCAGCAGCAGCAGGGCCATCAGCTACATAACACAGTATGTAACCAGTTAACAGTTTGTCCAATAAGCTACTGAATGAAGAGTGAGAATATTTTGTTGGTTCTGTCAAGTTGTTATTCTCCTTTACAAGCACCCCGAATACTCCATGATTAGCCTGAATATATTTTAGCACAGTTAGGAATTGATACTACCTCACATAGTGACAAGGGACAGCACACATACCTGCTGTGACATCACTTGTATCAGCTGCAGGGGACTCCTTCATTTCACTAGATGGATCATTTGTGGCAGCCCCTTCAGTGTCTTCTACTACAGAAGTTTCATTCACAACAGCTTCTTCAGTCTCACCAACAGCTTCTTCAGTCTTACCATCATCATTTGCAGTAAATGATGATGTACTGATCTCTAATGCATCTACAGCAGTATCATTTGCAGCAGTATCATCTACAGCAGTATCTACAGCATCTGCAGCAGTATCATCTGCAGCGGTATCATCTACAGCAGTATCTACAGCGACCTCCACACTGTCTCCAGCGCCCTCTACACAGTCTCCAGCTCCCTTTACACTGTCTTCAGCCTCCTCTACAGTATCTGCAGTGCCCTCTACACTGTCCACACCATCTTCAGTATTCGGCGCCTCATCTACTACGGCAAACTCATCGTTCTGTAACCAGTTCCACTAGTTATACATGTGCATACAGATTACCAATTAAGCTATACCAGTTCGTCTACTGCCAACGCACATTGTATATGATAAAATTTCACACAAATTGATTATACATGCATATCTGACTAAACTTACAAGAGTTGTCCCCCCTGTATCAGCTAAATCATTATCCTTTGATTCTTTAGGAGCTGCCACCTCATGGATACCCTATAATAATGATACAATGAATATAGCGATTATATACATCGTAGAAGCCCCCCCCCTGTCACATTCATATTAACACATGTTAGCAGACAGTCAGACTGACCTTTGACTTCTGCACATGATGACATAGTTCGGCATCAGGAGTATCAAACTGGAAGAACTGACTGCAGATGGTACAGAAGTCTCCAGCTATAGGTATGACATCCGTGTCTGTGTAAACAGAATAGTTAATGCATAATTACTATGGGCTACACAAGTACTATGACATGTCTATATACTATGATGACAACAGAAAGGAATTCCTAATTCAGATGACAGTTCACATTGCAACCTGTATTGACAGGAACCCTGAATCAGTAACAATACATTTTGTCATAACACAAATAACTGGACGATGACCCTCTTTTTGTATTCATTAAGATCTATAAACAAATAAATAAATCAATATTGCATCAATATTATATAATGTAGTTAGTTAGTCACTTACTGGTATTTGGCTTTACAAGTTTACTCTCAGTACCTGTGGTGTTAGATTCACTGCCTTCTGCAGTTGTCTCCTCTTTGTTGTTCTCCTTATCCTTGTAATGATCTGTATATAGAATAAAATAAGTACAGTAACAGCACTGTATAGTAATAATTCCACAAGGAACAGACACATCATTTTATATTATAATAGTACAGGTGAGTGGGGGCGGGGGAGTGGGGAGGGGACACAACATACCTGCCACAAACTGAGCTGCCTTGCTTTGTTCCTCCTTCCATTCCACAATGAACTTATTCTTTGCATAATCCTGTAGAGCCTTCCTCCGGTCAACCTACGTGTACAAAATTAAGCATAAATAATAATATGGGTCAGGTGGAAACAACCTACGTAATTATTTATAGATTGTAATGTCGGTCAGGTGGAGATGGACTATCCTATCTTAGTAAAATTTGTCACTATTATGTCATCAAGACAGAGGGAAAAGTTTTTTCTAGACTATATTCAGGGTTATACCTCACTCACTACTTTCTGATTGTAGTCAAGGCAACCAATGAGAAGGTAATTCCAAACGACTAAAAACCGATGACACACCCTCGACTCGTCAGTTTGTATATATACAGTTTGTTTTCATTGTGAACACGACATGCTGTTTGCGTGGAGGATAATTGATGGCAGACAGAACTGTTCAATATACGGCAATATCTTTATTTACTTATTTGAACTCTGTTGCCCATGCAGTTCAATAGAGCAGTTGTCCATCTATGGGGAGCATTTCAATTAATATTAAGGTGTATGTTATGTTTTCTAGTGCACCTTGATGAAATAAACAAACAGATATACTTGTACACATTTGACAAATGTATTGTGGGTAAGACACATATACACATTTATACATACGGTTCTAAAGTGTGATTTGCTCTTCAGGTGTGCAGAAAGCTTGTGTTCCTCGTCTAGTCTAACATCACAGTCCTCACATTTAAAGTTACGGCCAGTTCCCTTCATAGTCCTGTGCTTAACACTCTTACCATGGAACCTTCTATCTGACTCATTGAGTATGATCTACCAGTGTGATATGGAAAAAATAAAAAAATGAAATAAGAGAGGACAACTTCACATCATAATCACTAGCCTATAAGTGCTCATGTAAGGGTAGTAGTAATACAAGTAAAAGCTTGGTGTGAAGCTCTAGTATACATGTAAATGTGACACACACTGTACACTTACATCACAGCAGTAGCAGTAGAACTGGTCCTCTCTTGCTTTAGCTGCCTTTGCCGCCATCTTCTTGTGATATGAATCAGTTACTATGTTGTGAATCTCCAAGTTCTGTAGAGACAGGGAGGAAAGAGAGAGAGATTAGGTACTTGGAGAACAGAAATAAACTCTCATGTGTCACCACTGTACATGTAGACACCAATACTAATCTGCTGGAATAGTCAACTAGTCCACACCAGCAGTAAATATTTGCTACTAATGAGGTAACTTGTGCCAAGATGCACTGATTCATATACAGGGTTGAATAGGATTGAATATAGACCTCAGAGAGGTTGTATGCATACTAACCTCCTCAGTGCCGCAGGAAGTTGTACAAATGAGGCAGAAAGAGGCTCGTTTTACTGCCAGCTGAGAGTTCACATTGGCAAAGAAATTTTTCTACAATACACAATAAATAGCCAATTAGAATATGACAATAGCTACACTAGGTCAAAATAAACAACTTCACCCGAATTATACCAAATTATTACCCCAAATTGAGGACTTTGGCCTAGTGTAGCCAAAACAAGTTCAAATGTAGGTCACAGAAGATCATGTAAATTACATGTAGCTTAGAAAGCAGTTTCAACGTCAGTACATTTTAAAATTTTACTAATGAATGACCCAGTAACATTGCTAAGCCTGTCATAAGGCAAGAATTAAGTGGACTGACTCACCAAGGCTTCAGGTTCCATCCCAGTTCTCCTAACCTTCTCCAGCTGTCTAATATGTCTGCTGGTGAGGAAGTGTTTCTCCAGACTGGAGATGTCATTGTACTTGCAGACGCAGATGTCACAGACGGCTAGACGCCAGTGCATGTTCTCCTCGTGTCTCTCTGTGACCTTGTGCTCCGCCTCCTCACTTGTCGTATAAAGCTCCTAATAGATGACAATATACCACAATAAATAAACACAAGTACATCGCCAGATGAATCGACCATTAGAATGTATACCAAAGTGACAGGGGTAGACAACTCTTCCCTGTAACCCATTACTCTTGTACAGCGTAGCAAACAGTACTATAACATTAACCAATCGTACACCATTCAAGTAACAAGTAGAGCAGGATAAAAATGAAAGGTGTACTTTTGCTTGAGAACATAGGATAGGGTGTCACCAGGCCGATCTCTGCTCCTATTGAAATATGTCATCAAGTTGGCCCATAGTGGTAAATAGTTCACCGAAATGAACAGTGTTAAATAGCTCAGGTAATCGATAACTGTTCATCAGTCATACAATATACAAGTGTAGATGACGTTGGCTCTACCAAATGCATGTCTACTGCACCATGAGCTGCGTTAAGTATGCAATGTGCTTCTAGGACTCACCGCACACACTTCACACAGGGATTGGTCCTCTGATTTGCCATCGCCTATTGCATCCACTTCCTGTACTCTCTTCAGGTGCGTAGGTGACCAATCATGACAGAGTTTGTTCTGCAAGTTACAGATAACAATTTGTACATGTATATGTATATACGAGTGTATATACAGTACATAATTATATCAGTAAATTATTGGCCATTTTACTACAACAGGTTACAATCAATTTACCCAGAGGGGAGGGGAAGAACAAGTTCACTGCATATTGTCACCTTCATCGACTCCAAGTCAACACTGTACCGCTTGTTGTTCAAACACATTCAACAACACGGATATCCCCACTCACAAAATATGTGTGTGAAAAGCAATGATAAAGCATAATATAAAATTTTGATTTGCTGAATGAAAGCCAACACGACTTGTAAGATCAGTCCAATGTATTACTTTCAGGTGTTTCCAGTATGTGTACCAATATAATAACACATCTATGACACACCTCTTCAGTTAGTAAAGCTACTCTACACTTGACACAGAATAACTTGAGTTGAATATGATCATCCAGAGGCATGAGAGTCAGTGTAGCGTCGAGTGGAATATCTTTATCTGTGATTAGCTTTACACCTTGTCTAAGACCTGCCCAGTAAACATAAATAGATCACAATGAGCATGTATTTTATTCCCCCAAATACACCCATTCAACTGCAAATGAATAACATAATATAGTGTCAACACAGCAACCATAGACATGCGATAGTTGTGAAAAGTGGTGGACTGTCGTAGATGACTGTCTAAGAGAATAGCAGCAAATAGTAAATGTTGCAAACAGGAAAACATATCAAGTGACTCACCTCTAGGCAGATCTTCTCCCTCCTCGTTATTACCGGCCCCTTCCTACAGATATGCGTACAATGTAAGTAGACAATAGATAGAGTTAGATACACAGAGAACAGGCCAATATAACTACATATAAAACACTTGTACAGGATGGAGGAGAGTGAATGACAATAACTCATCTAGGCTATTTACCCTCAGAGAGAAGTGATTTTGTTGTCAATGATTATCACCTCGTAGTTTTGTGTAAGCTGCAGATATTCTCAACGTTTTTAGTGACATGAGTACATAGTGGCTGATCTAAAGTCAAATGTCCTTCGCCTCATCACTCACCATTCACTCAATTTGATGTTTATATCTAGTTGAAGGCAACACAACTCCAACTATGCCATGCTAAGGACATTAACCCTCCCCTTAGTTATAACAATATATCAATAACAAGATTGGTATCATAAACTTACAGCTGACTGCTTCGCAAGCTTTTCCTTGTGTCTTCTGCCTCTCAGATGCTGCTGGAATTCCTACGAATAGATGCGGAGTATAAAGTCGGGGAGAGACTGTGCGGCCCGCACTACTCAAGTAGCACTCGGCTACTAATTCACATGCATTATCAAAATACAGCATTACAAGAAGTTATTTTCATGTCATATATATTGTACATGTACATAATAAGCGGTCAAAGCAATACAATGTAATCAGTGCTGTTTGACATCACATTTGGAACCGAGTCTATTGGGTTGGAGACCCTAAAGCTAGGACTACATTTTATCACTATGTGAGATGACTTACTGATTGAAATCAACAAATTTTATAGTATGTAGTCTCATTCTACATACCCTCCAATAATATGGTAGATAACAAGCCTCTATAACGTATACATTAGCAGCTGTTACAAAGTGTAACATGACATAAACTTACATAGCCTTTCTTGATGTTCTTTCTGCATACGGTACAGTAGTACTTGACTATGCCATTCTCTTCATCCCTATCGTTACTAGAGATTGTGACATTGAGGTCTTCATCTACGTGCCTCTGAAAACAACATAGTTGAATGATAAAAGATTAGATATCGCTGTGACATGTTGGTACAGGCCCAATATGGCACTCACCTACTTTCAGTAGCACTTCTATCTTACTCATAGCTTTGAATGAATGGACATACGCCAATACAATAACCAATAGAGCTTGAGGTCACATGACTTGGCATGGTACTGCTGTATTTCATTAACTGATCACATGACACATATAAGTAGAACAAGGTGGATATTTAGTGTTACCTTTGAGTGTCTGTCTTGTTCATCCGAATTATCTGTAAATCTTCTCTTTCTCTACAAGAACACACAGAATGAGTGTATGTGTGTACTACTACAGTGTAATACTGTAATACTATAGTGAGTGTATGTAATACTATAGTGAGTGTATATAATACTACAGTGAGTGTATATAATACTACAGTGAGTGTATATAATACTATAGTGAGTGTATATAATACTACAGTGAGTGTATATAATACTACAGTGAGTGTATATAATACTACAGTGAGTGTATATAATACTACAGTGAGTGTATATAATACTACAGTGAGTGTATATAATACTATAGTGAGTGTATATAATACTACAGTGAGTGTATATAATACTACAGTGAGTGTATATAATACTACAGTGAGTGTATATAATACTACAGTGAGTGTATATAATACTACAGTGAGTGTATATAATACTACAGTGAGTGTATGTAATACTACAGTGAGTGTATATAATACTACAGTGAGCGTATGTAATACTACAGTGAGTGTATATAATACTACAGTGAGTGTATATAATACTACAGTGAGTGTATGTAATACTACAGTGAGTGTATGTAATACTACAGTGAGTGTATATAATACTACAGTGAGTGTATGTAATACTACAGTGAGTGTATATAATACTACAGTGAGTGTATATAATACTACAGTGAGTGTATATAATACTACAGTGAGCGTATGTAATACTACAGTGAGTGTATATAATACTACAGTGAGTGTATATAATACTACAGTGAGTGTATATAATACTACAGTGAGTGTATATAATACTACAGTGAGTGTATATAATACTACAGTGAGTGTATATAATACTACAGTGAGTGTATATAATACTACAGTGAGTGTATATAATACTACAGTGAGTGTATATAATACTACAGTGAGTGTATATAATACTACAGTGAGTGTATGTAATACTACAGTGAGTGTATATAATACTACAGTGAGTCTATATAATACTACAGTGAGTGTATGTAATACTCAACTAAGTACTTACTGGTCTCTCATTCTGATCAATCTTTCTGGGATCAAACTGTAATTGTAAGGGAATCGATAGTAACATATATTGAGGAGAAGAGTTTATTTAACATAAATGTATACTATGGTGTGTAAGTGCAATAATACATTTCTATTACCAAGGGAGCTCCCCTTGATAACAAGCATTAGCCACGCTCCCAGTCTCACATTGCTTTCGTTTATGAAATGCAGCTTCATATGAACCAGTACAATTTCCGAATACGCCTAAATTCATCTACAGATAATGAAAGAGTCCTGACTAAAATGGATTCTTTTAGATATCAATATATGACAAATGGTATGATTGGATACTATGAAGTACAGTGTACATCACAGACTACTTGTACTTGTATATATCAGCATACAGTGTACATCACAGACTACTTGTATATATCAGCATACAGTGTACATCACAGACTACTTGTATATATCAGCATACAGTGTACATCACAGACTACTTGTATATATCAGCATACAGTGTACATCACAGACTACTTGTATATATCAGCATACTTACATCTTCGCTCATGAGTGATGGAGGTCTCTCATTGGGTCGTCTGGGTGGTCTCGGTTCTCTTGGTGGAGACCTCCATCCCCGTGATCCTCCCCGGTTTCTACTAAACCTATTAGGCCTAGACTCTCTAGGCTCCTCCCACATTTCAGGTCGAGGACCACGGTGAGTATCCCATCTTCCACGGGGACGTGGACCCCATTCTCTATCAGGTGGTGGACCCCGTGGACCAAATGATGGCCCACCTCTTCGTGGACCAAAGTTATCAAATCCCCTAGGAGGGTGACCACCGCGTGGGCCATCTCTAGGATTTGGTCCCCTTGGTCGAAAGTCTGAAGGCGGTGGGCCTCGTGGCTGCCATTTCCCTCTACTACTAAACTGACCTGATGTAAAGGAATAAACGATACATTCTATAAGATAATTACTTTTATATAGAGGTTACACTCACTGAACAGAATTATTCTAACAACGTTACATGAGACCCTAATAATAATAATAAATGTGTCAATTCTTCTAACATTTGACCAGAGATGACTATACGATTACCTCTTGGCGGTGTGTCAGAGGGTGGTGGATGTCTGGGTGTCCCTGGAGAGGGTGGAGCATTGTGTGAGATGGAGTAGTCAGATCTGGATAGAGCAGGTGGAGAAGATGTACGAGCAGGTGCATGCCCCGGGGTTGCTGTTGGTGCTGGAACTGGGGCTATAGGAGGAACAGATGCACCTACTAATCATAAAAAATCATATTGAATACCCTACCATCTACACTGTAGATCACATACCATATACCACTACAAGACATACTATACTATATCATATAGTTATATACCACTACAACACATTGACCCATTTCAGTATGCACTAGGGCTATAAGCACTGCTCTATACACCATCAAAGAAAAACTGTGATGTAGTCTAAATATTTACTAGACACTCGTATTACGCTGCTCTGATAACTCCAACTTGTATTAAAACTGGGCCTAGCATGAGGAAAATTATGGTAATTACAGTCTTACAAATCCTAACTAGATGTAGAATCATAGTCTGGAATATTACATGCACCTGCATACATTGATTTTAAGTGCAGTGCACATATAATATCGTATGGTGCAGTATTGTATAATACATTAACAGAAGGGAGCAGGCGTAGCCTAGTGGTATGGGCTCCGGTGAATCCCAGGTTTGATTCCCATAAGGGTCATTGGTGGTGTTAGAAAGGGCATCCAACCTGATAATGCTCCTGTGCTACAATAGTTAACTTTGCCATTCATTGGTGAAGTGCCTTCTCCACCCCAAATTAGAAAAAATGCAGATCTCTTTAGATCTTTACATATTTACCTGGGATTAATAGTGGGAAGCAAAATTGGTAATTTTTTTTATATAATATTATAGGTTGTTTCCAATTGTTAATAGGACTGTAAAATGCGAAAGCAATATAGCCAATCGACTTACCATAGTTAGGAAGAGCATGAGGTGAGACACCAGAAGCAGCTGCAGCCTTGTAGGCAGCAGCGTAGTGATTGGCTGCGGCTGCTTGGTAGTAGGCATGTGTGGGGTCCACTGGGGGCACCTGGTAGAGGAGTGACATATTAGAGTAGGTGCACATATTAACACAATACATAACAATAGATCATGTGGATTTATTTAAGGTTTTCTGTAAAATATTAATTAATTTTAGTATTCTTTCACTTAAAGAACAGCAAGTTGGAATATTTTTAAGTGGTAAACCTTGTATCAAAAAGGAAGTACTGAGAAGCATGTATAAGTCTATTACTAAAATAATATCCATCATTAACCAAAATGGGCACTGCCCGCATGCTAGTTAGCATCACCAGAGCTTACATGTTGTATAATTAGGCCATTGAACTAGTCTATTATTGTTAGTTTTCACATATAACCTAAACATAGAGCTATACCTGTGGAGCAGCAGGAGTGGGAGCTGTGGCAGCACGGTATAAACTGGCAGGGTAGGCAGCAGTGTTAGGTGTGGTAACAGCTGCACTTGCCTGACTTCCAGCACTATGGGCATACTGTGCCTAGAATCATATCAACCATTTAAAACTATTACATGGTAGCAAAGACTTGGATGAAAACACTGCTCCATGCTTTTTGATATATCGACAACAAGCACAAAAATTACAAAATGTTCAGTGTTCGGCTTATATATCACTCCATAACACTCATGGGTGACAAAATCTAGTAACTATCTTATCAATGGGCCTGTTTGATGATTACTTCAAAGCCATTCAATGACACATGCTAGTCAACAACTTCCTTAAAGGGGTTATGACATGAGGTTCATGTCTATGTTCAAAGCAGCATCTTTTACTTAGGTTTATTGCATTTGTGCTACTATAAGAAGAGTTGTGTTCTCTTGCCTATGCTTGACTCATTAGGGCTATTCAATGCTGATCCAAACGCGACTTTGTTATAAAAACGCAACTGCGTGCTTTATGTCATATAGAGAAAATTGTTGAATTCAAGCTGTTTGCATAGAAAGAGTACAGTAGTGAACAAATGAATTCACAGGATTTACTAATATAGCAGTAGGATAACTTGTGCAAGTTTTTGAATTTTTCTGGGCTTTACTTTTGCTGGCAATAACTAGCTGCCTTTATTGGTAGGTCCGGTATTTCATCTGGCCACACCATAGAGTTATCTCCCCTAGAGCAGGAACTCCCGTAAATTTTGTGATGCCACTTTTCATTCCTGGCGGCCATGATGTGTTGGGGTAGTTACCGTTTGTTTACATTAGTTACCTACGCGCTGCTATGATTAGTTAGTCATTTAGTTAGTAGTCCAAATTTGTTTTTACTAACAATTATCTAAAATTTTTTGTTGCACACATATCTTCCAATTATTTCAGACCAACATAATTATTATATTTATCATATTTTGTAACTTTGATAATAACTGCATGGTAATTGCAAATATTGTACATTAGTATATTAGTACGTCACAAAATTATTATTACACAGCTCCTAGTTCTAGTTATTTTGGCTTTCAGTAGGCAAGATTACTTTACTTAACAGCTGTAGCATTAAGTAACACTTTTACCTCAAATTAGAATACAGCTAAAGCTACTGTAGTTGTTAATTGTCCTACGTCCTATGGATTATCCTGGTATCATATGATTGATAGAGTATAAATACTAATAGGTGTATTTCTATATGTAGAACAGATTTGCAGAAGTTGTATATTACAAATAAAAACATTTATGTAGACAGACAAAACCAATTCATAACATGGAGTATAAATGCCAATATTTTGACCAAATCTATTTTAAATATTTACTGAATAAAAATAGCATAAGAACTCTTATTCAATATTTAGAAGTCACTCCTTGCCATTCTTAGGAATAAGATCAGCCAGCTCTTCAAAATTCACAGCATCAGCACAGATCAATATTCTGTCTAGTAGACCTATATTAGGAAATTGATACCAGATAAATAAATGCTTCACGCTTACCACACATGAAACATGTTCAATGCCTACTGTCCTACCATAACAGTACAGCTATTAGTAGTTACATGATTCTTGCCAAATTGGCATCACATTATATCAGAGTAAAATAAAGTACGATTTCGATAAGACATATATGTTGATATAGTTGATCACTCTGGATGTTACCTATGAATTAAATCCATAACAGCTCTATAGGCCTAATAGACGACAGAAATCTACCAAGTACATTCTCACACATATATACAAAACAACAAGCCTTAATTAAATCAAGCATCTCATTTTAACCGTGAAACCCATTTCTAATTGGAAAGCAGTTGTTACAGTTTGTGTGCACGAGTCCCAGGAAAAGAGTTCATAATCATAACCTACTTGATGGGTATGATGGATGAGCACCACACATAGAGTTGTGGCAATGTGCATCGTGGTATCCAGATTTCACTTCAATCTCCAACCTATAGATAAAAAAATCAATGCTACAACTCAACCTGCACCTATTCTATTGCAGGTAGAAAGGCTAGGAAATTTGTGTTTAAACAAACTGTTACTAAGAAATTAAATAAATGACGTAGGCCTATAAACTTGCATAAGATTATTCAATGTTCTACATTATAATGTTTAATGACTAATTAACAGCCCTAATAAATTTAGATTTTTCCTTCCATATCATCTTTCCTTTCAGTTATAGTTTAGCTTGAAACCATTCTAAGATTATGCTAAGCTGGTGTAGATCTTTGATTATAATGAATTTAGGCTATTAACTGCGCTATGCAATTAGATACTACAAAGCCTCGGAATCAAACTATAGACAGGAATGAACAAAGGAAAGTTCACATCTGCGAAACAAAGTCATAGTTTATAGATTTCTTAAATAAATTTCCTAGCAATATAAAGTTAGCCTATACTAACATTCAAAGTAATGCTGATAGGCCTATAGCACAATTACAATAATTATAATCATAATAGGCCTATTACACTTATTATCACAAAAAAATCAATTTACAATCACAAATATTAATGTTATAAAATAATTATATAAATATAATCAGTTCAATGATGAATATGTTCATGTTGATTAATAGTCTATGGAAATCACCTGAATTAATAAAATAATAGTTAGTAGGTATAGTCACTGATCTGATGAGTGAGTGTTTTTGATCTGTGACTATTGTAATAAATTGCTAGTGAGTCGCGATCACAACTTCACCTGATAGTATTACTATATTTACTACGTAGTAGTAGCCTATTACCATTACTATAGGTACAGCAGTGACAGTGGAGTGAGCAAAGTTAATTTAACTCAGCCTCAACCAATCAATCAATCAATCAATCAATAACAGTACCGAGAGATTCCACTATTACTAGATAAATGAATGTGCTTATTAATTTTAAACAATGATACTTGCTATAACTTCTGGGCTAATTAAAATTATTATACTATTTATTATGGAGTAAATTTTTAATTTTACAACAACAATATTTCTACAACAATAATTTAATAGAATAAATAACTACTAATAAGAATTGAATTTATTTCATTGTCTTTCCAGTTCCAACTCACAGCAACCGTACTGTATTCCTACTAACCACACTGTTAGTCCAAAGAAACCCAAAGTATACTCTTGCAATTACACCAATGTTAACTCATTCAGTACCAGCTAATTTTAGAAAAACGAAGCATATTTATGGGCCGACTCTATCTGAACCGCTTAGGCTACATTAAATTTGATTATAGATCTGGAATCAGCTCGTCTTGTTCTAAAAAATTGGTCTGTTTCATATTGATAGCTCTAATAGCAAAACAGATATAGAGGGTGACCCAGAGCATATATAGCAACACAATTGCTATTGTCGAAAAATAGTAAAATATCATGAATTTCCCACTTCTGCCTACATATCAGTATTTTGATGAAGGTTTAGTATTTTTCAAAATATCTGACTGCTGAAACTCTAACACCACACATTTTACACACAAAAACTGTTCAGTGGCATGAAGTATGAAGTGTATAAAGCTGAACCACTAAATTATAGAATTCCTACTGCTGAGCTACTGGCCACCCTGATATTTCAGCTTAGGACCTACATGCAGGCATATTAGTAGCTATTTCCTGCAGCTACTCTAGTTCTGGGGCTTATTGGATTATTTATAATCAATCCCAAAGCTTGAAGGATTAATAGGTTTAGTAATTTGCTTCTTGTTGTAAAGGTGGTTGTACAAATTTGGAGTATAATTCTTGCGTCGGATATATCCGACACTGGTACTGAATGAGTTAACTATATGAGATTGTATAACTATTGTTCCAGGAATGCCATTAGACGTACAACTAGCTCCATGCTCATTTCTTGAAATAAACAGAATTGTCCGCGTGCTATTCAAAGTCCTTTATGGGTAGATAATTCTGTACAATAAGCCTATCATGTTAGCGATTAGAGATTTTAATACCCAATAACATGCGGTTTTATTTTGGTTAACCAATCAACGCCTTCACAGACTTTCTACTGATATACGCTGCCGCGCTAGTCGGTTACTAGTATTATTTGGTCGAGTGAACATTCATTCTTATTTCTCTGTAAAGTCCTATTTTACAAAGAGATTTTTAAAATCACTATTATTGTGAAAAAGCAAAGATGTTACTGAACAGTTTAGATATAAATTCAAAACATTTTACACAAATAGTATCTGTAAATAACAGCGTTGAAAAGTTTTATGTTTTATATATAATTGTAATGGTAACTAATGTAAACAAACGGACGAAATCCCCATCGCATCATGGCCGCCCGTGGGGAAAACTGGCATCAAGTGACCAATCGGCGTTTAATAGCGGAAAATTTTTGAGTTCCTGCTCTATGGGGTGTTACCTCTATGGGCCACACTATATACAGCGGTTATCATTGCGTTATTCTACATGCCTATACATTGCGTTGTGGTCTAGTTGTTCTAAATATAGCCCGGAAGCCGCAAGCATAGGGTAACTAACAGCACTAGAATAGTAAATATCTAGGCACTCAATATATTGTGCCACTAGATAGCTGAGTGCGTCTTAATGCTACCTGAAAACACGTGGCATAACCCCTTTAATATAAGCATTCACTATACAGTACTTCACAATATAGCTTCTCACTTTGACCTGCAGTTTATCTTGCTATGAAACACTTTGACTAGACCTAACAGTATAAAATACCCTGAAACTTTAATATCCCGACGCTAAGGAAGTAAAAAGTCAGGAGGTAGTTACCTGGTAAGCAGCAGCATAGGCAGCATAAGCTGCAGATCCCGCATCACCGGCACTAACAGGTGGGTAAGGAGTAGCGACGCCTAGAGGTGGTGGTGCTGCTGCACCAGCAACTGGTGGCCATTGTGAAAAGTTGTATCCACTCATAACAATCGGTGGTTGGGTGCCTACATACAGTATGTCCTGCAACACGTAGATGTACATATTACTAACACAGATGTTGACAACATAGCACTAGCGTCGATGTACCCTTCTACAATTCCCCATTCACACAAATGCAATTAGTCACCACATGGAGAAATCAGTTAGGCTATTAATTATTAAACACATAGCTTGCAGTCATTTGGCAAATAAGTGTAAATACATGACAAGCTTTGCGAGCTAACATTATAATTTCAGATACAAATATACTACACAGGCCTGATACTTTGCTGATGAGACCGCTACTGAAAAAATATGTCAGGCCAGTCACCAGTGTTGGGCATGAATATACAGGCCTACACTAACGCTCAGGCATAAATTAAATAGGCTAGATAATCATAATCATATTGACATTTATTGAAAATGAAATCAGAATAGTTAGAATTTTAAAGTAAAAGTATTATATATTAAATATTGATTATAATTATTATTACAATATAATATTATATTATATGTAACATTATTGATTACACAATATTTTAATTTATAAAATTTAACTTATCATTATTATCATAATCATAATGATAATATTATAAATATAATTATAATTATTGTTATAATAAAAATAATTTAAATTCAACTTTAAAAAGAGTATCGCATAATGTTAAATATAATTATAATAATTATTAAAATGAAGTTATAATAAAAATAAATATAATCATCATTATATTATTTATATTAATATTATTAATAATTATAAATAATAATAACTATTTATTTTTATTATAATCATAATAACTATTTATTATTATTGTCGCATAATGTTAAATATAATTATAATTATAATAATCATTAAAATGAAGTTATAATAAAAACAAATGTAATAATCATTATATTATTTATATTAATATTATTAATAATTATTGTGATATTCTTGCTCTTGAGGCTCGGCCTAAATAGCAGTATTGAGTGATTTAGGGCTTTTAATGATATTTTATTTGTAACCTGGAAAGAAAAAAATGAGTATGAGCGATAAACTCAAAAACTGATCAACAGAACAAAAATCACCTCTTTATATACATGTAGTTATGCAAATTAGGACAACCTTATTGGTCCATGTTATGACCAATAAGAAGATAGAGATATTTATAATCTCGAAGATAATAATAATAAAGGGTTATGATATATAAAAAAATAAGGTATTGTATCTTTGAGATTAAAGGAAAAAAATGGCAGCAATCAAATCTATTACAGTTGCCCCCACTTTAAAAAAAAAACACGAATACACAAGTAGAATGTATATTTTTTTTTTTTTTAAAGTACATCTCATAGATTTGACGAAGTGAACAGCATGTGACAATATTCGCAATCATGGTACAAATAAATCTATTGTCAGGTATTTCTATTTTGTATATATCGATCTTCTTTTCTTTTGTAGACTTATTCTAGTGTTTCTGTTTGCTGTAAGTAATCGCCATCAAGGTTATACATGATCAATGAAGATTATAGATACATTGTCTTCATCAGTTGAAGATCGGGGTGAATCGTCATCGGGTTATAAAAACTGAGCATTAGATGAAGATTCCAGGTTCATTATCTTCATTAGCTGAAGATCAGGGTGAATCGTCATCAGGTTATAAAAACTAAGCATAGGTGAAGATTCCAGGTGCATTATCTTTATCAGCTGAAGATCAGGGTGAATCGTCATCGGTATATAAAAGCAGACCATAGATGAAGAATCCAGGTGCATTATCCTCATCAGCTGAAGATCAGGGTGAATCGCCATCGTGTTATAAAAACTGAACATTAGATGAAGACTCCAGGTTTGTTATCTTCATTAGCTGAAGATCAGGGTGAATCGTCATCAGGTTATAAAAACTAAGCATAGATGAAGATTCCAGGTCCGTTATCTTCAACAGCTGAAGATCAGGGTGAATCGTCATCGGTATATAAAAGCAGAGCATAGATGAAGATTCCAGGTGCATTATCCTTATCAGCTGAAGATCAGGGTGAATCGCCATCGTGTTTATAAAAACTGAGCATTAGATGAAGATTCCAGGTTCGTTATCTTCATTAGCTGAAGATCAGGGTGAATCGCCATCGTGTTATAAAAACTGAACATTAGATGAAGATTCCAGGTTCGTTATCTTCAACAGCTGAAGATCAGGGTGAATCGTCATCGGTATATAAAAGCAGAGCATAGATGAAGATTCCAGGTGTATTATCCTCATCAGCTGAAGATCAGGGTGAATCGCCATCGGGTTATAAAAACAGAGCATAGATGAAGATTCCAGTTGCATTATCTTCATCAGCTGAAGATCAGGGTGAATCGCCATCGGTATATAAAAACTGAGCATAGATGAAGATTCCAAGTAAAAAAATTTACTTTTAGTAGAGAAGAAAATTAGACAAGTGAGAGGGCAAGTTACGATTTCTCTTACTGCTGTTGAATTGAGAATCAGGAACATTCTGGATGTGAAGTGTAAGTCTATTATCTTCTTTAGTTGGAGAATTAGGGAGATTAGTTTCAGTTAAGCCAGTATTCATAGAATCATTAGATTCAGATTGAATATCTGTATCGACGTTGAGATCAAACCGATATTTTTTCAATCTGACATGATGTTCTATTCTGTCTTTAGAACTATCATCGTCTAGATTTTCATTGATAATATATGTATCATAGTCGAGGACTTTCTTGATGCTGTATGGGCCGATGTACCGTGGCTCTAATTTTCCGGGTTTGTTAGTTTTACTTTTAGCTCTCAATACCCATACTAGATCTCCTTCTCTATAAGGTTTGTGGATTAGAGGATCAAAACTTGCTGGTTCTCGTTCTATATTAGCTTGATTATATATTGCTTGTAATTTGTTATTGAGATCTTTAATATACTGTTCTACTGGAACAGGATCTGTCTGTGGGCATATAACGTATGGGAGACGTATATTCCTCCCTAGCATTATTTGATTGGGAGATAGCCGGGTGCTGGTGTGTGGTGTAGCCCTATAGGCCATCATAACTGTTTCCAGGATCTCATCCCATTCAAAGTTTGTATCATGTACTTTTGTTCTGATCATGTTTACTAGTGTTCCAATGACTCTTTCACATACAGAGTTTCCAGTGGGATGATATGGTGCAGAAAAGGTCTTCTTAGTGTGGCCTAACTGGCATAATTCTTTGAAGATGTTAGATGTGAAAGCTGTGCCACGATCTGAGTGTAATGTAAGTGGAAACCCGAATCTGCTAAAGAAGCCATCATAGAGAGCTTGAGCACAAAGTTCAGCAGTGGCGTGAGGTAAGGCATATGCTTCTGCCCATTTAGAAAAATGATCTATTGCTACCAATATGATGGTGTTTTCTTTAGTGGTCTGTGGAAATGGTCCTACAAGGTCAATAGATACTTGGTCCATGATGGTACCAACCTTCAAGGTTTTCTTGGATGTTTTGCTGACTGATGTTAGTTTATTCTGTTGACAAATTACGCATGTATGTACATATGTGTTTATTTTTGTAGCCATAGCATACCATAGATAGTACTGAGATATTTTGGCTAAAGTTCGATCTTTTCCAGCATGGTCATCGTCATGGAAACTTTTGATTATTGTACTTTGAAGTTTGGATGGTATAATAATTCTGCAGGTGTCATCATTTTTTTCGGTAAGTACTTCATTCTTCAGTATTAAACTGGGTAGTTTTCCGATGTAGAATCTGGTAGCACGTGGAAATTGTTTGATTTCGTTATGGGTAGGTGTGGAATTTCCTTTTATTATATCTATGATGGGTATAAGTTCGGGATCAGAATGTTGGGCTTGGCTGATATCTGTAGTTTGAATGCTGATAGATTGTACTTGTAGGCCTCTAATTTTGATACTTTGTTCAATTTGCTTTCTTAATGAATCCTGATATGAGTGTTCATCTTCTATAGAAGTGGTAGTATATGGTCACCATGATAGTGCATCAGCATTTAGATGTATTTTTCCAGGTCTATGTATTACTTCGAACTGGAACTCAGCCAAAGTTTGAAGCCATCGAGCGATTATCCCAGTAGGATTCTTCAGATTGGTTAGCCATAACAGAGAGTGGTGGTCTACACGGCATAAAAATTTTGAACCTATGAGGTAAGGTTTGAAGTGTCGTATGGCTTCTACCATTCCACACATTTCCTGTTTAGTGATGGCATATCTTTGTTGGGCTGGATTAAGGGCTTTACTAAAGTATCCTATGGGGCGTTCATATCCTTCGGTATCTTTCTGAGATAAGACTGCCCCCATGGCTATTCCTGAACAATCTGTGTCGAGGATAAATTGTTTCTGAAAATCTGGGTAGGCCAAGGTTGATGGACTGGTCATAACATTTTTTAACTGATTGAAAGCCAGTTCATGGCCAGAGTTCCATTTGAAATTTGTTTTCTTCTTGGTTAGTGAGACTAGTGGTCTGGTTATATTTGCATATTCAGGTATAAAACGGCGATAGTATCCTGTTAGTCCCAAAACTGAGCGAAGTTCCTTTTTGTTGGTAGGTGTTGGGAGATTTTTAACTGCAAGTATTTTATCAGGGTCAGTTTTAATCCCTTGAGGTGAGATTATGTGTCCAAGATATTTTACCTCTTCCTGAAAGATCTTAGATTTACTAACTTTGATTTTCAGATTTGCTTTTCTCAATCGTTCAAATATGAGTTGTAGTCGTTCTATATGTTCTTGTTCAGTTGTAGAAAAGCATATAATATCATCTAGGTATATGAGCATGATTTGCCATTGTAGGCCCTGCATGACTAGTTCCATTGGCGGGACTACCGGCCAGTCCCATAGGCATACATTTCCATGTATACAATCCAGACCTGGTGCAAAATGCTGCTTTGTCTTTTGCATCCTGTGACAGAGGTACCTGCCAAAATCCACTGAGCAAGTCAAACGTGGAGAAGATTCGTGCTCCACCAAGAGCTTCTAAGCTGTCGTCTATTCTTGGGAGAGGGTAAGCATCAATAACCGTATGTTTATTTAGTTGTCGGTAATCTATTACAAACCTGGTGGTGCCGTCTTTTTTTGCTACTAAAATCACTGGTGAGCTATATGGGCTGGTGGTTGGTTCGATAAGATCTTTGTCAAGTAGATTTTGGATATGTTTTTCAATTTCCTGGTTATTGTGAAATCCACTCCGATAGGGAGGAATTTTGATTGGTTTACTTCCTGGTTGTAACTTTATTTCATGTTCCAGTATATTTGTTCGACCCATATCAGTTGGACCTGTAGAGAATATATCTTGGTAGGAGTGAAGTAACTTCTTTACTTGACTTTGAGTATTCTGTGTTACTGATTTGGGTATGCTATCCAGTAAACAGTGTAAGTGTTCTGGCAACGTTTCTTCCGACGTTGTGTGTTGTAAATCTATATTGGTAGGATTTTCTATTTGTAAGACCGAATTTGATATGAAATTGCAGATAATCTGTTGTTCCTGGAGAGTTATGGGGTGTTTAGAGGTGTTGGCTACTCGTGCTATGAGAGCTTTATTGTTTACCAAACACCTAGATACTAGTAGTCCTTCTTTATATAACGGATGATCATGGACAGGTTCGATCATGCCTACTGGATCATCCGTATGATGTTGTTTTTCTACTGGAATCAAAGTCTCTCTCATCGGAGGTATGGTTATTTTCCTGCTAATAACACAGCGGGTTTTTAGTCTGTAACCGGTTTTACTCAACATGGGTAAACTTTTGTCTTGTACCTGTAAGATCATCTCTGTGAAATCTATCTTGCAACCAAATTTAGTTATAGAATCCATTTCAAATATTCCGACATCAGTGATGTCAGATATGATGATGTTGCAAGTTTCCTGTTTATTTCCTAGCTTGATAATGGTTTGAATTGATCCATAGCAGATAATAGGTTCACCGTTTACTGCCTTTCCTTCCCAGATAGTATCTGGTGTGTATCCTGTAAGATTCAATATACCGATTTGTTCAGCGTATTGACGAGACATGATTGTGTGAGTGGCACCGGTATCTAGGAGGAAGACACACTTGTGATTATTGATTTCTACTTCTAAGTAGGGGGATTTGTCATCTTTGTATTCAGTATTTTCTTTGGGACTGGTAGGATTCATATATTGTTTTATCTCTTGTAAAGTTTGTAGCTTTTGTTGTTCGTAAATAGATGTTATGTTGGTGGCCCGAGTATTATTGGTCCCCTTCCAGGTGGGCGGTTTGGTTGGGGTTGCTAGTTTCCCTGTAAACTAGGACATTTGTGGTCATAATGTGCTCCTTTACAATGGCGGCAAGGTTGACAGATGTAGGCCGGATGATTTCCCCCACAATGTTTACAATTTCTATAATTTCTGTTTTCTGATCGGTCTGTCATAGTTAGTGGGGGCATTTTCCTCTCAGTTTGAACAGAGCGCTGGGAGGGGTTGTCCCAGGGAGTTTCTTTTCCGAAATATACTTCTCGGAGCTGGGCAGCGTCTAAAATTCCTTCTAGAGTTAGTTCTGTCCTCAATGATAGTTCGTATTGTGCCATTGGGGATTCCAGAGCCATTATGAAATGTTTTACTGCCATCTTTTCCCTTGTATCAAAATCTAGCTCTTCATAAACAATGTTTACCATGTTTCTAATGTCACTGGCTAAATCTGCCAGTGTCTCAGAAGGTTTTCGTTTCCTTCTGGGTAGAGCAAGTTCATATCGTTTCTTTAATAACTGTTCGCCGAATCGAGCCTGTAGCCTATTGCTAATAACACCAGGATCGTTGGTATCATCGTATAATACATCCCTTGCTTTACCTTGTAAGCACATTTTCAACCATAGTCCTTGTTCATTTTGTAGATGCCAACCATTTAGTCTACATACGTCCCTGAAGTTACTAAGGAACTTCTTCAGACCATCACCGCCATGAAAAGAGGGTAACGGACAGATAGATGCCTTATATTTGTAAGTTGGAGCTGAAGTGGCGGATGGTTGAAATACCGGATCTACGTATTCTACTTCATGAGCTGGACTTGTAGAACTCACGTTGGCATTCATATTTGTGTTAAGAGTAGAATTTGGAGTATTATGGTTTTCATTAACTGTGTCATTTACTATTTTCCTGAGATTTTTTTGTTCCAACTGTATCGTGGTCATGTCCTGGCGAATTTTTTTCAATTCTTCAAGTAGCAGTGTTGATTCGGTGGTCTCTGTATCCACCATATTCTTGCTTTTCCTAGTCTTTGGCATTGTAAGTTGTATTTATCTGCTCTTCTAGCAGTTTTTGCTGATAGGTATGGTGTTCCTTGAACTACCAGCCCCCTCACTCTGAGTGAGTTAATACCAGTAGTTCCAACAGGCAAGTGAGGGTTGCCAGGGAACACCCAATACGGTTTTCTGAAGCCGATATACAACTCAGGGTCGTACCAAAGCCCAGTGTACCTAGGGATTAAAGGTATTAACCTGTCCCTACCGCTAAGTATAGCAGGGATAACTTCTGATTCACCGAAGTTGTCTGCTCTTGAAGCAGTCCTACCGCTCAGTATAGTAGGAACTCTGTCCAAGGTTGTCTGCTCTTGAAGCAGTTTTTGCTGATAGGTATGGTGTTCCTTGAACTACCAACCTCCTCACTCTGAGTGAGTTAATACCAGTAGTTCCAACAGGCAAGTGAGGGTTGCCAGGGAACACCCAATACGGTTTTCTGTAGCCGATATACAACTCAAGGTTGTACCAAAGCCCAGTGTACCTAGGGATTAAAGGTATTAACCTGTCCCTACCGCTAAGTATAGCAGGGATAACTTCTGATTCACCAAAGTTGTCTGCTCTTGAAGCAGTTTTTTTTGATAGGTATGGTGTTCCTTGAACTACCAACCCCCTCACTCTGAGTGAGTTAATACCAGTAGTTCCAACAGGCAAGTGAGGGTTGCCAGGGAACACCCAATACGGTTTTCTGAAGCCGATATACAACTCAAGGTTGTACCAAAGCCCAGTGTACCTAGGGATTAAAGGTATTAACCTGTCCCTACCGCTAAGTATAGCAGGGATAACTTCTGATTCACCGAAGTTGTCTGCTCTTGAAGCAGTCCTACCGCTCAGTATAGTAGGAACTCTGTCCAAGGTTGTCTGCTCTTGAAGCAGTTTTTGCTGATAGGTATGGTGTTCCTTGAACTACCAACCTCCTCACTCTGAGTGAGTTAATACCAGTAGTTCCAACAGGCAAGTGAGGGTTGCCAGGGAACACCCAATACGGTTTTCTGTAGCCGATATACAACTCAAGGTTGTACCAAAGCCCAGTGTACCTAGGGATTAAAGGTATTAACCTGTCCCTACCGCTAAGTATAGCAGGGATAACTTCTAATTCACCAAAGTTGTCTGCTCTTGAAGCAGTCCTACCGCTCAGTATAGTAGGAACTCTGTCCAAAGTTGTCTGCTCTTGAAGCAGTCCTACCGCTCAGTATAGTAGGAACTCTGTCCAAAGTTGTCTGCTCTTGAAGCAGTCCTACCGCTCAGTATAGTAGGAACTCTGTCCAAAGTTGTCTGCTCTTGAAGCAGTCCTACCGCTCAGTATAGTAGGAACTCTGTCCAAAGTTGTCTGCTCTTGAAGCAGTCCCACCGGAGTCGCCAACTGTGATATTCTTGCTCTTGAGGCTCGGCCTAAATATCAGTATTGAGTGATTTAGGGCTTTTAATGATATTTTATTTGTAACATGGAAAGAAAAAAATGAGTATGAGCGATAAACTCAAAAACTGATCAACAGAACAAAAATCACCTCTTTATATACATGTAGTTATGCAAATTAGGACAATCTTATTGGTCCATGTTATGACCAATAAGAAGATAGAGATATTTATAATCTCGAAGATAATAATAATAAAGGGTTATGATATATAAAAAAATAAGGTCTTGTATCTTTGAGATTAAAGGAAAAAAATGGCAGCAATCAAATCTAATACAATTATAAATAATAATAACTATTTATTTTTATTAATTATTATTATAATTATTAGTTAATTATTTTATATTATTATTATATTATTATTATAATTATTATTCTTTTATAATATTTATTTTAGAATTATATTAGTTGGTTTTCAAAATTTAAAACATATTACCTAATTATAATAATATTATTTTAAGAAATATTCACATATCGGATAATATTTATACTTTATAGTACAATAAAGCCAAATCGATGGATTCTTCACAGATTTTGAATGGATTGGAAATTAGATTTTCTTGCACATCCGGTTTAACTTTGTAACCTCATGCGCTAAAGGTTTCGACAACATTGTCATCGGTTTATTTGGTGAAAGCCTTCATACATTCTACGATGATCTATGGTTGCATGAAACGTCATAAACACCACCTTGACCGCTGCAACTAATCTAGTTTTGTGCCAAGGTAATAACGGGTTTGTTTATACAGTTACAATTGGAGTTCAACAGTAGTTCATC
The DNA here is from genome assembly GCA_935421135.1 of Bugulina stolonifera. Lineage (NCBI taxonomy): Eukaryota > Metazoa > Bryozoa > Gymnolaemata > Cheilostomatida > Bugulidae > Bugulina > Bugulina stolonifera. The sequence continues at coordinate 8,942,360 of OW285189.1, forward strand.
ACAGAAAATGCAGAACTGCAGCACAATTGAACCCCACTTCGTGGTTTTTCCCAGATCAAAAGTCAGATAGATCAATTATTTCCATTTAAAGTAGTTTAACATGGAAAACAAAGTTCTGCTTGACGAGCTGCTGTATAAAATGAATGGACATTTTGGCACAGGAAAAAAGGCAAGACCGACATTATTTTAGTCAGCCCAAACCAAATTTGAAGCCCACCAAAAATCAATCAACAAAAACTCAATACAATACCGAATGCAATATACATGTAATTATAATAATTTAATAATAATTATAATACTCACTCTGTTGATAGAACATTCTATTATATTATCGCAATTTGCGAAAATTGAATTCTTCATGTATTATAACAGTCACAGTGTGCTACAGTGCACAAGCCAGTGATACAGCGTGTTGCTGGTTCGATTTTATATCGGGTAGTCTGAGGGAGAAAACTGTTGTGGTAAATACTGGTGGTGGCAGATATAGACATCAGTTCAATAATAATATAGTATAATTGAGTAATTGATTTGTTATGCTTTGCTATTCTAATGTCACAATCTAATGTGATGTATTTTGATCCAACTTGAATTTTATTGTTTTTAGGCAGTTCAAACTAAATTTTGCTAAACAGCCAATCTCAAACAGATGTCATATAGGCCTAGTAATGGTTAGATAGAAGCTAAAATCAAATGAGAAGTTCAAATCTGCATTCATTTTCTCTCTAAGTTCAATAGCATAGTTTAGTAAAAACTGTAAAATTTAACCAAAATCAGCATTGATAATGTTCCCCAATTTTAAATTTAGCAATGTGAATGTAAGCATAAATTTATGTAGTTACATCAACACTAGAAAGTTATTGTTCGAAACTATATTTAATCTATAGGGCCTATATATTTTCATTTTTGGAATCTGCACAGCCATCTAAAAATAGCTTCTTAGAATAATGGCAGAGAATATAAAACTTTGAAATTAAAATGGGGATTCTTTAGGGCTTATCACTTTTGCTAAACTTTACGTCATCCGCCTGCTTACTTTCTAAGTCTCCCAGATTTTGCAGGGTCCTTTTGAAATTTGATTGGAATTTCCTTCCCCCTCATTTTTCTAATCTCCTGCATTTCTCTCAGGACCAAATGATTGAACAGGCAACAAACAAATCACTGTTTTGCTGTTTAATTCTCATCATTATGCCGCAACCCACCATAGTGCTGTTTTATATGATCGATTGCAATGGGGAAGATTCTTACAATGTGCAGCTACAGTCAACTATCACACTGTTTGTTAATGTACAACTTTTGATGTTGGTCATCCAAGTAATGGTACAGCTAATACTTCTCGTTCACAGTTTGAATTCCAACAATGCCGGACCTCTCGTTTTCACCTTTGTTGGCTGATAAAATAGAGTAGAGTGGATTTTTTAAATGGAAAAGTGGATTGCATTATGAACTCCCCAAACATACCATTATAAAAATGTATCACATCAAGGTTGATTTAGATGAATGCCCGCCATTCTCATTGTGACTGTATGTTTCTTACCACAAGATTAAGCTATCATTCATCACTATCATCATTTTACAATATATCACACAATTATTTACGTTGCCTTAGTTAGATTTTTGTGTGTGGTTGGGGTCACACTATACAAAATGGAAATGACAACTTCTTCTTATGGAATTATACTAATAGGCCTACTCATACTCTGAAAAATTCTGATTATGCTATGTCAAAATTATGCTAAGTTACACCTACCTCCTTAGGCTTGCCTACTTGATCTAAATTGAACCTATAAATAATAAACAAATGTGTATCTATTATAGTATTTAATGGCGAGAGATATAACATTGTTTACATGTGTTAGCGTAAGCCTAAAGGCCATTGCAGGTTCTCTTTCCATATATCAATGATCAAAGATAGAAGAAGGAAAGTTGGGTTTCTTTGGCCAAAAATTGTCCCTCCCGCCTAAAATGGTGGTCTCAATTAAACAAGGAGTTATGCTACCTTGCACTGTGATGCACTATTCTTATTGGAGTACCTCAAATCAATCAGCGATGTGGTTTTACTGTGGGTTCTAAATAGATGATCACCTCCAATATAAGGTTCAAACAATTATGTGCTGTTGTAAGGGTTATCCGAAACTGAGCAGAAGAGTGGCGGGAAAGCAAATTGCGGAATTTTTGGACCGCCAAACTAGACATATTTGGTGGGACAGGTTTCTTGTCATTAAGTGATCCATCTTTCCTTCCATTATCTTTGACAATGTTCATCCAACTTGAACGATATATTTCCTTCAAATGATGAGTGAAGTGAAACTAAAATATTGGTAGTTAGTGGAGAACTGTAGATCATGTGTAGAAGATGTATTTGTCTAATAATACAAGGTAAAGTTCTACATTACAGGATGACTTGTGCAAACTCAAACTGGGTTTATGGTTGGAAAGGGGAGTACAGTAGTTATCAACCCATGCGGATATGTATTTAATAATTTTATGAAAGTATCCTGGTGTTATTTTAGCTTGACGTAACAGAAGTGTGTAAGCGTGGTTATACTGTGGCATTCAAAACCTTGTGTGACAAATCAAAGAATGCTCTACCAAGTAAGTACAGCACATGTAACTTGATGTAAAGATGTTAGGGGGTTTGCTCAAAAAATAATTTCCTTGCTAAAAATACATCATATATATATAAAATGGCCAAACCCCCTAACATCTTGTAAGGCGCAAGGTGGCCATAATAAGAGGGGTGCCTCGTGTGCAGTTCGCTCAGAGCATGTCTACTACTCACTGGTGAAGCTTCCTTTTTTAAGGTTGCTGAGTTGGTGCAGTGGTAGCATGTTCTGTTCACTGTGCTAAGTGATTAGGTGCCATAGAGGCCCCGGGTTCAAACCCCAGTCAGCGACTGGTGTTTTCATAGATTTAAAACAAGTCTCTGACTGCTCAAAAAATAATTTCCTTGCTAAAAATACATCATAAACCAATATTGTAACGTAATGACAAGTTCCTACATCATGCCACGATAACATTGGCCAAGCGCTCACTTGCACAACATTTAGGGATGGTACCGTCACCAAACTTCAGTGAGAAGATGATTGCTTTGTAATCATAGTGTTGAACAGCTTACTTGTGTGGTGCAGGATTGTGACTGAAGCTTCAAGTGTTCATGAAATAGTTAGTGTTGATGCTTCTACTGTCTGGGATAGCTAATGGTGAAGGTTGTCTAAAAATTTTAATTTTTGTATGACAACCATAGTTGGTATGCCCTATTATTGGCTATCTACAGCAATATGATACAGAAGTACTATATCAATACTGATATATTATATTATGGGGTTAATGACGTTGTACTATCATCATAGTATATAGTACCTACAATTCTTACCAAAACACCGAATAATGCACATGAATGTCACATTTTAGGTATATATAATATGTAAAGTGTTTGTCGTGTTATTTTAGTTAATGAATATCATGGACTAGTTTATCTTTACTTCTATTTCAGAATGTTCCAGTATTGAAGAAGAGGCTTTGGAACGCCAATGGCTGGAACTCAGGCTATGCACTAAACTCTCCACCCACTCATCATCAGTTATGACTCAACTCAATCAATCCTTGAGGAACAGAACTTTCTTGGCATCAAATTTCATTTCACTAGCAGATGTGTTGTGGGCCTTCTCTCTAACTCCATATATGGTATGTACAATGTGTTGTGCGCCTTCTCTCTAACTCCATATACATGTAGTATGGCAGATACAATAGGCGTATTTTGAAACTGTACTAGTTCATATAGGACTGCTTTAGATATCCGAAGAGAACTTGAGCGTTCAGGCTTGACTAATGCTTGCTCTGAAGGGGAATCCCCTTGTTAATAAATATTATTATTACCAGGCACTTCGCTTACGTTGTACTGTAGGCCTATTTCATGCAGGGCCGTGTACCTGTTTGTATATAATTCTAGGGTCATATATTCTATGAAACACCTAATAGCAGTCATGGGCAACGTGCAGCCTTTTGGCCACTGCGGCCTTTTTGCTGATTTGATATGGCCTTTTTGTTGTTAGCAAAATAAAACCATTGTGTGTACTTTTTAATTTGACTATATTGCAGAAAAGATGGTCAGTTTTTTCAATGTTTATAAATATATTCAATTTATGAAATATTGATATGAAGTAACATGAGGAATGATGTTATGAGCATTAACATCCTGACTAACGGTGTTATAGGTAGTTAAACATTCTTTGTCATTATGAGTTATACTAGGTAGGTAGGTGATGGTGGCCTTTTATGAAATTATCATCTAAAAGTGGCTTTAGGCTTAAAAAGGTTGCCCACCCATGCCTAATAGGGAGCTGTAGTAATTACTTGTATTATCTGTATCAAGCTCTGTCTATCTTGCTGTGTAAGACATCTATGGAACTGGTCATATACTTTACTAACGTGAATGAGGTCATGACCTTGCCCATTTAAATTTAATCTCATTTTGTTTTTACCATTGGAAGTAACAAGTCATCGCCGTAATCTCTCATATGGAGGTATATACAACCATGTATCTAACCTGTAAAAGACTTATTGTTGATCAGTAGAATACCATTTTTGTAGTTATATAAATTGTTATCTATCAGTTACGTAGCTTTTTTATGTCCCTCTATCTCACTGATTTACAACTAGAATGAATCTAGTGAACTGAGGGTTATGTATGGAGAAAAGGAACGTTATATAATGGAACACATGGTAGGCTGACACATTTGGAACTATTATAATTTTGTTTTATTATTGTAGGAAAATCTGACTTATGCAGAAAAAGAGAGTTTGTGTCATCTAACTCGGTGGTATACGCAAGTATGTATAAAATAGAGTAGACAGGCATGTATAGAATAGAGTAGACAGTTATGTATAAAATAGAGTAGACAGGTATGTATAGAATAGAGTAGACAGGTATGTATAAGATAGAGTAGACAGGTATGTATAGAATAGAGTAGACAGGTATGTATAAAATAGAGTAGACAGGTATGCATAAAATAGAGTAGATATACATGTATCTGTGTTGTGCATATCCCAATTATGTATAGATGCAGTGATAGCTGCTATGGTAATTCTGCCATGTGCCACAGCCATGTAAAATAATACTTATTGTAGTATTATGTGTATTTATAAAATAGGCACATGGTGCATTCCACTGTAATAGCATACAATGCTACTACACAGTAGATGGAACATCATATCAACATAACTACTTTTTCTGTTTCTGTAGGTTTGCAGTCAGATGAAGCTACCCTCTTCTGAAAATATTATGAAGTGCAAGACAGCTCTATACAGTTGATAATATAGTCGACCAATCAGTAGACAGCTTTGTACAGTTGATAATATAGTCGACCAATCAGTAGACAGCTCTGTACAGTTGATAATATAATAGGCCAATCAGCAGACAGCTCTGTACAGTTAACAGTATAGTCAACCAATCAGTAGCTATTATATAACTCATCATGTCTCTTACATAGTAAAATGCTGGTGTTGTTGGTGAAGATATTGTCTACTAAAATACAGAATGTTGTTTAATCAATTCTCTGATGTCTGTTTTATACTGATGACATGCTACAAACACTGCAGAGTATTTTGGTACCATGACATATACAAAGCATGTGAATTATTTACAACGTAGTCTTGATAATCACAAAAAACTTGTTATTCTCTTAAATTATTTTGTTCCTTCAATTCATTCTGTAGTTGTCTTCTCTTTTTCCTAAAGAGTGAGAGAGTGCAACTTCAAATACTAACAGCTTTGTTATTGTATGCAACATCGCCCAAATAGTAATAATAATTGAATTAATTATTTGTGTTAGTTACTCTCCTGTTGCTAGTTAAAGAATACAAGCTCTATATCTAGTAGACTCCTGTGCAAAACTGCACTACCTCTACACTGCATTTATACCCAATTACATGTGATGTGATTCGCCTACTTCAATTTGTATACTATATGTACAGTCATGATGCCTACAATAAAGTAGTTAGACGTTCACTGGTCAAGTGCATGCGTTATTTATGAGTTACGGTAATTACACATGGACAGTCATGTATTATGCATTAGCACACAATACTTTTTGTTATAGTTTAAGACATGGAGTTGCTCTCCCTTGTTAGTGCAAGGAATAGTAACTCCAAGCAGAGAATTCATTGTTTTGATTGAATGAGAACAAAGTGGTTATACATGTATGTACATGTATATAGACTCCAGACACCATGGTCTGTGTTCTCTATGTTTGAAAATAATGATCTCTTCTGTGAACCTTCAATTATGGTAGATGCTTTGCCTAGAGCTCTTCATTGTACAGTCATGTGTAATTATATAGTGGATGCTTATCACTATTAATTGCTGAGATGCTGAAAAGAGAAGTGATATCTTTTTCACTTGGTGTAATAACCATATATTATTTAAATACAACACAGTGGTATTTTACATATACTGACAAGTGGTTTACATGTACAATGTATAGTATGACTAGAACTATATTCATAACAATGTCATCATAGTATCTACACGCACAACATGGTAATATTGACAATCATAAATACACTATATCAACGTTCCTTTGGGATATCACTCTGGTCTCATAATTACAATATTGGGACCATGTATTACGATACATGTACAGCAATGACTTTTTTTAACTATAACATTGTTTACAAACAAGTAAACAGATAAAAATATAAATTTCTTGTTAGCCCGAAAATACTTAACAACAGTTTACATGGAATTTAAGTGCTGGAATAGATTGTATGTGAAGATATAACAAGATTATTATTTCAGGAACTAAGTTCTATTTCTAGAGTCTATAATTTAATTTCCAGGAACAGTTTAAACTTCAGGTTCATTCCAGCTACTGTCCATCTGCCTGCAAATAGAGGCAAGAGTTATTATACTAGCATAAACCAAACACTATATTATGTTGCATAGTGGTAGGAAGGGCAACTCCTAAGAGAAGGCTATGTGATGGACTCAGACTACAAACTGCTAAGTGTTTTTATACAGCAAAATTTTGCCGGGGAAATTTGACTTTTAATCCAGGTTCTTCAGCTAAATTTAAGATAAAGCAGTTGTCTTCTCCGTCGTATATGGTGTTTCCCCAATCCAGTTGTCTAAAAACCTAAAGAGAGATTGTGCAATATTGTCGATGAATTGTACCAAGTAGAGCTGCAGAAGTAGTGGTTTGCATTGCTGTCATGTTCTATAACTAAGGGCAAGGAGCTATGGTGTGAAGGTATATAATTATGTAGGCAGGTAAGGCCTACATAATTATATATTATTGGTCTATTATTATACTCTATCATAAAAATGTTTTGAATCTGCTTCCTGTATTATTATTGTATTAGCATTTTCACACCCATCACTGCTAATTATCACTGCCTAATTATTAATGTACACGTACATGTGTGTAATAGTGAGAATCGGTGAGATTTTGAGAGAATCATTCTCCTGTTTCTCAGTATTCTATTATTATAATACAAGAAAGAAAGAAAGAAAGAAATGTTGTACACTTGTACACAGTATTTCGGTCATAATCATACATTAATTAGAATACTTCAGATCACAATTCCCAACACACCAATTATTTGGTCTCTCACAAACATTTACATAGTTAGTGTGTAACAAGAAAGACTACAGTGTTGTATGTCATCGCAGAGGTAGAAGATACTCTGTGTGATTTCTCACAGTATTGATACATTTTATTAAGTGGTTCACAAGCTATTGCCTGTTGTATAGTAAATAATACATCTATACCTACATAGGTATATGAGTAGCGAAGATATAATATTATTTATAATTATCGCAATATTATAAATTGCACATGTCCATATTCTCACCAGTTTCCCTTAGCACAGACTGCACTAGTATGTACTGCATACATTAGTATCTGGGTTCTTTGATAATACCTTTCTTTGGGCATAGAGCCAAAATATCGCCAATTCTTGGAATACAGGAACCAGTAATCGTAGCTTGCATGAATATACTATTACTGTGTAATAAGAATGGATGAACACTGTATAGTTATCGGTAGAATGAATTTGTATAATGTTACCATGAATAGAAATACCTTTTACACATATACTAGCCTAAAACTACATGTACTGCAACAGCTATTAATGTCAGGTACATGCATTGACAGGGTGTAATGCATGTACAAATGTACCAAGTCATATACACGTACAATGTCATATACACGTACAATGTCATATACACGTAAAATGTCATATACACGTACAATGTCATATACACGTACAATGTCATATACACGTACAATGTATGTTTTCAATGTATATAATATACAATGTATATTTTGAGAGTACATACATGTAAGTGACAGGAAATACAAGTATAAGTACACTATGTGTAGGGTCATACGCTAGTCTTCAGCCACACTCACACACCATACTTGATACCTTGACAGTTCTACTGAACTTTTATTAGCACTTTCATTGCTGTGTGACTAGGCCTTTAGGTGGCAAAGGGACATTTTGAAGTATAATTTGGAAATGGGGAAAAACCCAAAGTTAAACAAAGAAGACAACTTCTCCTTTTTCAGTTCTACAAAATAGGCTATCTTATTCTCTAGTTATTCCTGCACTAATCCCAACAGATATTTGGCTCTAAAGGTACACCCCCCATCCTACACTTCATATCTGTTAGGTTGTACCTGGCTAATAGCACCTTTACAAAAGAGAAGACATATACAAATGCATGTTTAGGCTCCGGGGTAAAACAAGTGTACAACTAACTTCATAAATTTACTAAAAATAGTTGTTCTACTCTGCATTGCAAATCTTTTGAAGAACAACATTTCAGACAGTCTAGCGAGTTACAAGGCATTATCATTTTGCAGAGCAACAACATGTGTGGCTGCTACCCAGACATAACACATAGTACATTATATGCATATGTATAAGTACATGTATAACATAAACCAGTGTAACATTTAACTGAATGAATATGTGTAATACAACCGTGCATATATGATTACTTGCTATATGGTATACTTACAGAATTTATCTTTATTTACCGCCTGCTTCATCGCTCTGCAAAAAAGGTTCAATAAATATCACCAGATATCAGAGATTAATAAATATTCTGGTATGTACATGTATACAGCTCTAATTACATGCATGTACAAAAATGTATGTGGACAACAAGCATAACATTATATTTACGTTCATTGCAGATGAAAAAATTGCTGGTCAATATAAGTAATATTACTAATTTCACTGAGAAGTTGTCTTCTCTTGTGATAACAATAATGGGAGGAATAAGGCTCAGTTTAAGTCAGAACTACACATGCTATTACAGTATAGTATAATACTGACATGTGACCATGTCTGCATATAACAATTTGTGTACAAATCTACTGGTAGCATACAGTGCATGTAGTCCGACCTCATGTACATGTGCCGAACATAATGTTGAAAGAGAGAGGATAACTTCTCGATAAATATTTTGCATCACTCTAAAAGGAATAATGGATTGTTTGTTATTGTATTTAATTCTGGTATGATAATTATCATTATACTCTAGTAGCTTCACTAATTAGCTCAATAATTTCATAGATTTAGCTAATACACTATATTATCATTGTACCATCTGATGGCACACCACAATTAGCTAGCCATTGACTTTGCTAGACATGACTTAAGCATGGATAGCGTGTGTACTAAGATGAGATATAGACCATGTAACTAACAACAACTCTATAAATCAATTATGGTATTGCATTATCTACCACTAATTGTATAAACGGAGGATAAGAAGGGTATAATCTTTGGAGATAAGCTAGTTAATTGAACAGTGATTGATAGAATAGTGTGACTGATTTCTTGTATAATATAATTATTATATGCTGTGCTGTATATACACTGTATATGCACCAGGATATAGCTGTAGGACATTGTTTGTATTAAATATTTCCACAGGGAATAATGGATACATGTTAATATACTATTAAGATGACCATCCAATACACAACAGTCAAGTATTGGCTAACAACTCATTAATAATATTATGTGCTCAATTTCTAGCCCAAATGAATAATTGATAGAATTATATCAACAGTGCATTTAGAGAAATTGCTATAACTCATATTACCCAGTCAACAGTGTATGCTAGATCTACCCTATGTATACTTTTTGATACAGTAATATGTAGGGCTTAGTTACCACGGGCTCATGTCAACTTTGATGTTGGAGTATGAAAAATGCAGACTGGTAGACCAACTGAGCTGTTTGGTTTTTCATATCAAACGCTTATCTTTGTTTAATTACTTGAGGGAAAACAGTGAACAAGAACGTGAAAGTGATAGAATACCAACCAAAGTTTGCCCCATCAGTTGATTTTCTAGCTTCTACACTAAGTTTTTAAGACACACTTGGTAAACTGGGTTATATCACCCTATAATTCCTGTTTTTGTTTGAATTGGTGGAAACCAGAGATAGTGTAAACACCCGCTTCACATTCTCTACATATTAAGACATGTATATTTTGTGTTTTACTAAAAAATATTGCTGAGCTGAAATTTTATTTATCAGGCAGGTATGTAGATTGAGCCAGTGACTGGGATGTACACCTCAGGCTTTATGAAATACTTGAGCAGTTTCTAGGACTCCTGACACAAAGCAAGGCTACTAAAGGATGTGCATATTATTACTATCGAGTTACAATATTCAGCAGTAGAGACCTCAGCAATTGATTGTTCATTCTACATGATAACTTGTAAAGACCAATTAAATGTGCATCCCAAATAGCACACCTGGGTGATAATTGTCCAATGTCTACTTCCTGTCAGTTGCTGAATCGTGGAATAATGAAGTATCTAGTATAATTGCTTCACTGAAGATCAGCTCACAATGTTTAATGAACTTGAAGACAGCGTCAGTCAATCTTGTATACTATTTGTATAGCAGGACTTGTGGACTATTTTATAATGCACCCACTGAGAGCAATTTATAGTATCCCAGTGCAATTAATGCTATAGAACTCTATGATTACTATACATCATTATTTGACACTTCTCAGCTGAATGTATGGTATTTAATTTTATACATGGTAGACTGATAGATACACTTATGAAAGAAATCAGATGTGCTCTAGGCTGAGAGCGCTAGTGGCTTCAATCAATATAATAGTGTGACCTCTATAATAGCTTAGCCCCAGGTCCATACCTGTAGCTATAACTGTTCTAAACTCTAAACTGAAAGGTTGTAATTATGAGCTAGATAAGCCATATTTTAATATTGATTTAGAAGGTTGGAAACCCTGATGGCAGGTTGGCTAGGTAGGAAGGTTTGGCTAAAAGCATTCTCAAAAGTACAGAATCCTGATAAGTGATGAGCTGGATTAATTATTCATAAGCTACTACTTTGTTTATGTTGGTTTATGTTGGTTTGGTTGAATAATTTATCATTTTTCAATATGTCAAATTGATTTAAAGGTTATGCATTAATGATAATTAGACTGGACATCAAAGTGGCATTGTACCACTTTGCTGGACATTAGGTCCACACTGAAAACATTATTAGAGGAAGGGGACAATGCTGTACTGCACCCTAATAAATAAGCTAGTGCAGCTGATGTAAGGCTATAACTAAGGCAAATCAGAAACCTTTGATGCTGAAGCTTTCTTCTTCCCTGCTTTGAATCCTTTGAATTGAGCTTGAATCTTGAGAGCAGCCTTCTCTACTTCTGGATCGGTTAAGTCAATATCCACCTCCTCTTCCTCTCCTTTCTTCATAGCAGATGGTTTCTCTTCCTGTTTCTAAACACAGTTTATAGATTATAGGTATGAAACACTTTAATGTTTATCTCTTACAGTCATGTGCATGTACAAGTATGTGAACATCAGAGCCATTGAGTAATGGCTCTGGTGAACATGAGTATAGGCTATGGTGCTATTCCTTTTGGCTAATGACATACTTTCTGTACAGTATGAGACAGCAGAGTAAAGCTATGCTATACACATGTTTATAGATGATGGCTGTATTCTCATAAAAATAATCTAATAAATTATTCTAAACAATTTGATTTGCATTTTCTACCCCTATCTACACCAATTATGAAAATTGTAGTTGCATGTATTCTCTCGACATGCACGCCTTCTAAACTCCTAAAAATCCCCAAAACATTTTAATGTTCAGATGACCATGAGTGCAGAGGATGGAAATAATTTAGGGTCTAAATAATTCCCAATATATCTATAGCAGTCCTACCTGTGTATACTTCCAACATACAATATATTTTGAATTTAAAATATTACAAACATAATGTGATCGGGACTCTGCATCAGTCTGTGCTCTGCCATTTTACTATGTGTGTATGCGTACTGAAGTAAATGTATATTGAATGTGTACTGTACAAATATAAGTGCGCTGTATACGTACTGCACAATATGTACATCGTAGTTTCGTAGACATACTTGAAGTTACAAAAGCCAACCTTTGCTGGAACTACGTACATACAATGTACATGTAGATATGCTAGCAAATGGAACCTAGACAATGCTACACTGCTACGTAGATGTGGTATCATCAATTCTATTGATTCCATGTACATGAATATAGCAGAAATTAATATTGAGTTGAAGTGGTATCGTGCAGAACGTCTTGACTCTTGAATAGCATTTTTGTGCTCCACACAGTCATATACATAGTGACACTATTTTGTAGTACATGCATGCAATCTTAAAACTTCATGGGAAATCACAGACTTAAGAAAAAAAACAAATTAGATGTACATGTAGATTTCACAGGGTATTGTAGTCGAGCACTTACCTCTGTAGCAGACATGACTAATCGGTGTGTTAATTGAGAGAGTGGAATCAGGTGGTTAGCTGGAGTAGTGGATGTCTGCACAGAGTGGTTAGCTGGAGTAGTGGATGTCGGTACAGAGGGAGGGAGAGTTAGACTAGACAGTTCAGTAAATTAGAGAGAAGTGTAAGGGCTGATAGTAACAGCGTATCATACAGCAGTCAGCGTTGATCAAGTCATTCATTGGTTAACTGCTTCCCTATATTGATTTCAATAGATATATGATCTACTGCTGACACGCTGACACCAGCAGCTATCATTGAAAAAGAAATGTAATCACTTTGAGACTAGACATGCTATTACATTACACCATTTTGTATAGATAGTATAGCTAAAGAGTGCAACATACACTGTAAATATATATTATACATGCATATATTACTACTCATAAACCTCTTCGTTATATGCTGCTACTACTAACATCACTCAATCATGTGCTAATTGAGTATTTGCATTGTATTTTGAGCTCTACATTATTTACATGATTGATTTACAACATGTAGATTACTTCATCTACATGTATATGCATTGTATCATATGATTTATTTACTTACATGTCCTTGTACAGTCATGTAACTACTACAGTAAAACATTACTGGCTAAAGTTACCATTAAAATTCACCTAGACACACTCAGTTACAATACTCTATTGTGCAATATTTTATTGGCATTTAATAGAATTTAAAGTGAAACATACAATGAACAATCTTACAAAATATGTACAGTGTAAATCATAATTTACTATAACAACACTTTAGTTTTCATCACACACTGTACAAGTAGTCATAATAGCAATAAAACAGCATTGTTATCTTTCTGAAGGAATTTGGAAACAATACCATGCTTTACTACATCTTCAGTGTTCACTGTAGCGGTATTGCGCTTACTTAGTTTGGGTAAAATTTAGCAAATAAGATTATCCAAGTAAAGAACCTCTTTGAGTGATTTACCTGGCGAATTGCTCAAAGATATTCATTATTTGAATAATAGTAACTATCTACATGTACATTATTGTAGATATAGCCTGTAGATTACAAGTTTGAAATCCCAAGATGATTCATGTGTACTTTACAAATAGTATATCTATTCCTGCTCACAGTGACAGACACTAGCAGTAGTAGCAGTGGTTAGTCTATGCACCAAACCAAGTTGTATCAAGATAGCTAATCCTGAGGCTATAATTAGTGTACAATGTACATTAGTGAATTAAGATTGAAACCCATCATGGTAAACAGTGTTTTAAATTCAGGAATCACTTGGGACAGAAGGTCCTATTACAGAGCCCTGCTTGTTTAAACAGTCACAGATAGATTTATTGCAACAGAAATGGGAATCATTAGTGCTGGATGATTTTTATTTGGTGTGTATTAAGTTTTTTTGCTAATTTTTCAAAAAAAAAATTGAATTCACGAGTTCGCAACACCAGCCATTATCGGAAGTGGGTGCGCTAAGGGATCGGTTTGCATTTTAAATTATCGCGGTTTTTGGACCGAAAGAAAAAAGCTGAGAAACTGAATGAAACCGAAACACCGTGCAGCACTAGGAATAATATTATTATGGTAAATACCATGAGCATTCAGGTATATCTATTTACTCTGATAAGAGTTATCCTCTCTCCACTGGCTTATTAGTGCCTATGACACTAAAACACATTACAACGTCAATTATAGAAGCAAGTGAATTCCAAGGTTTGTGAAGGATAGCTTAACACTAATGAAGTCTATAAAGGGAACTTGCTCCAGCAGCTAATATACTCTGTAATGATAGCGGTGTCAGAGGTATGCAAAATCGCTAGTACCATTGCAAACCCGCCGGTGGTGTGATAAAGTGAGAGTTATAGTAGTTACTCAGTAAAAAGTTGACATAATAGCACCTTGAAGAGAAGTTTATTAAAGGAGAATTCAATTAAATGACTTGACTTTAGAGTTACAGGTAGCTTCGAGAATAAAAATCAATATTATTTTATTAATACAAGTCATGTAATATCATTATTGCATTTACAGAAAAAGTCAGAAACAATATGATGTTGAGCAGTAACATTCGTGTAGTACATATGCACTGAATAATATGCTAGCTATTATATCCACCACAAAACATACAAGTACAGAATGTAATAAGTAGGTTTTGTATAACTTCTATAATTATTGTTAATAATTAGTAGAATTTCCTTAGAGTAATTGTAATAACTATCTTAGCAGGTGTGTGTACTTTTATTACATTAAACTACTCAATATGTTCACAATGTTTGTTAATATTAGCAATGTTATACTAGTATATATAAACGTGTATACACAGTGTATGTGTTTAAGCTGTGATCATATTATGTACTTGCGCTCATGTGTACTAATATAATAGTGATAAAAAATAAACTTACCAATTTTACTTCCCGGTAAGAAAGCAAAGATCTAAAGAGATCTGCATAGTGTTGCAGAAAATAAATAGTTGCTTATACACGTAACTAGCACAAGTCGCATGCATTAGTATTCTAACTAGCACAATAGGAAAAGTAGCCACGGTATATTATGATAATATAACATAATTTATGTTGTGTGTTTGTATGTATGTTCACCATTCACACTTGATCAGTACCATTGTAATGGATGTCCAACTTTAATGTTGGAAATGATTTTAATGGTAAGACAAGCACATGCAGTTACAATAAATTAGTCGACAAGCACCTGGTCACTGCTGTCAATTGGACAGTGCAGCTGCAACAGCAACTCATCAGTTTAACAGTTTTAGCTATGTCATCACTCTGCAGGTTTGTGATGATTGGATCTGTTGCAAAGTTGTCTTCTCGATGTTTTGCATACAGAGAGAAGACAACTCCGTAATTACTATAATCTAAAAATTTGAGCCTATTAGTTTACATTATAGGCATTGAGCTAAAGGCTTAAAAGATTGAATACAATATTCTCATTTGTTAAAAGTCAACTTTAAATATTCACAATGTTTAGCCGACATATAATATATATATGACTAACTAACTGACTAACGCTACATGCATATGTTAGATTAGTGTTTTTGTGTAGCACATTTGTGTTGCTAGTTCTCATTTTACAGTTTTTACTGCTAAAATTACAGTATTTATCCTATCACACCAATGAAAAGTGATCTACTATTTCACCTCTTCATATTTCTTATAACTTTCAGATTGCATTATGATAACAGACGAGTATAAACACATTCTATAGGTCACATTATGTTCAGTTGTGGTGTATTCTAGCCATTGAATATTATTTTAGTATAACCAACACACACTTAAACACACACACTCACATTGGTACCAATATATAAAAACTACAATAACCCCAGATGGATAAAAAATCCAGTGCAAAGAGAACAGTCACTGAAAAAGTACAAACATTAAATTTTAGCTGCCTATGTGGAACTATGGTAGATAGTGGATGCATATAAAACCTGTAGTCAGTTGATATAATGTTGCATATGGATAATGAGCATAGGGGATAAACAAGGGTCAAGGTTAAGAGCAACGACCAATGAGAGAACAGCACACTGTAAATACATGTAGTGATATATTACAGCAGTTCAACCTTCAAGATCAATGTCAACAGTTGACCTAGTTAATTGCACAGCAATATATTAAGTATCAGCACAAACACACAACATCTCTTTACGACAGTCAGCAATAATACTTTTTACAAATTTGAGCTTCAAGATAAGCATGTCAATGTACATGTACATGCGAGTTGTAGGCCTATAACAATGTTCCCACTCCATACATCACTCTGATAGGGCGAGAGATCAGGCTGAGCGTTCTTCTAAGATGGAAAGGACGGCATTACTTTCTACCTCCATGATTCCGAGTTCCTCTTTAATATCACTAGTGACCTAAAATATTATAATAACACGTAATGTGTTGTTATTATAATTATTATTTCAGTGAAATTCTACCATTAGAGGATACTATGTACGTGTAATACAGTAATACAAGATAATATGTTATAGTGTAACACAGTAATACAAGGTAGTGGAAACCAGCTTATATACAGGCATGTATAATGGTAGACACACTACTAAATACCAACCTGCTGTTTATACTCCTCATCAGAAATGTCCTTGACATTAGTCATAACATTGTAGTATGCACCCCATACAGCCGTCTGCAAGCACCTTACACAGACCTGCAGGCAAACAATATTACAGTATTCTAGCTATGGTACAATACAGTGCACCAAGTACTAGCATGCCAAGTTGATAGTCTGATAACACTACTCATACTCATTCATCGGTAAGTGATGGTCGTGGAGATAACTCCAGGGTTGTCCAAAGGCATCAAATGGAAGATTACAAGACTTTGAATGAATAACTGCTAAACTAAACACTGAATTCATTCAGGTGTTCTTGATAAATCAAGTAAACGAATAGTTTTTCTATACCACATTCACAGCACACCTTGTGTAGATACAGTACTGTAGATGCCAATATAGATGCCGATCGAACAAGTACCTGCAACAAGTTGTCACTAACACTATATTTACCTGCACATCAGATTTACACTGAATGTTCACAATAGGTGACACTTCCTTCAAAGTTGGCCATATGGTGTTAACTTGCTTGGCTAAGCTAAATGGTACTGCAATAGCATTAGATAAGGCCTCCTTCTTCGCTCGCTCTTTGCTGGAAAAGGAAAAATGTGTTTAATCATGAGTCTTGGTGCAGGATATACATGTACAATAGCTCATACTGTGCATTGTACATTACATTGAAATCGTTACGGATCTGCTGCAAAGTTGTTCTGCTGATAGAGAGAGGACAACTCCATATTATACTCCAAAAATCTGGACTGTACTGAACTTACTTAGCAATTTCAGCTTCTGTTTTACTCGGCATCTTGGCAGCTTCCTGTAACCATACAATGATAGACATTGATAGATACCACTATTTAAACCATTTACCAGGCTTGCCAAGTTCGAATGATGAAAATCAGGGAGATTCAGCATTTGGGTGGGGGTGTCGATTTTAGGTGGGGTACCAAAGTTTGAGTTGAAAATCAGGGAGTATCCTGCGGAATCAGGGAGACTTGGTAAGCCTGCCATTTACCTATTAGATTAGTAGAGGAGGACAAATATTACTCTGCAATACATGATATAGACTGTTAATGTGTTTAAATTCTAATAACAATGTCACTGTTACTGGCACACACAGATATAAATATATGTGTCTGGGCTCTATGGATCCTGGAAACATGTTGCTGGAATAAAAATTCAGGAGTTGTCCTGTTATTTATTTGTACCGTAGACACCATCACCACTTGGTATCATTATAATGTGAGGTACTCATTACATGATGTCATCACTACGTGACTTTAACACTACAAGTCATGATGCCATCCTTGAATTATATTCTGAGGTTATCCTCACCATAAACTGATTAAATGCAGCACTGTCCGCATCGATGATTGGAACCAGGCCATGAGACAAAGAGTGTAGAGGAGGTATTAGTTTTCTCATCTTTGTATCTAAGCTCTCAAACTTCTTGTTACCGTAAGTAAGGAGGGAGGCCATTGTACCCAGTCCAGCACCCTACAACAATTCCTAAGTTATCTACACTGTTAATTACGAGTAGCTAAACGTTTATTAGTCCCATTATCTAGCTCATATTTTAGTCTGATATTTACTCCTTTACAAATAAATGCAACAATTGGATGTAAATTATCAGACTCTGATGAGACGGTTAATACTGCTACAAACTTGCTAAGCTTTGTGTAAATAATGATGCATGTAATGTATGTAATGAACTTCTCTACTCAATAAACTCAGGGAACTTGAAGTTGAGCAAACAAATGGAGAGCCATATGGGAATTATGTATTCACTCATCCTGTGAATAGTTTATATCCACATAAATAACTTACCACTGACCCAACCAGAGCAGAAACAGAACCACCTCCTGGAACAGCTGTTCTGGAAGCAACAGACGACACAAACTCTTTGATGGAGAGGGAGGAAAGTGGAGAAATGAGGGATTCATCTGAGTCCAGCATATACCTACAGTAAACATCCTCAGACTAGTCCACATGATAATGTGAACAGTACATGTGCATTACAAGTGCATCTATAAATTTGTAGACACATCGGTGTTTCACATGTACTATTATATCATAGCCATAACCATACAATATAATAGCAGTAAGCCTAACACAAAAGTAAGTATAAAACTAGGAGCTGTTTTCATGGGCACGATACACAGGTACTAATCTGACTGTGATATCATAAGATTTTAAAGTTGTCCTCTTCTTATCATATGACATAGTGAAAATGAGAGAACAACTCCCAAAATATAGTCTATTGCGCAGTGGACAGTGGGTTATCATAGCTACAGTGTAAGTTCTACAGTATACACAGTGTTCTAGCCTTAGCTACACAGTGCCCTAGCCTTAGCTACACAGTGTCCTAGCCTTAGCTACACAGTGTCCTAGCCTTAGCCACACAGTGTTCTAGCCTTAGCTACACAGTGTCCTAGCCTTAGCTACACAGTGTCCTAGCCTTAGCCACACAGTGTTCTAGCCTTAGCCACACAGTGTCCTAGCCTTAGTTACACAGTGTCCTAGCCTTAGTTACACAGTGTCCTAGCCTTAGTTACACAGTGTCCTAGCCTTAGCCACACAGTGTCCTAGCCTTAGCTACACAGTGTCCTAGCCTTAGCTACACAGTGTCCTAGCCTTAGTTACACAGTGCCCTAGCCTTAGTTACACAGTGCCCTAGCCTTAGTTACACAGTGACCTAGCCTTAGCTACACAATATCTCAACTTACTCTATTATCTTCTCTTTAGGGTCAAAGTGTTTGATGGAATGAAGGCCAAGTCTGTCGACAGCGAGTCGCACCTTCTGTTCCTCCTCCAAGATGAAGAGGTTCTCTCTACTTATGTAGAACTCTGCTGCCTCCAGGAGACAAGACTTAGGTATGAGACCCACCACCTCAGAGCCCACCACACTCAGGTTCAGCTCCTGCATTTATAACATATAGTAGATAGTACGAGTATATACTATCTACTGGTATATAAATGGCATAAATATATTACATATACATGTACATGTAATAATTGCACCTAGGGCCATGTGTAAATGAATTGAAAATTAACTGCAATTTCTGGTAACAATAAAGTAATATATCGAAATGCACCAATACTTACTACACATGCATGTACATAATTCAACGCGATTCCGGCATTAGAACAAAACTGAACAATTGCAATTAGTTATTTCAGTATTAAGGCAAAACTGCTGTGTGTCAAGTGGCAGCTGGTGGTCTGGGATAAATGGTTCACATGATGACATTGGTCCAGGAATTCACACATCTCCACCCAGTCTGACCAGCTAGACTGCATAGCATAGTAGTATGTACACTATATAACCAATTACTCTAGCCACAATAGATATCAATTGGGTGTGACCACTGTACAACTCTATGGTCAGCACCATACTGACCTGCACATGCCAGCATATTTGTGGCAAGCTTTACCAGCCGATTTCTATAACAGCTACTATAAACAGGATAGAAACTGTTACCCAGCTATTGATAGAACCAACAGTCAGAAAGACTCTGATAACCACACATTACTTGTATACTGTATGTACACCCCTGGCTATCAAACCAGATGCTGATACTATGAATAGAGTAGACTATGCAAACTGACTCTCAGAGCTTTCCCAGAGCCTCCTTTCTGGGAAAGCTATGACAGTCAGTATTTATTCACTCACTTGCATCAGTATCTAGTTTGATAACTAGGGGTATTCATATACTACATGATAGAACATGGAAGCTGTTGAGCTGTAAGAAACATGTAACTAGTAATGATGTAGTATGAGAATAGCCTGACTCCCTGAGTTATATTATTACCTTAGCATCTTTCACACACTCCTCATACACCATATGTACTGGTGTTGTAGTGATGTTAGTCACATTGATAGAAACCTGGGCTAGGTTAGCCTCTTGCAGGTACCAGCCTATAGCTTGAACATTCTTTAATCTCCCAGGCTACAACACAACAATAAAAACAATACAATAATATAATATAATAGTACACAACATGTGTTATAACCAGCAATATGTCATATAATAGTAATACGATATGTAATATGACAAGTAATATCATAAAATACGTCACATTAAGAAAATGTAATACCATTACCTGATCTTTACCTCGGCCCTGTTCCCTGATATTCAATGCTATACGATGAGCCTGCTCCTTAGTTCCCAGTAAGTTTACATTGTAAGCTATAAGGAAGTTACGGGCTCCTGCCATGGTGGCCCCCCAGCTGGGTACAAACTCTGCTGGGCCATAGTCTGGTGCCCAATCAGCTTGTTTCAACTAACAATACATTGGATATAACACTTATATACATGTACATGTATGCATGGTATAATATGTACTATCACATAAAGGACAAAAATAGAATTTTACATAGGGGTTAAACAAAATTTGATTTTACGTAGACTAAATGACAATGTTAAAATCTGGGTCTGCTTTGGCCCAGCCTATCACCAGCCCACTTAATGGTCCAACTTACTTGACCAGCCCACTCAATGGTCTCCTATTGAACCAGCCCAAACAATGGTCTACTACTGGGCCAACCTAGGACCAGCTCACCCAATGAGTACCAATTTACCATAATAAATAGTCAGCAGCCATATTCTGGCACAAGGTCTACATGTTCAGTGCATTCCCTATTACAGTCATGCAAGTCCATTTTAGTTACGTGGATAATATGACTAACATTCGCTCACCTTCTCTCCGAGCCCTTCATACTCTCCAGCCCTTATTTGTGGAACTGTCTTCCTGTGATCTTTCGTAGAGGCGTGTCCATACAGGTAAACTGTCAAATATAGTACGCATTACAATGTGTGGACACATGTAGCACATGTGTTACAATGTGTGGGTACATGTAGCACAAGCATGTTGCGTAATGTTTTAATACAAAATAGATCCATCTATCGTACACTGTACAATCAGTACATGCCAAAATCATGCACATTTATGCGCTGTGCTGGGTATACTGTAACAGCACCTAGTAGGCATACCAGTGCGTATCTGTACACTGAGGCAATACAAGCTGCAGCGGGTGGAATATCAATACACCACATGCATGTATGCTGATGAATAAAAATATTAACTACAGCCAGTAAAGTATATGAACTCAACAACCAATGATAGTGACAAATGGGTCATGGGGACTGACATATATTTCTACCTCTACCGGAAATACAACAAATTTATACATGTAACCTACATTATTATATATTATGTTTCTAACAGAAGAAGAAATACTCTGGCTAAATTTAATTGATGGCAGCAGTAATTTGAGGGTAGCAGTGATAATATAGATAGCCACAGATGTCTATACTGTAGCGTGAGCTCTGTGCCCTTCAGCAAATCAGATGGGTGTGTCGGTTGTGGAATGTAAAACTTAGACCAGTCATAGCCTAAGTTCCACTGATCACTAACTTACTGACCCATTATTTTATGAAACTTGTAATTCAGGCTAGTCTATCCCAAACCATACTGCATGTACATTTCAAATATCAAATGAACATACTGTTTGAATATATACATGTACAATGTATTTAGAACAGTATTTCCAATTACTGTAACAAGTCAAATGATAATCACATAGAACTGCATAACATAGTGCCAAGCTTGTAGCAATTGTGTGATTTGCAGGGCAGTCATATAGAAAAAACAATCAACTACTGATGCACATGTACATCATACACATAATTATTATGGTGTGTTATGCTACCATCTTACCGGAGTTACCTTCCACCTGATAAAACACATTATACATACTACATGACACGGTACTCCATACAACAACAGTAGTCCAATGTTTGTATTGGTTACACCTAAACTATATGGTTGGATGAAGTTCCAGCATTTCAAACCGAAGTAACCATATATGGGCATTTCTGCCGTTTACAGGTTTTTAGACTTCACTCAAGACTACTTGTAGAATAGCAGACGTTTAGATGAACTGTTTGTGGAATGAGATGGCACTCTCAATTTGAATTTTTGCAACGTTGTGTCACCGCACTTTTAAATTCTAAAGAATAAAAATGTAATGCCCTCGGGTTTTATAAAGCTAAAATCAACATCTATATCACTTACCTGGAACATTGAGAGTAGAAGCCAACGCAGAAGCAAATTGATTAGCACATTCCACACACTCCTCCATTGTCACATCCTGTACGGGAATAAAAGGGCACACATCCAATGCTCCTATCCTCGGATGTTCTCCTATACAATGGACATACATACAGGTCTACAGTCTATAGTATAGAATAGAGCAACATAAACATATCTGTATTCTGAATATATCCATCCCATGCGTCTTATTTTATAAAGAAACTTATTATTCTTGCTAAAAGACTTCTGCTGATCTCATAAATTTGCAAATCAAATAGGAAACAGAGTAACTGGTACACAGAGCCGAGCAGTTACCTCTATACTGAGTCATTTACCTCTAAACTGAGTCATTTACCTCTACACTGAGTCATTTATCTCTATACTGAGTCATTTACCCCTACACTGAGTCACTTACCTCTATGCTGAGTCATCTACCTCTATACTGAGTCATTTACTTATATACTGAGTCATTTACCTTTATGCTGAGTCATTTACCTCTATGCTGAGTCATATCAATGAGCTGAGCAGCAGCAAGAGCTCCGGAGAGAGCTCCTTTAACAACATCTTCAGGTGAACCCACAAACGTATAGACAGTACGGTTGGTCGATGGACCAGGGTCAACATCTAGTAGTGTACAACCAGGTGTAGCCACAATAGCTTTAGCAATATTTTCTATTACCTGTAGAAATATCAGTCAAACATAATTATATTGTACACATTCAAAACGATTTCATTACAATGTCTACTATGATGATTGCAACTGCACCCGGCAGGCTAACAAGTGGGTGTATATCTAGGAAACAGTCGAAGCAGAATATGTGCATGTGCGTGTCAGCAATAAACGTTATGGGTATTCTAGCACGATGAAGGGTGTGTAAGCATCAGCAGCCACTTGAACTCTAAACAACATTCTAGAGGTGTGTTAAAATTTCACTAACTTAGACCTCAACCTGTGTGACTTCATGCTTGGCTAAGTCATACACACTCTATAAGTACTTTGAATCTATGGGTAGAGTACGCATATACAATATTCAAGACTTTGCTATACATACATGTAGGTCTATAAGGTCTAATAGGCTACCTACCAATAGGGGACCCCAGGTATATGAATACAATGTAACTCAGATTTTGAGTGCCTGGACTTTCTGCTCAAAGAGCTAGTACTGTCAAGCAGTATTGCCAAGAGACTAAGGATACACCCGAGCCTGAGGCATAGGCATGAGCTGAATGAGACATCGGAGAGGTGACGATGTAAAAGTGACATGTGGCTTGAGCCAGGTCGGCCCTCAAAGTATTCTACAGGCTAAACTGTGGCTACAGTATAGTGGGTGCTAGCTAAAAAATAGTGTAAGCTAACTAACTGTAACAGTGTGACAAAAACTAAAATGCTAACAAAGTTGTGATTGAGTGAGAGAGTGGGCCGAAACTCTCCGTATTTACCTGCACTTAGTAATATGCTAGCGACTAATTTACTAATACTATTAACTGCATTGATTACTGAAAGTGGTGCCTGAGTACACACAACTCTATCAACTCCATCAAAGTCGGGAACTCACAGTCCCACTCATAGTATTGACTCCACAACACTGGCACTCACCTCCTTCGATTGACCCTCAGAGAAATTAGGGACACATTCTACAATGCGAGGCATTTTTGCTGAACTTATTATTTTCTAAATCAACTTAGATTCTAACTCAAAAACTTCTAAACAGTACAACAAAAGTCTTTTTTATCAACTTCGGGTTTAGCGTTTATTTCAATTTTGATGCAAGTTGTTTGTAGTCTGTGTTTTTTTAACAGTTAATATTAAATTGTTATACATTGATTATTGGATGCCATAGTGATAATATGTATAAATGGGTACACAGGCTAAAAAAGCGAAATTTCGAATTTTCTTGAATATTGATTTTTGTTGGAGACACAACTCCAAAGTATAAAACAATTTTTCTATTTCGGAGTTGTCACCACCGTGATAGTAGTAAATACTGGTACATTGTATATTGTCAAATGGTGTGAACTGTGAACCTACCATTGGACAATTGATGGCAAGTAATGTCTAAGCTAGGAGCAGTGACACTTCTGGTATGTTTTATTTTATGGCAAGCAATGTTTTATTTTGGTTGGCCAGCTAGTAGACTAGCAGTACATACAATGTACATACATGTACATAGTGTTTATACACTTGTAGGTTACAGGTATGTAGTCATGCCATCTAGCCTATGCTGAGAGAGAACCAGGCCATAGCCTGTGAATGCTCTCAAATATCTGTTCAAAAAGGAGACGTATGGATGACTCCCGTCTTCAGTCACAGCATCTCCATTATAGAGCCAAGGTGTCCACTTGTATGCCAATCTGATTGGAGCAAACACCTTGTGTGACAAATAATGGTCAGGATGGTTTCCATAGCAACTGGCGACAATGGAGTCAACAACAATGTTACCAGTTGTGGTAACCGGGGCATAGAGACCTCTAGCTTTTTGTCTACAACATTAATATTACTGGTAATAGGACACTATTATTACCATTGCAGATATCGCTTAAAATCATTTCCACTTATTTAAATAAATGAACAGAGCAGCTAGTACCATGCAGACTCCAGCATTGCTGTGCTAATTCGTCATGCGAACATAATAATTTCACTACTAATGTGGATATGCTGTGAACATCAATGACTTTTTACTGAGTTTCATGACGTACTCGTATATAACATATAATTGTGTACTTGATATGGTTTTTTCGACATGTGATATGATTCAATATATTGAAGTGTATAGAGGCTCTCTTATAATTTTCTGAGCAAGAGATAAGTGGTGACTCTTTAAAAATAGAGTAGGGAGTTATCCTCACCTGGTTACTGTGTTTATAACCTCATAAGAGATTTCCTCGTCACCAGTGGTGTGTGCTATCAGCATACCGGGCTGAGCTTTCTCAGAGAAGATATAGCTCCATTTCCCATCTCCATTACTGATGTAGATCAAGTGGTCATGTGTGAGGGTCAAAGGTCGGCCATTGCCTTCGGTTGTTATAGCAACCATGCTTTCTTCTCTCTCAGGCTCCTATTTATTTTAGTATAATTCCATTAACATATACATGTATGTAAAGGTTATGTAAACGAAGCATCATTCGACTCTGAGAACAAAGTTTACACTAAGTTGATTATGATCTCAACTGTGAAGCTATCATCACATTGGTGGGAGGATAGCCGGTCCAAGAGGACAACTGGTCATAATATATCACTGATATATCATTTAAAAATGCTGACTGTGCTGACTCTATTGTGATGAAACGATAATAGAACATTACAAAACTACATGTATTTGAGGTTGTCATCTTATTGGTGTTGAGAAAAGAGAGATGACACTAATCCAACAATCCTAATTATCATTTTGAGGCATAAGACAGACTGTTGATAGGATTTATTCTAACTGTATACAATGTATCTATAGAATATCTTATCACACTATGACACTATGTAATAATTGCTAAAAAGTGCTGCCTACATACCTGATGCATTATCATTACTACGTCAGCGTAAGTAACCTCTCCTTCAGGCGTCATGCTCTCTACTTGGTCTCCAGTTTTTACCTCCTCAATAGATACCACTCCACGGTCCTTTGTACGCACTGTGCTTCCATATGCGAAACATCCGATCTTAGCATCTTTAGTTTGTACTGAAAGGAATGGTAACAGTGCTTTCATTTCGTCCGAATGTGTATCATTCAAGCTTCAATCTAACCAAAGGGTATTAAAACTACAGTATTGCAAAGGTTGACGTTGCCACTTACCACAGCAGTTAGGTTTACCACTAATCTGCCACATGCACGGGTCTTGCTGCTTTATATCAACTACTGGAACTTTTTCTTGCAGTGTGACGTTACCATCTGTGTTATATATTTTAAGGTCCATGAATTTCCCTCCTAAATGTGAGATGAAGAAGCCAGTTTCTTCAGCCAGACATTCTCTTCGACACACTCCAGTGTGGTTGTACAGCAGGCATGTCTCCTCTAAACAGTAATATTATACCTCAACACTTTGACATTAATTACAAGATAAAAGAATAATTAATATCATTGATGGTTTATACATGTACTTTCAAGTAAG
Source organism: Bugulina stolonifera (assembly GCA_935421135.1). Lineage (NCBI taxonomy): Eukaryota > Metazoa > Bryozoa > Gymnolaemata > Cheilostomatida > Bugulidae > Bugulina > Bugulina stolonifera. The sequence continues at coordinate 8,969,440 of OW285189.1, forward strand.
GGGTGATGGCTTCATTGTCAGCATTAGCGAATAAGAGAGTGTAAGACAGTATTATAACTGGACTGTATCGTCGAGTTAAAAATTATTATCTAAAATTTGGAGTTATTCTCTCTCAATCTAAAAGTTATTATTACCCTCTCTCAAAGAGAAGACAACTTTGAATTGCATTCAACTTGGTCAATGCCTAGCTGCAGGAAGTACAACTGAAGAGTGTTACTGTCAGAGTTGGGTCCAAGTCGACTTGCAAGTCGACAAGTCAAGTCAATTCTAAAATTTTGGAGGCAAGTCAAGTCCAAGTCAAGTCGGAGCTGCCTCAAGTCAAGTCAAGTCAAGTCAAGTCATTCGTAATGCAAGTCACAAGTCAAGTCAAGTCAAGTCAAGTCAAGTCAAAATGCAAGTCATAGTGTAAGACAACTCCAAATAATTTCATATTTTCCAGAACATCTTTTTCAGTAGACTTTCCAACCCAAGTAATACCATGCCTAGGTGCAATTTGGCATGTTTGTTATGCAATATGGTAACAAACTAGTCCATGCATGCATGTAGTATTATTGACACTACGTCATGTGGTATTATACATGTAATTATGTTAGTGACATGGATGTTGTGTTGCATCATTGCGTATAAACAGCACATGGTACTGGCTGTAATTCCAAAGTAGCTCTGATTGCAGTGTCACAAGTCATAGTGTAAGTGCTACCGTGTTGTGCCCTCATAGTTATACTTGAACCTGATATATTATACTCGAGTGGACCAGCTGTCCAGCATGGATAAAATAAATGATAAATGAGTAGACAATTTCAAATTGAGACCTGTTTTCCATATTGGCTACATAGTGTAGGGAGTTTATATTATAATCATGTTTATTAAAACACAGACCCCAGCATGCAGTGTGAGTTTACCTAGCTATGGTAACCTATGTAAAATGAACGATAGGTATTATAAAATACCAAATGACAACATATTATCTCATTTCATTTACTTTAAAACTGGCTTTTCACTTTTATAAATCTCTTATAAGTCTCTCTGGGCCGTGTCACACAGTACGCACGTATATTAATAAGACGGCAAGGGCGACTTTACATATCTATGTTTAATTGTGTATTGGGAAGGGAATCAAATTGTACATGTATGTCATTCATCCTTATAGCATCTTTTTCATCACAGTAGATACTATACTTGGCAAGGTAGCACTGTCTTCTGAAACTTGTGTTGTAACTGAGAAAAAAGTTCCTCTGATGCTTTTCGCGGATGTACATAAAAAGGAAAATTCTATTCTTAAATTTTTACACATTGGGAAGTTTCGGTCAACAGTATATTATGACATTTGGGGTGACCTACCACAAACATGACTCAATCATCAGCATGATAACACCTGTCTAAATACAGTAGCTTTGCCCTTTTTTATCAGATGGAAATGGGCTTCTATTGCTTTTTGAAAAAAAGCACTGTCATCTAGATATAAAACTGAGCAGGCACAGACTAACTTTGTAGGTGCATGAGCATTGTAGTAAAAACTCAATAGAAAGAATCTAATATAATCATGTTGTATTTCATGCTGTATTTCATGCTGTATTTCATGCTGTATTTCATGCTGTATTTCATGCTGTATTTCATGCTGTATTTCATGCTGTATTTCATGCTGTATTTCATGCTGTATTTCATGCTGTATTTCATGCTGTATTCATCACTGCACCTGGTTTGCCCAATGGGCAGAATTGATTATTATTTTGACCCCTCAAATTCAGGCTGTCAAACATTGAAAAGCAATAAAATTTACAGTTAGCTGTTCAATGATATTATATATGTGACAAAGAAACATCTACCTACAACAAAACACCTACTTTTTGTTTTGTAAATTACAAACCATATTATAAGAAGTTGTTAGAGCAATGACCCAATTATTATTTTGAAATGTTGACAATTTCCACTCCTGTTATGATTTACATTACTGTGATATTCATACCTTTTTGGACAAACCATGGTACTGGAATATGCTATGTAATTATTGTGTAGATATGTTACTTGTATATTACATGTATATGCAGATAAAATTTTTTTGTGCATATAGTGCATATAAAAATATTCAGTTTAATCCTATGAGGAATCTACTGGAGGATAGCTGGAGAACTTGGGGAAATAATATGCAGTCTCAAGTAACATGCATACATGTACATACAGAACATAGGCCTACATGTTTACACATATCCATGCCCAAGTTCTGCAGCTGAAACCCAGGCTACCAATGGGTACAGATTAACCAAATCTAGAATTTTTGGGTATTTTGCTTACTAAAATAGTACATTTATATGCCTATCTATTAATAGCTTATCTACACAATTATTACATAATACACTGTGTTAGAGTTATATCACTCCATCCTACATAGTTCATGCAAAATAGGCAGGTAAATCTACAGTAAAGTAATCAATTTATTATTTGCAATATGCCCACATAGCTGTTGGCACTGAGCCTACTGGAAAAGTCATCACTTTTGTGACCACAACTGATAACATCAAGTGCTTGTTGATTACACTCTAGCTTCTGCCAAGGCTCAAATTATTGTAAAGTAATTAGCATAGCCTCATTGTCAATACAATTGAAAGAAAACTGTCAATATTGAGGAAGCGATTATTGCAAGCCCAATACTATCTACAGGCAGGGCTGTAACAACTATTTTTGACTGAGGGGGCAAAAAGCACAGGCCAGAGTATTGGGCTGCCCAGACTGATTTATGTAAATATACAGGATCACAGGCCACTTACACTGTCTTTCAGACAATAGCACTGGCCATAACTTTGTGATAATGTGTACAAAGTTCCATTTTGATATTTGACACCAACAAATATTGGTTTTTGGGCAGATTTCTGGGGTGGCAAATGCCTACCTTGCCCCCCCCTCTCTGGTTACAGCCCTGTTTTACAGGGCTAGAAGGTTCCGTTTCTGAACTATCTTTTGATATATAATTCTGTAATTCATAACTGGTGGATCATTTGTACAGTAACTAATAATAGCCTCATGATGCAAGAAAATAGCCTCATGATGCAAGATGCCTACTGATACTAACAGTTACGACTGGGGAATGCCTTTAAGTGCACGTGTTCTCATTAACAATTGAGAGTTGAAGTTTTCTTCGAAAAGTATTTCACCTAAATAGTTGCATTTTTGCTCAGACCAAATATTTGGCACTATAAGTTACTGTAGGGAACTGTGCTGTGCTACTATTGGTACCATTTTATAAATTATAAAAATTACTGTTGCAAAATTGTATTCAATGCTTCATAAAGCTGGAATCTTTTGATGTGATTACCAGGGCTCTCAAGCTGCTCAGTCAAAAATCCAGCAGCTGTACAATGTACTGCAGTGTGATCAGTGTAGCAGTATTACTCTATTAGCAATTGGTCAGATATATAAATAAAGCTGTTGGTCATCTACATGTACATGTCTATTGCCTAAGTAATTTCTCACAGCCTAATAATCTCAGTATATACAAGTAATTCAGTCTTTACCCTTGGGAAGTGATAAAATTAGTAGCTTTTTATTAAGGATCCCTAAACAACTCACAAGCTGTGAGATAAGCTGAAGATTAATTTGGAGATTGTACAGGATTCCAATTGAAAATATAGCTAATGTGAGAAAATTTCCCAAAATCTCAAGCCCTGAAATTACTTAGCTGTCTGTCTCTGTCTGTCTGTCTACCTACGTGGAAAGCTGCCAGAACAGATAGACTCACTCATAGAAGTCTATGGACTCACTGCATCTAATTTCTACAGGATATGCACCAGAGTAGAGCCATTAAAGACTGACCCACATACAGATATAGCTAATAATGTCCAATCTATTTTAAACCCTCCAAATTTTAGCCATCTCCCTCAAATTATCAGGGGCAGAGATTTGGAGAAAGTGACATCTGAGCATTTTGTTACACAATTTCGGCAAGAGCATAATGGTGTTGTTTTTACTGATTGTGGCCTATTTATTGATGAGGAAATGCTGTATCTAGGTGGCATCATTGAGTACAGCTGTGATGAAAAGGCACTGGTAGAAATAAAAATTTAATGTCCTAGCAATTAATTGCTGACCTGAATTATTTAGACAGCAATGGTAAACTCAAAAGAGGAGAAACAATTATTTTGGTCAAACACAGGGTCAAATGATGGTCACAGGTGTCTCAGTCATAGAATTAGCTTCCCTAGAATGCTTACTTATCACCTGACCACTCTCTGCAAAGAGAAACCGATGAAGGTTGTTTTAGTAACCATTAAAATTTTATGAAAAAATTTTGGGAAGGGATTTTAATACTTTCCCAGCTTTTATGACCAAATGCTTTTTGCAGAACATAGACTAGGTACATTGTATGTTGTTGTATTAAAAACAGGCTATAAAATTTGTTTCAAAGCTTTATGACTGTAATATAATATTTGACCACAAATAGAGACCCTATTTCCATTGCTATAACCTATGATTTAATTATATTATAGTGGATCTATTGCACCCACCCCATCCAACTTTTGTAGTTATGATTTGTGAACTTGAAATGTTGCTTTTGTCATAAACTTTTCCCTAATGTTTCCAGCAGAGAATTGCCAGAATCATTATCTCTTGTTTAGTAATTCAACCTGTGTTAAAATAAGGGCTCCTGTCTAGTTCAACCTCCCTAACGTATCCTGTCAAAACTTCCAGCTATGGTTTTAGTTACAATATGATGAAGATCTACTATCAATCTATTTGGTAATTCTGTGCTGTGTGGGTCCAGTAGTTTTATGCTGTATCACATATTATATACTGCGTAATCCCACAATGCATACTATTATGTCTATAAATAATCTACTCACTCTACTCTACTCTACTCACTACACAATTCAGACTAATTCAGGCTAACAAGTAAATATCTGTTTTACATCACAATTTGTACACTTTTCTAACATTGGCCAGTGTACATGTAGACTACTGTAATAACATCAGAGTAGAGACATTGAAGAATGACCTGCATACAGATATGGCTAATATCCAATCAATTTTAAGCCCTCCAAATTTTAGCCATCTCCCTCAAATTATCAGGGGAAGAAATTTGGAGAAAGTGGCATCTGAGCATTTTGTTGCACAATTTGGGCAAGAGCATAATGATGTTGTTTTGACTGATTGTGGCCTATTTATTGATGAGGAAGTGCCATATTTTGGTGGCATCAGTGAGTACAGCTGTGATGAAAAGGCACTGGTAGGAATAAAAATTTAATGTCCTAGCAATTAATTGCTGACCGAATTATTAGACAGCCATGGTAAACTCAAAAGAGGAGAAACAATTATTTTGGTCAAACACAGGGTCAAATGATGGTCACAGGTGTCTCAGTAACCTGCTTCTATGTCTATGGAACTGATAAGAGCAATGGACAAACTGTTTACCAAGTCATTGGGGTCAAACCTCCATATTTTTATACTCAATTCATAGCACCATATTTGCTATCCCAACCTAGTGCAAAAACTAGAAAACTAGTGCAAATGATAAAGGCAGAGTGCTTAATGTTCCACAATATTCAGTAATATTTAGTAGCACTAGAATACAATAGGACATTGGAGAACATTCCCCACACGAGTAGGAATCTTGTACATTTTAATCATAATATTACTTACATAATAATATAATCCACATAGTGCAGCTTCTAATAATATTACATTACTATGCACTATTAATGCTAGTCCCACTAATACAAATATCACATATTATGTAGAATTAAGATTACCGTCTTGTTGCTAATGCAATTGTAGATGAAAATAAAGCAAATTTATAGTGGAAGTAAATGTATGTAGCATTATGTTAAACTATGACACTGAGCAAAAAGTCGATTTGTATGTAGCACTGACATTTTGGTAGAAGTAGTAATTTACGCCCATACTGCTAGTGGGTATAGGGACATTTCGAAAAAGGCAGTTCAAAACAGGATGTTTCACACCCTCAAAAGTTAGCACTGCCAGGTCATATATAAATTACTGTGAAAAGTTGCAGGATACATATCCAACAGGATTGCAGACTAGCCACCAACTGCATGGGGCAGTAGTTATAGGTTGTGCATTGCTCAATGTACAAGGAAGTCAGTTATACATTGTGCATGTATATGCTGACATAGATAGATTCAAATAAAATGTAGTTTAGCAATGGACTACATTTTTAATCCTTTGGAAACTTTCTTTCAACTTGGCATTCATTCTACTAAATTTCAGTCAGATATTAAAATGCTTACATATACAAACATGTATATTTTTTGGCATCTGCTTATTTATAGAATAAGTTGAGTTGAACTATTTTGACTCTATTATTTCTAGTGATGAAACTCACTACAACTAACTAGTCCAGTAAACAGCCATGATACCACTGCACCATACATTATCATTGCAATTGAGTATCAAGGCCTAATGTTAGGGTCTGAAAAAAGCTAAATGAATTGTTGAAATACCTTTATTTTCATCAAGTGGTTGTGCAAACTATATAATTAATAAAAATGAGGTAGCTATGGCAAACATATTATTATGATATGTTGATGAATTATAAGGATATAATATAATATTGATGAAACCCAGTAGTTAGTAAGTTGGAACACAATGAAGTAAAAATTTGTGCAAACTGTATAATTAATAGAAAGGAAGCAACTATGGGAAACATAATATTACAAAAATATTGATTAATTGCAAGGATATAATATTGATGAAATCAAGCAGTTAGTAAATTGGAATACAATGATTCAACAATAATGATATTATAATTTTCAAGTAGGCCTGTTGCACCTCAAGAAAACCAACTCTTCCAGTAGTTCTGCGGACATAGCTCCTCTCTTGGCGGTCATAACAAGGCCCCCAGTGCTGAAGGTTCGTTCAATGGGAGCAGATGTGGCTGGCACTGACAACAACTTGAGAGCAAGCACTCTCAGTCTAGGGAAAGTAGTTTTCGAATTTTCCTGCACATACAAATTACTAATAAGTACAACATGTAGCATGAGTGCAAAGTTTCACTCAACTAGTGTACATTGGCAACAAGCACACAGGCCAAATGAAATACTACTGCCTAGGAACTAGACTGCCATAATCACACTTTGACAACACCATTGAATTTAACCTTGTACACTGGTTGTACAATGTCTATTCAATACAGTGTAAAGGGGTATAGCATTATTTATTGCATAGTAGGCAACGTGGGCGTCTTCATGGTCAGGCATATTGCAGCAGAATGCCACTGTAGTATCTGCTACCAAATAAATACAATTTATATATTGGTATCAAAACACACAGATTCATTTCATTGCTAATCAAGTTGCTTTTGGCTCAGCAAACTATAAGCCAAACCCCTAACCACAAAGAGGTTCATGTCATATAATCATACTACCATACTTTAATATGTCAACTTAGCCAATTTGCATGTGCAAGATATCATTGTGCACATTGAAACTTACAATTTTTTGTGGTCCTCCTTCCTAATATGCCTAACAAAGTTGGATGTGGTGGTAAGCTTATCATGGTAAACTTTGTGGCAGAGCTTGCATCTCGCAGTCCGTTTCAAGGGAGTTTCAGCATACTCATCAAAGCATGCTTCAATGACCTAAAAATATAGTTTTTTTACACTTGTACAAAGTGGTAATACAACTAGGTAAACCTTCAATATTAGATAACTCAAGTTGAAGTCTGTGCATGGGTGTTTTTGCACAATAAAATATCGGACACAGGCTGTGACTATATTTAAAATCATGTCTACAAGAAAATAGTAGCGGAACTTACAGCAGGCAGCTTCCGCTTCAAGCCTCCTTCGTTTTCTACAACAACTTTTTGGCCCGCCAACAAAGCCGAGACGGATAGCTGGGACAGTCTTTGGGATGACAACTGTTTTAAACAAAGGTGCAATAAATAATACTCAAAGAAAAATGGTTGAAAGTGCCAGACATGGTTGTCCTTCCAGCAGTTATTTGTTTATTACTACAGCAGCAGGGAAACATTGGTGTTGTAAAATAAACTTTTCAATTAGGGGCTGAAGTGGCTATCCAGCACCATCGCTCCCCAAACAGGATGTTCATGACCTTAAAATTTCTTCTGTTATAACTCATATAATTCGTAGACAGCTGTGTAATCCTAACATAAATAACTCCTCGTTTGAGCAATCTGACTGAATAAACTGCAAGCACTATGATTGACCAAATATTATTGTCAGAATGAAAGGGATATAGTGTATACCGACCTTTGAACCACTGGCCTCAGAACTATTAGCCTGGAGATTCTTTCTACTACTGCTAACTTCCACGACCTAAAAATCACACAAAAGTTCCGTCATGCTATTATAGATATATATACAGGTACATGTACATTTGGGATTTATATTTTAAATATAACAGTCAAAGAAAATAATAGAATGATGCATGTAGATTAGATTATAATTTATTACAATTTTGAGAATAATAAGTGTTTGCACAACAACAAACTTGCAGTACAACTAAACTAGCATGTAAGCGCAAACTAATATATCAAATATTATAATAGTTTTCAGGTGCCATATAAAACAAACACTTACATCAGAGGACTGGACTAATTCACCAGAGAACCGATAATCCTATGAAAAAATTGCAAGGTGTCTGTTAAATTGACACGACTCTTAGAAGTGTGAATTAAGAACTAGACCTAACACACAACAACTACCTGTGAGAAAGGTCTACCAGCTATTTCCATAATATAACGCATCTTAAAATTAGCACAATGTACCAATGGACTAAATTCGACTAGAGATGGCTCATTAGAAAACTCATGTCAATATCAATATAATCCTATGCAAGTGAAGCTTAAAAAGATTTGAGAGTTATCGATTTGTGTGTTTGAAAGTCAAATACATAATTACTCACATCAGAGCTGATATTTCTCTCAAACTCCAATGAAGACTCGGACTCCATCACATCACTAGCAGTGCCAAAAAGTTCTTGAGTTGTCATCTACAATACATACAAACAATCAAATCAATGTACTGATCAATAGTAACCAAAACTTAGAAAATTATAGCAGATTTAAAATCTGCTATAATTCTACACTAAAATGACGACATTCTACTCAAACTTCCAATAATAGCACAATGAATAAACAGAAGTGGAACTTAAAATCTAACTTGAGTCGTAGATGATCTCTGAAAGTCTATCTACATGTAATCTTATCTACCTACCCTAAACTTTTTAAACTATGAGCTAATCATGGCTATGGCCACACATCATTAGATTATGCTGTAATATTCAGTAAAGCAGACTTGCAGTGAGATACCAAGGAGTGCAATAAATAGAAATACCTTGTTACCACACCAAAAATCAGTACAACTATTGCAACCAATTTGATACCACAACTACTGACATAATGATATTGTAATTGTAATCATCAAAATTAATTATCATTATGATTATGGTATATTATGTTTTTCTATTAACTTCAAATTCATCACAACAATATTTAAATAATAATACTATGTTTAATGATCAACAATTAATTATTACTATAATAATAGTAATAATATAATAATATTTTATAAACAGTTATTAACAGTTATAAACAGTTTATTAAATTTTGTTTATTTTGTAACTTAACTTACCCTTGAGAACAACTGTTATCCGTTCAGATAGAAATAGGAAAGCGCTACGTTAGACTGTTAGTATTATTGCCAAATAGTACAATTTATAAAGTCAGTAAAAGTAAATGGACTAAATGCTTATTTAAATGAATATTGGTAAGGAAGAGTAAGACTGCAAATTCAAGCGACTCTCCTGTCAGGTTACGATATTGAACTAACCAGGAAAGATTATAGCAGACAATTTATACAGGCCGTTGGCCAATACGCAGCTTGCACAGCGCCCATGTGACAATAATAATTATTAATAAATTTATTGGGAGTTGTCAGTCCAAATACACACAGGAGCCAACAACTCCACTAAAACAGTAATGTTTACCCGCCATATTGACTTGGCTGACTTGCAAGTCAAAATCACAAGTCATTTATATTTCCAAGTCAAGTCAAGTCAAGTCACACAATGTGCAAGTCCAAGTCAAGTCAAGTCAACAAGTGGGCAAGTCCAAGTCAAGTCGACTTGTGACTTGACTTGACTTGGCAAGTCAAGTCAAATCTTTGACTTGGACCCAGCTCTGGTTACTGTTACTATATTTTACTGATTAACATGTAATGAGAGATCAATTTTAAGTGCAGTAGAAGAAAGTATTTGTAGCATTAGATCCAATCAGTTTGCCTGAGTGATGGGGGGGGGGGGGGGGGGGGGGAGGTGTTGTACGTAGATGGAGGTAACTCAAAAGTAAAGAGAAAACATAACTTTTTCTGCTCCAATTGTAAAAGTACTAAAGCTATCTTAAATTTTTTTCCACTTCTCTACCTTTTCCTAAAATTTCTTTCAATTAAATACATGTATATAAATAACTTTGGAATTGCTGTACAATGTGATGTACATGACTGTATAAGTGGGAGTTCATTTAATTCATTTCTCAGCCTATATTACCAAAATCTGGAGACTTTATATCTAACTGCATTGTGTAGGACTCACAGATCCCACATGTAATAATAGCTACCAAGGTAGTGTTTGATATTACTTGTGACTAAAACACTTGTACCTCTTAGACAATCATCTCGGCTCATCTCCTGGTCTGCAAAAACATTTATATCCAACTGGTGTGTTGAAGCAGGTGTTACCATCACCACATGGGTTAGACTCACAGAAGTTCTCTAAATGCTGAAAGAATCAGAAACTGCACAGTCACATCTACTGACTTACAGTACCTCACACTACTCAGTACTATATTTATACTTGTATTATTGCATTGTTGGGTAGAAGTGATAAGATAACAGCAGAAGTTAGTTAAATAATGGAGGAATATTCAGCAGATGTTTACCACCCACACTATACATACATAAGATGCTATGAAAGTTCTAGAACTCTGCGTCTGAATAAGTATCATATCCCTAACAATTCTATGTTCTTACTGCTGTAACACACTGCTCACAGTGCTAATAGAATTCAGTGATTACCATGCCCTTTGACTAACAGCAATGTTGGTGTTGATAGAGTAGACTCAGTGTCTAGCAATACATGTAAATAGACATTTTAGGCTACACATTGCCATGAGCACGTAAGACATGATAATATTAAATTTATTAACATTATTTCAAAGCATGTACCTCCTAGAAACTTCCATATATCATATAATATACATGTAGTGAGAATGTGGGCTTACCGCAGTGTAATATTGTTTTTGTTGCAAACGTTATTAGTTGGATAGTTCAGATTAAAGTTCAAACCATAGTAAAGGTAGGTTACTATTGCCCCTGAGGAACACAACAAAGAATGATACTTCAGCTCACATATAATTATGTTATACAATGCAAATTTGTTTCTACTCTAATAATGCTATTCTATATATATCTAGTTTGCTTAAAACACTAAGACGAGACATATGAGTTGAGTGCTTATACCTGGTTGTGATTGAGAATTTCTGCTCCAACAGATATGAAGAGGAGGCAGAGTATTACAGACAAATTTTTCCACTGCAGCGCCATGTTTTGTCTTCGAGTTTAGCTGATGAAATATTTTATTGTATAACCATGTTGTTAGTTAACGTTGGTATGGGAAACAAAACACATGTTCACAGTTGCATTGTTATCAGCTGAACATATTCCATATTTTACAATGTATACATGCACAATTGCACATACATGTTTATATTTTAGATTACACTCCTACATGAACAGTGCAGAAAGTTAGTAGAATGGAGATCTAATTATTTGGTAATAGCGATTGTTTTCTATCACTTAGACAAACCGCTACTACTTTGTATATTCATTGTACAGGAATTAACAGTTCGTATGTATGTGCTAGAATACGTCTATACATGTATGGTGAGGTTAGGGTTTGGGGTAAGAGCAGACAACTTACAAAATAAAGAGAAGACAACTCCCTTACGGTAAGAATTCACCACATTATAACATTATATGACGATTCTTGTTACATAAAATGCCCCCATTGTAATTCTATGATAATAACATATTTTTATTTTTTCCATTATTATTTATGCTTAAAAGCTTTGTAATGCTGGTATACAATTTTTATACTTTGTAATAGAATATACAATACCATGTAGATATTATTTTATCAGTGGTAAAGCAATATGTTGGGCTCAATTCAGAATCCTGCTTTGTAAGCAGAAGTGCACTGTAAGTACATGTAAAACAATATTATGTCTAAAACACAAGTCATAATAATCTCCTGTAATACCTTGTTTGGATAATAAATTGGTACAAAATTGCAAGTTAATAGTCAATCGTATGCTTATTGGATTAGCCATGATCTTAATATGAAACAATCCAGTGTTTAAAGGCGCTACTGCTTATTTTGAATAATTTATGCTACGGAATGAGTGGCCAATGGAAAACATTGGATATATGAGGATGATTAATGTTGATTATGCTTTCAGATGAATTGAAAATTATGTGTAATAACATCAAGTTTGAACAGATGCTCATTCAAAATTGAGGAGCCTAGTTTGTTTATTGTAGCTCAAGGCACATACTGATTAGCACACATATATGCACATTTAAACACTAGATAAATTATTTTACAATATTTTTCAATTGCAATGCTACGATTATAATTATCTTTTCACCTACTCACAAACTGTATAATAATTATTATCTTTGTGGTGAAAGGCACTGGCTATTTTTACACAGCAAATCCTATACATCAAATTTTTAAACAAACTATGTTATTAATCTGGTTGCATACGATTTCAAACTGCAAAATCTAGCTGTTCGAAGTCACGACAAGGCAAGTACGGAAGCTTACAAAGCTGTCCAATTATTTTGTAGCATTTCCCACAGCTATCAGTTGAAAATGGGTTCATATGTTTGATGTACATGTACTATCTTACATTGTTTACGAAAAACAAAGATAATTAGCCATTTCTTCTCTTTTGATACCATGTCAATCATGTACTTTGGGGTTGAATAGAGCAACCTGAGCAATCAACAAAATTAGATGTATGGATATACCAACAGTGATGTGTGATTACTTTCTCTTTTACTGTTGCAGTGCTCTGTGTTGTTGTCGTCAGGAATTAAATATGTGCTTTCTTTATACAGTATATATTGGCCTCAAGTGACAATTTTATACATTGCTCATTGTAGAATAACTATATTCTGTGAGCTTCGACAGGCCAACTCTGTGGATGAAGTGTAATACCAACCCACTTCAATTGATATTTAGCCAATAAGCAATGCCAATTTCTAATAAATTATATAAATGGAGTTGTTGTATCTAATACAATGCATTAATCAATTACAACAATCACTCTGTAGTCTTTGCATAGACTCCAGATCTTCGCATAGGCGAAAAAACGGTTCTCTGATTTGTCCTAGAACAAGGCCTCTTGTGTAGCCGAGTCTTAACTTTATTGTGATACGTGTGATTACTTGGATTTTTTGCTGAAGTACACTATTATTATGTATGTAACTCATGCTGTGTGTATCTACATGTACAACATTATATAACACACACCAAGTTAGTTAGACTGATTCTCGTTTCACTCTTCACTACATAATTTACATGCAGGCCTAGTAATACGTTGAAACATGTTAAACCATTTAAGTATAATGTGACTACTGTTGGTGCTCAGTTGCTCATGTAAATGGGGCAGGAAATACTACTGCAATATTGTGGAATGGTAGGAATGCAAAAACTACTTTTACTACTACTAACTTTTTATCACCCATGGAGATGAGATATCTCAGGGCAGCACACTCGAAAAGGGCAATTTTAATCGAAATACATAGTACAGTGTCTATTGGACAATCAATTGTGCAGTGACTGTGGTAGCAGAATTTGCATGACAATAGTTATTGCCACAGCAACTCTTTTAACAAATGTCACAACAACTAAAGAATGTCATGACACCACTAAGTAGTGGCATATAATGTATGTGTGAAGTATATATTATAATCAGTGATTTTCCATGCTTCGTATTTAGCTTCGTATTTTGCTTCGTATTTAGCTTCGTATTTAGCTTCGTATTTAGCTTCGTATTTAGCTTCGTATTTAGCTTCGTATTTAGCTTCGTATTTAGCTTCGTATTTAGCTTCGTATTTAGCTTCGTATTTAGCTTCGTATTTAGCTTCGTATTTAGCTTCGTATTTAGCTTCGTATTTAGCTTCGTATTTAGCTGCGTATTTAGCTTCGTATTTAGCTTCGTATTTAGCTTCGTATTTAGCTTCGTATTTAGCTTCGTATTTAGCTTCGTATTTAGCTTCGTATTTAGCTTCGTATTTAGCTTCGTATTTAGCTTCGTATTTAGCTTCGTATTTAGCTTCGTATTTAGCTTCGTATTTAGCTTCGTATTTAGCTTCGTATTTAGCTTCGTATTTAGCTTCGTATTTAGCTTCGCATTTAGCTTCGTATTTAGCTTCGTATTTAGCTTCGTATTTAGCTTCGTATTTAAAATACAAAGGATGGAATTGGCAAAAAATACGTATTTCCTGACCTTTGTAGGAGCAAGCTCCTTCGAGCGGGAAACGTCGTATTTCCGAAAATTTTTATTGCTTCGTAGGATAGAAGTAACATTCTTCGAATTTGAGCCCGCCAATGTACAAGTGCTAGTTAGTAGTACACTATCTTTGGCTAGCGCAATAGTCTTTACGCTTGTATGACTGTTTGTTAATAACTACATTAATCTATGACATCAGTTTGGCTGTGCACTCCTTGTTGCGGTTGAATTCACATCAGACAACGCGTAGCTACATGTATTTTTAACTCCTAAGGTTATTGTACTATGATGTCATAGGCGGGAAAACTTAAACGTGTTTGCCACAAAACAGTTGAACAAAATACGAAGCATGGAATTAGACCGAAATGGAGCTTCGTAAGGTGAAACAACTCCCTTCGAAGGAAAATACGAAGCATGGAAAGGCACTGAATGTAAAATGACTGCACCGGCAATCGTCATAAAATTAGAATACATGAATATAAATGTAGCCAGTGTTGCTACAGTCCATGTTTTAAAAGGATAACATTGTGAGATTTCTTTTGAGCTTTGATTGTTGTCTAGGCTAGGGAGAGTTCCTTTTCCCCATGACACATGTTGCCCATTGTTGCTTGATGACCAGCACTTAGACATCTTTTTTTTAACAATCATCTACAGATTGGTATCACAGTTCTGGCAAAAAGTATTCCCCCTTATCACGCTAGTCAACAAATATAATTGGATGTATTTTCAACAGAGCTTACACATAATAATCCATTTATATTATGCAAATTATGCATCATTGTAAAACTGAAAACCTAATCTTTCTAGAGGATCGAAATAATCCCAAGAGGCGTTCATTATCATATAGTGTACAATTGTATGTCTTGTTCCTACTCAAATGTTGCTGGGATAGTTTCATACATATTTATATAATTGGCATTAGCACAATTTGTATACCTTTAAGGCATTAACATTTACTAATTTCTTGGAAATCATGCTTTTACTGTGTTAGCAATCCTGCAACTACTTGTTGTACTTTGTGCATGATTTTGCCCACTTTTGAGCTTTTATACTTTTAATCCAGTCCTTTGTGTACTGACATAACCCGCTCAGCAAGCATTCCTACAACCATCCATGGTGTAAACTGGGAGCATTAGTGGCCAATAGTGGAACTGTAGATGAAAAAACGTAACAGTATTATTTTCTGTTAGTTCAATTATTGAATCTGAGGATGACCGCGTCCAGAAGAAAGAATTAATACGACACTTACATCATAGACATGGGGAATTCTTTAATGCATGTTGGTTTTATTGTGACAGAAAATAACAATATTTCTTATCTAATTTCCACTTTTAGATTAATAAACTGGACAAAAATTACAGTACATATTATTTTGTATGTTATGAGAGCGTATAAGACCAAATACTACAAGTTTAAGAGTAGCTGTGCAGTAGCACGTAAAGTTTAGATACATAGTACATAAGTATTATCACACATATAACATAATTATGTGCATGAAGCCTAGCATCACGGTGCAGCTAGACGACAATTTGTGTGGTAAAACATCTCAAATCCAATGCATCAAAGTACAATCTACACTACAGTCTATGTATACATAGCTTAGATAACAGTTGTTCTCAAAGTTACTGTAGGAAATACAGGTTTATCTGGTCATAATCATGTGACAGCAGATCCACTGAAGGCAGGTCCACTGAACTCATGTATTGACCTTCTAAATAGTAAATAACTGCCGAGCATTTATACACAAATTATGAGTGAAATAGTATTTGTGCCAATGCTATAATAAATCTAGTTTATGGTTGTGTGTTTTGGTTGGTTCAGTTCAGTTGTATTAGTCCCATCATCATTTCCATGACATCTGTTATATCTTTCTGCAGGAAAATGGTACTTTTATACCTCTTCTCTGGCATTACATATAAATACACCAATATATGATCAATATGTTTCATATAATATGTAGACACGTCTATGTGCATACTTATCGGGGAAAACTTGTAATAATAATTCAATATAATGACTTTGTAGATGTAAATGAACTCACTTTGCTAGTAGTTTAATTTCTCGGATGATGTAGTAGTTTGTTTGGTAGGGTCCAGCAGTTTTATCTCCATGCATTGTGATGTATACTGTATCACCTTGATAAACTTGATCAAGCCAACTAACAGTCATGACATTTCTACAAAATAGATAATAGTATATATGGGTGTAAGCAACCTAAATTGTATGGTATTGGGAAAATGGTCTTGCATTTTTATAACTATAGCAATTTGGGATTCAAATTGCAATAATTTTAGAAGAATCGTTCTACCCGTGAAGCAATTAAGTTGAGAACTAGTTTAAATCAAAATTGTCGGCTTTTTACGTTAACGTAATATGCACAAGAGGAACTGTAACGTTTATGAAAAAGACCATAATAGCAAAATTCTGCAATACTTGAATACATTTTTACAATTAGAATTGCGACTAAGTGCAGTTGTATTAAGACTACTTCAGTATCCTAGGTCCAACTTAAAACAATACATGGATATAGACAAAAGTTGTATGATTGGGGAATGATACTGCTTACTAGAATTGTTGAAACTTTCTTGTGTTGGAAAACTTGGAGGAAACAGGTAGAAGTGAGAGTGTCCTGGGAAAGGGGGAGGGGAGGTGTACTCGTAAAAAATGGGAGTTACCTTGTGAAACCTTGGAAACTTGCCAGATATGCTAAAACATCATTTTTAAACAATTTCACAATGAAGAGTAAAAATGCAACCTACCCATACAAGAAGTTATATTGACGGCAAGCACCATTTGTTCTGGAAGCACACTTTTCCACTTGAAATCTTCCAGCTGTTTCTATTGGTTCATTATATTTGGAGAAGCCAATAGAAAAACTTATTGGCACCGTTTCCACTTGCAAACTTAAAGCTGCTACCTAAACCAAATTAGATGCAAATAGTCAGGACAAGGTTTCTGTGTCAGGTTTGCTTTGCTCTCACAGGTACATCCTGAGTGCAGGAGAGAGTAGGAACATGTGAGGACCGAGTGTACAGCTTTAAATTGGAGGACCAGTTCTGCAAGCAAACAAACTAATGGTTGGTTTGGTAGTACTTGCTTGGTGATGCAGAATAAGTAAGAACTTACAGAGAAGATACCATGTAGATCTATTCTGATGCGTGTAGCTTCACTTTCCACTATGGGGTAGGCCCATGCCGTAGTCATGTAACCATCAACCATTTTGCTGGGATCAGCATAAACCAGTTGATGGACTATCAAATTACCTGCTACAATTATAAGACAGAATTCCAAAAGTAAGTAGAAAAGCATTCATTAATATTCATGTTGAATTGACTTCCAAAATATAAAAACCGAGAAGGACAACCTTGGTTGAGTGACTTTCTTGCATTGTTAATTGGTATCAAAGATAACCTCGGCTCTTGATAAGCTGGGAGGCCCTGTATTTTTATACATGAACATGAAAACGCCCATAAAAGGGACCCAGATTTAAGCCCTAGTCAGGATGAGCATTTTTGTGAATGTGAAGTTGATTCTTTGACTGCTCAATTGTCAAGTTAAAATCCTTGCAACAAATGACATCACATCCATATAAATATAGCAACGTTTGAATAACTGATACGACAAGATGCTAAAGGACCTATCAGAAAGTGACATGATTGTGACAATATGCAGTATATACAACGGCCTATTCTCCCTATACGGGAGAATAAGTTTCTCCCAGTATGGGAGGAACTTATTCTCCCCATGAGGGAGAACAATATTGTTCATGAGCTGCAATATTACAATAATTCTAAATACATAGTCACAAGATCATCTTAAGACAGCTTTGGCAATATTTGAGGCCACATCATTGTATAAATTAAACAACTTAGTCAATTTGTGAAGCTGTGTAACAGAGATATCGTAGCATTAAACATTTTCATTCACTTAACAATAAAATCGTCTATTGCATTGCCTAGTATATAGACAGAATCTTAATTTTACTCTATACCAATGGAAACAATTACTGGCAATATTGATGCAGAAATACAGAGAGTGTCATAATATTCTTAGACTGGACAAGTCTCCTGAGGTGTAGACAGGTTATTACATTTATTATGGATGATGATTACATACATGTACTCTAATGATACTAGTTAACCCAGACCTGTCAACTGATGATATTAATACACAATTATTGCGTATGTATTAGCGTGTGTCATGTATTGAGTATTATATACACAATCCACACTATACCTTTAAAAAATAAACATCATCATAAATATTTCAATTTCTATTCTAAGGGTGTGGTTTAGGTGTGAAATATTAATTATCTTACCTCGTATAATCAGACACTGTGGAAATTCTATTACATAATCACACTCAGTATTACCGTCTGCCCATCTGCTGTAATCCTGTTAATTGCAAGAATGTTTTTACATGTTATGTTACTGGGGTTTGGCTACTTTTTATATATTACGATGTTCCTTTTTTGTTTAATAAATAAATAAAATAAATAAATAAATAAATTAAATGTCTATAAATAAATAATTTTTCTTCCCTAAGAAAACATCATGTTGTGTTAATACGTATATTGAAGAGATGATTTCAATAGATTAGAGATTCAACACTGTTCCAGCTGGAGGTAACCAAAGGCTGTGAGCTCACACACTGTCAACAGTTGACGAATAGTTGGTAAACATTTGACACTTATTCGAATCCCTCCATCTACTCAAGTGACAACTTTTTTGTTCAAAGTTGAACATGGAGTAGCAGAATCAACATACTGTGGTGAATCAGCATAGCCTGCCACAGCATGAACTGTAACTTGTGCCCATTATCGTGTACATACAATTGACATTGTTCTTATATTTACTCTATTGCCATGCATTGACATTGCCTTACTATATAATCTTATACATGCATGAACATTACACTATTATTATTATAATCAACTGCTATGCCTAGTGTGCCTTGTATTATTATCATTAACCAATCAGGTTATCGCATTTTACGCATGGTTTAACTCTACTATGTATGCAATTATCTATTTAGCCTGATTATTATCTCCTAAGTCTTTTACCTGTACACTTTTCGGGGCCGATGTCTCTAAACATGGCCATATTCATATATTATCCATACTGGACTGTTATAAGCACTTTTTGTGCAAGACTGACCCTTTTGGTGGCCGACATCGGGCGGAACTACTCCATGTTGTTGCATAAGTTCCGGCCCGATACCTTGTCGTACCTTTTTCCGGAAGTATCATTAGTATAAAAGCCAGCACATTTTCTGTATCAAATCAGTTGTTAATTGCGCTCTAATAAAGCAACATCTCCTAACTCAACCTAGAGTCTTACTCTTGCAGGCAGGTAGCTCCACCCACAGGTGTTTTTAAACCTAAGCGGCTCGAGCTCACCTCATACTTGTTTAAGCAACTCTTTCTACACTCCTTGTGAGTTCTACACCATCGGACTTTAGCCGATCCCGGATTTCTTATGAATCTAGCGTCGGGTCTAAGTCCTTAGATTACTACTACTTCTTTCTACACTCCTTTGGAGTATAAACCTACAAACCTATGTCGACCCTGGACTCTTTCACGTCATTATCAACAATACTAGAGCTTAACTAACTGTTCACTCTTTATGTAATGTGTGGAAGTTACCTTGGTCGTCCTCTACCAACCTCCAAGCACTTCCCATACCCGCGATCTATTGGCACTCGTACGTAACACAGCTCAAAACATTACAATATCATGTAGGTATAGTCAATGCCCTACATTGTAGGTCAAAGCAATAATTGTATAGTTATAATTCTGATGACAGTGGTTTTCTACAAGTGACTGTTACACTGAGAATCCTCAAATACATGTATTTTAGCTATTTGATTCAAGTTGCAAACATAGCCTACCCACTAGTCGAATATTGTTAACTTACCATTTAAGAGAATATATAAACTACACGTACCTTACAAAAGTCAGTAGGTAAATATAAATAAATGAAGCAACAATTATAGTCCCGCTACCTTATAAATGAAGATACATATAAGTTTAAATCAAAGATTAAAAAGTCATGATTGTTTAATTAAAAGAATGCTATTTATTGCATGCCATTAGTGATCGATTTCTGTACAAGGGAACATGTTTTCGCCAGCTTATAAAGAAGAAGCAGTAATTAATATTTACATTATAAGAAATAACAATGACATGTAGGTCAGTGTGTCCCAATCACCAATAGATAATATTGTTTCCAACCCTGATAATCAGTGCATCTCCCCTCACTCACTACTGGGTTACTTCTTTTATGATGGTGTGGAGCCCAATATAAAGGACATATACATATAATTGCCACTGTCTCAAGAGCAGAATGCTGAGTATACTCACGGTATTGCCACCAGCTCTCTCCCAATATACTTTTAAACAATTTATGCTCCCTAACACAGACCTAGGGTTCAAAGGACAGACAGTGCGATGTTGTATCCTTTGCCATACATTTCGCCTAACTTGCTGTTCTACAAAAGTTAAATCACAGTGTTAGACCTTATACAGGTATACTTTATTGAAAACATGCTAAATATCTAATGTTGGAATTACAGTAGGTATTGTCCATAATCATTCATAATAACATTTTGATATTTTCTTGCAGAGCGGTTTGTTTATTGGCAGCCAACATTAGTTTGGTTCTAGAGCCATTTAAATAGCTATCCTCAACTGAGTTTCGAAGTTGAAGCTCTATGATACCTAATTCCCAAGCACAGTATTCAGATTATTCATCAATGCACCAGATTGTCTAATGTCAGTAAGGAAACCTCACTAACCAGCACAACTTATATACTGAACCATCACGACATGATATACTCATCTATGGCCAACTTGCTTTATATAGAGTAGTATTTGGGTTTCGCCACTCTTGTTGTACAAGCTAATATTTTTCTTGCAAGGATACATATTTTTGAGTAGCCAAGTAGTTGGTCCCACAACTGTGGAATGAGCCCATTTCAGATTGAAGTTTGAACCTGTGACTCGATGGCACCTAAATGCCTAACTCAGTGAATAGATGCGGTTGCGTTAGGATCTTGGCTTGCCTCCACTCTGGAGTTGGGAAGTTTTGATGTTCAGACTGGTATCAGTTTTAAGATGCACAACGTACAATAATTATGTGTTATTTATATAAACATTAAATTCTGACTCGAATCTAGATGCCAAGCAAATGGCAGCCCCTCAAGTAATTGTACACATGTACATGAAACCACATAAAAGTTAAAGTTACTAAATGCATATTAATGTTTGCTGTACTTACCAAGTTGAACAGTCATGCGACTAACACTACTTGTGCTGTAGTTGGGATAAAAAACTCTCCTGATCTCTTCTGTAATAAACCAAGGTAACAATTTGCTTTTGTAGACACTAAGGTGTATATTATTGTATACAGATAAGAAGCATGCTGTATTGTAGACAAGGAAAATGTTGAGTTGACCCTGTTACTGAATGATGGAAGCTTGACTTTGCTTTTTTACATCAGAAAGTAACACTGCTTTTTGACTTTATCAAATGGCAAAATGACTTATCAATTATGCCAACATTTAGTGTCTTTACAACCTCTTGAACCAGTCTGAGTTGCAAATAAAAATCTCAAGATGGCCACTTGGGCTAGGCCAAAGAGGTGAACAATTTGGAATTATGTCTGATCGGAGAAAGCCATTTCTAGCTCACCAGCATACCCAGGTTTCTGGCATGAAAATAAAGATTTTGCATTTGGCTCAGGACAGGATGTATGGACAGATGCACGTTGAAAAATTCCTAAGCACATGGGTCTGTGTCTGTAATTGAAGTTGCAGACACTATTTGTTTCAAATCATCAACAAAACTATAAAAAGCCGTGTAAACACCTGGTACCCATTCAAATACCTGTACATACCATAAGCTTGTAAATTAAGAACTTACCCATCTCATTTCTGGGGAGATAGATATTTGGAGTCTGAGTTGTACTACAGCTTGTGACTAAGATAATACCAGAGACAGCAATGGTTAGCATTGAGTAGAAAATCATGTCTACAGTCAAGTAATGTACCTCTAGATTCTTTCTCTCTGCACTGTTTAGTATACAAATATCAATATGAGAGTCTATCTGGAGTTTATATACAGTGTACTTGTATGTTTATGTGATGACGCTAATTTCAGAATAAATGTATAGCATTACATCATAAGGATAAGTAGTTACCAGTTTGTCACCACTACAAGTTGCTATGTGCAGTTATCCATGTCCTGTTTGACTCAGTCATCCAGTATCAAACTTGTGATGGCTACAAAAATATTTCACATGACCATCATCTCCGATGCAGGCTATTTTATTCTAAGAACCAGTAATATAATTGTTTGAAATAATACTCTGACAACGGTGCTCAAGGACTAAACTTACCTACTGCATGCAATCGCTAGTGGATAGATATTTGGAGGCAAGTTGAACTACAGTTTGTGACAGAGAAGATGTTGAGACAACAATAGGTAATATTGAGTAGAAAATCAGTCCTATTATAGTCTAGTGACGCACCTATATATACTTCCTCTCGGTACTGCTACGCATTAACTCGGTCCAATAATATCAATGGCTACATGTATAATATTGTGATGGAGTGGACGACTCAGCCAACACCTAGGCTGTCCTATGCAGAGGTCATCAAGAAGGCCTTGTCGCCCAAGCGAATATTCTCCATCTTGAGTGACTCTAAGCATGCTTTCATGTCTAGATTACTTGTGAAATAAGTATAGTATTGCCTGATTATGTTCTATGTCTTTCTGCTTATTGTAATTGATGGCCGATGTCATGGATATTTCTCATATTAATATAGTATCAATTTCTCACTATTGCAAGCACTTTTTGTGCATGGCCGACCCTTTTATGGTCGAACCTCGAGCATTTTAAGCCATCTTGTTATGCAATTTCCGGGGACGATACCTTATCGTACAGCCCGACCCCCTGTTCGCCCTTTTAGCCGGAAGTTTAACTCATATAAAAGCCGGCACATTTTCTATGCTAAATCAGTTGTTGATTGCGCTCTAATAAAGCAACAACTCCTAACTCAACCTACAGAGTCTTACTCTTGTAGGCAGGCAGCTCCAGCCTTGGTCCTTGGACCTTAAGCGCCCGAGCTTGTCCTCATACTTGTATAAGTCTCTTACTACACTCCTTGCTGAGTATAAGCCTTGGACCTTAGTTGATCCTTGATTCTTCAATGAATCTGGCATCGGGCATACGTCCCTTCACCAACACAGATACTTTCTGCACTCCTACGGAGTATAAATCATAGGACCTACGTTGACCCTTGGCTCTTTTATGAGTCCAAGCATCGGCCTACGCCCTCTACAGTAACTACAAGAGCTTACCTAACTGTTGACTCTTTATGTAATGTGTGGAAGTTTACCTTGGCAGCCCACTACCACTACCAAGCGCTTCCCCCACTCGTAAACTCTTGAACATAACCACTGTAATAGGAATTATCCTGAAATTAACACTGGCACAAATAGCGTACATGTAACCACTGTACACTGAATAATTATACTTCACACCTAGTTCTGCTGGGGATAATCACAAATCATGGGTGTGCCTCTTTAACTACTTGCTGTCACCTGTACAATGCACTTTAGGTCAGCCAGAAACAAAAGGATTAAACTGATCTGCTGAATTAGTAATTTGATCTCTCTCTGAACCAGGAAAAGATCCTACAGTATTTCAGTCATAAGGAAGTCAACCAGGATTAAAATGTCAATATACTCCAACATTCAGATGTCAACTGTTGTAGGTGTTATGAGATTTGTTGTAAATAGATAATGATCTGATAATGATCGTGTTGCGGTGGTAGTGAAACCAGTGGTGACACTTCAGCGGCAAACCGATGAATAATCAACCATAATTATTATTTTTACTGTAAAGGAACTTAAATCTAAAAATGTAATCTAATTGTGAAGAATATAACACACATGTTCACTGCCTATTGGCCCTGTATAATACTCGGGGTCCGAAGGGGTATCGGCAAGAATCATTCATGCATAATGTCACACCCAAGGGTCCTGTACTAAAAGGGTCGACCCTACATAAGTTGGGTGTAAACTAAGATATAATAACACATATTTATTACATAATATAATATTATTATGTACATAATGCACTAATAATTATACTTATAATAATGTATATATTTATTCATTATTAAACACAATACAATGGTAATTTAATGCTGTTCATTGTCACAGGTGGCTCATCACAATGATATAATCTGGAGGATGAGTGTAAAGAATATAGTACAGGTGTTCATTTATTACTGTGTTACTGTGGTATCAAAATTGATATCTTGCTTACTGAGAGAGTACAATTCTGTTTATAGAGGAAAAAAAAGTTCCCCTTCCTCCAATTCCAACTTTGCTTCAGCTCCAGCTTTGGAAGCTTTATGTGTAATAATGACAAAAGCCACCTGACACTAATCTTGACAGTAGCGTCCATATTATGACAGATGGAGATTAGACACATCTCTATCTTCTTCAGACTCTAATTTTTAAGTAACGTTCATCATAACACAACCATGCGTGTATAAATTAGCCTGAAATGTAGCAGTTGTGATCGAGTGCTTATAACCTTGACCTTCTATCCTAGATTCATATCTGGAAAGTTTAATGATGTTTCAAAATACATGTAGTTTTAAAACACTCTAGTGCTCTCACAAAAGCCTCTGTCTGTACAGTTTACCAGCACATTTGTCTCCTACATAGACCCTAATAATATCTCACTAGTTCCATATTTCTCCCACTTCGAATTAGCACTAAATATAGAAATATTGAGTGTCATTGTGAGCACGCTAGTGCAACAGAAAGCCCAAGCAGATCAGATAAACTCTCAATCCTACCCTCAAATTTTTTACATTTCTTAAACATCCCGCATACCTTATCCTGTATATGTACATGTACAAACAGAGATGGCAGACACAAGCTGAATGTGCAAGCAAACTAATGTTGTGTCAATCTGAGCCATAGATCAAAGTGTCTGGACAAAAAATCTGTGAGTGGTTTAATCTCTCGAGTCCATCCACTGTGCAATGAGTGCCTTATAAAGTTGAGCCTTTGTGTGAGGAAGTTATCTTATCTTCAATGAACTGGTTAGGAACATGAGCAGGTAATTCCCTGATGACGTTGCGCTACTTTTTTAAATGGAATGCTTAATTATAACATTGCGCTACTGGTTTTAGTAGAAATGGCTTCACGTCTAATTGATTGTTGTGAGTTTAGTTCATTCGTTTTGAATAACCTAAAACTGAGAGTTCAATATGGAGGAAACGTTTGTATTCATCCCGTATTGTGGTGTAACTTTACTATTGGGTAAGCTGTAATATGTTGCATATTTAAGTACGGAACATAAACATTATTCTGTAGTGTTCAGTAGAGGAGTGATTTTAATTACAAATGTAGATTTTTTGTCCTCTTTATGGATACATTGGCTGATCCAACACAGGTTTACATCTACATGTACATGTAAATGTACGTAGTTTTTTTATTTTTCCTGAAACTATACAACTGTGTACCAAATTGATAGACCTATTATATCAATTGTGTAGTGTTGAAAAATGATTAAATATTTTATTTTAGTTGTTGTCATGAAGTTGTGGCAAACGCTGGGTAATGAGAGAGAGGTATGAACATTATATTACATTTTATAGTTCCTTGAAGTTGTGTTCTCTTTCAGTACTAGTTACTAATATTTCATTATTCACTAGACTTTACACTCAGGTACATGATTGGCTCCTGGCCAAATATTGATGTACATTATCTATGTTTTAGGATCGCTGTGAGGCTGAAAAAGAGTGGAAAGAGTAAGTCTATGAAATTTAAATAACTCGGTAACTTATTTAATGAGTCAAACCTACATGACTGTACAAGCATTACTGTAGCTAAATAATAGTGAAAATGGCAAGTGAGAATGGTAGCAGTGTAATAATAATAAAGGTAAATCAACTGACTATCACTATGAGTACCGCAGCTCCAAGCTGCTCAGCAACCTCCTGAAACTCCCCTTGTTGCTGTCAACGCCTCCTAACGACCTGCCCAGCAAGCCAACGTGTCACCAAACACACCACTTCCAATTATCTCTGTCACAATTGATTTTCGCAAGTGGAGAAACGTCTTTCTCCTTTCAAAGACACACCCAAGATGCCGATCAAGAACATGAGGTTTTGTCCTTGACCCGCAGCTTCCTAAGCTGCTACGCCGCTAACGGCATCGGAATATACCAATAATATCCCACATCTCCCCCAGTTTCTCACGAAGATACGAGGAATACCCCTCGACCCCCGACGACTAACACACATAGTCATCCAAGTAGGCGGGTCGTCGGCGCGTTCTCTGCGGCCGTCCATGACGAACCAGCGGCACATCTGCCGCGGCCTCAGGTCCCCCTGCGCTGACCTCGGGTTGCTCCACAGGCTGCCATGCACCGCCAGGAGGCTGGCCCGCATCAGCCGCAGGCTGAGGCCGGTCAGCCCCGTCCGTACGCTAAACTCCACCAGCCTCGGGGCGGGCCATGCCCGCTCCTTCATTCAGCCGGCGCATCTCAACCCGCTCCCCGAGTGGCTCGGCCGACAGACCCCCCAGAAACCCGGCCAAGGGGTCCATCATCAACAGCCCATCGTTGACGTGACTCGCTCGGTCATCCGGATCACGCCTGGCGATCCGCGAAACAGCACTCCTGTCCCTGCCATGCCGACGCTTCCTCACGTCCCTGACGTGCCGTGGCACTCCGTTCATACACATCGTTTGCTTGGACACGACCCCGGTGACCTCACCAAGGGCCCACTGCTTCGTGCACGAAGGCGGTGATGGCTTTATCCACGCCTCGTCACCAATGGCAAAATCACCATCGCCAAAGGCGTCGACTTCCGTGACGTTGACATCAAACGGTACCCGCCACGGGTAGCGGAAGAGGACATTAGAGGGGACTGAGCCCTCCTCCACGTCCTTCCTCGGCGTCACATTATACCAGAATGTCGCCTCCTCGGGGGTAATTTCCCCCCTCTCCGCAATCCTCTTGATTGTCCTGTGGTTCCTCTCCACGATTCCGTTGCCACTCGGGGCGTAAGTGGCTCGAAACCTGAGAGAAATTCCTTACTCGTCAGCAAACTCCTCAACAGCTGCTGACCTAAACGCCATGGAGTTGTCCATGAGAAACTCGTCACATGGCCCTCTCTCAATTACGACACTGCGCAACTGGGCAACAATGTTTTCTGCAGACTCCGTCTGCAAGCGTCGCCAAATGGCAAACCTCGATGGACCACAGTCGACCATCGACAGAAACAATCTGCCACCATAATGAGTTACATCAATTGCGACTCTGTGCCAGTTTCCCTTAACCGACAGGCTCCCTGTCGGAACGAGGTTCTCTGACTTCATGGTCTTCCACACTCTCCCCCGTGGAAAGTGCCGCAGTCACCTGAGTTTCGGTGCTGCTGACCTCATGGCATCCTAGCCACTGCTTGGATACCCTCGACATGACATCAGCTTTGTTTTCTGCCGTCGGCACAAAGCGCACGGATATGTCGAGTCCAAACTGGGTGATTGTGTCACGGATCACCCCCAGGCAACGCTTTATCAGCATCTCCGCAGCACTTTTCATCCTGACACGGTTGCGTGCAGCGACGGTGTTTTCCATCCAATTCACGACTGTAAGTGAGTCAATTGCCAGCGTAAAAGTTCTGAAACCCCACGCGATCGCCAAATTGATTCCCCTTGTCACAGCCTCCAGCTCGGCAACGTTGATATGCGAGTGGTCTGACTCCTTTCGGAGCCACGACGCATCCTCTACCACATCGCCATCTACCTCAAGGACCACGCCTATACCTATTGAACTGGCGTCAGTCCACACCGTGACAGGTCCGCCAGAATCCACATGCCAGCGCCCTCGCACAGGGTCCTCTCGCCGAGCCCTGGCAAGGAGCTCGACAGCAAGGTTGCTAGCTCTCTCCCCGACAGGAGCATCCCAACTTCCGCCACAGCCCAGACGCTTCAGGAAGCTGCAGTGCAACCGTAGCCACCCGGCCACCGGATAGTGTCCAACCAATCGACCGCACAGGGAAAACAACCCTCGCTTCGTCAATCCTGATGGATCAATGCTGACCTCCGACAAGGCTGTCGCCCTCGCTATCTGAAGCTCCCCTCGACTGTCGCGTCTCAGGGAAACTCCCATCAGTCGACCACCATCAAGGCCCTCTGGCTCCTTAGTCTCAAGCCCACACCTGGCTAAATGCTTACGTACTTCCTCAACCCCAACGACGGATTCTTGCACCACTATATCATCGATATAGTGATCCGTTGCCCGATGAATACGCTCGTCCTACGATAGCACCTTGCCAAGTATCGAAGTCATAATCCTAGGGGCGCACGACAGCCCAAAACTCAAGCGGGTTAGGGCATAGTGCACCCCTTTATGCTTCACCACCTGATACTTCCACAGGTCTTCAGAAACGTGGATCTGCAGGTACGCTGACTTAAGGTCCACAACCTTAAGGTTGCCACTCAGCTGCCTCCACTTCCTGATCTTCTCGCCACACACAGCAACCTTGTCGTCACCAGTGTGGCATTCGACATAGGTGTTCAGCTCATGGTAGTCCATGACCGGGCGCACCTTGTCCTTGGTCGGCTGAAACACCGCCAACAATGGAATGATCCCCTCAACAGGACCGTCCCACGGCTGCAGCCAGCCCTTGGAAATCCAACTTTCCAACTCAGCGCAGTAGCGCTCGCGCATCAAAGGCGCCTGAGTACACCTGTATTCAGAAACAGGGGTCTGAAGCCTTGAGGGATACTCCCCAGACCACCGCCAACTGACGGTCCAGCGACCTTTCTCAAAATTGGCCACAAAGTCGGGATCCTCAACCCGCAGTGACTCTACGACACTGCCGGGCCCACGACGACCAACCTGTGCTGCACCACAGGCCAACCCGGGGTCAGCTCTCTTACGAGACATCCCACAGCACCCAGTCGGACTCGGCTTCCCCCAGACAATCGAGTACCGTGAATCAGGGCCTCTATTAACGCTGACGCCTCCCATGTGATTGATGGCGTCACCAGCAAGGAGGCAATCAACGCCGAGATTGCCCAGTTCACCCAGCACCGGGGCTGAAACACGAAAACAGTGTCCATGCAGTCCAATAATGATCCGGCACGTGCCTTCCACACGAGAGGCACTGCCATCCGCTGTTAACAACGGCCAGCCTGCCTTGAGGCCTTGTCCCACCACCACCCGCGGACTTACCAAAATCCGCTCGCTCCCAGTGTCCACAAGACAGAGGAAACATCGACCGTTCAAAGCGGCCTGGACGACTGACATGCGGCCTGATGTTAAAGACATGCCAGCCGCCCCCGACAGGTCCAACCTGCCACGTGGCATGCATGCACCACTAAACAGCTCTCTTCCGAGAGGCTGTTCGCAATGAGCCCAGCTCATCCCGTTTCCATGACTGAGGACGCGCCGCCCCGGTCTGCGTCCTCTGCCTGAAAACCCTCCACCCTTGCCTGTGCGGGACAGTACCACACAAAATGCTCAGTGTTTCCACAGTTGAAACACCCGGCCTTGCTCTTAACGCTGGCCTTAGTCGGAGGCTTCCTCCTAACGGTGCACTCTTTCACTCTGTGGGCACCTCCACAGCGATAGCACCAGTAGCTTGCCTCACTACCTGATTGCCTTGTTTCCCAGAAGCAGCGACAACCTCATTGCCCGGCTGCCTAGCCTGACCGGCAACAGCCCTCCGCGAGACCAACCACTCGCGCACCCGTGCCAACACGGTGCCAAAGTCGGCAGTGTACGCACTTTCGTGTGTAACCGCCCACTCATACACAGAAGTTGGCAGGCCCTCATAGAACTGAGCTCAAAGACTCAGATCGTTACAGGACATACCAACCCTGCCTCCGAATCGCTCCAAGCGATCCAAGTACATGTCGACCATGTCACCAGCCTCTAGCCTACAGGCTATAAATTTCCGCCACGCTTCCTGACGAGGCATGGCGTACTCGGCTACCAATGCAGCCTTCACGACATCCCACTGGGATGCGTCACCCACTCTCATCCTGCTGTACACGCGGGTGGCGTTGCCACCCAGCATGTACGACAGGATGTCGGTTGGCGCAATCTGCTCCAACCTGCAGAGCCTTTCATACTCTGCTAGCCATACGGTCACCTCATGTGACCCGTCGCCTTTGAATGGACTCAGTAACTGGCGAACCCTGGCTAGAATCGGCCCCCTGGTCTGATTGAGAATGCTAGCCAAAACCCTAGCGTCCACAACCACCGGTGCACCAACCCTATCCATTGGGGTTGGTGGCACTCCGGTCTCGGTACCATTATCAAGACCCTCACTCACGGTAGGAGAGCGGCCGCGCCCACCCTCTACCTGGGAGTGCTCTTCCCCACTCCCTGGGGCCGACATTCCAAATGTCTACAAGCCGAAATAGCTTGTAGCTAAATAATAGTGAAAATGGCAAGTGGGAATGGTAGCAGTGTAATAATAATAAAGGTAGATCAACTGACTATCACTATGAGTACCGCAGCTCCAAGCTGCTCAGCAACCTCCTGAACCTCCCCTTGTTGCTGTCAACGCCTCCTAACGACCTGCCCAGCAAGCCAACGTGTCACCAAACACACCACTTCCAATTATCTCTGTCACAATTGATTTTCGCAAGTGGAGAAACGTCTTTCTCCTTTCAAAGACACACCCAAGATGCCGATCAAGAACACGAGGTTTTGTCCTTGACCCGCAGCTTCCTAAGCTGCTACGCCGCTAACGGCATCGGAATATACCAATAATATCCCACAATTACTAGCTCCCGTTACCTTTCTAAAGAGATACACAAGAGACATGAACATTATTAAAATAGGTAGGCAGTAAACTGACAGTGTGAGAATCACGCATTTTCGTGTTTGCTCGATATATTTAAAAAACAAACTGATCGTTATTTTCAGTTGACAAAAAATTCACAACAAAGATGAGTGAGATTAATATGAAACTTTTTCACTTGATATACAATCAGTCTTAGCCTACATGTAGGAGTTTAATTGCTAACTTTATATGAAAGAATGATGTTACTCTTTACCCCTTGCAGAAGAGTGGCCGCTTTAGAAGAAGAGCTTGGTAATGAGGTGAGTTAGTTTTATCTGGTTGTACATGTATGTTTATATTTTACTGCTGTGTTATGTACCAAATTTCTGAAGCATAGAGTAGTGAGTTTCCTAACTTGGCTTATCAATGCTGAAATAAGTCTTCCTATATTTGCTGATCATTCTTGTCTGGGCAGTCTAAGCTTTTTGTAGTTTTGTCGACCGAAATAATGATATTTTCTAAAATAATGTTGATGCAATATATTTAATTCTAGAAAATTAAAGGAATTACAACTGATTGAAAAATGTGCAACTTAAGTTATCTTTCTCCTGTTCAGTTCTATGATATGTTTTACAGAGGAGAGCTTGGGAAAAGGAGGCAGACAAATTCAAAGATAAAATCAATGGCCTGGAAGTTGAAATGTGAGTTTTCCTATATACCCTGTGCTTTAAATGTGGATAGGCTGCACAAAGCTCCCAATCTTTGAATCTTGATTGTATAAAAAGTAACAAAATTGACTTCTAAATTCCAAGCTACATTTACCTCAATAGTTAAAAGAAAATCTCTATGTTATTTCAGTGCACTTAATGAAGCCCTCCACAAGCTGGACATGGATG
This sequence comes from Bugulina stolonifera, assembly GCA_935421135.1. Classification (NCBI taxonomy): domain Eukaryota; kingdom Metazoa; phylum Bryozoa; class Gymnolaemata; order Cheilostomatida; family Bugulidae; genus Bugulina; species Bugulina stolonifera. The sequence continues at coordinate 9,001,710 of OW285189.1, forward strand.
AGGTAATTAACTCTATTCATGTGAGACTGAGTTTTATGAATTTTGCCTTTTCTCATGCAAAATTGTGCATTTAAATGCAGTCTGTATGAAAATCTGACTTCAAATGTAATCTTCCTTTTTGCCTTTGCTGCAGAAAGATGAAGAAATTAAAAGATTCTGGACAGAAGAGGAAAAGAGGTGACTAGCTACAATCATACTGAACACAGAACTGGGCTAAGTTGTATAGTGGTATCGTTTGTCAACAAATTTACTGCAAAGGTTGGTACCTAAATTTCCTAAATTATCTAAATTTCAATATTGCTGTTGTAGTCAGAAGAAGAATGCAGGAGTGGAAAGTTCTGTTCAAACGGAGTGTGTCTCGAGAATTGATAGTGGTGTTCAAGCTGTTAAGATAAAACTCACTGTGGATAAGGACACACAGGTGGAGAGTGAGATCTCGAGAATTGATAGTGGTGTGCAAACAGTGGAGATGAGAGTCAAAGTGGGGAAGGGCACACAGACCCCCTTTCCAGGAGTTTCAGTGATGAAGGATGTCAAGACTAAGGACATTGTGCCGTCTAATGCTGATGCTACCAGACTAGAGCACTGTGCTATGGCAAGTGGACCAGATGGGAATGTACATGTAGTTGGAGACGACATAGCGAATGCGTTAGTATTTAAACTTGAAACTTTCTATATAATATAGCTACTCGCTTGATATTACTCAGACCTTACCCAGAGAATACAAATACTGCTAAACACAATTATACTACACACACTTGTACAGTCATGTAAATATATATGTATATATGTAATGTAGCTACTCGCTTGGTATTACTCAGTCCTTACTCAGATATTACAAATACTGCTAAACACAACTATATTACACACACTTGTACATGTACATGTTTATGTTTTATAATATTTTAAAGTGGAAAGATTAAGAAGTGTGACCAGGAAGAAGGAAGGGCAAACAGGAAGTAAGTATGGATGTCTTGTTACCATATCCATTTTGGTCATTATATTTATGTTGATCTACTGTGTAGTTTATTCCACCATTAAATATACATGGCATTGATTTGCTATCCACAATAAAGACATGTATGATTTGAACTTTAACTCATGAGTATATTACGTATATAGAAAATGATCAATTCTTGTACAATCTGTGTACTTATATTATTATGTACTACAATTGAAAGACCAGGTACATACATGTACATGTATTATTGTGTAACAATGTGAACAATACATTCATGTACTTATAATTTATGTTGTAGGAGAGGAAGGCGTCTAAGAGCTCTGCTCTGCATTGGTAGACGTGGCTAGAGCATTGTATTAATATCTATATTGTTGCTGCAGTCATACTGTATTATTATATTCTACTGTGTGATAAATAAAATATACTACTGATATAATAAATATCTCTTTTTGGTTTCCCATAGTGCACCAGTAGATGTACATGTAAACGCTGAATGTAGATTCTCATGATATCTTAAATCCAATACAATATTCACTAGGTCTCGGTCGAGGTCTAGCTACAGTAAAATAGTTTATCACTTGATAAATAATGACATTGATTATAATGAGAAGTTTTCCGTCCTAATCAGTGAAAATGAGTGGATAACTTCTCCTGTTAAATTAAATGCTACAATCTGGTGGTTATCAAACAGTACACAGTAGGATACATATGGTTGGTTTCCACTCAGCAGGTCTTACCTACAGGTGGTCTGGAGGTGGCCTAGGGTCAACATGGTTTCCACTTCATAGGCTTTGTCTTCAGGTAGCCTACACAGTTACAGCAGAGTGCCGATGGGGGAACTGCAGTAGACCTGTGAGGGACCTGGAAGCCACCTGGAGAAATATGTCTTCACTCAATACATGTAATAAACAAAGCAATAAAAGTGCTATTATTATTCAAATACTCTACAACCGGTGAGTAACATCAGCAGGTCGTGGTATCCATTCTTCAGGCACAGCCTGCGGTTAATGATTAGCCGGCGGCGGTCAGCCACAGGCTTTTACAGTCTTCTAGTGTCTTTGGTTTCCACACCACAGGCCTTGTTCTACCGGTCAGCTGACGGTCAAAAACCGGCAAAATGGAAACCAAGCTTAAGCAATTCGTTTACTTTTTTTGTAGCTGCAATCCTTGCATTCTATTGGTCATTAAAAATAATGCCCCTAGAGTTGATTGTTAAATAAATACATCATATAAGTACTTGTCATATAGAGACAATGGGTAACATGTGTCAACGGCAATGGGTAAACTGGCTTGTGTCAACAGGGAAAACTGCTTCTCCCAGTTCGGAGAGAGGTCATAACATACCTGTCAACTATCCCGATTTGGGGGGGGACGCTCCCTATTTCAAACTTCCACTCCCACCAGCTCCCTATATCCCTATATCCTCCCTATTCAGGGCATTGGATAGGTATTTTTCATTTTTGTATGATCCAATATCCAGCATCCAAGATTATCAGTAGTATAGTCAGTGCAGATCTACACAGACACCCGGCCCTTTCCGCGTCGTATTAGCCCTAGATCCAAAAACTCCCCGGGCGGACGACCACCCCACCCGTCCTCTCGCCCCTCCTCTCCCCTAAACCTCACTCTATGTGCAAAGCCCTAGAACCTACTCCCCCCGATCGCGGGTGGGGTTTCAAAAACCTCATCGGCTGTTCCGCGGAACCCAGTCTAAAGAGCAAACCCCTCGCCCCATCCCACGGCTCGGGCGAGGGGGCGCGCGCGTACGCGCGCGCCCCCCCGCCCCGCGAACCCCACCCGTCCTCCCTCCACCCGTCCCCGCCCCTCCCCACCCCTCCCCACCCCAAACCCCTCCGCCTCGCCCTCCGCCTCGCGGCGGTTCTCGTTCGCGAGTCCAGCCGTGGTCCCACGCCGCCCTCCCCCCGCCCATCCCCCGCCCCTCCCCCGCCCTCCCGCCCCAACGACCCGTCGCGACCCTCGCGGGCGGACCGTCGGCTGGAGTAGGGTGAAGCGAAGGAAAATACGGGTTAGAGTAATGATAGGCTACACCCGTGCGGAGTGCCCGTGCAGAGTTTACGACGCTGACTATACTACTATAAAAAACTTACCGAGTGGTGGTGGTGGTGCTTCCGGATGATTTCTTCGCCGGGGACTGTTGAGACTGAACTGGTCGGGGTGACACCGCACTCGCGCGCTCCTCCGTTCGAGCGCCCCCGGACCTTCGATGAAAGACTCGCGTCTTAACCCTCATTTTCCCCGGACCCTCCCCTAGGGGAATCGCCCGTCCCCGTGACGAGCGGCGAGAGAAAGTGAAGGCGGTGGCTCTTCCGCGCTTCAAACCGTAGACTTCGCGAGGAGGTTAGCCGACGACATCATCGCTCGGAGGGGTAGAAATAGAAATAGATAAACGGGATAGATGGATGCTTGTCTTCTCATCGCCATCGTCATCATCATCATCATCATCATCATCATCATCATCATCATCATCATCATCATCATCATCATCATCATCATCATCATCATCCTACAAATAGACCCGCCTCTACGATGATGTCGTTGACTCGCCACCGATTTCTTTGACCACCGCGTCCACTTTCCCCCGGGTAGCAAACTCCGATAGGGAGAGAGCGCATCGTGCGCGTGCGATGTCACCCCCCACCTACGAATGAAGACAATAGAAGAAATGTGAACTGATAAGGGGTGAGTATGAGTGGAAGCTGCGCTAGTATCGTCTACCCCTTTGGTTTGGAGAGGTAAATGGTTTTTAATGTATTAGCTAGTGTTTTATTGCTCGGTTTTAAGGCTACAACCGGTAAACCCTCCGTTTTGAGGACGGAGACCCCTTACAATAGAGAGTGAATGTGAAAAAAATTATACGGGTATATGTACAAGGGTTATGATGCACTGTTCGTTTACTCTCCAATTTATCGAATGAAGTAGTCTCATCTCCGAGAAATCAGTACTAGCATTCTATAGGACTCGTACTCACCCCGTCTTCTGCAACCTTCCGCTTACCATAGAAGTAGGTGAGTCCGGTCTTTAGCTGGGTGTAGCTATACGTTTGGTTTCCTCTTCTGATAAAACCCCGATTGTCCCCTCTCACCGACTCCCCTGTCCTGAGCACGGAGAGGAACTTCTCTTTGGTTAGGGCGTTTCCTCTTTTGTTTAGTCCTTTGCTGCTATACTTGCTATCACCATCAGCGGACCAGCAAAAGTATGTTTTTGAGTTGAGCGCGATGACCCCCTCTCCCCGAAACTCCTCCTTAAACAGGCCGGGGGTTCGTGTTTCGTATCGTTGCACCTTCTCACAACATTCCCTCATCTCCCACTCTTGGCCAAGCACCTTGGTCGTGATAAAGTCTTCCTTGTGCCTATCGCAGAAGGGTCTGGGAAACCATCTACCATATTCTCTGTAGAACTCTTCTTTTTTATCTTTTCGGATGACCTCATCTATACTACGAGCACTCAGAGCCATGTAAGCGCTATCCGTGTCCATTTCTACGTACTCAAAGTCCTCTCTGCTGACGAATCTGTGAAAATAAAACGGACGGGTTGTAGGGGGGGGGGGGGGGGGGGGTTGGGGTTGACACCAAAGAATAAATAGAGAAGGATTTGATAAAATCTTTGTATAGTCTAGTTCTACTTACCTATCCATAAAGTCGTAGTAGAATTCTAGCATTCTCAACTTGGCTCTCTGGAGGATAACGAATCCTACGACAGATGGAACATCCATTCGAATCTAAAAGAAAGAAAGAGAGAGAGAGAGTTTACCCTACCACTCAGAAAAAGTTTCGTCAAATCAAGAATCAAAATAAAAAAAAAAAGATTGTCAACACTTGCCTTTTTCTTGTGAAGCTCTATCTCAAAGTAGTTTTCATCAACTTCGTTTAGACTAGAAAAGTGCCTACTCCTCACTTTGACAGCCGCCTCCTCTACTGTCTCCACATACTTGACAGTCTTATGTTTCTCTTTATTTGTTATGGTCTTTCCGTAGGCTGAATTCCCAACGAGCTTGCTGGTGCTGGCCAAGAGGGCCAGGTCGGGGTTCACATCCCCACCTCTTCTTGCGTCTGAGACCGAAGAACCAAAGTCTTTGTAGATGGCTCGTGGGATAAAGTGAACAAACTGATAGATCCTGGTAATTATCAAACCTTGATCTAGATACCATCTAGCCAGATCGGAGAGTAGTGTGATTCGCTCGCCAAAAAGACTCCCCACGAGCATTCGCTGAGGTCTCTTCAAGAATCCGTTCTGTTCGGCAAAAGCGCGCATGTGTTCGCTAAGGTGTTCTCTTCCCACGTTTATATTCTTGAAAATAGGTGCCATCTCAGAGAACTTCGCTTTTAGCTCTTCGGGTACGGAAATGTCACACTCCACTAAACCATAGTACTCTCCACTACGAATGTTATTGATTATCTTATCGAGGTTGACGTAACCCCTCTCCGGATAGAGAGAAGAAAAGAAGATGGCGAGAAATGTCCTAACTTCTACATCCGAACGAACTCGCGCTTCCCACTCACACTGCCGAGTGGTGATGAGCTTATAGCCTAGAGCCTTGATGTAATCTTCTTTCCTTGCAGTGTCCACCCGGAGCTCTTCATTCGTCATGTTTCTGACACCTTTTCCGTTCCCTCCTAGCTCGCACTCGTGCCCATGCCAGTAGCAACCGTGGAATTGGTACACCGTCCGACTCTGTTCGCTATAACCATCCACTGGTAGGTTGTGACAGCCTATCCTCATTTCTCCTCCATTCTGTTGGTGAAGGATGACCTCTCCTCTCTTCCACGATTGGAACTCTAACCAACCATGCGCCACTTTGCTGAACTTTTTAATAGGTTCTAGAGCAAAGCCTCGGCTCTCTAGCCTCCGCCTGGGATAACCCGTAGGCATATTCCCCATCATACAGTATAGGTAGAGGGCGTTGGCATCAACTCCCAGAATGGACCTACAGGGTTTTGCGGATGTGCCATACATCTTCTCTCGAATAGAGGTCACTCCAACTTCATGATGTCTGTGAAAGATAATGCTTGGCCCTCCCACGAGGTTATCGCGAAGAGTATGGTACAGACTTTTGCTCTCCTCATCGAACAGACATATGGGTTGCGAGTTGCAAAGTTCGTCTCGGAGAGACATTAACCTATGCAGCGGAAGAGCGGCTTGTGGAGGAGAGTAGCCATAAGGTCGGGCCTCCACCTCCATAAACAACCATCTGATAGCCAAGCCTGGAAGCGAGATTGCGGATTTCAACATGTCAATACCCTTTTGTCGATAGATAGAGCTCTGACGTGCAATGGCCTCGATGAATGGGGCCACATCGAGGTTGTTGTACCAGATGAGAAAATCCCTGAACGTTTCCATGTTCTCTCTTTCCCACACGACCTGACAGTGGTGATAATCTTGCTCGCTCAATTCTTGCTGAGTCAGCGAGTTGAAAAAACTCTCTCGGGGAGGGAGTCCATAATAATCCAACCTTCTCAGGGAATCTACCCAGTCGTAAGGAAAGAATCCCTTACTCTCTGACACGCCAAATGCCTTCAAGTATTTGGAGTAGTTGAATCCCGGTGCGATAAAGTTGCATATGTCAAGGAACCTAAAACGTCTACTCTCCACGCAGGACATACTGTTAACACGCTTAACGATGAAGACAAAATCTTCTCCCTCCTCCTCTTGTAGAGAGCGAAGCAAAGGTCCCTTTAGTATATTTAGGTCATACTTTTGTGAGTTGAAACCAACCACCGGAACGCTGGAGATGTGCTGTTCTAACTCTCTTTCTAATCCGGAGAGACCGGACTTCACCCTGTAAGTCGAGACGTTAGAGAACTTTTCGTCAGCAAAGGCTTCTTCTCTATCCGCCCGATCCGCAAGGAAAGTAGAGAGTCGCTTGCGTACATCCCGGAATCTTTCTCCGAACAAATCTCCTGCCACGTCAGCAATCTTTGCTATGTAGTGGACGAATTGACGAATGCACTTCGTTCCATCCTTGCTGTCGACACTCCTCACAAAGCACTTGGCCTGCTCAAACCCCGGGACGTTAGAACATACAGATATGCTCAGTAACTCGTGTCTTGCACTAAAAGTCATTGTGGAGGTGTTAGTTTGTAGGTTGTCTTTTGGCATGAAGCATTCAATATCATAGGTGATATAGTAGGGGTAGTATAAGAGGTCGGGGTTCACCACCTCTATTCCCGCCACTCGCTTGAGTTTTGTGAATATGGTTGGCGGAGGTCCAAACGTTCCACCAGGGAAAACAAACACCGATGCTTCCTCTGGCGAGCACTTATGTCGCCGTAGGCTGGACAAACGTGTGAAAGCGCCATCGCACAACTTGCAGGTGAAACATCTGGCAAACAAATCAACATTCTTTATCCAGCTGAAGTGGTTTTCGTACATGTTGACAAAGAGTTTACGGGCTTTGTTTCGTGCCCCAGATGACCAAACTATCGGAGCTACCCCCTCATCAGTTAGGCAGAAGACTATTATAGATATGTCAAAATGATCTTCCAAGGCCAGCAGATCACTCGCGCCCACCCCGGGAAAGTCTGACAAAGTTGATGAGGGTGGGGAAGAAGATCTAGATTGTCTCATGTATTGTTTAAACAAGCGATGTGTTGTGGTCTGAGAGGGGCGATGACAGCAACATCCCTTCTTTGGGTCGCAGTTACAGTCATACATCATGGCCAAACATCTAAAGAAACACAATTTGTCTGGGTAGGGACGGGCACCTCCTCTGGACCAAAAGTCTACATCTAGTGCTATCACATGTCGGTTGTTAAGTATGTAGTCTGGGAGTTTGCTCACTACACCACCCACCTTGCCAATCTCTAGGAGTTTATAGATGTAGAATGTCAAATTTGCAATGTGACGTAAAACCCAAGCGGTGTTCGGTCTCCTTTGTGCTGACCTCTCTCTCAAGTCGAGCTCCTGCACAGATTCGCAAAACTCTCTCATCTCATTCTCTGCTCTGATCAGTCTTGGCTTGGGGAAGAACGCGGCATTGTTGCTTGATGAGTGAAAGTAGCGCAACTCTCCACTGGTCTTATGCTCGAGGATGACTCCAGCGCTACAGTTAATCTTCACAGTACAAGGTACTCTCTTCCACATCGCTCTCAATTTAGTCCACACCTCTTCATCTCCTTCATCTTCACATTCCCCTCTCCACACTCGAACGTTGAGAATGTCTTCTACAGGACGAGAGTGTATTGTGGACCTGATCGAGCTCCAATAGCGGGCTAGTAGCACCCCCATCTCATCCCCCTCTTCAGCTGTTGGAGGTTTGGACCAGAAAACATCATCAAACTTCTCTGCATCCCCCTCATCTTTTTCCGCCTTGGCCTCGCTATGAAATCGTCTCATGTGATGACCTAGCTTTCTCCTCCCATCAAAACATCCGCCACAAACCGGGCACTTGTGTGGGTGAGCCTGTGCATGCATTCTCTTCGTGTGCCTGTCTAGAGAAAACGCTGTTTTGAGAACCAGACCGCATAGTTGACAAGTGTGCTCGGCCTGACGAGAGCTCTCCCCCCCTATAAAAATACAAAATAGTAGGGTGTAAGTTATTCTTTTACCTCATACTACTATTAGCAATCCACAATTGTTACCAACTACCTCATTTAGCACTAACCTTTTTTACTTGTTGACATCTCTGATCAGGTGCTGACTAGTAGGTAAGTGTCTCTGTTTAGTCTCCCTATAAAAAATATATAGTAGTAGGGTGTAAGTTAATTTTTTTTGTTTTTGGCTCAATAGCGTTATATACAATAGACACTTCACAATTGCTGCCGATTACCCTATTTAGCACTAACCTTATGTTGTACTTGTTGACATCTCTGATCAGGTGCTGACTAGTAGGTAGCTGTCTCTGTTTACTCTCACTCTGTTGACTAGAGGCTGATTGTTCATACTGCTAGAGTGAGAAACTCATACCTTAAATAGTAGTATTCAGTGGGCGGAGTCTAACCATTTCCCCACCCTTGGCAATACCACCCCGATGTGAATCCGAACCCTCCCGATGTGATTCCGAAGCTTCCCGATGCATCCCGATGTGATTCCGAAGCTTCCCGATGCATCCCGATGTGAATCCGAAGCTTCCCGATGCATCCCGATGTGATTCCGAAGCCTCCCGATGCATCCCGATGTGATTCCGAAGCTTCCCGATGCATCCCGATGTGAATCCGAAGCTTCCCGATGCATCCCGATGTGATTCCGAAGCTTCCCGATGCATCCCGATGTGAATCCGAAGCTTCCCGATGCATCCCGATGCATCCCGATGTGATTCCGAAGCCTCCCGATGCATCCCGATGCACCCCGATGTGAATTGACACATCGGGACACATCGGGATGCATCGGGAAGCTTCGGAATCACATCGGGATGCATCGGGAAGCTTCGGAATCACATCGGGATGCATCGGGAAGCTTCGGATTCACATCGGGATGCATCGGGAAGCTTCGGAATCACATCGGGATGCATCGGGAAGCTTCGGAATCACATCGGGATGCATCGGGAAGCTTCGGAATCACATCGGGATGCATCGGGAAGCTTCGGATTCACATCGGGATGCATCGGGAAGCTTCGGAATCACATCGGGATGCATCGGGAAGCTTCGGATTCACATCGGGATGCATCGGGAAGCTTCGGAATCACATCGGGATGCATCGGGAAGCTTCGGATTCACATCGGGATGCATCGGGAGGCTTCGGATTCACATCGGGATGCATCGGGAGGCTTCGGATTCACATCGGGGTGCATCGGGACACATTGGGATTGGATAATAAAAAGGGAGGAGTCAAGAAATGAGCAGATGTATAAAGGGAGAGTGGGATCACAGTCTCAGCATTCAAAGTTCAGCACATCACTACTGTACAGGAACACTACTACAATAGTACATTATCAATGGATACTGACAACATAGTCCAGAACCAAGAAGAGTTATTTGCGGGCTTAACGGACTCACAAATGGATGGAATTATTGAAGAAGAAGAGTGCAGTCAGAAGAGGAAAGAAGAGGTGGATGCGTTAAAAGAGGCACGGAAGAAGGGGAAAATAATAGGAGTGGGGAGTCTTGCCCGAAAGGATCTTTCTAACATGGCGGACTCTCCGTCCTCCCCGGAGCGGGCCTCGGATAGGGGCGAGACCACAACAACCAAGAAGAGGAAGAACCCAAAAGGAGATGAAATCTGTGCTAAGAAAAAAAAGAAACCCCAGGCGATTGTAATATCAGATGATGATGATGATGATGGCCACGGAGCCGATACGGCTACGGAAGAAATGGATGGTGGTGAGACGACGAAGGGAAAAAAAGCTACCAAGTCCCCTTGCAAGGGGAAGAAAAAGAGCGGGGGACTAAGCCTGGAGAAAGCTCGTGCAGTGGCGGCAACCCTAATGTAAGTAGCCCTATTCGTATATCTATAAATTACCGTACTATCTTTCTCCCGTTTAACCACTTTGTCGGATCTATATACACCACTTTCATTATTGTAGGAGCATGGGAGCGGAGAAGAGGAGCTCTCTGCAGACGACGGTGAAGCTGTCGGAGCTAGAGCCAGGAACTGTGCTAGAAGTGAGTGGAGGTTCGGTGGTTGAAACGGCATTCGGAAAAGCATTCTTAGCCAGGGCAAGCTATGTGGATGACAAGGGGATGAGACATTGCATCAGCTTTCACACCAACATTCGTCACGCCATGCCCAAGCTAGCGGATGTCAAAGAAGAGGAGCTAAAGGACCTTACCCTTCCACCTAGGATCATGGTGTACTTGGGACAGCAGGAGACCGCTAAAGGACAAAACACATTCAACCGTATCGAGAGCGTGTGCTCCCTGCCAGGAGCAGCCATGAAAAAGCTGGCCGGTGACTTGAGAAAGAAGACCTTGGTCCAGTTGGAAGATTTTTTTCGAGTGCAAACGCTATCTTCCTTCCCCGTTGGTTCTGTGCTGGTGGTGACCGCGCTCCGACCCACATACGTCCCAAGATGCGGTGATGGTGATAATGCGAGCAACTCCATTGCCACCTACGAGTGCCGGATTGGAAACGAAGAAAAAAAGGGAGAAGTCTTCCTTCCGGGACGTCTGGCAGTTTCGATGAAAGAGCTCCTCCCCTCCGTGATGGTGTACAAGGGACAGAAGACTTCCAAGAGCGGGAGAACATTCTACGATTGTGCCATTCTAGACTCCATCCTCGGCGAGCGTCTCCTCCCCGCCACTGCACAGTTTTGAGGCAAAAACTTTTGTCATTCACACTCATTCGTGTCTACTTATCAATTGATTTTATATTATTACTCTCAAACTCGTGTATCGTTAGCCTTACTCATATTTTTCATAGTCGTATATCGGTTTTTATCGATTGATTTTATATTATTACTCTCAAACGTATTGAAAATTAAAACAAACTCGTGTATCATTACCCTTACTCATATTTTTCATAGTCGTATATCAAGTTTTTTATCGCTTGATTTTATATTATTACTCTCAAACGAATTGAAAATTAAAACAAACTCGCGTATCATTACCCTTACTCATATTTTTCGTAGTCACATATCAAGTTTTTTATCGATTGATTTTATATTATTACTCTCAAACGCATTGAAAATTAAAACAAACTCGTGTATCATTACCCTGACTCATATTTTCATAGTCGTATATCATCTATTCTAGAATACATCACACACCATTACTCTAACCCGTATTTTCCTTCGCTTCACCCTACTCCAGCCGACGGTCCGCCCGCGAGGGTCGCGACGGGTCGTTGGGGCGGGAGGGCGGGGGAGGGGCGGGGGATGGGCGGGGGGAGGGCGGCGTGGGACCACGGCTGGACTCGCGAACGAGAACCGCCGCGAGGCGGAGGGCGAGGCGGAGGGGTTTGGGGTGGGGAGGGGTGGGGAGGGGCGGGGACGGGTGGAGGGAGGACGGGTGGGGTTCGCTGGGCGGGGGGGCGCGCGCGTACGCGCGCGCCCCCTCGCCCGAGCCGTGGGATGGGGCGAGGGGTTTGCTCTTTAGACTGGGTTCCGCGGAACAGCCGATGAGGTTTTTGAAACCCCACCCGCGATCGGGGGGAGTAGGTTCTAGGGCTTTGCACATAGAGTGAGGTTTAGGGGAGAGGAGGGGCGAGAGGACGGGTGGGGTGGTCGTCCGCCCGGGGAGTTTTTGGATCTAGGGCTAATACGACGCGGAAAGGGCCGGGTGTCTGTGTAGATCTGCACTGACTATACTACTATTATCCAATAAATAGCATCAAATTAATACCCTTGTTCAGTGTCATTTCACTCTATCTGGTATTTTGATACAACTTTGGAATTATCAGCTACTACATACATGTAGCTTATATTGTGCATGTGTACATAAGTCTAATGTATTTGAGTAAATTGTTTTCACCACCAGTCTCTTTTTCAGCTTTTTTTGTGATTTAATAATTGCTAAAAGTACAAGCATGGTAGCTAATTTACATATATTACTGACTATGTCAAAAAATAATGATTAGTGCTGTGATAACAGTGAAGTTTGGCACCCATACTCCCTCCCCCACAGTTCCAACTCTCCAAATGTATTTTCTACAGTATGAAGTTAGGGTCTTGCAAATTTCACCTGTGCACTTGGGAAGCTGATAGTCCCTATATTTTTTCACTCCAGGTTGACAGGTATGGGTCATAACCATGACAACTCCAAAAAGTCTCAGTAAAAGGTCCTCATTAATCATAGCCCATAGCAGACCTGTCAAGTAAGGTATAAAAAAATCTGGAGGTTTCTGGACAGAGCTCGACCAAACTTCAAAGAACATAATATTCTTAACCATGATCATTCAGGAGTTGCCCTTTCCCAAATCCCCATGCCCATAGCTTCTATACTATGCTCTTCAAAATGTTTCATTGGTGTGCATATTGCATAGAATTTATATCCTACAATATTTCTATGGCATATATTATTTAGAAGAGACTTTGTTTGGATCTGTACAATAATTGTACTAATGTAAAAATAAAATTATGGAGCTATAATTATCACACAACGTAGGCCCCACAGTATGTAATAATAACAACATGTAATATAATCGTACCTGTCAACCTGGAGTGAAAAAATATAAGGACTATCAGCTTCCAAGTGCACAGGTTAAATTTGCAAGGCCTTAACTTCCAACTGTAGAAAATACACTTGGAGAGCTGATAATTCCAAAGCTGTATCAAAATACCAGATAGAGTAAAATGACACTGAACAAGGGTATTAATTTGATGCTATTTATTGGATAATCTTGGATGCTGGATATTGGATCATACAAAAATAAAAAAATACCTATCCAATGCCCTGAAATAGGGAGGATATAGGGAGCTGGCATGTAAAGTCAGCTTGAAATTGTGTTTGTAACCTGACACTAATTAGGCTACAAGCCAAGGCCAATTACTGAACTTCCTGTAGTAACGAGTAAACAAGAAAGTAACAACTAAAGTAAATAATATAAAGTCAAAATTGCAATAATTAACAATTAAAATTTTCCAAGCTTTAAATTTTAAAAAGCTGGAGAAATTCAGGAGGTTAGTGCTTGCCCTGGAGATGCCCTTCAAAATCTGGAGGGTCTCGGGAAATCCGGGAGACTTGACAGCTCTGGCCCATAGCAACACAGGCGATATTTATAACCATGATTGTATTCTAATTTTATGACGATTGCTGGTGCAGTCATTTTACATTATTTTGCTTAACACATAAATTATTTGACAATACTTGGTGGTATCATGACCTTTTTAGTTGTTGTGTAATTTGTTAAATAATTACTGTGGCACTGACAATATTATCATCGTACAAGTTCTCCCACCAAAGTCGCTGCACCGTTACACTGTAACTATACAATAAGCATTTTAAATCAAATACTTGTAATATACAATCATTATAAATATAATACATGTCCGTGTACAATCATGTACATGTACAAGATTGTACATGTACATGTATGTATAAGCAATTGCCATTAGATTGTAATAGCTGAAGACAAATTACTGTGCGTAATTTGTAATTAAAATTGTCCTTTCTCATAAGTGCTGCTCAAATTCAACGAAATTTTAATTCAGCATTGGTTATTATTTACATGTACATTCTTACCATTCCAGAATATTGTGGTGAGACAGGACATTCCTTTGTACTAACAGTTGCTAGTTTCAGCACACTAGTGCCTTGGCAGTTAGTTGTCTTCCTCAATTTATACTTGTATTCTTACCTTGTGTTGTATGCATACACTTATATTTGTCTTACAATATGTATATACATGTACATGTATGCTCATGCTTACTTGTAACTTAATTGTGCTGTGCAATTCCATAAATTGGTTGTAACTTACTCATTACTCCATGTAAATACTACCTCTATACTTGGTTTTATGGGGCAGAGGTCCCTCTAAATAGTTGTCATCATACCCACTATGTATCTACATTATTATACATAATTCTTTTACAGGACCGACCTTAAGTGGGTCTGACTTCGTACCTTTCTCCATATTGTTGCGCAATACTAGTGCCGATACTCTATCGTACCTTTTACTGGAAGTTTTCACCGAATATGTAAAGCGATATAAAGCGAAGATTTTCGAATTGTAGATCAGCTTATGCTTGGACTCCAGCAAAGACATCTATTACACAGAACTACACAGTGTCTTCTTTTCTAAAATAGCATAGTTTTAGCTCTCGGTCCCATTGGACCTTGAAGCCCGAACTGCCTAAACTAGCATAGAATATACTCTCTCAAAATTTATTCTAAGCATTAACTTGGACCCTATGGGTCGTACACGCAACTCAGTTCAATAATACCATACAAGCACTGTTCACTCTTTATGTAGTTGGAAGCAGGTTTAGTCAACCAATCCTAAATCCTTCCCACACCCGTACCGGCATCGGTACTCGTGTACCCAGCGTTACAAAGAAAACTCGTTTTAGCCGGGGTTTGAGGGGTCAATGGATCATTAGCCTACTATGTACTAATAATACCCAATTAATTATTTGCAAGTTAGACAGAAGTTTCAGATATATCGATAATTATCTGTTATCTGTTATATTAAATTGACAACAGCATTGACCTTGGCCTACAGGGAAATATGGAAAGTTTACATAATGCTAGGACATGGCATCAAAGTTGTTACAAGAGTTATAAATAGATTGACTCAGTGCGGAGATTTCTCACTGCAATATTAAGGTTGCACCTTGTCTGCAGTGATAAGGATATGATAAAATATGTCGTCTGTAGCAACTTATTGCTCAAGCCAGGATTTTCAAGAGATTATGCTGTAGACTTATGTATGTGTATTGGTGTACTTGTCTCTGTTTATAAAGCATGATTAATGCTGTATCCTGTATGACACCTAAACGTGTTGTCCAACTATTATAAATTATCAATGTCCTATTATGAAATACACGTATTGATATAATAAGTTGCACCACCCACTATCTTTTCCAGCTATAAGTTAACACAGACCACTCAAAAAGACATTCTACGTGTTTATCCTATTACAAAATATAAAGATGAGACACCAGTATTAAAAAGTCATTGCCGATAAATTATACTAGAAAAAATAGCAGCGTGTCATCATTATAGAATTAAGGCTCGGCTGCATGAGAGGTCTTTAACAAATTACATCACATCAGTTCTGGTATAATAGTTCCAGAAAGATTCTCATATTGGTAGTTTTATACTAAACAGTACAGAGAGGAAGGATAGAGAAGTGCATCAGTTGACTAAATAGACATAAAGTTCTACCCAATATTAACCATTGCTGTTGCTATCATTATTTCAGTGACACAATGTAGTTTCTTTTATCCTCCATACGTGTTTACTAGGAGTGCACATGATCAACTAGGTAAGTTATCATCTCTCACACTCAATATTGCCGTTCTAATATAATATCATGATTTTATTTGTGAAATTAGTTTTTTGAGCAGTTTAATGTTAGTTTTGCGTTCTTGTATAATTTTGGAATTTAGAAACTGACTTCAGTTCTTGCTCATACTTTTAAAGATATGAACATACTATATTTATGTAGTGCTGCATGGTGTTTCGGCATCATCTAGCTTTCAGCTTTTTTTCCTATTGGTTCAAAAACCGTGAAATTCCAAACCATTTTTATACCCATGTAAAGAGTTATCTATAATTAATTTTTCACATGAGACTGATGATTTTAAGCATCTTTTGTTGTACCCGACCTATTTTGGGTCGGCCTCGGGCTTCCGGCCGCCATCTTGTTGTGCAATTTTCAGATGCCACTATGTCGGCCTTTTTACCGGAACTTCCTCCGGAAGTTTCAATACTATATAAAGCGCATGGTTTTTACTATCATTGTCTCAGTTGATGCTTGGATCTTAATAAAGACACTTCTATACTACTTATACAGAGTCTTCTCTCATGGTACAAGTCGTTCCAGCTGACAAGGTCCCTGACCTTGATGCTTGAACTGCTTACTAGGACAGAACATACTATTTCTCAATATAGCAAGTTAGCATTAACTCGGGACCACATGGGTCGTCTTGGTTAGTCCTTGGACTACTAGCACCTGCCGATCTTTCATGTAATGACGAAGGCCTAGCAGCACACATAGGCTCTTCACCTTTTGTACATGGGAAGTCTCAAGCAACATACACACATAACACAAAAACCATTACAGTATTTTATCATTCCTGTTTCACACTTGTTCCCTGTTTTATTTACCACAACCAATGTTACACATACGCTACAGCCATAATCTTTTCAAAACTCTATGTGCTTGTACAATGTAGGCAGCATGACAGCGCTTGTCACTTGAAATCGGGCCAACTTCCTATTCACCATCGAGTGATAAAGGGGTACAGGTACAAGTAGTTTAGAAAAGCACAAAGACGACTATGTAAAACATGACAAAATAAAACGAGCTGCTATATCAAGTTTTTATAGGTTATAAATATTTGCTAACTTAATAACCAGGAGACATCATATTACAATTTAGTTGATATTGGTTTTAATCACTGGTTTTATTTTTATATTATACAAGATGTACTTATTGTTAAACTACTTGTTACAATTGATACACATACTCACAGTTACACAATATGGGTCAAACCATACTGGCTGACCATTTAACTTTAAGTCTGATAGTAAATATTTCAGTGCTTAACATTCGAGTTCACATTATTTCAGCTGAGATGTTAATCACTGAAATATTCGAGACCATGACGGCTAACATAGTATGTCTACACATGTTGGTTTCAACAGCATAACACCACATTGAGTCAGCCCTATGTAGTTGTGCGGATAAGACAACCGTTGAAATGTTGAAAAATAATCCATTTTCGTGAATGCTCAAAAGAAAAATTGCTTGAACAAAAGAATACAACTTTATTTATGCTGTTGTTAATATAATAGGGATATGGGCAAAATGATTTATAGCCAGTTCAGTTCTATCACATTCATCATCATATCTGTCCCGACTGTGATATCTTCGCATTAGCCTTAAGGTACTTTATATCACCTCTCTGCAATGTAACTTTACAGTAGAATTATTAATTTGGTTGTTTATAGCACGTCAACAACATGGCATTTTAAGTAAAAACATGATGCTTAAATTGCTGGTGTGGTATTTTAGTGTCTATGGTTTTTGTTTTTGAAAAATTGAGATCAGTTATAGACAGTAGCATCACACTTCATAATAAGTTATGTACATTGAAAATTGTCTTCTCTCTTTATCCCTGAATAAGTCCTTTTAAATATTTTACACTATTCAATCTGCTTTATTCCAGGATTCATCAATTTATTATGTACAAAATTCCCAGTGGTGGTATTTTTGAACTTCTATTGTACTTTCAACTCTGCTCTGACTCAAACATTTTGTCATTAACTCTCACTCTTACTTTACCTTTCTAAAAATGCTGTTTATTTACTTGACCTTCGACCTGCTTCATCTGATGACTTGGCTCTAAATGACCGTTGAGTAAATGGGAATGTGTACTCTTACTTGACTCTTGACTTGAGTATTTATCTGCTTGGTACATGTTTATGAATTCAACTCTGTCACATCACTATTACCTTGTGTTCTACACGTGTTGAGATTTTTTTAGCAGTCAAATTGCATGATCTGAGATTTTTCCATGAGAACAAGATATGCAAATATGAAGATTGTTTGCTTTATCAGTGTGTCACACAGAAACAAATTCTGAGGCAAAGGTAGCCATAAGTTAATATTGGTTTGTATTACATCTATATGTTTTATTTTCTAATATATTTTATTAGTGTAATTTTCTATCTAGTAATGTTAATAGTTGCATATATTCAAAATAACACAATATAGGAGGGTCATGCTGACTGACCAGATGGTAGGATATCAACTTATTGTGATCATGACAACTATTATAGTGCGTCAATAATTGCAGTTGGTCTAAACAGAGTTACATTACATAGAGTCTATACTCACACAGACGAATAAATCAATAAATATATGCACACACAGTAGTTAAAGATAAAGTAGTAATAAATAACTAGTAGGTTGATATTAATGGATGTATTGTTTAGTAATAATATTATTATAGAAATATGGATAAAGCAATTATTAGCCATTTCAGCTGTATCGCATCCATCATTATCTCCGTCCTGTCTGTAATATCTTCTTATACCCTGAAAGCACTGCTATACCACCTCCCTGTAGTATAAATTTAGAATTAATGATTGTAGTGTATAACAGGTTAATAATAATAATGTCTAACTAGAGACTACATGATATTTTGTGTAATGTAATATGGATATAGTTTCTACTTGAATGTAATTAATTGATGTAGGTACATGTATATTGTATGTGAAGTAAAAAGAGAGCATTTACTCTTCGCACACCTTTGTAGATTAGAACTCCATAAAGCATAATTATAATAATATGATGAAGTAGATAGTACAATGTGCAATATACATGTACATATTCTACATGTAACATATTCTACATGTACATATTCTACATGTACATATTCTACATGTACATGTACATGTGCAGTAAGTATACTCACTTTGCTAGTAGTTTAATGTCTCTTATAATGTAGTAGTTTGTATAGTAAGGTCCAGACCTTTTCTCTCCATGTAGAGTAAGATGTAATTTATCACCTGTCACTTCTGGTTCCCAAGATGCTGCCAGTATATTTCTACAACATAGACAAAAGTGTTTAGATTGTAGCAAGTGGGTTACTACATCACTTGATTTTATAAACAAGAAGCCTCTAATAAACTGTAATCTTGCAAAAACTAAAAATGGTAAATCAACCAATAATTTCTAGCACTATGCAGAGTACGGGGTAGCAAACTTGGGCTAAAATATACCGAAACCTAACAGAAACCCTTTGATTTTTTTCTCAAAAAACGCTCATGGTACACCTGGCTTTCAAATGACACCTACTTGTCTAAGGTGTAAAGTCTCTGGCAGGTACTACTGTCTTCTGAACCACATTCTTCTTGTTGCAGTGTAACAGCTGTTTTTACTGGTCCATCATTTGTGGAAAAACCAATAGAAAGCTTTAATGGAACGGTTTCCACTTCTAGACTGAGTGCCCCTACCTACAAAGAGAAATAAGTTGTTTGTAGGCTGCCAGTCCAACACTACCAGAACATAATGTAAAATTACTAACTGCATGTAAATATGTTCCTTGAGAGATACATATACCAGCATAACCTCAGGATCTTGGTATCTACACCAGGTGGTGTTGGTATCATATCTACATGTACCTCACACAAAAATTTTGTTTTGGAACTGAGGCCAACACATTTTTATTGCAGTATATTACTGCAGAAACTGAGTGGCACACCCCATGCAGGGGGGAGGGGAAGGGAGAGGGTGGGGGGGGGGCTATACCAACTTGCCCTACCGAGCTGGGTAGTTGCTTAGTTGTAAGAATGTCAGCACTTTCTGTTGGTTATACTAGACACGCACAGTGGACACAGCTCAATCTTTCGACTAGTTCCACATATGCAACTCACACTGTATGTACCATGTAGATCAATTGTGATGTTAGTATCTTCTCCCTCATAGATGGGGTGGGCCCACACTGTACCCACATCATCATCCACCATTGTGTTAGGATTAGTGCTAACAATTTGGTCTGCTGTTAAGTGACCTAAAACATATTAAAATCAACTACAACAGCACCGGAGAAATTATATAAGTTCACATTGGCTTGTATATTAGACATACATGTACGTGTACATGCGCTATAAAAACAAAATCCCTTCATAACTTTTCATGGAAATGCTATTATGTATTGCATGGGCGGTATTTAGTATTTGTATTAATAATATATGTAGTACATGCATTAATAGTTATGTATTACATAATTATTGCAATTATGCATTGTTTATTGTATGCATTGCACATTACGTCATGATTGTACTACATGACACTTGTATGTATTACAGATATGATAAGTAGCAGTAGCAGTAAAACTGCACACAAGAGTCACAATTTCCACTCTGATCATTTCATACATTCTACTCTACATTTGCTTGAGCCCTGAATATGATATACAATGTATATCCAACTACTTCTTGTATCTATTTCACAAATATTGTAACGGTTTCTGGAAGTTCGTGCGATCGTCCTTGGACGACTACCGACCCAAAACTGAAGTGCCTGTGAGTGGTGCTAGGCCTTCTCATTACATGAAAGATCGAGCGGTCTCAGTAGCCCAATAACTACCAGAGACGACCCATCTGGTCCCAAGTCTGACCTTCAGACTATACGTTGAAAGAGAGTGATCCGACCTAGTAGGCGGTTCGCTAAGCGAATGACCTGACAAACGGAAGTGAAAGTCTCTGTATCAAGTATAGATGTGTCTTTGTTGAAAGCCAAGTGAAGACTGAGACAATGAACAGTGAAACAATGCCCTTTATATAGTATAAGGACTTCCGCCCGACGTAGTGTCGGGAAAAGACGACATAGGGTCGTCCGGAAGTTGCGCAACAACATGGCCGCCGGAAACCCGACGGCCGACCCAAAATGGGTCGGGCTATACAAAAGATGCTTATAATGATCCAATTCATGTACAAAATAAATATCAGGTAATTCTGAGAGGTCGGGCCTCTGTACATGGGTATAAAAGGCACTAAAAGACTTCGTAATAAGTATACAAGTATATACAATGATATAGAGGTTACACAAGGTAGAATGCAAGCAAGTATATACATGTAAGCACACATAATAATGAGTGTCAGGTGTAAGAGACGACTGTGCGTACCATTACAATATAATACAATATGTATATGGTTGATTATTGGTGTTATGATTCATCACCCCATTATAAGAACGAAATCAGGGCTGAGACTAGTGCTGCAGAATACACGTATGCTTCTATAACTTGTCACATACATGTATAATGTACATGTAACTAAGCATACTTAAAGACAATACATGTAATATAATATACAATGTAGAACAGTGTATAATAGTGATATAATGATAATGTTATTATCTGACCTTGTCTTGGACATTGGCTGAATGCTATACTATAGTTACTAGTGCTGGGCGGTGTTTCGGTGTCATTCAGTTTTTTCGGTTTTTTTTCATTCGGTTCAAAAACCGCCAAAATTTAAAATGTGAACCGACACCGAATGCGGCGGTGCGGTTTTATTCGGTTTTAAAAGTCAAACCGCGCCTGGCCTCTTAGCGCACCCACTTTCAATAATGGCTGGCGTTGAAAACACGTGAATTCATGTTATGCTTCTTTCAATCCTTATAATTCGATGCCATCCTTGGAACTTAGACTTAGCTGCAGCCATAATATTATCACCCAGTGGTTATTTATTGTAGTTTCACCCCTTTATAGCAGTTACGATTGCATATTATTATAAATAATAAATATTTAATAATTGTAAAGTATTAAACTAAATGAAAATGGCTGCCATTTTAGTGCTTCTTTTAATCCTTATAATTCGATGCCATCCTTGGAATACAGACTTAGCTGCAGCCATCAATGTCACCCAGTAAGGGTTCACTGTAGTTTTCATTTGATTCTAGTAGTCACACTTGCATATTGTTATAAATAATTAATATTTAATTATTGCAAATTATTGAACAAAATAAAAATGGCGGCCATTTCCGGTAATGGCTGAAACGCCGAACACGTGAATTTATGTTTTGCACCTTTCAATCTTTATAATTCGATGTCATCCTTTGAATAAATACTTAGCTATTGCCATCATTGTCACCCAGAGATGATTTACTTTAGTTTCACTGAATTCCAGTTGTTATACTTCCATATTATTATAGATGATTGGCATTTAATAATTGCAATTTATTAGAGTAAATTAAAAATGGCCGCCATTACAGCTTAAAAGCAGGGTGTGACAACTCCAACATTGAGTATTTAATTTCCGGTTCGGTTCGGTGTTTTTTCATGAATAAAAAAAACTGAATTAAACCGAGGGTGAGAAGACAACTTCGGTTTCATTCAGTTTTTTAGAAAAATCAGCAAAAAAACTGAATGCACATGCAAATCAAAACCGCCCAGCACTAATAGTTACATTCTTCTCTTTTACTGGCTGGATGTATCCATTGCTGATAAGTCAGCTAAAATATAAGTATACATTGTATATAGTCACAATTCCTGAGAACTTTAATTATTACTCTACAACTCTGTGGAACTTCAGCTACAGCATGACATGTGATGTCTTGTAAGTACACGATAGTACAATGTACATATATTATTAGTATCAGATTAGTTGGTGAATATTACAGGTTTATGAGTAATATTTCTACAGATAATCATCCACAGCAGGTAGCACACTCTGAAGATAGATGACTTCAGTTAAATAATTAGCTGAGGTCAGCTATGGGTGGCGTTTTTAGGCTGAGCTGGAATACGTCATAAGACCTGCACTAAGCAAGTCAGCCTAATTGCTGTTCAACTGTTTTTCTGTCAACTACTTTCTTCTTAGGTAGATAACTGTTTGAAGTTCATTTGAGATAGTATGGGCCAAATGTGCATTCACATGTGGTGAATAAGCTGACTTGGATATACATGTGCTTCATCAAAAGTCTCATGGCATCCACCTACCTGTATAAAACTAATTAAAGAAATATAGAACTGTATGGGGAAGATATGCTTTCCTCAGAGCCATGACACTCTGCATAAATAAAATTTTCAAGCAATACTTTTATAACAGTCAGCATTTTCCAAGCCTACTATAATTGTTTTCAATAGCAGTATTTTTGTAAGCAGTGAATCTTACAACATGTGTTAGTGATCAGTAAACTAACCAACCCAGCCTAATTGCAGTGATATCATTCTCACAAGTCAAAGTATGAACTCCAGTGATACCTGCATGCACAGTTCTTGCTCGTCATCTAGTTTATCTGATGTAAGCACCTTAAAAACATCCTTAACCCTTTAGTCAAACTACTACTACACGTATGCTGACCTGTTCTACTACTATTAGGATAGAATGGTAGAATACTCAGTACTTATACTTACAGTAGCATTCTTAAGTTGCCAGTAACCAGTCAGGCATTCTAGACTTCCTTGTACAGTTGTTGGTATGCTCTGACAGGAATCAGGATTATCTCTAGTCTCTATAAAACAGTTGATACTCAGAGAATTAAAGAGGAAGTACATTTGCATCTATATAATAAATATACATACTGCATGTATCTGAGTGCTAATATTGATGCAGTATTGATGACTGAACTCAGATACACTTATATACAACTACACACAACTACACTGTGTAGCAGCATGTAACGTGGAGTACACAAACACAACGGCATTACTGTTATCAAACTCTAACAGGTATGCAGGTATATATACATGTATTACAATCACTAGTTTGACTAACAATAACAGGTAAGCCAGATGTAAATATATAATATTATAATAAAGTACAGGTGAGTAGTTGATAGCGTATCTTAAGAATTATGGAGTTGATGTTTGGTGAATTCAATTATTCACAAGTGCTGCAGAGCATACCTTTCTACATGTATATTTTCCATCTGTATTATCATGGAGAGAATGTAGAGCAATAAAAGACATTATTATGCATAAGATTATTAGAGTAGCAAAATGTAGAAAGGTGTGGTACTCCTTCTATAATAACGAGAGAAGAGATTGAATAAGGGGGATAACTGTAAATAAAGATGCTTTTATGCAAGAAATCAATTTTTTGAGCAATCAGAGACTTGTATCACATCCATAAAAATACCTGTCCCTGACTTGGGTTTGAGCCGGGGGCTTCTACAGCACCTAATATACTAGTGCAGTGAACGGTGAGATTTGTTGCGTAAAAATATCATACATAAAAAATGGCCAGGCCTCATAACATAATGATATATTGGTAAATGTCTAATTCAGTTTATTATCACTCATAAAATCAGGTTTAATCATGTGATGCTGTAGTTTGAGCTAATCTAAGCACTATCAAACAGAATTGGAATCACTGCTTTACTTACCCAGTAGTTGTGCAGTCATGTGGGTGACACTGTTTGTACTGAGATGGGGATAGGAATACTCCTGCAGATCATCTGTAATCACAAAATATACCATCAGTCAGGGGTGGGAGTCGATAGTTTTAAGAATAGAGAAATATGTGCTATTAGCTATTCACTACAAGAATAGAGAATCTGCCTATGTGATAGTGAAATTTAAATATAGAGAATAGCTTTTATATCCGCTGAATCGCTATTAATTAGAAGTTGTCTTCTCTCAAATCAGATTTGAGAGAGCAATTCAAAGGCGCCCATTTATTTCCATAAAAATTAAAAAGCACAAACGCAGCTATTTCTTGTTTACTTCTCTTCAGCTACATTGTTTTGCAGAGTTCATATTGTGTTTACATGTATATTATTTTCAACAATGCACACTAGGGCTTCGTCATGGATTTGAAACATCATTGATAACGTGATAAGAAGGTATCAGGGTAGCAGCAACAGACTCAATGTAATATAGCCAAGTCAAATGCATGTGTATTAGGCATCACATATTATATAATCTTCAAATTGTCTGTCTGTGGAAATTGTAGAAGCATTAGTGTTGTACAGTTGTACGTGTACTATTGGAGCAGTAATACACGTACAGAGTAAAATTTAGACTTATCTCCCCATGATTTTCTGTCAATGTCTAAAATATTGTAATGGTACGCACAGTCGTCTCCTACACCTGACACTCATTATTGTGTGCATATACATGTATATATCTGCTTGTAATTTACTATATGTTATTGTATATACTTGTATGATTATTACTAAGTCTTTTAATGCCTTTTATACCCATGTACAGAGGCCCGACCTCTCAGAATCCATTGATATTCATTTTGTACATGAATTGGACCATTATAAGCAACTTTTGTAGAACCCGACCTATTTTGGGTCGGCCGTCGGGCTTCCGGCAGCCATGTTGTTGCGCAACTTCCGGACGACCTTACGTCGTCTTTTCCCGACACTACGTCGGGCGGAAGTCCTTATACTATATAAAGGGCATTGTTTCACTGTTCATTGTCTCAGTCTTCACTTGGCTTTCAATAAAGACACATCTATACTTGATACAGAGACTTTCTCTTCCTTTTACTAGGTCATTCGCTTAGTGAACCGCCTACTAGGTCGGATTACTCTCTTTCATTGTATAGTCTGAAGGTCGGACTTGAGATCAGATGGGTCGTCTTTGGTAGTATTTGGGCTACTGAGACCGCTCGATCTTTCATGTAATGCGAAGTCCTATTACCACTCATAGGCACTTCATTTCTGGGTCGATAGTCGTCCAAGGACGACCGCACCAAATCACAGAAACCATTACAATATTATATATTTGTGGTTAAACCGGTAGTATTTTAGACTCCTAACATAAAAGTATTCACCACACATACTGTAATCTATTCTTTGTATGTTTCTTCTTTGTGTAGACTATGTTTTTGAAGTCAAAAAGCTGCTACACTCGTATAATCCTGATATTAAATTGAGTTGGTTAGCAATTTCACGAAGTGTAATAGTTAAGACGGCCAGGAATGGCTGCAGCAGCAATGGCACCCGTTACTAGCTACTAGCTAATAGCAGGTTAGGCTGAAAATAAAAGCGTATTGGTTGAAACGCTAATAAAAATTGACAGAAATTGAAAGAAGCGTGTCACAGCAGTTCGCTGCTGCAAAAGAAGAGATTAGCACAATCGAATAGCGTTTTAACCGCGCTAGTCCCACCCCTGCCATCAGTGTATCGCATGAACACGTAAACAACTGCTTTATCTTTGACACTAGATTTAGTTTGTGGCAATACTCACATATACAAGTCTGATATTATTTTAGATTTTGCTGATTTTTCAATTAAACGACTTCTAACTCTTATAAGAATTCTTATACAATGTACAAGTTCTTCTCTTCCTCTCACAAACATGTTTTCTAGCATACGACCTTGTGCATTTTTACCCAAGTAGTTACTGATATTGTATTTACAGCAAATATACATGTAGAATAAACGAAGCTCTTGAATACACCAAGAGTCTACTTCCTAGAGATGAAATCGGAAATTTACTTAAATATGATTATCAGGATCACGTCAATACCATGTACATGTACATGTATCTGCAAGCTTTACTTCAAACCAAATACAATGTAGCTAAATGCAAAAGAGTACAGTAGTGCATGCAAATAAATTATTTAGCATATTGCGTGTTCCTAAAAGTAGCTTAAAACTGTTTCAAAAGTGTGAGGAATATACATGCAGACTAGAAAATAAAATGCATATGTTCAAATCCCTTTATTAATACATGTTCAATGTTGTACATGTACATGTAAGTATACCTTAAATCTAGCTGCCACACTGCATCTAGAGACTATGATACACTTACTTAGCTCAAGGTATATGCTGTCAGTTACCACAAATGGAGGTTCAGATGAACTACATTGTGTCACTGGGATAATGACGACAACAGCAATAGCTAGTATTGAATAGAACTTCATGTCTATCTAGTCAACTGCTATACCTCACTGCGTTCTTCCTCTCTGTACTGTGAAACTGTTGAATGTATAACTATCAATATGAGAGTCTCTCTGGGTCTTACATACTTGTATGTTTATGTGATGATGTGGTTTGGGTTTAATGTGCAGCATTTCGTCATGATGAGCAGAGCATCACATGATCGTATTGCAGTATCTGCCTAAATCCTTAAATTGTAATCCAAGAAAAATACATCAACATACGTAACGTCATTCATGAATTCCCTCCCATGTTAATATTTGAAATTAAATGTATGTAATAAACAGGATAATATGCACACGTACTTATATTATTGTTTTATCCGTTAATAACCTGCCCTATATTTCACAACGAATACTTCTCACAATTTTGTAATACTGACATACACATAATACAATAATCACATTACAACACTTAGATAATGCATACCGTGAATGGTATTATAAATCATGGTAAACCTAATCAAGATCCTAAAAATAAGCAATGCAATATCTTGACTATAAGATCTGATTCCTCCAAAGAAGGAACCAGTAGATTATTCTGTGATTACTATAATGAAATATGTAAAATTACTTATTAGATTTAATTGTCAGCTGATTATAAGATTAATATATGGATTAATACACAAACAATACTTCACATATTTATGTACGTAATGTATTTTATGTCATTGATATGGTTTTGCAACCAACTACCAGCGTAGCCATATAATCTCTATAGCAGGAGATGACTGCTAGGTGCTATACAGATAGCAGGTTAGGCAGAGCATGTGTTTCTGTGAGAAGATAATATATTTTCTGTCATCCGCCAATGTGTTGGAGCTGCTCGGCAGTTGTATGACAGCAGAGGCAGATATGATTTTAGGTGTCAGCTAGAACTGCAGAAAAAAAGATGAACTTTCCAGTATTTTAGAACCAAACTGTAAATATCCAATAGATTAGGGTGTAAAGCTAGCTGAAGACTTTTGTACCAGAGACATATCAACTGGGATTTTGACCTAAAGCCTTTGTAGTTGGCTCAGAGTACATCTACAGCTAGTCAGAGATTCTTTCTTTGTGAAAGTTGCTGAGTTGGTGTAGTAATAATGTGTTCTATCTACTGTGCTACAGGTGCTGTAGGTGATAAGATCCCGCAGTGGTCCCCAGTTTAAGCCACAGTCAGGACTAATGTTTCATGCTTGTGAAACAAGCACGAAATATTAGTCAAATTTTGGTAATACTGTGTGTAGTCACATAATATATTAGTAGTATAGTCAGTGCAGATCTATACAGACACCACGCCCCGGCCCAATTTTAGCCCTAGATCCAAAACCCTTGTCGGGGGCCTACCCCCACTCCTCCCATCGATCAAAACCCCCTCCTCGAACTCAGTCTATGTTCAAAGCCTAAGAACCTAACCCTCCATTGCGGGTGGGGTCACCGAAACTGAGTCGGGTCCTTTCTAAAAACGAAACCCCCACTCGCCCTCCCGGCCCACCCGGCTCGCGGTTACGCCTCAGGATTGTTTTTATCCTGAGTCATAAGAACCTAATCCGGTCAATATATGGAACAGTGTTACAATGTATATGATCCCTGCTTACTAAGCTGGTAGATTAAGCATAGCCAATACTTGGTGTATGGAACAGTTATTGCATTATCAAACAATAAACAAGCAATTACTAACCAGACTGCACAATATTTAATACTTGGTTAGTATGACACATATAAGAAGCATATTATTATGTTGATTAAATGGCCTACACAAGCGTGTGACAAACCCCATGGAGGTCTTGGTTAGTTTTACTGTTGACTGGGCCTGGAGGTCAGGAGGAAGATTGTAGGAGGTCGATATCTTAGGCCTGCACGGTGTTCCGGTTTCAAACAATGTAAACGGTGTGTGAACCCTCGGTGTTACACATCGGCAAATTTTTTATGCACCGAATTGCACCGGCACCGTGCCCAAACGATATATCGATGGTTCGGTGTAGTTCGATGTTATCGAACCGGACCGCTATGCCAGTCGTAGTCATTCAATATTCATGCAGTCTAATATCACGTGTTCTTGTTTACCTCACTTCAAACTAGGTTGCATACCTTCGCTAATCCGTTTCAACATTAACTGCCATCGTGGCTGTGATTGATTATCAATGTTGTGGAGGTAATAATTATTATTAAATTATACTAAATTGATTCATAATTACGTAACTTAGCAGATTCTGGTATATTATTATATTCTATCGTTTGCATATGATTGCTTTGTTCATGAATAGTGTGCTGAAATAGAACAGTAGTATACGATCGAATATAATGGATTATATTATTTTATAAATAATAATATAATTTAATTTAAACATACCATTGGATTAATTATTTCTATTATAATTAATCTACTACTAATGTTTAAGTTTGGTTATATTCGCTTGTAACTAAGAATAGCTACAATGCTTATAATAGTTAATCATTATTAATTATGGCTTTTTAATTTAAAATCGTTGTGTAGTTATGCTTTTGGTAAGCACCAGCTCTTTATTTATTTAATAAGCTAATACTAATGTTCAATCAATATTTTGTAGGTAGAATTCATCGGACTGAGCCATCGTAATATCCCATCTGAAGACAAATCTGCTAGATTCAATCGGTGGACACACTGAATTATACCAAATCAGCAATCTATCAAGAAAGCTTGCAAGAAAGATTCCCTACATTATCATTACATCATATGCAACTATGCTAGCGTTTCTTCTTTCTCTTGTGATATGAAGTTAGCCCATGTCATTTTAAATTTGTTATCTTTTTGTGTCAGTGGTACGAGTGTGGTGGAAACAATGTTTGCTGTTTTTCTTCTGTAATTTGGTCACAATCAGTAATAAATCTAATAAATTATATGTAGTCGGTTGGGTGTGTGTCCAGCCTCATGTTTTTATATTTAATATGTTTATTAAAATTACATAAAATAGGTGAAGTAAGACCCAATGCAACTTAAGACTCACTAGACTACATGGGCAAATACAAAATCTTGGGAGTAGGAGTAAGCACTGATTACTTTCATTAGCCCAATAGCCACTGAAATAAAATAATATACATATACTATGTTTTAATGAAGCCCGGTCTGCCTGCCATATCTGAAAATAAAATAAACAATGATTGGCATGAACTCATGTTGCAAGAAAGTGTTGAGGATTTTTGTTCCCTTGTATTGAACGGTCATGATGGGACAACTCTATTAGACGAACTAGCTCCTGGACCAGTTCGATCCGGTATATCGAACCAAAGTTGACACCGTCTAACACCGCTTGAGACCAGGATCAAGGGGTCCGGTGCGGTTCGGTATATCGATCCAAATTTGGCATCGGTTGACACCGAATGAGACTAGGCACAAGAGAACCGGTGTCAACCGGTGTTTGATTACCACCACCCCAAAAACCGAATATCAGTGGGGAGGCAACACCGGTGCAGGCCTGCGATATCTTATCTATTAGGTCATAGTAGTGCACCAGGCTGCTGATTAGTGCAGAGGAGTACCTGGGTAGCTCCAGGCATAAAATGTACTAAGTTCACTCAATTCAAAGGACATGTACAGTGTAAAAGACCTGAATATGGAGTTGATGTATATGTATGTAAATGTTGATCACTCAAAGGTTTATTACTGAGTGTTCAGGTTCTGATACTGACGACAACAGCACTTCTTATTAACATAGCAAAATGAAAATCTCGAAAAAAGAAGTTGCATCCTCCTTAGCAGATGACCCATTAACTGCGGCAGTGACCTGTCTATTGAGAAGGTGACCCATTAACTATCCCAGTGACCTGTCCACTGAGCAGGTGACCCATTAAATATGGCAGTGAACTGTCTATTGACAAGGTGACCCATTAACTACGGCAGTGACCTGTCTATTGAGAAGGCGACCCATCAACTAGGGCAATGACCTATCACCTGGGAAGGTGACCAGGTAACTTGGTCCAGTAGATCGCAATATTATTTTTGGATAACTTCAATATCAGAAATACATGTACATGTATTATAATGTTGTGGAACTGTCCAGCCAGGTGTGTAGGCTGATCACCACTAAATACATGGGGTCATCGAAGTTTCCTTTTATGAGGTTGCTGAGACGGCAACGGCAGTTGTGGCTTCAGTCACATGTCACGCAGAGTTGGCAGGTTGGCATTTCAAGACCACATTTCTACAAGGAAAAGATTCACAACAACAGTTATAGCAACGAAGTACATGTACATGATTGTGTAAATGTCCAAAATGATGGCAAGGTAGCGTCAAGATACAACAATTAAAACAACAAAGCTGTCTGAAGCCTGCTTTACATCTACATCAGATAATTTAGCTTAGTATCTTACAGAGATTATTTTATGTTGTTACAGTTAGAAAGTCAAAGGCTATTGTTTGATCTTGACATAATGCAATGGCAAGCACTGAGTAGTAACTACTGGTAGCACTGGGGTGAGATAGAGGCTAGCCAAGTAAATAGCAACCACACAATTAGCTAACAATGAGTAGGATTTGGCGGCATGTGTTCAATGAAGTGGTTCATGCTAAACTTTTTTGCTCAATTGACAAATTCAACTTTTGGGGACAGAATCTTTGTGAGCAATACCCAGTATTCGAAGTGGAACAAATGAGGTTGGTACACGTGCATACAATCTTAGAAATTAATGAATTACTAAAATAACAGAAATCATGCTTTGGTGTGATTCGAACCCATGACCCTATGAATAATAAACAAGCACTCTATCATTACACTATCAAGTTCACATGTAGGGACTGTATGGGAAAAATAGCTATTAAAATGAGGGTACACACCTGCTGGCCATATAACCACTAAAATTGAGGCGGGCACACACCATATACTCTTGGTATAACCACACTGGGCATACCTTATTAAATAAGGAGTAGACTCTCAGTAAGAATAACCAATAGTATTGAACTATTACTCCATATAATATTATATACATGAAGAAAACCTTTTATTAAAGATGCTCTTTGCACACTAGTACTCTCTCAAACTAAACAAGCTGTATATCAATCGTGTATAACATTGCTGTAATAGAGCTCATTTAGTGACCCATTATATTATTGTAAGATTAACTTTAAATCTGATCAGACAGGATTGTTTACTGATTAAATACTTATCCTCCAGTTATATGAATGCAATCCAGCCAATATATGGGACATATAATCACTGTTTATCTAGTGGTGGATTAAGCATAGCCAATGCATTTTATAACATGAAACACTTTATCATATTGCTACAATCATATTACCAAACAATGAATATGTTATCGATAATCAAACTGTGCAATATTTTAATACTTATTAAGTGTAACCCACAGAAGAAGAATACTTATTAAGTGTAACCCACAGAAGAAGCATAATCCTGTTCAGATTCTCACCTGAATGTCATTAAACCCACTGGAGATACCAGTGGTGACCCATCAACTAGGGCAGTCACCTATTAACTTACCTATTCACTAAGGCAGTTACCTATTCACTAGGGCACTGACCTATACACTAGTGCAGTGACCTATTCACCAGGAAGTTGTCCAATGAACTAGGGCACTGACCTATAGGCTAGGGCAGTGAGCTATTCACAAGTGCAATGACCTATGCACTAGGGCGCTAACCTATTTACAAGGGCAGTGACCTATCCACTAGTGCAGTGACTTATCAACTGGAATGGTGACCAGGTAACTTGGTCTAGTAAATACCATAAGCTACTAGAACTAGGTTTATGATTAATGTCTAGAAAATAACCAGGTAAACCACTCACACCTTTTTTAAATCATGATCAAGTGTCTATGCTACATGTATATTATTAGTACAGAAGCAACCTCCCTTTTTATAAAGATTTCTAGCAATTGAGGTGGGGCCAGGTATTTTTTGCATGAAACTCTTAATTATACATAAATATTTTGATATGCAAATTTCTACACCTCACATAGTGCCAGTATAGTTGTTGTGGTCAATTGATTTACCGTGCAAGTAAAAATAACAAACATTTGTCAGATCGCCATTGATGAGCCAGAAAAGATTGCTTTAGTGTTAGTGCTCATGCGTAACGGCAAACACTGTCCAATTAGAAGTGGTTGTGCCTGCGGATTTCTATAGTAACCACAATAACAACAGCTGCACATAGCCAAATAGCAGTTACTAGTATTACTAGACATAATTAGTAATACTAGATACATGTAGTTATAATATTGTTGTTTAGGATTGCTACTGCTATAATGCCCTAATGGCTATATGAATTGAGTTGTGGGAGGTTTATAATGTGTTAGACCAGGGCCGTAGTGCCCTATACGGCCGTGCGGCCTAGCCGTCTCAACTTTTAGCATTGCAAAGTCGAAATGTAGTCCATTTATTATTATGATCAGATCAGTGTTTAAAGTTTCTTCCACATTCCTATTCGCGGGGGTTTACAAAATATGTAAGGATATGGTGATAATAAGTGTGCTAAACACTTTTATATCAGAAAATTTTAAATACTACCGTACTTAACTGCAGTTATGTAACATTTTAGATATTAAAAACCTGTCAGGGGAGATAACTCTAAATTTAAAAATTATTTCATTATACAGTATAAGAGGTACCATATACACAGTCCATGTACTGGGTGTGTTAAAAAATATAAACC
Organism: Bugulina stolonifera; assembly: GCA_935421135.1. Lineage (NCBI taxonomy): Eukaryota > Metazoa > Bryozoa > Gymnolaemata > Cheilostomatida > Bugulidae > Bugulina > Bugulina stolonifera. The sequence goes on from OW285189.1 coordinate 9,035,204, forward strand.
TTGAAAATCTAAATAATTATATTAGTTTTCAATTGAACAAACTTTTTTGGATTCGGCTATCTGTCTGCCCGACATTGTTGCCAACATATTTACTTAGGCATTCAATTTTATAGGGAGAAATAAGAAATATCTCTATGGTAGGAAAGAAACACATGCTTTCAGCTGCTTTTTGTAGATTCGTTAGCTCTACTTCATTTCATTGCATGTTTTTCATCATTGTAAAGGAGTAAAGTATTTGTAAATGTCGTTAGAGTTGAATGATTTATGTTCAGTCATAATTGTGAACAGATACAATGTATACATGTACATGCATATGTATGTATGAGGCTGGGTTATATTTAATGTTATTACACAGGTATATTTCATAAGCCTGAACTGCTTCAAATTTGCTCTATTTTTCTGAAAAACACTCTCAGGGCGGCGGCGGCCCACTGGACCCCCGGCCTAATATTTTGGCCCCACCAACATTTCTTAGGGCGCTACGGCCCTGTGTTAGACTAAGGTAATACAACAGCTACAACAATGGATAATTGTTTGTTTTTCTGCTGTGAAAATATCAAAGACACACCAGTTATTCTCTTCACCATATTAACCCCCAAAAGTGGGGAATAGGTGTGAATGTGTTCTGATGTGCTGCATATAGAAAATTGGTCTCAACATTCACTCAGGGAGAAACTTGTGTCAATTTTCCTAACTAGTATTCTTTAAATTGATGAAAAAACTGGCTCTAGCAACTAAAAGTCGTCAATACCTCATTACTCTAGGTATTTTGGTGCATGTATTATACCTATATCTATTATACACATGTACAGTAGATAATATACCCATACATACATGTACATCCTTCTACTATATAACATAGGCTACTTGCAGTATTAGAGAGCAATATTCAATGAATCATGCTACATGCAATGTCAACAGGGAAGTAGACCAAAAAGTCGTTGGCTCTCAAATTGGCCATGTATGTTCATAAGTAGCGTAATTTATTTATTTCCTGCTTTTAGTACTGAACATAACTAATAATGGTAGGTGAAATAAACTACACAATAATGTTACATTTCGATATTAAATTGCAAACTATTGTTAAGTGAGTTACATATTCATGCTACATAAGTATAATAATATGTGGTTATTGCTCTTTATTTAAAGTGTGATCAAATTGTCAACAGATTTAATAAACCAAACGAAATCATAAAATCACCAAGTCCATCAGAAAGTGTGCATGCTGAAAGTCCTGTGTCACCATAGGCAAGCATTATTTGCTAATTTATATAAAAGGATCAGACAAAACCATAACCATGCCCACTTAGGAAGTTCCTTACAAACACTAGCAGTTAAAACAAGTAATCTCTGTACACTGGGCTGTTACTACATGTAGGGGGCCTACTTACAATATGTAGTTGTATCTAGGAAACGAGATGGGGTATTGGATCAAATTCATGGGGATCAAGAAGAGAAAAATGCCAAAGGGGAGCCTCAGAGTCAGCATGGTAGACCATGATGATGCCAGATATTAGGAAGAGGCAAGGTGTTTTTTGATTGAATAACTTACAAAGCATTTTACACAAAAACACATTTGTGTGACAGCCTCTAGCTTTCCACATAATTGAAACCAAAATTATAGTGACACCAAGTAACATAAAAAACTGTAAAGGATAATAATTGGGCATTACAACACACCAACTGCTTGTATAACATTCACATGTACAAGCCAACTAAACCCAGTCTTCAGGCTACTAACATCCTTGGGTCCCAACTACAGTGCCTATATTATGCCTATTCAGTACTATTAATAGGGACATGTATTATAGGCCTATAATTTCAAAAAATTATGATTTAATATTTCTTAACCTCCTAGTAGATATACACGTAGGCCCTCATATATATGCACCTCGGCTTACATCTATATATCCTAAATGTGCAGATGAATGCTTATAACTGATTTAACAACAAATACTCCCCTATGGCAATTGCAAGCGTTCACTGGTCACTACAAGAAACATAAACTCATGAAATTGCACGCTAGGAATTAATACATGTACATGTACATTATCAATTGATTTACCAATCAGTTTCTCAGAGGTGAAGGTGCGGTTCTAAGGTGAACTACCACATTACCGACTAATCCAAGCAGCACCTAATTGGCCACTGGATTCCTAGGCTGCATCCTCAGATCCTTGATGCAACATGTTCTGTACCTGCATGCGTATCTAGTAATGCAACCAGAAGTAATGCATTTCTACCAAGTTTTAAAAGCAACTCTGATGGCAGTATTTACTATTTGAGTGTTTTTATCAACTTCTAAAAGGCCTCTTAGTCTCCGAGGTCACTTTAATTTGTATAATATTTTCATTAACTGGATTATTATATTGTTGCTGCTCACAACTCTTCATGCCTAGCCTATTGGTGTAGGATGTTAACAAGTAGGAAATGTAGATAGAGAGGTGTAGGATAACAGTGTAGAAATCTATGACTTGTATTTTCACAGGAATCTCAAAAGTTCAGTAGCGGATATTAACAGATATTTTTCAAACTGTTCCTAACTTTATGCTATTTTAAAATGTGTTCCTTTGTTGAATGTTACATTATGTAATTTAAACAGAGTTTCTCAAACACATTAGAAGTGTGTAATAGCAGTGTCTTGGATATACATGACAATTTTCGAAATCGATAGAATCTGTACAATAGTACTAAAACTTACTATTATACCTAGAACTGGCACCTTAGGAGGTGTAGAAATGTCATATTTGAAATCAGCACAAGATTCTGATCTAGATACATGTCTTTTTATGTGGCCCCACTTCGATTGCTAGAACGGCTATTTTTTTTCAAGATATCCAGAGGTTGCTTCTGTACTATATGGTTTGCCATAATGATATTACACATACTCTTAATGTAACATGGGGCACAATAGCACAGTGCTAGTGGAGATATATTTGTATGTATTTTGTTAAAGAGAAGAAGAAGTACTGTAATTCTGACAGCTTTGTGACAATGATAACAGAATCGGAGAAAAGGATAAGATAAAGTAACTAACTAGCCAAACTTCACTGATACACATGGTTATAAGCGGCTATCTTTCCATTTTTTTTGTCTTATGTGTCTATTGAATTTTTTATTTGACATCAAATTATTGCCACGAATAAGACAATCCAACCTTCAACTCACTTCACTTTAAATATACAGTAAATAGATAATAATGGTCTACGTTTTTAATGCAAACTTATCTATGTCTATGACATTGGACATACACTGCACATTAATTTGTTGACTGTTGCACTATCTATTTTCATAGCGGAAGTTGTTCCCTAAAAAATTACCTAGGAACGGCAGCCTTTAGTCAGCAATTCGGCATTTGAGGACCAAATAACTATTGCAAAGCATACCCGACAGACCCAATTAATTTTTCGGAGTGTGACATGCAGTTGTACAGCATGTACATGTACTACAAGTAAAAGTTTTTGTAATTTCAACACTGCTTGAGATATACACTAGTTCTCTTTGTTGCTACAAATGTCTTGCAGACCCGTACATCATTTTTACTTTTTCTAGATTTCTGCTTTATTGATAAATACATGGTTAGTAGATGCGAAATAGCCATTTTATGTCTAGTAGAATGTGTTAGTTCGCCAAGTTAATGCAACACTGACACATGGATATTATATGAGTATTATACTGCTATGAATATAGTAAGAAGGACTGGAATCGTTCCCACCAAGTGCCCTTCCTCCATAAACAAGTTTCACAATATGCACTTTACTGGATCAGTTCATTGCATAGTTTTATTATATACATGTACATGTAATTATGGTTATAATAATGTATGCCCGGGCGAAGAGGACTGACCTTTTACATGTATACTGAACTTGGACTCTGACTTACATGTAGGGCTGACTAGTTTTTATTGTGGTAAATGTTATTATTATGTAATTGATAAATGTTTTTTTGGTATTATGTATGATTTAGCAAAGTTATTAATAGCATTTCTTTGCACTCTTGAAATTCGGTCCTTGCTGTTTTTAGTAATTCTAGTATTGTAATGGTACAGGACATTTGTATACGACTCCAGCTACCGGACAAAGACCTACAGCACCCTAAGTGCCTAGTAGTTGTCACAGCGCTACTCAGCTGACACTCAAACTCTCATAATTAGTTGCTCGTATACCCACATTCAATTGTATTGCATGTTAAACCATTTAATTACTGTCTATATACGTGTATCCATGTGTTCATACCCATTACATACTGATGTGCATTCATGTATGATTATTACTAAGTCTTTTAATGCCTTTTATACCCATGTACAGAGGCCTGACCTCTCAGAATCTGTTGATATTCATTTTGTACATGAATTGAACCATTATAAGCAACTTTTGTATAACCCGACCTATTTTGGGTCGGCCGTCGGGCTTCCGGCGGCCATCTTGTTGCGCAACTTCCGGATGACCTCACGTCGTCTTTTCCCGATCTAAACGTCGGCCGGAAGTCCTTATACTATATAAAGGGCACTGTTTTACTGTTCATTGTCTCAGTCTTCACTTGGCTTTCAATAAAGACACATCTATACTTGATACAGAGACTTTCACTTCCTTTTGTCAGGTCATTCGCTTAGCGAACCGCCTACTAGGTCGGATCACTCTCTTTCAACGTATAGTCTGAAGGTCAGACTTGGGACCAGATGGGTTGTCTCTGGTAGTTATTGGGCTACTGAGACCGCTCGATCTTTCATGTAATGCAAAGTCCTATTACCACTCATAGGCACTTCATTTCTGGGTCGATAGTCGTCCAAGGACGACAGCACCAAATCACAGAAACCATTACAGTATTGCAATAATCATGTGACCAAAAACGTCTTTTGTATAAAAGCAAAGACCTTTTGCCTCTTGTTAATTATTCTTGGGATTTCAATAAAGAAACTTTTATTAGTCTACACAGCTTGAGTGGTGACTAAACTACGTAGAACTCTCAGCCGAAGTTCCCTTGGGAAGTGACCTCAGTGTACCTAGGTTGAGGTCATACTCCTGCAAGTATACATATAAACCTGGCAGCCAGTACACTCAGGCTTAGGGCTCAGCACATGAAGAACAATTAGCATACTTTGTGATTGCTAGTTGTACCTACACCTTCTACTCAGTTTATGTACATGATACTTAGAAGGGGTTGTATCTCAACCTTCCTACTTCTATACGGGCAGCCAGCCAGTAACAACTGTCTGAACTTTCAGCATTCTCCGAATAATGGATCTCAATTCAACCGTTTTAACCCAATAGCCATGGTTATTAATTTTAAATAATGTAATTTTAGAAGACTTGCAGAAATGACAACATAAAGCATTGGCATATTATTTGGTAAACAGACACTGAGGTTGTTTTCAACCTAGTATGGACTGCTAGTACCATGCCTGTTACTTGTGCCAAGATTTCAGCTAACCTGAACTGTTTCAACAGTTACTGAAGTGACGGAATTCACATGTGTTTTAATTAAAGATGCAGAATGTATGTTTGCAGTGCTTTGTGTGTAATGGTGACAAGACAAGGTAGCTAATGTCATCATAAAGAACCTCTTTGTTTAAGAGCACATCTTAGAATTGCTTTAATTTTAAGGAGAATAATAATATGTAGAATGGAATCATTATATTGTAATGGTTTCTGTGATTTGGTGCGGTCGTCCTTGGACGACTATCGACCCAGAAATGAAGTGCCTATGAGTGGTAATAGGACTTCGCATTACATGAAAGATCGAGCGGTCTCAGTAGCCCAAATACTACCAAAGACGACCCATCTGATCTCAAGTCCGACCTTCAGACTATACAATGAAAGAGAGTGATCCGACCTAGTAGGCAGTTCGCAAGGCGAATGACCTGGCAAAAGGAAGAGAAAGTCTCTGTATCAAGTATAGATGTGTCTTTATTGAAAGCCAAGTGAAGACTGAGACAATGAACAGTAAAACAATGCCCTTTATATAGTATAAGGACTTCCGGCCGACATGACGTCGGGAAAAGACGACGTGTGGTCGTCCGGAAGTTGCGCAACAAGATGGCCGCCGGAAGCCCGACGGCCGACCCAAAATAGGTCGGGTTCTACAAAAGTTGCTTATAATGGTCCAATTCATGTACAAAATGAATATCAATGGATTCTGAGAGGTCGGGCCTCTGTACATGGGTATAAAAGGCATAAAAAGACTTAGAAACATTCATGTGACTATGTATAACAACATATAGTAAGATACATGAATAAGGAATGAGCATAAACACATGGAGACATATATATAGACGGTAATTAAGTACTTTGAACATGCAATGTAGTTAAAGGTAAGTATACGAGCACTAATTGTGAGAATGTTAGTGTCAGGTGAGTAGCGCTGTAACAACTACTAGGCACTTAGGGTGCGGTGGAGCTTCGTCCGGGAGTTGGGGTCGTATACAAATGTCCTGTACCATCACATAGCCCCCCGATCCTTGGCACTATCTCTTCGAGTATGTCTAAGGATCTGCTCCGTGAGCCGTTGGTGGAGGGATATTTCGTCCTGTACGGCTTCCGTCTGCTGGACTATAGTAAGCCGGTCTCTAACATGTGAGTGAAGAAGTCTCTGCTGGAGTATGTGCAATTGGTGCCGGAGGCGTCCGAGACGATTGTTTAAAGTGGCACACAATCGTTCTCTCTCCTTCTGGAATTCTGCTGTAGGGGTGCGGGATTCAAGAGTCTTCTTTGTGTTTTTAGTATCTGGAGGGCTGGTCGACAATGGGACGGCCTTGTCTGATCCGGGTCTAGCCTTAGGCGGCCGGGGCCGACGTTTGGGTATGTCGTAAGTATCAGTCCCTCGGTGATCCAAGGCTGGAGGGTCCATACGAGTCTGTGGTCGCTTTGGACTGCCTAGTCGCTCCCAGGGCGACTTTCTTTTACTTGTTTTCTTTGGGGCAGGAGGAGGTGGCAGTCGCACCACTGCTGCTCTGGCTTCAGCTTCTGGAGGAGCTGGTATAGTGAAAGGTTTCGGTCCTACGTCTGCTGGGATGCATGAGGGGTAAGCGACCCTCTTGTCGAGCTTCATCGCCTTGAGGAAAAGCTGGAACATGTGGGAATCCACTTCATACTGGATGGCTCCGTGGCCTGTCTGGCTTTGGTGCCGATAGACAGTTTCTGCATCACGGGCGCTGACTCCACAGGAACAGAAGAACTGGGTAAAGTGTTGGCGTGCGTGAGCCTTGATGGTGTTCTCCGTCCCTTCTAGCTTACATAGTCGACAATAGGAGTTCCTTCCTTTACATCGGGCTGTCCGACGTATATCACTACTGGTCCGTGGAGAGATCCAGCAAAGTTGAGACTGCGGCATAGGCGTCTCTGGAGAGGTCTCTATAAGAGAAAGTGTAGATACAAGAGGTTGATCATTTAGATTATCAATGTTTGCGTAGGCCGAGTCGTCTTCGTCACCCGACTCAGTCACATGGTGTACAATGTTATTGGAGTACATATGCGTGTCCGAGGTCGTCCCGGAGGGGAGGCGGTGCATGTCCGAGTCGGTTAGGACGGCATCGTCCCGAAGCACCGAAGGTACTTCAGTATGACCCGACCCGACTGGCACGACCTCATCCCTCGAGGAGTTCCCGAGATCAGCATATAAGTCGTCGTCGTCCAAAAGCAACAGTACCTCGTCCAAGTCTATTGGCTCACCTGGCAAGTCCATGAGTAGGCCGACTAGGGAGGGCACCGTCCTTGTTGAGGAGTCTCGAATAGAGTGCTCTGTTGTCCGACTAGGTGTTGACTGAGTGGTGGTGGTGAGGGTACTGGGGGATCCATCTGGATCCTGGCCTTTTATAGGTGTGGGGGCTGCCCTGGTTCTCCTTGTGGTGTGCGACGTTATGCCTGCAACACCTGGCTTCTCACCATGTAGTAGAACTACGTTGCGGCGGAAGTGCACTTGTCTGACCCCTGTTGTTAGATCTATTTTGATCTCAAGGTTGTCTGGGTCACCGGATCCGTCTGTGGAATTGGAGAGTAAACACGGGCCTGGCCGTGTCGGCCTACGATAGGTAGTCGTCTGGGCAGCCCATTTGTGATGAATTTCTTCTAGTATAACCTCTGGGGGTCGGCCTCGCTTCCACCGGGCCTTCCTTTTGTATGATAAGGGTCTGTTTTCCCTAGTGTAGGGCGTTAGCATCCGGACGTAGGAGGGTCTACCTTTTGAACCTCTGCCCCAGTCGGGCGGCGGGAATATCGGGTGCTGGAAATAGTCGACAGCTCCTTCCTCGAGGCGGTTTGCGCCTTGTCTACGCTCCTGGATGCGCGGCTTTTTAGCCTGTCGGCCCTGGTCCTCTACTTGCCTCTTTTTCTTCGCTGTTCCTCCCTCGGCTTCTAGCCCCCCTATCGGGTGGCCAGGGCGTCGGCATTGTACTTCGACGCCATGCGGAGTTGTACTGGGCGGTAATGATCCTTTTCCTCCCTCGGCCCTGGATCCTCTGTGGGGGTGTCCTTGACGTCGGCATTGATCATCGACGTCGGGCGCGGGTGTACTAAGTGATGAGCTTCCCGTTCCTCCCTTGGCCCTGGATCCTCTGTTGGGGTGTCCTTGACGTCGGCATTGATCATCAACGTCGGGCACAGGTGTACTAGGTACTGAATTATCCGTTCCTCCCTCGGCCCTGGATCCTCTGGTGGGGTGTCCTTGACGTCGGCATTGATCATCGACGTCGGGCGGAGGCGTACTAGGCTTCATCTCAGGCATCGTCCTCAATGTATAAGGGCTTCCCGTTCTATTGACACACGGCCATTGATCTCGGCTGGTGTATACCTTTGCGGTATGGCAGTTTACAGAGCACTTGTGTTTAGTCAGGTAGGGCATCCCTAGGACGCCATCTTCTGGTATGGAGCCGATGAGGAACAGTTCTTGGCTAAAGGTACGACCGACTACCATAGGTAGCCTTACCATTCCCTCGAACCTGAGAGTCGAGCCGTCGGCCATCTTGCCATATGGCTGACTTACTGGTAGGACCTCTAGGTCGGGTCTCTGCAGCTTCTTTAGGATGCGGGGTGATATTAGGTTGGTCGTACAGCCCGTGTCCAAGAGTAGGGTTACATCTTGGCTACATAGTCGTCCTTGTATGTACAGGCTAGGTACATGCGGCTTCACATACGTCACTTGAGTCACTGTTTTAGAAGGGGGGTCGGCCTTGCCGACCGGATACTTGGGACGGTCTTCCGAGACGGAAATGTGAGAGGTGTGAGGAACTTGTAGGGCCCGAGTGCCAGCCTCTACTGTCTCGGGCCGGAGCCTTTTCCCGACTCGGGTACTGTCGGCTCAGGATATGTGGGGGGAGTGTTCCCATTGGTCCGTTGAGGAGGAGGACCAGGCTTTTTGCTGGTCTGCCAGGAGGGTCTGTTCCGAGGTCCTGGCGCTCTGGGGGCGTCTAGTAGTCCTCGAAGTCGTCTGACTTCTTGGCTGAGTGTCTGGATGGCCTCTTTCAGGTCGTTGATCCAGGTCAGGTCGGAGTCCACTGTATTTATCTGGGGTGTCTCCGGCTCGGGTTCTGTGACTGCCCTGATTTGGTGTGCTTTACTTCCACGGGAAGGTCCCTTGACGAGCAAGAAGTCGTTTCCGGCTCGGACGGCCGAGTCCACATCTCTGGGGTTTATTGCCAAGAGGTGTCTCTGTAGGTGTCCGTCCTCAAGAGAGTTACTGAAGTTTTCCACAGCCAATACCCGGCGGTGCGCTTCGGGTAGTTCCTGGAAAGCCACATGTACAAGTTTCTTGACTAGGGTGGCATGTTCTTGTAATGACATGCCGGGATCTTTCCGCAGCTGTATGAGCTGGAGTCTAGCTTCTTTATCAGTTAACCCGTATCGGGCGCGTAGAGCTTCGAAGATCCCTTCTGAGGTGCCGGGTCGGCCACATTCTTGTGCCGGTCCCTTGAGGGCCTCTCTTAGGTGAAGGTACATGGCTGCCGGGCTCCAGTCGTTTGCCTCGGCTATGGTCAGGAACTGTTCTATAAAGAACTCGACGTCTCCTTGTCCGTCGAACTGTGGTGTCTTGAAAGAGGGTTGAGGCGGCTGAGGTCGAGCTACTTCTATGTACTGTCCGATTACCTCTACTAGCCTGTCTATATCGCTAGCCATTGCTGAGTATAGATGGAGCCTCTTTAATGGAGGGGACGTGTCGTCCTCGGTTTGATGTCTATAGGGTGTCGGGTAGCTAGTTAACTACCGTAGTTTGTTAGGCCGGGTCGGCCTGGTGGTCGTACTGAGTACCGTCAATCTGTTCTGGATCCGAGGTCGGTCTTTGATTGAAGATCCGGCGTAGGTCGGGCTACATCCAGCGGAACCACGAGAATTATGGGTGCACTTTAGCGTTTGTCACCTTCTCGTATCCAAGGTTCCCGGGTCCGAGTCCTAAATCGCCGTAGAAGTATTGAAGAATGAGGTCGGTCGGTCACCCGAGGCCGAGGTCACCCTCCTTCTCTTCGTATCGTAAGAGTACGACCTTAGAATCCCACCGCTGCCACCAATGTAATGGTTTCTGTGATTTGGTGCGGTCGTCCTTGGACGACTATCGACCCAGAAATGAAGTGCCTATGAGTGGTAATAGGACTTCGCATTACATGAAAGATCGAGCGGTCTCAGTAGCCCAAATACTACCAAAGACGACCCATCTGATCTCAAGTCCGACCTTCAGACTATACAATGAAAGAGAGTGATCCGACCTAGTAGGCAGTTCGCAAGGCGAATGACCTGGCAAAAGGAAGAGAAAGTCTCTGTATCAAGTATAGATGTGTCTTTATTGAAAGCCAAGTGAAGACTGAGACAATGAACAGTAAAACAATGCCCTTTATATAGTATAAGGACTTCCGGCCGACATGACGTCGGGAAAAGACGACGTGTGGTCGTCCGGAAGTTGCGCAACAAGATGGCCGCCGGAAGCCCGACGGCCGACCCAAAATAGGTCGGGTTCTACAAAAGTTGCTTATAATGGTCCAATTCATGTACAAAATGAATATCAATGGATTCTGAGAGGTCGGGCCTCTGTACATGGGTATAAAAGGCATAAAAAGACTTAGAAACATTCATGTGACTATGTATAACAACATATAGTAAGATACATGAATAAGGAATGAGCATAAACACATGGAGACATATATATAGACGGTAATTAAGTACTTTGAACATGCAATGTAGTTAAAGGTAAGTATACGAGCACTAATTGTGAGAATGTTAGTGTCAGGTGAGTAGCGCTGTAACAACTACTAGGCACTTAGGGTGCGGTGGAGCTTCGTCCGGGAGTTGGGGTCGTATACAAATGTCCTGTACCATCACAATATTATATACATGTAGATGATGCTAATAACATTGAAAAATTGATAAATGTTTCTACAATGTACAATCTTTAGTATGCTATACTAAGGCATTAATGTTCATTATTTTATTACGAGATTATTAATCTTGCTAGGATAAAAAAAAGTAGAGATATAGGATAAAGATTTCAGCAATTTCAGAAGTGTCATCCTCATGTTTACAATCTTTTCCAAGTCTGTCACATGTTCCAATAGGCTCATGGTACTTCTATGCATCCCTGTTACAGCAGAAAATATTTGATGTGTAAGGTAGAAATGACTTGGCTATTGAACATTCGTTTTCTACCATTTATTACATGTACATGCACATGTCGCTCAAGTAAAATTCTCCCAGTAGTAATTATTTCAAACATTATTGGAGCTAAAGGAATCCAATGAACTAGACTGAATGCTAGTAGAGCAATCTTTATTCACTTTCATTATGATGCTTAACTGAGAGAGGGGAGGGAAAGATGGAGGAGGTTGGGACATGTACATGCAGGTGGAGAATGTAGATAGACTCACTTGGCTAGAAGTTTGACTTCCTTGATGATGTAATAGTTTGTACGATACAGCCCGTATGTATTAGTTCCATGTAGTATGAGGTGTAGTGCATCTCCAATCACTCCCCGTCCCCATGATACTGTCAAGATATTTCTGTAAAAACAAAATAACTCCTACAGTACTTTATTACATCAAAAAATTATAACATTGCCTAATTTATTACCATATATTTTTAAATAAGAGGTTTTTCTTGCAGTGTTATTTATTGAGTTTTAGCATGTACTCAATGTCATTAAACTTGCTAAAATGTAATGCTAATGGCATCCTAAACTAAAGCAGTGTTATTGGCAATTAACTATGAAAAATTGTCATGCTACAGTACATACCTTTTAATGGATCTATACTTTTGGCAAATTTGGTCATACACATTACATTCTTCTTGTTGAACTCTAACAATGCTTTCTATTGGTTCGCCATTTGTAGATAAACCAATAGTAAAGTTTAGTGGTACCGTCTCAACTTGTAGGCTAAGCGCTGCTACCTAAAAGTATAAACATTTGAACGATAGTGGTCACTATTTAGTGTACACTGATGAATATTGGTGAATACCTCTAGACAACATGGGTCAACAAAATACTTACCAATTTTACTTCCCACTATCAATCCTAGGTTCTAGGATCTAAGGATCTAGGATCTAAAGAGATCTGCATTTTCTCTAATTTGGGGTGGAGAAGGCACTTCACCAATGGCAAAGTATTTTATGAGACACAGGAGCAATTGTGGCTGGATGCTCTTCCTAACACCACCAATGACCCTTATGGGAACTGAACCTGGGACTCCCACATGGAAGTCCAGAACCCTTACGTGATCAAAATTGGACAAACATCCTAAGTACATGATTTTTGTACAGTGGAACTTGGTTAATTCAGCTTCAGATAATTCAAAACCTTGGCTAGTTCAAACTATTAGCCTTGGACCCTATTGAGCACTATATAATGACTTCAATTAAGTGAAGTGATCTTACAATTCAAACTCAGGCCTAATTCAAACCAGTTATGGCGGGGCCTTCAACGATTGAAATAAGCAAGTTTCACTGTGCATGTATTTCATGTCAGCTTAGCAGACAATTGTGCGCCTAAGTTTACATTAATATCGTCAGTGGCAATTTGTCTGTGTTATTGAGTTGCTGGGCAGTGACCAAGACAAGATTATTAAACCAGCAGATATAATAAAACTCTCTCATCAAACTGCACAGCAATGAGAAAGTGAGCATTCCATGTCTAATAAAATAAATATACAATATGTATTGTTAAAATATTGCTAAATTAACACTGAAACAACTATACTAAAATCAATATAGAGGTTTCATGGAATGTTGCGGTGGCATTAAAACAACACGGTGGCATTAAAACAACACGGTGGCATTAAAGCAACACAACTTACATAGAAGTTTCCATTCAGATTTATTTCTATTTTAGTATCTTCTCCTGTGTAAATAAGGTGAGCCCATGCTGTAGTCACGTTACCATCTACCATTGTATTAGCATCTGTACTAACTATTTGATCCACATCTGCTGAGTTACCTGAATATAACAAGACATCAAGGGTATAAGCCTACAGTGTATATTATAAAAAAAATAGCTAAGCTTCTATAAATAGTGGTTTTAATGGGACTGAGTACATGTACATCTCAATTTTATGAATTAATATTGCGATAAAGAATAACGGAATTTTTGATCTCCATGCTTAAATGTATACCTGTTGTAACCACAATTTTACCAAGCATACAAGTAAATGTACCATAAGCAAACAACAGGCATGACATAATATTTTTCAATCTATGTATCTACATTGTATAGGCCTATACATTATATATGTACATGTAGATATCTATATTTCTAAATCTATATAATTATCTAAATATCTATATCTGTCAATAGGCATTGTACTGCACACCAATGAAAACTTGCTATTCAGTAGCGGCTGTATGTTTTGTTCCACCTTCTGATAACTTGGCCCTAGAAACTGGCAAGTTTGGCTAGAAGGTCACTCTGTCTCATATTTTCAAACAATTAGTCCTAAAGTAGTTGCCTATTCCAGCATCTTAATACATTGATGTGCTGTTCAAGCAAAAATTTGTAAAATGATTCTCACCATGTGCAGCTAGGCAGTGTGGAAAATCAACTTGGTAGTCACACGGTACATGCTCTTTCCAAGCAGTATAAGGAAACTAAAAAACATATAACAAACCTTATGAGTATAGAGTATACAGTAGACTTTAGGTATTGTGCTTCTGTAATAGCATATTTACATTGTAGAACATTGTGACAGCTAATCTCTATTTCACAAAACTTGTGAACAGTGCCTACAAAATACATATAGAAAGTATACTTCTACTTGATTACCAGATACAAGTATAAAATATAATTTTTGGCAAAACTGTTATACAAGTAGTTGCACATTGTCACATGTATACTAGTACTAAGTCACAGTTAATACTGAATATACATGTATGTGTCCATATTAAATAATAACTGTGTATATATACATGTATAAAACGCACGTCGGTATAGCGCGTATTTCTCCAGTAAGCTGACAGACAATCTAGACTTCCTGGTGCAGGTTTTGTCTTGCTTCCACATGCTCCATATCCACTACCCCGACGAGGACTATTCCTCTCCTCTACAATTGTTCAAAAGTTATTACCTGTAAGTGATAGTATGAGAATGAGGATCGGCACATTCAAGCTAATTTTAATTGCATTGGTATACAATATTGTACAAAGTGCTATATAACTCTAGTTAATATCTATTTACAGTGCTTCAAGATGAAAAGGAGACAGATTTAAAGAAATGTATCTGGTTTAAAGCTATGTAACTGGGTCTGAAGACTTTTTCAAAAATTTTCCCCATGTTCAATCATGTCTGAAAAGGTCTGAACAGCTTTTAGTTTAGTCAAGTCATATGATGAAACGCTACAGGGAGTCAAAGACCAAATAAAATGCCATAAAATTTGTGCAATGTTACTGTAATAATTTATTATATAGTTAAACTACATGTGTATTGCATAACACCATTAAATATGCATGAATGCTTCTCTTAAAATGGTGTTTGAAAGAAATTAAATAAAACCGACTCTTAGAACTATTTCTTACACTGGCTTTTTGTATGTAAAACTTTTTCCAAGCTCAGTCTTAACTGCAGAATTCATTCTACTCAAAAAATCTGCTCCTGCAATGCAGAAGTAGCCCACATTCTAATTGTTTTAGTTCAATTTAAGCATGAAGAAAAGGCCTTCATTATTGATTAGATTTTGGCTTGATGGATGCTTCAAAAATATGGAGAAGTTTCAAGCCCTAAATTAATCCTCCTGCATTAGTGCAACATTATCTAGGACATTTAATCAAACACAGTCGGAGGAGGTTCAGTGGGTTAGAGTGCCCGGCCTGAGCTGTGGAAGCGCTGAAGGTCCAGAGTTGAATCCCACTGATGTCTACTGACTAATGGGTTTTGTGCCACTGTGTGCCCTTACTTGCCTGAAAACTACAGTGTAAGAGCAAGCTGGTGCAGCAATTGCCGCCTTGCCTTGAAAACACATCTACTATTGAACCGCCAGTCTTTTACTCAACAATTGTTAATAAGTTTCTGGAAGCTTTCTACATGGCGCTACACATTGAAAATTTTCTAATAATGTTGAAATGAAGCTTCTAATAAAGTGAAGAAAAATACTTGTCAAGGGTGCCAATTTAGGAGTGGCATAGTGGCATGGCAGCCCTAAAATCTCAAAAAAAGTGAGTAAAAAAAGTGAGTGCTTGTGACTTCAGGGGTGTTCAATCTATGGCAGCCAAAGAGTTATCTTCACCTATGACTGTAGTGAACAGTTCTCATCACTGCGCGTTTTTAAAGATGTAGTATAATAAAACATTTTATTTTGTGCTAGACAGACCCTACTTTCTCAACAAACCAACCAAATTATCAGACTGTGAGAAATGGCCAATCAATACATTCAAAACCAGGGTGATTAGTCCTTGTTTTGTAGCCATTTCTAGTGTAAAATATAAAGCCATGGCTTCCAATTACAAGATGAACATGTTATATAAGCTTTAAAGGTTCCAAAGCTTCAATACTCCAACTTCTACTCACAATGGTACAAACTTACTGACCAACCACCAATTCACCATAGAATCACACAGCACTTATCGCGGAGTTATCTTACTCCAAGCATTGACATATTCTTAGTGCTGAGCGGTTTTGATTTGCACTTGCAAAGAAACAGAATAAAGCGAAAGTTGTGAATTGACCCTGGGTTTAGTTCGGCTTTTAAGATTCGTGAGAATAGACCAAATCAAACTAAATATTAAATACAAAATTGTAGGAGTTGTCACACTCTGCTTTTAACTGTACTGACGGCCATTTTTTATTTTTTGATTAAAGCTAATTATGAAATAGAGTAAAACTTGCTTAATTCAAACTCCAACAGACCGCCATAATTAGTTTGAATTAGTCCTGAGTTTGAACTGTAAGGTCACTTCACTTAATTGAAGCCATTATACTATATGGCTCAGCAAAGACCAATGCTAATAGCTTGAACTAACTAAGCTTGTAAATTATCGGAGGCTGAATTAAGCAAGTTCCATTGCACTTATTATTGATGCTAATGTTCAAGTATGACTACTAGAATTGAGTGAAACTACAGTACATATAAGTCATCAATGAGTGACAATGATGGCTGCAGCCAAGTCTATATTCCAAGGATGAAATTGGATTTCAAAGATTGAAAAATGCCGGCCGTTTTTACTTTGTTTAATAATTTGCAACTATTACGCATTAATTATTTATAGTAATGTGCACGTATAACTACTGTTGTAGAATTGAGTGAAGCTACAGTAAATAATCACTGCAGCTATGCCTGTATTTCAAGGATAATATTGAATTATTAAGATTGAAAGAAGCATAACATGAATTCACGTGTTGGCAACACCAGCCATTATAGGATGTAGGTGTGCTAAGGGGCCAGGCGTGGTTTGAATTTTAAACGTGAATTCAATGGAATTGCTGCATTCGGTTTTATTTTGCAATCAAAATTCTCATGATTTTTTAAAAGAAAGAAAGAAACTGAAAAAATTAAGTTAAATAGAAACACTGTGCAGCACTACATGTTTTTAAGACATACTGTCTGACTCACAATTCATGTCGTCTGACCTTTTTTTCTGAATTGTACTCAAATAATCAGGACCTTGCTGTGACTGCATAATATCAACATGTATTTGTATAATGTTTAAGTGAAAGCCTTTATGCCATTACAGTTTGTACATTGCTGTACTTACCCACTTGTGCAGTCATGCCGTGAACAGTACTTGTGCTGTAACCCTGAAAGCGGTCTCCCAAAGCATCTGTAATATTAAGGACATTCCTACTCACACATTTGTAAGTACGATGTTGAAACCCATATATACAGAACAGCGACTCTAATCCATGTAATTGTCTTACATTTAATCATAACCATTCAGGTAAAATGCGTCACTGTCCAGAAATATTGTTGGTTGATTACATCGAACAATTTTTCTAAATTACGTCTTTGAAGATTTCTCAAAAAGCATGCTTTATTTTTATTATGTCATTGTATTTGTGGTGACCATATGCATGCTGTCAGCTACTAAGATGTGAAGTTGTAGGTTATCTAAGACGTAGCTGCGAGATGTAGTCGGTCAATGGTAGCGGATCATATGATTCGCACATTGGTAAACCAGCAGTTTCCATTGCGGTCCATGTAGTGGTTTACATTGTGGTTCATGTAGTGGTTTACATTGTGGTTCATGTAGAGGTTTACATTGTGGTTCAAATATTATTTTATTCAGCCAATCATGGCATAGCGAGCATGGGATCCACTGCTAATACCTGGTTAAAACTAATAGGCTATAACTAGCGCCTTGTATTTAATGCAAACATTTCAGTACAGAATAAGTAGGTGTCCAATTAAATCTGGACTGGCAAAAAAATTCACAACTGTGGCCATAATACACAAATAAATTAAGGCTACACTGTGCAGTTAGGTGCATCAGTGAAAGAACTTGAAATAGCCTTTGCTCTTCACCAAAAGTGGAACTTGGTAAATTATTTTGTCTATATTCAAATTCAAATCACAAACAAAGATTTGATGCTATCAGAGTTACTCTGTTATGGCACCTAGAAGTATCGTGCAAAATCATAACATGTATATCTCAACGAGCCTAATATTAATTTATAATTTGGAATGTGATAATATTATTTAGTGCTACATATTTCTCATAGATATGAAACCTTGAGAAGTTACTACTGTCACAAAACAAAGGAATATATTGAGCTTAGCCAGAGTAACATTAGACTTACCGAGTTCCTTAGGCGCTCCTATAAGAGGAAACTCAACCTTTGGTGGCTCAGAAGAACTACAGTATGTGACTAAGATGGTGCTATAGACAGCAATGGCTAGTATTGAGTAGAGCTTCATGTCTATAAACCAGTGAAGTGCCTCTTTATCCTTCCCCTCTGTACTGTGAGACTGCTCAGTGTATAACTACCAATATGGGAGTCCCTCTGGGTTTTATATACTTGGGTTTTTATGATGACGTTGTTTATGTGTAGCATTGCATCATGATGAACAGAATATCATAATAATATGGTCATTGCAATACCCACCTTAATCCTGCATTGTAATCCAAAGGAAAGATAAAGCAGACATAATAATTATGATGTTATTCATTAGTTATCTTCCTTTTGAAAAAAGTATGTTATAAAACATGAAATAGCTTGTACAAATATTTCTATATCATTGTAATGCAACACATGAGCCCTGATGATTAGTATGGGTGTGGGAAGGGTCTAGGAGTGGTCGGCTATACCTGCTTCCGATTACATAAGAGACTGAGCAGTGATCGTATGGCAGATTATTGAACTGAGATGGGTGTACGACCCATAAGGTCTGAGTTATTGCCATCAATTGCTTGCATGAGTATGGTCTATGCTAGCTTAAGCAATTCGGGCTTCAAGATCCAATGAGACCGAGAGCTGGAACTACATGCTATTCTAGAAAACACAACTCTCGGTACTTTTTGTCCTATATGTGTTTTTATTCAAGTCCAAGAAACGACGGAATCAATACATGATAATAGTGATCACTTTGTATAGTATTACATTTCCAAAGAAAACTTCTGGTAAGGTACGATAGCCTATCAGCACTAATTATTGCACAACAATATGGAAGGTATGATGTCGGACTCCTTTAGAGTCGGTCATGTACATGCATGTAAAACATATACATGTACAATAATGTAGATACATAAACAGTAATTATTGCACAAACAATATGGAAGGTATGATGTCGGACTTCTTTAGAGTTGGTCATGTACATGCATGTAAAACATAATACATGTACAATAATGTAGATACATAAACAGTATGATTGCAACTAAATGTATATAGAGCGGCCTCAGCCATATAAAACCGAGTATGCAGGTGAGATTTACACCAAGTATCAAGTAAGTTACAATCAATACAAGGTGAATGCACAATAAAATGTAATTATAACAATATAAGGATGTACATGTATGTGGTACGACAGCATGAGAATAATTAGACCAGCAGGAAGTACTTAACTCTAGCAAGTTTTTATTCGGTTTGGGTCGGCTGCTAATATAGAGATGTCTACCTCACCACATTATCATCCAGTATTAACAGGGAAATATATTTCCCAAACATGCACTTAGCTGATTCGAACAATTTTATACTATTAGTATTATACATGTACATGTAATATAATAGTTGTATTCCAATACTTACATGTATATAAATTATAAGTTGTGGTTATAAGTCATGATATACCTGTAGTTGAACTTAAGCAATTGTTGTACATTTTCTAGGGAGATCATTATGATGTCTTTTCTGTGCTATGACAAACATGACACATATACAAAGCTCCAACTGGACAGGTTACGTCAAGATAGAACTTTGTATTGGCTGTTTTCTGCATGAGCATTATGTTAGGCTAAAATTATCTTCACAGAGCTTCCATTGCTTGAACTACATGTAGTGTAGAACAGGTCTCACTAGTAGATGTACTAATATAGAACCTATGAACTATTGTGTGCCATGAGAGTTGTGTTCTCTTGTATCTTTAGATGTATATTATAGTTATTTCTCTCAGGGATTGAAGCTAGAGATTCACTCAACTGATGCAGCTGTCCATCAATTTGACCTTGTATTAGCATGCAAGCTGTTCACATTTGAAAGGCTTTGTACCTTTTGCAACATGATGCTTTAAGCAAGGAATTTACATGCATCTTGAATTCACGTTATGCCTCTTTCAACCTTTATAATTCAATGTCATTCTTGATATATATTTATAGATTTATCCGTATCCATCATTGTCACTCAGTGATGATTTGTTGTAGTTTTATTTAGCTTGTAGTAATTATACTTAGATATTATTATAAAAATTAGGGTTTAATAATTGGGATTTCTTAAACAAAATAAAAATAACCACCATTAAAGATAGAAGTGGAGGGTGACAACTCAAACAAATGAAGTCAGAGATTTCCGGTTCGATTCAGCTTTGTACCTGAGTTTAAAAGAACTGAATTAAACTGAAGAATTAACGACAACTTCGTTATTTTTACTGTGCAAACCAGGTGATGTAGGATAATATTTTCCCACTGAGTTTTTTATCATGATAGATGGAGTTATGATTATTGTATGTGGAAGTGAATTGTGTTGTAGTCAATTCATATCAAGACTGCTGAATGAGATTAAGTTGTCAAGATTACTATTTCGAACCAATCACAATTGCCAAGTCTCTTTATCAAGTCATGCTAAGTACAGGAATAATGGATACTTACTATGTATGTTCACATATCCCTCCAGATTAAAGACAAATGTTATAAAACGATACCCAACATACTGATTGCCTATATTCAAGCGTTTTTTGTAACAGTTTTTGGTTCACTGAACATCAACTATTCCATATCTTTGATGGATAAAATCAGCTCATAGGATAATTCAGTAGCCCATACTGCAATTATACATGTAGTCATGAAAAACATTCATTTTTTATGGTGATGCAGGATATGTTATCTCTTAATTTCAGTTTTTGCATTTACTTATAATATACACTATATTTCTTACTACATTATGAAACATGTTTTAGCTGAAAATAATTGACATAAAACTCTATAATAAGCCTGCCTGTCTGCTTTGCTACATGCCATTATATTATGTATTTCAACATAAAACCTATCATATTAAATATTTGACTGTATGTCTCCGTGGCTACTGTACATGTAGTGTGAAATACATGTTTTCTGTAAGTCCAGAAGTTTAACTCAAGACGGTTTAGTAGGAGAGCCTAGGACACACATACAGCACTTGCCTTTCTATGTCAGTCTCTCCAAATACGTTTATTCACTCATGTCTGAAACTATTTTAGGATGCCTCATGCCAATAGGTCTAAGATCTGTAAATGCTAAGGCAAATACGTGACAGGTTATAAAGTCAAGATATTGCAATGCTCGATTATGGGTGGGACACAGTCACCACATCACATATCATGCATTACAAGTTGGCTGACATCAAAGAGGGAGATTTTTTACGCGGCGTGAAACAACCCTCACCAACTCTTTGACTGCTAAAATACCTAAAATGTTTTTTAACAATGAGTACCACACTTTATGGACTGTCTGCTGTGGGCACAGTTCTCAGTTACATGTAGTTGCAAACTAAGCTGGTAAAAATGTTTTGCTTCAAGTACATGTACTAGGTTGCTACAAATACTAGCACGCAGAGTTGTTTGCCAGTGCAAAACTGGTGAAGACAGGCTAGGTCTCAGACTAAGGTAACCATGATGTCCTATATAAGTGTGAAGATAATATAAGATAAAATAATATTAATTTAAATTGTTGCAATTATTTTAGAGTCTGTCACATTACATTTCCTGACTGTTTGTAACCAATCTGGTCACTGTTGTGTTTTGAGGTGGTATATTAACGACTATGAAGGAACATTAATTACTATCTAATACTGTGTGTGACCATGAGATACTATCTTCTGTCCATTTACTATTCATTGCAAAACAAACAAAAGTTCTTCATTTATGTAGTTGGAGAGACTAAGCTTGCATAGCATTAATAAGCAAAATAGCTCCAAAGCAAATTATATCATATAAACATTAAATGTATGGGCTTCTAGCTTGGTAGTCAACTTATATGTCCATACTAATCACCGGAATAGCAAATAAAAGTTATCATTGACTCAAATCCCAAACTGGAAGAGCTTGCAGAAGTTTGGGAGTTTGCAGGAGATGGATTCTGAAAACAGGAGGGTCCCGGTGAGACCGGGAGAGTTGTCATGTATGTCACATACCCATGATACCAACAAAAAACCAAAGCCAACCGAAAGCTCTACTGACCCAACAGACCATGTGGGTAATGCTTATATGAATAGTCAACATTGTTGCATTTGGTGTGGTGTCCATTTCTATTAAGTAGCAGTTGTCCTACGACATGTATAGGTGCATGTGTATGTATTACCCAGGTCATACATCTGGTAGCATTCTCTACAAGTAGTCAGCACTAGATGGCATACTCTACTGTGTATGCTGGTGGATCAGTCAGATAACTAGTGGTCAGAGGCCTGGCACCTTTACCATCCTAGTTGGTACTAGCAACACATCATAGGCTCACCCAAGTTTAATAGCAGTCTACAGGTGAATGTGGTTAACCTTTGCCTAGTTATCTAGTCTGATAGTAATCCAATAGAACTTGCCTCTGATAATTCAAAGGCTTGGTTAGTTCAAGCTATTAGCCTATTTAGCCTATATGATTTCTCCAATTGAGTGAGATGATCTTACAATTCAAACTCAGGCCTAATTCAACCAATTATGGTGGTCTCTTGGGGTTTGAATTAAGCAAGTTTCACTCTAGTAATATAGTAGTATTCAGAAATCACATTGCATATAGTATACTTACTATTATATGCATATAGTATACTTACTATTATATGCATATAGTATACTTACTATTATATGCATATAGTATACTTATTATTATATGCATATAGTATACTTACTATTATATGCATATAGTATACTTACTATTATATGCATATAGTATACTTACTATTATATGCATATAGTATACTTACTATTATATGCATATAGTATACTTACTATTATATGCATATAGTATACTTACTATTATATGCATATAGTATACTTACTATTATATGCATATAGTATACTTACTATATTATTTATTATTGGCATAATACACACATATCAACAATTCTGGTAGTCTGCCAATATTACATCATGGCTACCTGTGCTGAGTATGAATTAATTTAGGATTTGTCTAAATATGGCAATGATAACAGGCTATGCTATGCTGATCATGGTTTAGTGCTCTCTGGTAGTATTACTCTCTTATAATATCTGTATATGAGACATATATCACTCATACTAGTATATAAGAACTAGATAAACTCTTTCTACCTACAGTCATAGACTAAACAGTCTTACAGTACAGAGAGGAAGGATAGAGAGGTACATCACTTGACTATATAGACATGAAGTTAATACTATTAACCATTGCTGCTTCTGGTATTATCTCCAGCACACATTGTAGTTCGTCTTCGCCTCCTAATATCTATCATTCCAGTAATGAAATTGGTAAGTTTAAAGTCCTCTAACCCATGGTAAAGTGGTTTTAAATAGCAGGGCACATGTCTACTGAGTGTGTACATGTACGATGGACCAAACTAAATGTACATTAAACATTTGATTTAATTCCAAGTAGAATAATATCTTTATGTTTAGCTACATCAGGGGTGTTCAACCTGGGTACATGTACCACTAGGGGTACATTTTAGAAATCTAGGGGGTACAAAGCAAGATATCAACTTAATACATTTTGACAGTGATTTTCAGTTACATACAATGTACTACAATGCATATCAGGAATATTGTCATTATCTATTACTGACCTGAATATCAAATGGCTCACCGATGCAAATGAAGTTGAGCTAAATCAGTGTGAAAGCCATAAAACACTACAATCGATGAAAGTTATATTGCGTAGTTATCGCTAAATAATTGATAAATAAAAATTTTATACCACACTGGACTTATTTACCTGTTTAAGTGATGCATCTTGATCATGTATACATGTAACATTAATTGAATTAAACCAGATATATTCTTGATTAAACACCGTTTTGTACTACAAAGAGATACATTGTTTGCCACAATCATGGCTACTAAGGGGTACTTAGGCTAAAAAATGTTGAGAACCCCCGAGCTACATGCACTGAGTAGAAGACTGAGTAGAAGAGAGTGAGTACTGACTAACAAATCATTTATTAACAATTTGTATTGTCATGAATCACTGTACTTGTCTCAATTGCATGAGTCCGACCTAAAACTACATTAGGTGCTCTGGTATCAGTTTCTTAAGGAAACGTTAGTTTAGTAATCACTGTATAGACTATAGAGACAAGTTTCACTGAACATCAGAAGTCTTACCACAGTAATAAGATGTGTGTTTTCATATGTTACAGAGAATATTGGTAAATATTTTTATCCTAATTTCTCCACAAACAGTGTCAGTCAGATGACCGTACATATGGGTAAGTAGACCTACAAATATATTTCATCAGAATTTCCAATGCTGTTCATGTACAAGATGGACAATCGGTGATACTTTTGGGTCCTATACCATGTGCCAAACACAACATGAATGGAGTAATAGTAGCTTTACAAATAATACGAATGCCCTTTTTGTAGAGCCAAGGTATCGTACCCATTGCACCTGGCAGAATAGGACAGTACAGGGGAGCATAAAGTGTCTGACAGCATACTGGAGGACTGGTGGAGCTGTTGTGAGTACTCAGTGAACTTGCATTCCAACAGCCTAGTATTAGTATTTATCTACTTGTTAAGCTGGAGTTCTTGCAATCATATCAGAAGGGATGGAGGGGAGTTGGGGGAACACTAACTGACTAAGTAGCCACTCAGCTGCTAACATTCGGACATAGCAAATCTTCTTACAACTCAAATGATGAGTTGGCATAAAGTATTGCAGGTCTGCGCATCATGTCAATTTTATAGCACATCTAAAGTAAGTACAATTGATCATCATTCTATAAAATAGTATTCAAGGTACCTATATTTATGTAGTTTTACCATATTTTTTGTGTCAGTTTAGTCCTCAGCAGTGGCAATTGGCAAACATAGGATAACATAAGATATAGTATGATGATTATAATACAATGTAACATAATATAGAGACTGCCAAGCTGAAATAGGAAAAAGAGTTTAACTGATGCTTGTCCTAGTTTGAAGTCGTTCTTCTCTATGACAATAAAGCCAGTAGAGAAAAGATAAAGCCAGTTTCAGTTTAAGATCAACAGTGCTGTGAAAGTTATCAGACCGGTTATGTACCACATTCTAGAGTGGCTTGCAATTTTAGTTTTAGAGCTATGTCAACAATGTATATTATATCGAGAGATGTAGAGCTTTGTGCCCTACAAAATGATTCCTAATAGCTGTGTATTTACCAAGCTAAACTAATCCGGCTAAAAGACAAGTGGAATTAAGTCAGTTCAGCAGTAAAATAAATATGTCAAATTCAATCTAAAGTGTATCACTGTATGCTAAAGTGACTCTCACTGAATAATTCAAGTTTACATGTAACCAGTACTGACCTCTACAAGAAGTGGAAGGATGCAAATGTTACTTCATTCATAGTGAGGCAAAATGATTTTAGAGATTTGATTGATAGGCGGGGAAGCCGACAAACTGTAAAAAAATGGACACAACTAAGATGGGCTATATACCGGGCGAATTTAACTACCAGACAATGGAAACAACCTTTGCTCAGTGATGAGAGAACCCTCCCACTATCCTGAAACAAAATGAGGACAGTTGTGTGTGGAAAACAATCACAGAACCGTTCAGGACTCTGTGCATCCTTCCAACCAATAAACACTCAAATAACTTTGCATGAATGTTGCAAAGTAGAACATTTGCAGTAGAAAAAGCTGCTTTCCAGTGCTACATGTGTATTTGTTTGAAGATAATGAATAGCTATTTTGAGATAGCAGATCACCATCCCAACATTGTAGTTGTTGGTGGCTTGAGTGGCCTAATGCTGATGACGCAAGTTATCTGCAAGGACGCAAGTTATCTGCAAGGACGCAAGTTATCTGCAAGGACGCAAGTTATCTGCAAGGACGCGGGTTCGGGTCCCGCCAATGACTTGGAGGTTTTTATCCCAAAGAAGTTTTCCCTCCGTGTCACATCGGACTATACTAATATCCAGCTCCAGGAGCCGTGGTGACCCCTAGACTAGCCCTGCTATTATACAAGTATGTTCACAAATAATTATTGTGTTTAACACCACAATTATCATTATTAATATGTCAGATTAGTCGAGTGCTGGACAGATGAAATAGGTATCCCTCAGATTGAGGGCACCTGATTCAAATTCAATAGGAAATCCATGGCAAATCTTGGACAGAATCATTTTCAAAGACAAGCTGACTAACAGCATGCACCTGGTGGAGAAGTTATGAGAGCACGGCATCATGTATCAAATATACAAAACCAAGGAACCTTGTCAACAGTCTGCTAAAACTCCGCAAAGCTGTGGCCAATCATAAAGGCTTGCCACCCAAATTCAAAAATTTTAAACCACAATAAATATCTCTAGAACCAAACACTTTTTGCCAAAAAAGCCAAATATTCAAACACAGCAACTTCTCTATGAATACTGCGTCTAACAAATTGGCCAAAAACGATAATTTTCCAGTTTCCAGTCAAATTATTTGACAATTTTTTCCAGTTAGATTTACACGGTGCTATTGGGTGCCACTAGATAGCAAACACAATTGTGCATTTAAATTGACATATTGTGGTAGATTCTAGAAGTGTTTTTGCAAGCTGGTATTGTAATTGTAAGGCTAGGAAAGCTGTTGCTTTTTTACCTATATAATAGGAGTTAGCTACATGTAGCTCTAGCTGCTTGTAGCTATTTTAGATACTTATATACATGTATAAGGGATTTTTATATACAGTAGAGTAGGAGGAGTAGAGTAAGTAGAGAGAAAGTGGAAGAGAAGTTGAAGTGTTAATAAAGTAAAAGTTAGATCTGCAAGTGTCTAGACAACCCAGAAAAGGTTTATGGAATGACAGTTGAAGGAACACAGTAGAATCCATAACAATATTACAATGTATATACCCACACTATTGTGATAAGTCTTCAAACATTGCTATAGAATGCAGTGTACATTTCAAGATTTAAGCCGGTCCCATAATTCCGCACATCACTGTAACTTCTGTAATATGTCACAATAGGATATACATATAGACATATTTTTGAGTAGTTGACTAATCTCCTAGCTGGAAAGGATATTGGGTGGTGTAACCTATTATATCGATATTAGGATGTTGATATTTTATTTATTTGACAACATAAATAGGTGTGATACAAGATAAGACATTAATCCTGTTTTGCAAGGAGAAAAACGTAGAGAAAATCACATACATCTTAAACATCATCTTCTGTAATTGTAATGGTTTAGCTCATGATTAATTATTATTAATGAATGAAGAATTTAGTTAAAATCTTTGCAAGCCCGGACCAGTTCCATCAGCTCCTAGCTGCGTAAGTCAGTTTTACTTGCCTGATGAATTATATCTATACAAAAATTGTAAAATTAACTGAAATCTACTTTAGATAGTAAAATACATTATTTTCATCTGGATGTAGGAAATACTGGTATACATGTACAACTAGTTTAGATTAATTGTTGGTAGAAATAGTTATAATTGAGATGCTTAATTGAGGCTAATTTTTGAAACATTAAAAAGAGATGTGTCAATACGGATGCAAAATTCCAAGCATGAGTGATTCATATTTCTGAAGTAAAACCTGGCTATTTGTGATTCTTTTTAAGCATTTCCTGTTAGCTTACTGAGAGCAGAAATCTTGATTAAAGTCAAAATACATCCATGTGTACTGAGCTGACACTCATATAGCACGCATTTGTAAAGGAGATAAATGTTCTTTCATCATCCAATAGTTATCTTCGTTACTATTATAGTCGCAGCAGCACTTACAAAATGTACCTGATAAGACGTGTAAGTTAAGCAAACTACATGTAAGATCAAGGCAGAATAAACTGATATTCATGTTCCTGAAGTCAATGTAAATTAATAAACATATCATTCTTGTATCATTAACAGGATTATGAAGCATGGGCAGAAGAGAATGGTGACTGTAACTATGTAATCAACTTCCCACAGTGCCTGCTGTCAAGTCAAGGTATAATATAGTAACGATAGGCTTTGACAGCACGTCTAGACTTACCAGTAGTATAAATAGAAGTGCCCGCTCTCTCCTTGTATTCTCTAGCTCAGTCTCGTATCTAGATCCTATTTGTTAGCGCTTATCTCAGTACCCAATAGGCAGCTTCATTATATACGTTGACCTCTAGACTATAATCCCACACCTGGTTAGAAGTGAGATGATCTTTAATGTTTATCGTTAAAACCATTATGGACAATGAACATGGGAGTGCTTAGTTCTAAGTTCTGTAGCCTATACTCGTATATTGAAATTTTAAATTTGTAGCTTAAAATCGGTGAGTGGAGCTCTTTTACTCAGATGTTTCAAAAGCACCGTACTTTTTTGTTACTCAACAAATGCCTGTTTTTAACTTACAGCTGGGGTACTGGTTGACCAAATAACATACACCTATCCCAATACAATGGTAGACGGTAACACAACTACAGCTTGGGCTCACGCTATAGAGGGAGGACGCTTGACTTTTGTTAACATTAATCTGCATGGTTGTTTCGCTGTAAGTACTACAGAAAGATTAATTTAATCAAAGAAGAAAAATACGATGTAGGTTGTTGGCTTTAGTTTAGAAAAATAATGACACAGATGTTCGGTACTACTTATAGAAAGCAGTGACAACTGTATATACATGGTTGTAGCTGTATATTACATGGGCATTTCCTATTAGAGGCATTAAAACACAGATTGAGAAAGGCAGAGAATATTCATGATATATTTTCATTCATTAGTGATTTAATATAATGTTCAAACTAACCATTAGCTTGATGGACTACAACAATTTACTCTTGAATTTTGCAAATTTGAAACTTGGAACTGCGAATTTCTAGCTACCCAATTGATGTGATGATACTCTTGAACCGGTCAAACAAACATGCTGTAGAAAATAGCTACAGCGTAATGTAGTCTCATTATGTTGATTGCTGAAAAATACATTTTTTGATGAAATATTTTGAAATATTCTATGAGACCTTTGCCAACATTATACCTAAGAGATCTTCAGATTCAGTCATCATCGGGTATAGACTTCAATGGCGAAGCTAGCACACTAGAAAAATGCTTGATTAATATTTCTCAAGTGCAAGTAAATGCTTAAAAATTGTTCTGCCTGATGTGGGTGATTATATTGGTATGTTACAACTTGTGCAATTCTATATAAGCTAGCAGATAGATAATTACCCTTTCACTGTGTCACCCTAATGGTAGTCCTAGCATTGACTGGAGAACTAGTTTTTAAAAGTGGTTATTAACAGTACATTTAGCCAATATGTCACGTTTAAATGTATACTGTTCTGCATGCATTTGTCCTCAAAAGATTTTCAAATATATTATAGCAGTCGTCTTCTCACTACTCTCTTTCTATTTTATTTAGGTAGGGGCTTTAAGCTTGCATGTGGAGACAGTGCCAATCAAGTTTTCTATTGGATTCTCTACAAATGGTGGACCAATAGAAACAGTTAGAATTTTTCAAACAGAGGAGTGTGGACCAAGTACCAGCATTACATGTCAAAAATATAGTCACCTCTATAAGTAAGTTTTATCTCCATTTCTTGCTTTGTTAACTGGCGCACCTCAAAGTTCCAGTTAAAAAGATTTTAGTATAATATGTAGCAGAGAATATCATCTGACATTGTCATTTGGGCGCCTAACTAGTGACCAACTCAATGAATTTTGTTTAAGCATACAGTGATGACCTAGAATGTTACATAACAGTAGCTGCAGACAGGCAAGGTTGATAAAATACAACATGCCACTTACTAGCATTTATTACTTTATCAACACTCAACACTGATTTTACTGTACTTAGCTTAATAATACATGTACTGTACTTATATTATAGAAATGTCATGACAGTGTCTTGGATAGGTGAAGTTTACAAAGGGGATACATTACACCTCACACTACATGGTGATACCAGTTCTGGACCTTACTCTACAAACTATTACATTATCAGAGAAATTACTCTATTAGCAAAGTAAGTTCATATTTAAATTTACTATACATGTGCATGATAGATGTGCTGCTCTTAAGAGGCTCTTAAATCTTAAACATCCATTTGCAATTAGTGGTAGAGGTGGAACGAGACTCGAGATTTCTCGAGTCTCGTATCGACTTGTCTTGTCTCGAAAGTCGTCTCGAGATGACAAGTAGTATTCGAGACTGAAAACAAATAGCAGCTAATAATTTTTAGTCATAATAAATTAATAATTATAATACAACTAATAGCTAATCAACAATGAATATATCAAATAGAAAATTATTATTCAAATTATTTAGTAATACTCCCTACATGTACATTCCCAGCACTGATTTTCTAGCAATAGCATTGCAGCTAACGCTGAGCTACTAGTCGATCACTCCTAGTCATACAGAATCACTAACGACGGTCAATCACCACTTCCACAATGCAATGTTATGTCCTTACCAAAAGTTGTCTACTCGTGAGATTATTTCACTAAAGGAAACATAACTCCATACTAATTTTTCAAATTACATTTTATTATTTTAGTACCCATGTACAATGTACATGCAATGTAATGTACATAGAATACATGCGCAATGTATTCCACAGCCTTCTGTTCACCTTTTATTGAAATGCATAATGATAAAATACAAAGTTTACAGAGCAGCAATTGAAACTATCGGAGTTCTAACATGCAGATATATAAAATTTGGCAAACTTCTTTAAAAAATTGCCTTGAATCCTAAAACCCAGTCTCGTCTCGTCTCGAATTTTTTAGAAGTAGTGTCTCAAATCTCGTCTCGAATCCAAAAATGCTGTCTCGTTCCACCTCTAATTAGTGGTGACATTTTGTGTCCTTTGCAGTCTGGTTAATATCTTAATATGGACATGTTGTATACTTTCTATGGTATAATTTTCCTGAAAACCATTCAAACTTACTCAGTCAAAATGGGCTGGAATATAATTATTTCTATTGAGATAGAGCCTCTAAACAACTTTCAATGTACAAAAATATCAAAATGAGCACGCTAGCTTATAGTAAAAGCAGCCAGTCATAGCTCTATTCGAACATGTATATTCTTATCTTTATACAGTATCCTGACTATAATTGTAATTTTGTAGGAGGAAGGAATGCAGTGCTATAAATGGTTAGATATATAAATGCTACTGGTAAGATGAAACCAATATAACTGAAATGGCTGCTACAAGTTCTCAATGCTAACAGATACTGATTTGATTACCATTACCCATTAATTTAGGTGTAACAGTTCACTTTCTGATCCCTTGTGGTTACATTATATACATGTACATTGTACTTCTATTATCTTTGTGTTTGATAATAATATGTGTAACTATGAATGCAGACATGTAGGCTACCCTTGTTCCTGTCATTGACTGAACAGCATGGGAACGGCCTAATGTATACTTAGGTTGGTTACAGACTTTTGACATAAGTTTATTTGTATTTGTGCTTTTACTTTGAAAATCTATAGATACACGTGTAGATCAAAGCAGAATCTGTCAATACCATTTTATCCTAATAACAAAGTCCCACACCATGCTAAAATACGTACAGGTAAATAGTAATGATAAGCACATTAATAAAATCTATCATTATACGTTTTTAATTCTGTTATAACGGGTTTAAGGAAGGAGATTAGAGAATATACCCATATTCAGATATTTCATATGCACAAAATAAATAGAATTAGGATAGACGGAAATAAAGCTTTTCGATTGATGATTGGGTACACAAGAGTTTGATTTCTAACGTTAGTAACTTCAATTGGAGTTGTCTGCTCTTTCTTTCATGCCATTTCATTCTCACGTAATGCTCAACATCTTTTACCATTACTGATGGTCATGACTGGAATAATTATCAAATATTTAGTGGAAGTACTTTATACTTCAATACAATCCGATACTAAAAAATAAATCAGTGCTAGTCAGTGTCAGTGAAGGAACAACTTCGTATAAGTCATAGCAGTGACTTACAACAGGATTCATCAGAGAGGGCAATGTTCGCTACGTCTATCTTTGTACTTATTCTACTTTGGTCTAAATATCTAATACATTATCTAAAAAAAATCATTTGAATTCTATTCATATTACTCTAATCCATTCATTCACCGGGAAGACTACAAATTTGCATGCTCAATGACATTGTTGACTTTGACATGGCCAAAGAGCTTTTAGCAGATCTCTGCCCAGTTCTATGAGCCACCTTGCATACCTCCTACAGTCTAGTCATTTTTGTTGGAATTACTGGTTATTTTCTCTTTAGCAGCGCCATAGAGCTATGTGTAGAGAGTGAAAACTTTTTGATTGCAATACATTAAATTGTAAAGGGCAATGCTTACCTTCTGGCGCTGTGCTGAACAACTAGCTAAGCGCATGACTACAGGTTACCTTGAGCCAAATGGAGACTGCTAAGGCTAGGTAGCCGCACACTGCGGCCATTTGAGGTGCAGACACAACAATATATCTAAGCAAGGATACACTGGTTGAGCTCATTCATGGAAATGACTGTCCCAGTATGACCTTTCTCTGTTTGTGGCTACTCTACATTATTATACCTGCATCAAATTTAGTTGGGCTGGAAATGGTACACTATACAGGCAACTAACTATTTATTGTAATGTTTTTGTGGGAGAGAGCACAGGAAGGGACCAAGAGTGGTTTTTTGGTCCTTCCTTATTACACCGAGTGAGGTACACACTTGTATATATTGACTAACACAACGTGTGCTTATGCGCTGACCCGTTGGTGCTGTTATTGAGACAGCGTGAGTTTTACCCTATTCTAGCACTGAGGCTGTCAGTCCTCCAGGGAACTTACATGTATTTGTAAGCTACATGTAAGTGTGTACTAGTTGGAATAAATAACTCTGATCTGTATAATTACAATAGATGTGACTTTATTGGAAGCAAAAAGACTATAGAATATAGAATTATTTTGTGTAAGTGTTATCATGCTCCTCTAATAAAACCAGTCCTGGAACTTACCGATCCCCTCGTATTAATTATATACTTATTATACTGTCAACTACTGCCTAGCTAGATTGCAACATTGTTTTTATTAACCAATCAGGTCTCTTGTATTCATCTGTAGCGAATTACACTACTTTTGCGCAAGTAGATCTATCACCTGATATTCTTCTAAGTCTTTTGCCTATTATACAGTAATAGCCGATTTCATGGATATTACTCATGTTTATATATAATCTATTTTATGCTATTGTATATTGTAAGCACTTTTTGTGCACGACCGACCTTTGATGGTCAGACCTCAGGCATTTTCCGCCATGTTGTTATACAATTTCCGGGGACGACCTCACCTGTCGTCTAGCCCGAGTGCCCGACCCCCTGTCAGCCCTTTTAAGTGGAAGTTCTTTCTATATAAAAGCCAGCACATCTGCTATCTCAAATCAGTTATTGATTGTGCTTCAATAGAGCAACATCTCCTAACTCAACCTACAGAGTCTTACTCTTGAAGGCAGGCAGCTCTAGCCTTGGTCCCCAGGGACCTTTAGCACCCGAACTTGTCCTAATACTTGCATTAGTCTTTTTCTACATTCCTTGCTGAGTATAAACCATCGGACCTTAGCCTATCCTGGATTTGTCAATGAATCTAGCATCGGGTCTACATCCTTGCATCAACACAGACAGTCTCTACACTTCTTCGGAGTATAAACTATAAATGACCTACGTCAGCCCTTGACTCTTTAATGAGTTTCAGCCTGGCCTATGTCTTTATCAATAATCACAGCGCTTAACTAACTGTTCACTCTTTATATAATGTGTGGAAGTTAAAATTGGCCGCCCACTACCACTACCAAGCGCTTCCTACACCCTTTTCCACACCTGTGCTAACATCAGCACTCGTGTGACAACCATACACAGAAATGTTACAAGTCATTATAATGTAATGGTTTTTGGTTTCTTGTATGGTCGCCCTAAGATGACTCCCGAGTCCAAAGTGAAGTGCCTATGAGTGGTGCTAGGCTTTCTCATTACATGAAAGATTGATCGGAGTCAATAGTCAAAGAACTACCAAAGGCGACCCATATGATCCCGAGTCAATGCTTGTTTACTATTCTGAGAAAGAGAGTGATCCGACCTAGTAGGCAGTTCGTGTTGCAAGGTCGAAAACCTTAACAACTAGAATGACCTATCTACGAAGTGAAAGTCTCTGTATATAAGTATAGATGTGTCTTTATTGAGATCCAAGCAAGAACTGAGACAACAAATGTAAAAACAATGCCTTTTATATAGTAAGAGAACTTCCGGAGGATGTCCCGGTAAAAAAGCCGACGTAGTGTCGGGAAAAGACGTTGTAGGGTCATCCGGAAATTGCACAACAATATGGCGGCCGGAAGCCTGATGGCCGACCAAAAATGGGTCAAGTTAATACAAAAGATGCTTAGAATCATTCAAATCGTATACAAAATGAATACCATGTAACTCTGAGAGGTCGGGCCTCTTTACATGGGTATAAAAACAGTACAATGTCTCAGTAATGCTATATACAGGTATGTAATTATCGAATGTATGGTTAGACATGCAATATAAGACAAGTATAAGTATAGTGCAAGCTATAGTACAGCTAAGTGCAAGAGAATAAGTGTTAGATAAGTAGTGCTGTGGCAACTACTAGGCACTTAGGGTGCTATAAGGTCCATCAGAGTGGCTAGAGTCGTATATACAAATGTCCTGAACCATTACAATAATAGCATTACAGTGATACTATTCATAAACTGCCAGATATAGTTAATTTTGACAAGTTAATCTTCTTAGTAAATGCTAGACCTAATTGAAAGTGTAGACATAAACTGTCATCAATCCTTACAACCATGACTACATTTACCATGTTGAAGAAGTGTATAGTAATGGAGATTAAGATATAGATGGATTAGCTACAAATCTGAAAGGACTTAGACAATGAGGTAATCAAGGCATAGTCTGATACAACATCATTGCCTCACTGTTACTCTTACATTGTGGCAGATTATTGCATATCTCATCACTACAATTGTAGTAGCCAGTTTTACATCCTGACTTAGGGATTAACACTGTTTTAATAAAAATATTTTAATATAACCTTCTCATCCTTCTCTACTTCATGCACAAAAATTCACGATTATAAAACATGCCTTGACAGAAAAGTCAATCTTCTTTACAATTCGGTGAATTTACCACCGTTCAAATCGAAGACCTTGGTTTATGACAGAAGTATCAGAAATGCTTCCGATGGCTAAAAATCTTGGACAACCAGAAGTTCACACAGGCTTAACTGGCTTCACATATCTTCACTTAACAGGGGCAGTATTCTATTAACTTTATGAGATGTTCAAATAATAATTCTTGTCAACAATCTCTTCCATTTAAAAATAAACATACTCATTTAAAAATATGATAGCTAATACTCAATATGTCCCAAATTAAACGATGAAATAGTAAAGCAAAAATGACAATAATCATAGAATTATTCTAAGGATGAATATTAATTTAATCGGTAGAGCCATTGGGGTACAAGCTCAAGTCTAAATACATATACATACATATACAAGTACATACAATGTAATTGTATGTCATTGAAAAATAAGCCAATCGAACATTAAACGTAACTATACCATATACATTGTAATTACATGACTTGTATTAGTACAGAGTTACCACCAGCATTTTTCCAGTTTGATTTCAGGCAATCTACACTCCTCAGTATCGACCTTGGTTCTTAAAGGTATTGAGTGATATACCGCTTTCTCAGTATATTATATGTAGGTCTATAATTGGCTTCTAGACAAGTTCAACAATAATATACCGTTTTACACTGGAAGCGGTGAGCAGCATATCTAACAGAATGTTGGAACTGGGCCCCAATATTGATCATATGAAATATTGTAATGGTTTCTGTGTTTTGGTGCGGTCGTCCTTGGACGACTATCGACCCAGAAATGAAGTGCCTATGAGTGGTAATAGGACTTCGCATTACATGAAAGATCGAGCGGTCTCAGTAGCCCAAATACTACCAAAGACGACCCATCTGATCTCAAGTCCGACCTTCAGACTATACAATGAAAGAGAGTAGTTCGACCTAGTAGGCGGTTCGCAAAGCGAATGACCTAGTAAAAGGAAGAGAAAGTCCCTGTATCAAGTATAGATGTGTCTTTATTGAAAGCCAAGTGAAGACTGAGACAATGAACAGTAAAACAGTGCCCTTTATATAGTATAAGGACTTCCGGCCGACGTGACGTCGGGAAAAGACGACGTGTGGTCGTCCGGAAGTTGCGCAACAAGATGGCCGCCGGAAGCCCGACGGCTGACCCAAAATAGGTCGGGTTCTACAAAAGTTGCTTATAATGGTCCAATTCATGTACAAAATGAATATCAATGGATTCTGAGAGGTCGGGCCTCTGTACATGGGTATAAAAGGCATTAAAATACTTAGATATAATCATATAATTATATACAACAATATAAGAGTAAAGTACAAGCAGATATATACATGTATGCACACAATAATGAGTGTCAGATGTAAGATACGACTGGGCGTACCATCACAATATTATATTATGTATGAGCATTTTGACCAGTAGGCTCTAGAGGAGCAGTTTTTTCAGAGCTATGCAATGTTTAATAGTAACACTTAGATTATAAAGTAGGATATGGATGTAAAGTAACATGGACATGATACTGCATCATGTTAGTTATGCAAGAAATTTGTTTATTAAGCTGTAAGAGACATGTTTCACAGTCTTAACAATACTAGTCCCTGACTGGGGTTTTAACGCTAGGCCTCTAGGACACGGTTAACAGAAAACAGTACGTCCACATACGCCAGCTCAGCAACCTTTACAAAGGAAGAATTGCTGGCGAACCGTATAATTACATGTATGTACTCTGAGCCAACTTCAAATACCAGCTGGATTCTATTTGGTACAAAAGTCTTCAGCTAGCTTTGCACCCTAATCTATCGGATATTTACAGTTTGGTTTTAAAATACTGGAAAGTTCATCATAACCTTTTCTGCAATTCTAGCTGACACCTAAAATCATATCTGCCTCTGCCATCAGGCAGCTGTCAGGCAGCTCCACTAAGTTGGCGGGTGACAAGAAAGGCATCTGGTCACAAAAACACATCCTCTACCTAACTTGCTATTTGTATAGCACCTGGCAGTTATCTCCTGCTATAGAGATTACATGGCTACGCTGGTAGTTGGTTGCAAAACCATATCAACGATATATAATACATTACGTACATAATGTAAAGTATTGTTTGTGTATTAATCCATATATTAATCCTATAATCAGCTAACAGCAAAATCCAATAAATGATTTGACATAGTTCCCCACAACAATCCAGTAATCACAGAATAATCTACTGGTTCCTTCTTCGGAGGAATCAGATCTTTTCGTCAAGATATTGCATTACTTAATTTTTTATAAAATCTTTATTAGTTTTATTGCAACACCATCCACAATATGCATTATTTAAGTATTGTAATACAATTATTATATTATGTGTATGTCAGTATTACAAAATTGTGAGAATTAGCCATTGAGAAATATAAAGCAGGTTATTAACGGATAAAACAATAATATAAGTATGTGTGCATATTATCCTCTTTATTATGTATTCTATATTTTAACATGAGAGGGAATTAATCAATAATAAATTATGTATGTTGATGTATTCTCATCGTTAGATTTAGTACTTAGACAAACATGATCACATGATACTCTGTTCCTTATGATGCAACATGACACATTCAATCTAAGTCACGCCATCGCATAACTCCATAAGTATAAAACCCGGAGAAACCCTTGTATTGATAGTTATACACTGAGCAGTCTCACAGTATAGAGAGCTACATCACTTGACTATATAGACACAATGTTCTATTCAATACTAACTATCACTGTTGCTGTCATTATCCCAGTGACACAGTGTAGTTCTGCCTGGCCTCCATTTGTGGTAACTGACAGCCTGTACATCGAACTAAGTAAGTATATCATAGTTTCTAGATGCTGTGTGGCTGTTAGTATTAATACTGTATTAATATAATGGAACTTGAACATACAATATGTACTTTATTCTAACTTCTAACCTATATAATATCCCTCACACTCTAGAAACAATTTTATGCTTCTCTTAGGAACACGTACATGTAGTATGCTAAATAGTTCATTAGTATGCATTGAATGTATATCTCCAGTATCTCTTTTCCTTAGCACACCATATAAGTCACCAGTAAGCACTGCAAATTTAGGTGTTCTAAGATGGTAAGGTCAGCACCCTCATTTGAGTCATCTTGTGCATCAACCAACAGGATTCCGCCTAGATATCCTACTAACCTATTAACCTATTGACCTATTGACCTATTGACCTATTGACCTATTGACCTATTGAATTGCTGATACTTAGTTTTGACATGATGCTGACAATATGTCTATGTAAATTATCGGTTTTATTGCTAGGAAATAGGCTCCCAGTGTATTCAGAAGCTTAATTTATTCCATATTTACTGCAACATACGGTATCTGAGTGATTACTTGGGTAAAAATGTACGCTAAAAATATGCTGGTACAGTGTAAGTAGAAGAGAAGTATCTACATTGTATGTGTAAGAGTTAGAAATTACTTGATTAGAAAATCAGTGAAATCAAAAATAATGTCAGACTTGTATGTGAGTATTGCCACACACTGAATATACAACATGTACCCATACCTGTCAACTATCCCGATTTGGGCGGGACCCTCCCTATTTCAAACTCTCACTCCCACCAGCTCCCTATATCCCTATATCCTCCCAATTTCAGGGCGTCAGATTGAGATTTTTCATTTTTGTATTATCTAATATCCAATAGCCAAGATTATCCAATAAATAGCATCAAATTAATACCCTTGTTCAGTCTCATTGCACTCTATCTGGTATTTTGATACAGCTTTGGAGTTATCAGCTACTACATAGCTTATATTGTGCATGTGCACGTGGTAGCTAATTTACAAGTATTACTGATTATGTCCAAAGATAATGATTAGTGCTGTGATAACAGTGAAGCTTGGCACCCATACTCCTCCCCCCCCCCCCCCCCCCCCCCCCGCGGTTCCAACTCTTCAAATGTACTTTTGCAGTTGGTAATTAGGGTCTTGAAAATTTCACCTGTGCACTGGAAGTTGGGACTCCCTATATTTTTTCACTCCAGGTTGACAGGTATGCATGTACCATCAAAGAGAAAGCAGTTGTTTACGTATTCATGTGATATACTGATGGTATATTTTGTGATTACAGATGATCTGCAGGAGTATTTCTATCCCAATCTCAGTACAAACAGTGTCACCTATATGACTGCACAACTAGGTAAGTAGTGCTGTGATTCCAAGCATTTTCGATAGTGTTTAGAATCAATTAAAGTATTGTGTCTCATGACTAAATATTTTTTGAGTGGTGTTAAAATGAATTAAACATTTGCCAATATATCATTTTGTTATGGAGATTGGTCATTTTTATATACATGTGCGTATAATACTTTTATGCAGGGAATTTCACTGTACTAGGCAATTAGGTGCTGTACACGCCCTAGGCTCTAACCCCATTCAAGGACGGTGTTTTCATAGCTGTGAAATAACCCTTTGCAAAGAAAACATCATTATTTATTATAATCCCCTTATTCAATTTCTTTTCTCATTATTATAGAAGGAATGCTACACTTTTCAACTTTTTGTTAGTCAAACAATGGGCGTTCTCTTATACATGTACATGTATGCAATATATTTTATTACTCTACATTCTCATCACAAATGAAGAAGATACATGTAGGTATGCTATGCATCACTTGTGAATAAGTAAATGCACCAAAAATTAGGTACAAATTTCTTGAGACATGCTATTACCTACCCAACTGTACTTTATTATAATATTATATTGACATCTGATTTGCCTGGCCGTTGTGTTTGTGTACTCCCATGTTACATGCTGCTACACAGTGTAGTTGTGTGTAGTTGTATACAAGTTCAGTCAGCCAATACTGCATCAATATTAGTACTCAGATACATGTAACCTAAGTACATGTATTATGTACATGTACTATGTCTTTAATTCTGTGAGTATCAACGGGTTTTATAGAGACTAGAGATAGTCCTGATTCCTGTCAGAGCATACCAACAACTGTACAAGGAAGTCTAGAATGCCTGGCTAGTTTTTGGCAACTTAAGAATGCTACTGTAAGTATAAGTGCTGAGCATTCTACCATTCTATCCTAATAGTAGTAGAACAGGTCAGCATACGTGTAGTAAGGGCTTAAAATTAAGGATATTTTCAAGGTGCTTACATTGCATATAAACTAAAATATATTGAGAGAACATTGTGCATTCTTGATGTCACTCAAGCTTTTGTTTTGATTTTTGAAACTGATATTACTGCAATTAGGTAATTTTTTAATCGGTCTTTGGACGGGTAAGTACACAGACCTGGTGGGATTTTTGATAAAGCACATAGTACATGTAAATATACTGTACATCCAGGTCTCTTATTTACCGCATGTAAACGCACAGTCAGCCCTCATCATACCAGATGAATTTCAAACTCCGTACAAATAATGACCTACCTAACATAAAAGTCATTGGTAGCAAAATGTTTTTAATAACCGTAGATGCAGTTTGACTGAGAGTCAGTCTTACGACGTATTCTAGCTCAGACTCAAAACGCCACCCATAGCTGACCTCAACAAACTACATCTTCAGAGTGTGCTACCTGCTGTGGATTATCATCTGTAGTTAATAATCTGTAGAAATATTGCTTATAAACCTGTAATATTCACCAATCAATCTGATACTAATAATATATGTACATTGTACTATAGTGTACTTACAAGACATCACATGTCATGTTGTAGCTGAAGTTCCACAGAGTTGTAGAGTAATATTTAAAGTTCTCAGGAATTGTGGCTATATACAATGTATACTTATATTTTAGCTGACTTATCAGCAATGGATAGATCCAGCCAGTAAAAGAGAAGAGTGTAACTATACAATAGCATTCAGCCAATGTCCAAGACAAGGTCAGATAATAATATTATTATATTATCACTTTTTAATTTTACATTATTCTACATGTATATTACTGTAAGTATGCTTATTATGGTAATTTATAGAAACATACACATAGTCTGCAGTACTAGTCACAGCCCTGATTTATTTATTTTAACTATGTAATAAATATCACTCATTAGCCATATTGCATGTATATCTGTGAAATGTGTACAAGAGGTAGTTGTATTTACATATACATGTACATACATCTATTAATATGTAAATGTAATATCATGTTCATGACTAGTTAATTGTCAAGGGAATGTGAACTAGAGTGCATGACACCATGCGGTTGGAATTGGTGACTGCTGTGTGAAGTTTTACTACTGCTGCTACAAGGCATACATTGTAATATATCTGTATAACACATACAAATAATACAGCTATGAAATATGGAATGCATACAATTAACACTGCATGACTGTAATAATACATGTAATACATAACTAATAATACATGTAATACATAACTAATAATACATGTAATACATAACTAATAATACATGTAATACATAACTAATAATACATGTACTACATATTAAATACAATGCAAATACTTTATACCGCCCATGCAATACATAAGAAGTGGTCAAGCAATGTTTCTTAGACTTGACTTGTACAAGTCAAGTCTAGCTTTTACAGTCCATTCTGTTGTATGTACATATAGTTGATTTTGTTATGTTTTAGGTCACTTAGCAGTAGACCAAACTGTTAGTACTAATCCTAACACAATGGTAGATGGTGATGTGGGTACAGTCTGGGCCCACCCTATCTATGAGAGCGAAGATACTAAGATCACAATTGATCTACATGGTATATACAGTGTAAGCAGTTGTACATATATATATGGTACTTGTTGAGAGATTGAGCCATATCCGTTGTATAATGTACATGTACGTGTCTAGTATAAAAAAAGAATGTGTTTTTGTTGCCTCAACTAACCGACAACCTAGTTCAGTAGAGCAAGTTGGTCTGGCCCCTGCATAGGTTTGCGCTACTCGGCGTCAGCAGTAATATACTGCAGTAAAAATGTCTTAGCCTCAGTTCCAAAACAGAATTTGTATGTGAGGTACGAGGTACATGTATATATGATACCAACACTACCTAGAGTAGAGTAGGTACCAAGATTCAGAGGTTATATACTGGTATTTATCAGGGAATATAATATTTACATATATATGTACATGCAGTTAGTAATTTCACGCTACGTTCTGGTAATGTTGGACTGACAGCCTGCAAACAACTTATTTGTTTTTGTACGTGTAGGTATTAGCACTCAGTCTAGAAGTGGAAACAGTTCCACTGAACCTTACTATTGGCTTATCCACAAATGATGGACCAATAACAACAGCTGCTGCACTCCAACAAGAAGAATGTGGTCCAGAAGACAGCAATACTTGTTGGCAATTTCACCTCATGACAAAGTAGGTATCATTTGAGTGTCAGGTGTACCATGACCACTTTTTCTTTTTAAAACAGAGGAAAAATAAAATTATCTTTGTTAGAGTTTGGTATTTTTTAGCATAGTGTTTGTTACCCCGTACTGTGCCTAGTGCTGGAGAATTATTGGTTGATTTATCATTTTTAACTTGTGCATTATTACCTTTTTTAGAGGCTTCTTGTTTATAAAATCAAGTGGTGCAACAACCCATTTGCTGCAATCTGAACTTTTTTGCCCATGTTGTAGAAATATACTGACAATATCTTGGGTACCAGAAATCATAGGTGATAAATTACACCTTACTCTACATGGAGAGAAAAGGTCTGGACCTTACTATACAAACTACTACATCATAAGAGACATTAAACTACTAGCAAAGTGAGTATACTTACTGTACAAGTACAAGTACAAGCATACTTGCAGACAAGTACATTGTATTATCTACTTCATAAAATTATTATTATTTTAACCTCTTAATATGTTCTATGGAGTTCTCATCTACAAGGGTGCCCACTCTTTACTT
Source organism: Bugulina stolonifera (assembly GCA_935421135.1). Lineage (NCBI taxonomy): Eukaryota > Metazoa > Bryozoa > Gymnolaemata > Cheilostomatida > Bugulidae > Bugulina > Bugulina stolonifera. The sequence goes on from OW285189.1 coordinate 9,078,424, forward strand.
TACATGTACATGTACTTATATCAATTAGAAGTTACATCTGTCTTACATTACACAAATATCATGTAGTCTGTAGTTAGACATTATTATTATTAACCTGTTATACACTACAACGGAAAGCAGCCGTGGCTTAGGGGTTGGAATGCTGAGCTTTCGTGCTGAAGGTTCAAACCCCGGTCACGGTGGTGTTAGGAAGAGCATCCAGCCACAATTGCTCCTGTGCCACATATTAAAGTCCTTGGGGCTATGCAAGCCAGCATGGCTTCAAGGCAACTCTTCTACCCCTGCCAAAAAAGGCCATGTTATCTGGGCCTTTCTCACAGGGAGTTGGCCAGCACTGGCACCTGGCAGTGAGAGCTGCTAGGGGCTTGTCACACCGAGGCGTATAAGTTGGTGAGTTTTTTGTTATGCACTGCAACCATTTGTTCTAAATTTGCACTACAGGGAGGTGGTATAGAAGGGCTTTCAAGCTATAAGAAGATATTAGGATGAGATGGAGATAATGATGAATGTGAAACAACTAAGCCGGCTAACGATTGCTTTATTCATGTTTCTATAATAATATTATTACTAAACAATACATCCATTAATATTTAACCTATTAATTATCTAATACTACTTTATCTTTAACTACTGTGTGTTCATATATTTATTGGTCCGTGTTAGTATACATGTAGACTCAATGTAGTACAACTCTGGTGAAACCGACTACAATATAGACATACTATAATTATTATAGTTATTACTGTATATGCTGTCATGGTCTCAAATATTACAGTTTATATTCTGCCATCTGTTCAGTCAGGATTGAGTTATTGTGGATCTGTGTCATAATTAACATTACTAGATTGAAAACTATACTAATAAAATATAATAGAAGATAAAACATACATGTAATAATAGCAAAAATTATCGTATGGCTACATTTGCCTCAGAATTTGTTTCTGCATGACACACTGATATAGAAAACAACCCTCATATTTGTATATCTTGTTTTATGGAAGAAATGTCATGCAGTTAAACTGCTAAAAATAATCTAAACATGTGTAGAACAAAAGGTAATAGCGATGTAACAGAGTTGAATTCATAAGCATGTACCAAGCAGATAAATACTCAAGTCAAGATTCAAGTAAGAGTACACATTCCTAATTACTGAACAGTCATTTAGAGTCAAATCATCAGATGAAGGAGGCCGAAGTTCAACCAAGAGTAAATAAACAGCAATTTTAAGAGGAAAAGAGTAAGGGTTAATGAAAAATGTTTGAGTCAGAGTAGAGTTAAAAGTACAGCACAAATTCAAAGATATCGCCAATGGGAATTTAGTACATAATAAATTGATGAATCCTGGAATAAAGCAGATTGAATAGTGTAAAATATTTAAAAGGGCTTATTCAGGGATAAAGAGAGAAGACAATTTTCAAAGTACATAACTTATTATGAAGTATGATGCTACTCTCTGATGATCTCAATCTTTTCTAGACCATAGACACTAAAGCACCACACCGGCATCATGTTTTTAGTTAAAATGCTAAAAAAGATATGATGATGAATGTGATACAACTAAACTGGCTGTGAATTGCTTCGTCCATATCCCTATATCATATTCACAACAATATAAATAAAGTTGTATTCTTTTGTTCAAGCAATTTTTCTTTTGAGCATTCACGAAAATGAATTATGTTTCAACATTTCAACGGTTTTCTTATCCGCACAACTACATAGGGCTGACTCAATGTGGTGTGATACTGTTGACACCAAAATGTGCAGTAGACATACTATGTTAGTCGTCATGATCTCGAATATTTAAGTGACTATCACTTCAGTTGAAGTAATATGAACTGGAATGTCAATCACGGGAACGTATTTTATTATCAGACTTAAATTTAACTGGTCAGTCAGTATGGTTTGACCCACACAGTGTAACTGTGAGTATACTCGTATGTACCAATTCTAACAAGTAGTTTAACAATAAGTACATTTTGTATAATAATATAACAATGAAACCAATAATTTATACCAATATCAACTATTGTAATATGATGTCTTCATGTTAGTAAATCATACATGTGTATTTCTTTTCCCTGTTTGCTGTTGAAGTATTCTCTTGAACTTAGTGCGCGTTTAGTATTTAGTACTGGCAAAACCTCTAAAAATAATTACTTATTTGTGGCAGTTCAATTTACTAAAAAAGAATTGCTATATATAATACACACGCATTTCTGGCTTTTAAAATTACAAAAATTCGCCAACATAACATAGCACTTTTCGAAAAAATTAATTGTCTGTGAGTTGTGTTCTCCCACATGCAACCTGTGCAGTTTCGAAATAGATGTTTTCCAAAATATTTCAGAAGCCGTTGTTTCTAACTGACATTTTCAAAATGTTCAGTTACCATTATTAGCAGCCAATGCTGCAGAGACCCATGTAATGAGACTACATAACTACAATTGTATTTACATGTAGTTGTATAATGTATAATGCATAATGTACAGTATAATGCATAATGGTGCCATTATTGTTATTAATATTGCCAATATTGCTAATTACAATGTATATGCAGTGTACATGTAACATGAAGCTTGTCTTAATATACAAGATAAAAATATTTAACTACTGTAAGTTAGTGGCATGGTCTCAAAGACTTTCCATGATAACATAGGGTTGTTGTATTTGTTCGAATATAGACAGAATGGTGTTCTCTTGCTAACGCTTAACCAGCTTTGAATGCAACTCTGTCAACAATACCCAACTGTTTGCATTATGTCATATAGAAAAAAGTTCTTCTGTTTAAGCTCTATATGTGGAAAGAGTACAGTACATGTGAATTATACAAATGACTAAAAAATTCTGATATACATGTACAATGTATAATGGCAGACTGGTGCTCTTCATTCCTAGGGACGTGCCCTGATTAATTGCATCAAAGTGGTTTTTGCATTTCAACTCCATTACTGAATGCGTTGATTATCCTTTCTACAATGTATAAAATGCCCTTTAAAAAATGGCCAATATCTCTAAATCCAGCCTTAGTAATCACTAAACAATTGACATTATTATATTAGCAATTTCTATGTCTTTTAAGCCTATTGTAAATATGGTCGAAGTACTAGGATATAATATGTTTTGCATGATTATGAGCTCCTTTTGTAATGACCGCCATATTGTTGCACAATTTCCGGGGCCAATGCTATATCATCCCTCCCGATACTCTATCGGGCTTTTTACCGGAACCGTTAGCAGAAACTGATTTAGTATAATGATAATTAAACTGAGTTTGCTACAGTATATGAATCAGTTGTTGATTAGGCTCTAACAAAGTCACATCTACCAACTCAACTCTACAGAGTCATCTCTCTGAGAGAGGTAGTTCCAGCCTTGGTCCCTTTGGACCATTAGCCTGAACTCATCGTCGAGCTCACTGAATATACTCTTTCACTGACTCTTTCATGAGCACTAGCAACAGGTCTATGGCCTTTATATGTGCATAAGCTATTACATACTGTTTACCATTTATGTAATGCTGGAAGCATAGCTTGATCGACCACTCTCAAGCACTTCCCACACTCATGCCATCACAGCAATTAGGTGCAGTAGTGGAGAAATTTAGATAGCCTTGGTTCCCTGTTTGTGGTTGGGGTTTGGGGTAAGGGCGGTCAACCAGCAAAATATAGAGAAGACAACTTCTCCTGCTTCAGTTTTGGCGAAGAACAAAGGCTATCTCAAATTTCTCCACTTCTGCACCTAACCCCATCACCGGCACCCTGATGATCTTTAGCAGAAAACATTACATTATTTCCTGTATGAACTCAAGGTGTCTTCGCGACCTAAACTTCAGATCCAGGCCGATTTACAAAACTATTTTCTGGCACCCATCTGTCACAGGGCCGCGAACACACCAGCCTGGGCCAAAAGCAAAATCTTCATTTTCTCGCAAAGAAATCAGGTGTGCCGATGAGCTGGGGATGGTATCATCCAGCCAAACAAAATCCCAGGCCAATAGCCCTTCTGACCTGGGACGGATGGCCATCTTGTATTCGTTATTTGCGACCCGGGTCTGTCCAAGAGGTGGCAAAGACACCTTTAGTCCAACCAAAATACTGTCATGATAGTATTTCTATCAAATTGCTAATGCACGTGTACAAGTAGGCCTGCACGGTGCTTCGGTTTCAAACAATGTAATCGGTGTGTGAACCCTCGGTGTTAAGCATCGGCAAATTTTTTATGCACCGAATCGTTCCGGCACCGTGCCCAAACGATATATCGATGGTGCGGTGTAGCTCGATGTTATCGAAGCGGATCGCTATGCCAGTAGTCATTCAATATTCATGCGGTCTAATATCACATGATTTTGCTTACCTCACTTCAAACTAGGTTGCATATCTTCGCTTATCCGTTTCCACATTAACTGCCATCGTGGCTGTGATTGATTATCAATGTTGTGGAGGTAATGATTATTATTAAATTATAATAAATTGATTAATAATTGATTAATAATTCTGCGTATATTATATTCTATCGTTTGCATGTGATTGCTTTGTTCATGAGCAGCGTGCTAGAATAGAATAGTAGTAAAATAAATGTATGATCAAATAAATATAATAGGTTTTTATTAAATTATAAGATAATCAATTTTAAACATAACATTATATTGGATTAATTATTATATTAATGTTTAAATTTGATTGTAATCGCTTGTAACTAAGAATGGGTACAATGCTTATGATGATTAATTAATCATTATTATTATAAAAATCGTTGTGTTGTGTAGTTATGTTTTTGGTAAGCACCAGCTCTTTATTTATTGAAAATAAGCTAATACCAATGTTCAATCAATATTTTGTAGGTAGAATTCTTCGGACTGAGCCATCGTAATATCCAATCTGAAGACAAATCTGCTAGATTCAATCGGTGGACACACTGAGTTACACCAATTCAGCAATCGTATCAATCAAGAAAGCTTGCAAGAAAGATTTCCTGCATTATCATTACATCATATGCAATGATGCTAGCGTTTCTTCTTTCTCTTGTGATATGAAGTTCGCCCATGCAATTTTAAATTTATTATCTTTTTGTGTCAATGGTACGAGTGTGGTGAAAACAATGTTTGCTGTTTTTCTTCTGTATTTTGGTAACTATCAGTAATAAATATAATAAATTATATTGTAGTCGGTTGGGTGTGTGTTTAGCCTCAAGTTTTTATATTTATTAAATTATACAAAATAGGTGAAGTAAGACCCAATGCAACTTAAGACTCACTAGACTACATGGGCAAATACAAAATCTTGGAGTAGGAGTAACCACTGATTACTTTCATTAACCCAATTGCCACTTGAATAAAAATAATATACATATACTATGTTTTAATGAAGCCCTGTCTGTCTGCTAGTTGTCCCACCAGATAATGCAGCTACAGTGTGGTGAGAGAACATTTGCTACTCTGAAAATAATTCTATGGCAAAATCAGTCAGCTCTTGCATGAGAATGAATACTTTTAAACACGGTGTAGCTGGATGTGCTAAATTGCAAAAATAACATATTCTAACAGATATATGCAATAGAAACGCAGTTTCTGTGTAACACCTAGAAACGTCTTCTGTTTTTTAAACTTGTGACATTCGTAGAAGTTGTGCGTCCGTGTAGCATGCCCTTAAAAATTGCAAAATTGAAATATGGTGTAGAAAACATCACATGAAAGTTGCTGCTACAGGTACTGTATTGCTCATTACAGGGATTAAATATAATTATGTTGCTGCTGCTGCCGCAGCTACCGCTATTGCTGCCGCCACCACCACCACTGCGACCGCTGCCGCTGCCGCTGCCACTGCTGCTGCCGCTGCCACTGCCGCTGCCACTGCTGTTGCTGCTGCTGCCACTGCTGCCGCTGCTGCAACCGTTGCTGCTGTCACTGCTGCTGCTGCTGCTACTGCTGCATGTATTTTGTGATAAAATTGTGTACTACATGTACACTGTATATAATACTCCATCATACTCCATACTCAATACCCCATAATACTCCATATGCTAATGATATGTTTAATACAATGAAGCCTACACAAAGGTTTAAGACAGAGGAATTATTTTATATTATTCTTGCACGCAACGCATAAAGTAATTCACATGTACATAGTACTATACAATACATACGGTGCATAATACGTTTATGTTTTATTAATTCGTATAAAACCACAAAACATTGTTTTTTCCATGATACATGTATATCTATTGTACAAGCAGAGACAAACTTTTTTGTATAATCTATGGTGTACTTTACTTTATGCTGACTTGCTTTAGGTCACTTGACCGCAGATCAGATTGTTAGCACTGATCCTAACACAATGGTCGATGGTGATGAGGATACGGTGTGGGCCCACCCCATCTCTGAAGGAAAAGATACTCACATTACAATCGATCTGCATCATACTTATAGTGTAAGTCGTATAGAGAACTTGAGAAATTGAGCAATATTATTACAGTATATGCGTAGTAAAGGAATGAGTGCACCTTCTAACAATGTTTGTTCCTGCAGGTATTGGCACTCAGTCTAGAAGTGGAAACAGTTCCATTGAACCTTACTATTGGCTTATCCACAAATGATGGGCCAATAGAAACAGCTGTTAACCTGCAACAAGAAGACTGTGGTTCAGATATACCTGCCAAAAGTTTAAGACCATGGACAAGTAAGTATCATTTGAATGCCAAGTGTACCAAATTCGCTCTATACAGATGTAGAGGAACAATTGAAGTCTTTATGTTAGGGTTTGGTATGTTGTTAGCATAGATTCCCTACCCCACACTGTGCACATCATGTGCCCAGTGCTGAAACATTATTGGTGCATGTAGATCTTCTACTTTTGGTTTTTGAATTTTTATGACTTTGTAGAAACTTCTTGCTCCTACATGCAATAATCGATTTGCTACAATCTAAATTTTTTGCTAATGTTGTAGAAATATTATACTGACAGTATCTTGGGAATCGGAAGTGACAGGTGATAAATTACATCTCACTCTACATGGAGATACTAGTTATGGGCCTTACTATACAAACTACTACATCATAAGAGACATTAAACTACTAGCCAAGTGAGTCTATTTACTATCTCTTCACTACTAATAAAACTGACTGGTAGTGCTAGTGTCTACTTTATAATATATTATAACCATAAACCCTTATACCCTCGATATTTCTCATCTACCAAAGTGTGTGAAATATTTGGATACTGCACATGCAAGACAGATAAATTATAGTAGTATGCAGCCAAAACAATTTGCTTTATTCAGTAATACACAGCAGCCTATCGCGTTCAGCTAGAAGTGCTCAGTAATAATATTTGTTTTAGGCAAATTGATTTTGCTCAAACCGTGTTCAGTTATTAAAAGTCTCAGTCTCATATGAATTAGCCTATTATGTTACAAAGTATCTTGTGGTCTGCTATACACTCCAATCAAAACCTCTAAATTTATACAACAGGGAGGTGGTATAGAAGTACCACGAGGCTATAGAAAGAGATCACTAACAGACTGGAGATGATGATGAAGGTGAAAAGCTGAACTGATGCAACTTGCTTTATTCATATTACTATTATAATATCACTAATAATATAATTGTATTATTTAACCTATCATTTATCTACATGTACTACTTCCCTAACTCTAACTAACTGTATTTCTAACTAGTTTTACACATTTATTGTTCTGTGTTAGTATAGACCTAGTGTTAATTCAATGTGGTGTGACTCTGTTGAAACCAACTACAGCATGCGCACTATATCAGTTGCCATGGTATCCAATGTTTCAGTGATTAACATTCCAGTTGATGATGTTACAACTGACAAGGCAGCGTGAACCTAACTAAATTGTGTTATAGTGAATCTGTATCGACATTAATATTGACATTAAAATTTTTTACGTAGAAAATTATGAATAGTGTAGAAAATTATGAATAGTAAGAGAAGACGCATTTTTTTATTTACTTCAGAGTCAATAAAAATATAAAAAAATGCGTCTCGCCGTACTATTCAGTATTAAGATACTTGCTCGCACCAACATTTTCCGATAGAAAATTATACTAAAAAAATATAACAAAGCATGTAATTTAAACTTAAATTACTTATGGTTACCAAGTACACTGAGCTCATAATTATAGGTTTCTGTAATGGCACACTGATAAAGCAAACCACCTTCTTAGTACACTTCTGGTTCTAGATTGGACGAATATCAAATTAATCAATGAATGGAACTTCTTCTCTGTGCCTAATTATAATTTATAATTTTTTAGTGTTTGAAAACGTTTTCAGGTTAAACAAATGTACCAATATAATAACCATTGAATCTAAAATTATTGCTTTGTAACTTATATTTGTTTAAATTCTGATAGTATAATTTCTATTATCATAATACATAAGATAATATTCATCATGCGCTTCATAATGCTTATCCCATATCAAGCTTCAAAGATATACATGTACTAATAAACAGTTATATTAACACCAACGCTGTTAGTCCTTTGGAGCTATCCACTTTTTCAATATTTTAAAAAGAATAAGACAATTGCTACATGTATATTATCTACATGACTTGTAGCATAGTTAAACTGATGTAAATTATTAGGAATAACTGATAGTAATGTATAACTGGTCAGTAAAACTGGAGAGCTAAAACATAAAATGTAACCATGTGCAAATCTGAAGTTTACAAGAACTTTGTCGCCACCAAAGTGCCTTCTGATTAACCTAATATACAAAATTAACCCAATAATAACCACAGTCTCTCATTTTGATTTATGTTTCTCGCAGTGCTGGGTAAAGTGCATCTAAATTTTAACTACCCTAGTAATCAATACAAAGACATACATGTAGACTTATGATAAAGTGTTACTGTTACAGCACAACTATGACGTGAACATGGTATGTGGCACTGTGGTACATGTATGAATGAATGGCCTACTTTAATGGCTCAATTTGGTGTTAAACTTTCAGTGTATGCATTATAATAAAATTTTTCATTGCATAATGATGTGTTTTTAAGTGAGAAATTTACTTTTGAAAGTATCCATACGTTGTGCAATTATGCTTATACTTACTTATAATCTTTTAGCATTGTGCATTCACCTTATATTGATTGTAACTCACTTGATACTTGATGTAAAACTTACCTGTGTGCCTGGTTTTATGTGGCCGAGGCCCTCTATACACATGTAGTTGCAATCATGCAATTTACACGTATGTATCTACGTTACTATAGGTGTTTTTCTAAAGGGGTCCGACGTCGTACCTTCCTCCATGTGTCGGTACTCATGTGTCTGTACTCATGTGTCAGTATCCATGTGTCGGTACCCATGTGTCGGTACCCATGTGTCGGTACCCATGTGTCGGTACTCATGTGTCGGTACCCATGTGTCAGTACCCATGTGTCGGTACTCATGTGTCGGCACCCATGTGTCTGTACCCATGTGTCGGTACCCATGTGTCGGTACCCATGTGTCGGTACTCATGTGTCGCATTTCAATAGGACAGGCTACAATTTTTGGGAAGATCAAAGAAGGAGAAAAACTAAAAATTGGCCAAAATCAATCAAAAGGCCAAATAGCTTGTTGGATAGTACTTCGCTAGAGCTATTCAAAAAGGTGTGCCAGTGCGAGGGAAGATGATGTCATCTTATACAAATTAATCTCATAAAAAGCCAGTCTATGTCATTAAAAGTAACCCAGTTAACCTTGCAATAAAGTACATGGAAAGATCTTTATCCAAAAGCTTATACAGTGATGTCAGAAAGTTTGGAAACACCTACTTTATTTTAGTAACTTCTTAGTTGACATCTTGTTTTTCATTTTTGCATCATTCCTACCCCAGCAAATTATATATCAGTGGATTCAGAAAAGTGTGTAGAATATTTTTAAGCTATAATTGTTTTTATTAGCAGTAGCAGCTAAGTTTTACAGCAAATTTTTGTGTAGGCTATCACAATTTACATCTTATTATAATCACAGCGAGTTTCACAAAAATAGTAGTACTTAGAGGGGATGTCACAACAATTACAAATTGGTGAATTTTTTAATGATAATGGTGAACAATGACAGTTCAATAGTGATTGAACTGCAGTATATTGTCAGTACTTAGTGGGGTATCCTTTACTTTTAATGACCAGTCGGCAGTGGTGTAGCATGCTTTTTACATGTTTGCTGAGCTCCTCGTGGCTGATGGTGTGGTGCCATGCTCCAATTATTTTCACTATTGACCGTCTCTTATTCATTGGTTGTTCTTTTCTGACTAGGTTTCCCATGTGTTGCCACAGATTTTCTATGTGGTTAAGGTCAGAGCTTTGTGCCCACCATGGTATGGTTCGATCGTTTTTAGGCGTCATCCATTTCTTCACAATCTTGGCGCGGTGGCATGGTCATCTTGGAAGTATGAATTTTAGAGCAGAAAATGCTGCCAAGCTCTGCAACTCTTTTTTCTGATAATCAAACTTGGTATTTCCAAGATGACAATGCACCATGCCAAGATTGTGAAGGAATGGATAACTGCTAAAGACGTCCGAACCATACCATGGTCGGCACAAAGCCCCGACCTTAACCACATAGCAAATCTGTGGAAACCTAGTCAGAAAACAGCAACCAATGAATAAGAGACAGTTGATAGAGAAAATAATTGGAGCATGGCACCACATCATCAGCCACGAGGAGCTCAGCAAACGTGCAAAAAGTATGCCACACCGCTGCCGACTGGTTATTGAGAGTAAAATATACCTTATTAAATACTGACAACATACTGCAGTTCAATTTACTATTAAACTGTCATTGTTTACCATTGTCATTAAAAAACTCAACAATTCGTAATTTTTGTGACATCACGTCCTGCAAGTACTACTGTCTTTGTGCAACTCGTTGTGATTAATAATATGATGTAAATGATGATAGCCTATACAAAAAAATTCTGTAAAACTTAGCTGCTACTGCTAATGAAGATAATTATAGCTTGAAAATATTCTACACACTTTTCTGAATCCACTGATATATAATTTGTTGGGGTAGAAATGATGCAAAAGTGAAAAATAATGCAAACTTAGAAATTACTAAAATAAAGTAGGCGTTTCCAAACTTTCTGACACCACTGTAATTTCTTTCTATAAAGCTGCATGTACACTGCACCGAATCTGTTCAGATTTGTCCACTCCCGACAGGCTCAGATAGCGCAACTCTCTTGTCAACGGATGAACAGAAAATTGAGCCGATTATAAATGTGCAGACTGTGACGTTGATGTAAGCTAATTGGTCAATGGAAGTAGTGGGTAGTCACTTTCCCTATACTTTTCCAAAGTACACAATAATATACTTAGGTAATACAGTATAGCCGGCGAGAGAAATATAAGCAACTTAATCAACATAAATAGTTTCAAGTCTTATTCCCCCTCACTCATACAAGAGAGGGCAGCTCAGAAAGACTACAGTAACTCCATGTGCGGTGAATATGGGCCAAACGGTTATTAATCAACCATGTTATTGTGACATGGTTGATATAATAAGTGTTTGGCCCATAATTACTGTAGTCTCTCTGAGTTGAGAGAAGTTTTTTATCATGCCACCTCATGACATACAACTGCTGTAATTCAAAAATCAAACTTGTGAAAGTGTCACAATAATGAGCAAGAGAGCATGACTTTAAGATTGTTGAATGAGAATGTGCACTGACATGTGATTGGTGGATAGAATGGTTGGTGTAAGTACACTATTATACAGTCATACTAAGACAGAGCATCAATATGATGGCCAGAAATATTTAGTGATGAATTACAGTGAGAAGAATCGTAAGGAGACATGCCACGACTAGCATGTGCAGAAACATTTTATACATGTACTTACTTGTTATGTGCATTACTGAGCATTTGTACCCTTTTTATACCTATGTAACTGGGGCCGACCTCTCAGAAATAGCTGTAATCGATTTTGCACATGAATCTCGTGTTTTTAAGGAACTTTGGTTATGGCCGGCCTATTTTGGGTCGGCCCTTGGCCTTCCGGCCGCCATACTGTTGTGCAATTTCCGGGCGACGCTACACTGGCCTTTACCTGAACTATTTGCCGGAAGTTAGAATACTATATATAAAGTGAACGGTTTTTACTATTATTGTCTCAGTTGATGCTTGGATCTCAATAAAGGCACGTCTATACTACTTATACAGAGTCTTCTCTTGTAGTACAGGTAGTTCCAGCTGATAAGGTCCTCGACCGACCTTGATGCCAGAAAAACCTACTAGCACTGGACATACTCTTTCTTAAGTATAGCAAGCAAACATTGACTCATGATCACATGGGTCGTCTTGGTTAACTTATTTACTAAAAGTACCTGTCGACCTTTAATGTAATGACGAAGGCCTAACACCAATCCTAAGTTTTTCACTTTTGCGTGTAGGTCGTCTCGACCTCACACACACAACAGCAGAAACATTGCAATATTATGCAGACCTATAATTATAGTTTTCTATGGCAGCATTAAACTGCTGGCATGGAATGCACTTTAATCTGTTGGTTGTTGCACCATTTAGTTTCATAGCAGAAGTTATCTCTTTATTTGCACCTATTGGGATGGGCAACATTTTGTCATAGTCGGTAGATATTGCAATTCTAAATTTATCTTGTTGTTGTTCTATAAGTTGCTTGACATATTTAATGTCAGTTAAAGTAAATCTCCGTGGAGTAATCCTACATGTACGTACATGTAGTTTAAGCAGCAAGTAACTGCTGAAGAAGATTCAACTATTTTTTTCATATTTGATGAGGGTTTTCTATCTGGTATGTTATCTATTTGCTATGAGCGGCCATGAACTTGACTTCGGTCCATGAAAACACCTAGACACTCTATACCACCCAATAGCTAAATACAGAATGCATTACCAATGCACCAGTTCAGCAACTATTGAAAAGATTATTTTCTACCGAGCAATAGATGTGAACTACATGCACACTCCTCATATTATGACCTGTCTGCCTTGCTATACACCAGGGGTTCCCAACATTTTTTAGCCAAAGTACCCCTTAGCAGTACATGTAATGTAGCAAACAATGTACCCCTTTGGAGCAAACAACGTACCCCTTTGTAAAACTGTGTTTAATCAAGAATATATTTTTGGTTTAATTCGATTAATATTACATGTGTAGGTGTATAGATTTTCAAAATGTGTCACTTAAACAGGTAGATAGATGCAGTATGGTATGAAATTTTTATTTATCAATTATTTTATGATAACTGCATAATATAACTTTCATCGATTTATAGTGTTTTATGGCTTTCACACTGGTTTAGCCTAACTAGAATACATCAGTATAATCTCACTCTCCTCCTTTTCCAAGGCAGAATAGGGCCCGAATGCCCCTCCGTCTCCTACAATAAGCCAATTCTAACTATATGACAGTGATATTACATTGCTGCACACCTATGCATAGACAATGTATGTTTGCTATTTCAATTATAGTACACAAGACCATTCATTATACATGTACAAAAATATAATTCTATGTTGTAATATACGTACACGTATGAGTTCAGTTTGAAATCATACATGTCTTTCCTGTGGGTAGCTACTCAATACCATAAATATATGTTTACCCAATCAAAAAGACCAAATTGTATACAGTGACAGAATATCTATACTTACTTCCTGTTCTTCTTGTCTGCTTGGCCACCTTGGGCATCCCTCTTACTCTCCGCCCTTTAAAATACGGTGGAACTTGCTTAATTCAAACTCCAAGGGACCACCATAGTTGGTTTGAATTAGGCCGAGTTTGAACTATGTGATCCCTTCATTTTGTATAATGACATGCATCACAACACATATACAGGACAACAGTATAAAAACGCATTTAACCAAAGAACAGTAAAGCAATTAGTGACTTTTCCCAGCTTAGTTTGAGCAGAAACACATTGCAGTAGTAACTGCTGGTAACTACTAACTACTAGCAATGATTATTATGTGACTAATGCTGGCTGTGATACTATTATCATTGGTTATAATGTGAGCCTAAGCCGCATGAAGTTTGAATTAAAGTTGGTAAGTTTGAGTTATTTGAACTATCTGAATTATTTGTATAGTGCTTAGCAGGGAGCAAGGCTAACAGGTTGAAATAACCAAATTTTTGGATTATCCAAGGTTGAATTAAGCAAGTTCCACTGTAGATACATTGTATATGTACCATGTGACACATCTATCAGGTATGTTTGGTAGTGCACGTATGTGTACTCTAATTTATGACCCATGCAGGTAAGCAAGCTTGCTGATGTTCATTCCTTGGTGAATAGCTGTGTTTGCACACACTGTTGCACATACAGTACATTAATTTTACGTGTACATATTTAAAAAGTTTTGGGTTTGGATACTTACACTTCCCCTGCGCTGTCTGGGCTTTCAAATGCAGCAGCGCCTTGGTTGAATGTTGACGTACTCTGAGTCCTGGCAGTAGCACTTAAGAATAAAAAAACATATTAAGTAGAGTAGTGACTTGGCAACACCCAAGTCAAAGTCACAAGTCATCCATGTGTCAAAGTCAAGTCACATTGATGGATAAGTCAATTCAATTCTGTGACTTGGACACGGCTCTGCAAATTTATCTGAAACAAAGGCAGTCTACATGTATCTCATTTAAGCAACCAAGCTATATTTGCATATACAGCAGCACTATGTACATTGTACATGTAGATACATCATGTAGAACCTTTTGGGTTGGAATACTTACATGTACATGTGACGTATACTGTATTCAACAAAGATTATGTTCTTTGCTCTGACAGTGCCTTGGTCTGGTTTTAGTTTCCCACGATTTGCCTTAGCGGACGCAAAGTTTTCAGGTAGCGTGCAGAGGTCAACATTAGCATTCTTCCTGTTACCACAAGCAACAGTTGAATCATAAAGTGGGTAACAACACAGCGCTGTTAGTAGAAATCATTGTAGCAATACAGGAAATTATGGGCATGGACTGAGCGATGAGCAGCTAATAAGAAGGAAATTCAAGATAGTAGTTTTAGCAACCTTCCAAGCAGCGTTCGAGGTGTGGTTATACGGGAGTATACGGGAGAATACGGAAGTATACGGTGTGTACCCACCTCAATTTTAGTGGTTTTACCGCTAGCAAGCATGTAGGGGGCTTACCCTCAATTTAATAGCAAGTTTTCCCCATATCGTTGCTGTGAATCTGCTTGAAACTCATCCAAAGGTCTCGAAGTTCAATTCTCACCAGAATATTATTTTTTTCATTTTAGTCAGGCACGAATTTTTTGCTACTATAGGATTAAGTGGACAGCTATACAATAATGGTCTATAAGGTTGCATGTACTGTGTACCCATCTCAATTTTACCACTTCGAACAATAAAAGATAAAAACTCTGAAAGACAATTTATTAAAAGAATTCAATGAAACCTTCTCAACAGAGAGACCATAATTAACCGAAAGACATGTTTGTGAACAGGCATTCCAGGATTCAGCAAGCTCCGAAAAATGACATTCATAGTGTAAATTTCTAAAAGGAGTACAGTCACATCGCTGTTTCTTTTTGCACAGCTTTGTATCAGGCAGTTTACTTCTATACATTTTAAAATAATTAAAGTGTAGGTGTATCACTGAAATCTAGTTGATAACTCCCTCACGTGGCTCTAGAACCAGAGCGTTGGCTGCCTCTTCATAGTTTTAGTACTTACGTATTACACATATCGTCTTGTGCTACATACTTTTTAGTGTTCGTCTCAACTCCCAAGCCTTGGTCTCCTGTCACAGCTACATCTAGAGGTGGCATCACCACTGCCATCCGATCAGTCCCTACCACATCATTCTTTCCAGCTGCCTTATCCTCTGTTTTTTCACCTTTATCTATGCCTGAACCCTTCTTTTGGCTGAAAATGACCGTTAAAACATGTTATATTCATAGAGGACTAAAGATTTGTAAATCTGCACATTCAAGCCAAGTGTGCTGATGTTTTTATGGGAGAAGTTTTGCAAGGGTTGGAATCTTGGTACATGCTGGCCCACATTAGGTATATAAAGTAATTATCAGAAAACTCACATTCTTCCTTCTAACCAATTTATTTTTATTTTTAAGTCATCTGCCTCCTTTTCCCAAGCGGTCCTCTGCAATAAAAGAATCTAGAGTTAACAGGAGAAAAAAGTCTATGTTTGTATTTTTCCCTAAAATTTAATTTATCAACTCTGCCAGCAATATTCTTTGCATAGACATACTTTTAGAGAAAATGAATATTTGGAGCTACGAATAAGCGAGAGCGACCAGTCAGGAACGGTCAAGATAGTTAGGAAACTTACTGACTAGTTATTGTTTCAGATGCTGGGTATTCAAGATGTGTATTATAGCTCAGCAGTAAAACACAATACCATATTATATTCAGATGAAACTCACTCACCTGATTAGCGAGCTTTTCTTCCAGGTCGGCCACTCTCCTGAAAAGAGTGAAAAATTAAAGTGATAAAATAATTTGCATAATCCGAGATTTTATCAAAACCTCTAATCTTGCCCACTCCTGGCTGCTACATCAAAATCAGTCCTAGGCTGAGGTCAAAAGACTAATAACTACAAAATAGTCATTTGCAGACTAGGGTTGGATCAAGTTACAAGCAATGTTATAATAGTGGTATATTTTAGTGTTTCGTGTCTGTGTAAGTACTAGCACACATAAGGGAACCGATAGTGGTCTATCAGTTCCTCATAGTTATCTAACTGTACTAAATGAGGTGGTGGTTGTCCTGTACTGGTGTGAATGCTGTGAATGTTGTGATTGTTTTGCTTGCTAATGGGTGCGAATGTTCTAGCATGAGTACTTAATCACCATGTGCCTCATCTGTCCTATCCCAGCACTATGGCTGTTCGTTCCGAGAGACCTTGGCTGAGATATACCAGTCTATGATACATGCACATGCAAAAGCTTTTGAGACCATCACTTCCCTCCCCAGAGTGTTTAGAAAAGTAGGCACTAAAACGATTCTGTGCCACACTATTCATGACACCTCCTGAGGAGAGATCTTCTGATTGTAGAGCCGCAAGACTTGGACACTGCCGTATACTTGGAGATCGGGTTTCCAAAACCAGACAGTCGCTGACTTCAAAAGACATGCAAGGGACAGATTGGCAGGACTGTCAAACTGGCCATTTAACTGATGAGTCAACTAGATAATGTCGGCAAAAAAGACACAATGGTCAAATCAACTCTTGATGACAGCACCTACACATTTGACTTCAAAACAGGGCAACACTGCAACACTTGGCTTTGGCAACATTGCGGACACTGCTGCGATGACCAAAGGGAGTGAAGAGGAAGATGTCTCAGAGGACGAGTCGCCACTGAAACAGAGCGATGTGAAATTTCCAGAACACCTCACTTTGGAAGATGTCATTGACACAACTGACGTTACATAAGTTTCGGATCTACGGGATTCAGATATTACCTACTCTCACTCAATAGCAACAGACAGTGTCCTGAAAGTAGCAGAAATTGTTTGTAAGTGTGAGTTGTCATCTTGGTTGATGACCGAAAACTGTGAAATTGGAGTTTGTGGGATACGAACCGATCCAGCAGAGCTTGAGATGAATTTAGTCAAAGACAAGCCTATGGGTTTCATAAAAGAAAACTAAGTCACAGAGTTCTGGAAGAATTCAGCCGACCGAATAGTTAAAGAGCTCTCAGTGAAAAAAAACAGAGTATGACATATCTACATCAGACAGGATGGGTGCAAAATCTCACATCGAAATTCCTGATTCCCGAGAAGGAGTGGTTGAAGGCGGAGAGTGTCGATCAACAGAATTACAGGATTGCTGAACGTTGGAACTTGAAACAAATCGTGAACAGACCAACGGGTGTGAGATTGCCCTTGAACAAAGAAAAATATGCGCAGCTTGTGCAGGAAACGCACATACTAATGCATCTCTTGTAATACCTTGAAGAAATGGGAGGGCATGAAGGATCCACCGCCCTTCCTTCGGTACAACTCAACAGTTGATGAGCATACTGGCACCAGGTCACCGGCAGCTCAACCTAAGCCTAAGGCCGCAAGAATAATGGTGCCTGAAGTGCAAGCAGCCTAGCCCTAAACCTTCCCCTTCTCCGGAATTTTCACCAAAGCTGGCGTCAGCATCGCAGCGATCTTCACTATTAGATTCCTCCTCTGAATATTCCTCTGTCATGGAAGAAAATGATTCTTGCCAGCACGTCATGTTTGACAGATGTGGTCCTCTCTCTACCTGGGAGTGCTAGGTCCCATGTAAGAGTATGCCTGCATCCCGATACAATGTACCACAGCATGACTAATAGGTCTGTTTCCTTAGACCTTTCATTTGCATCTCTACCGCTCCGGTTGACCCAGGAAGGCTTGCCACCATTGGTCCTCAGTCCAACCAGTCGCACCTCTCCAGATAAAAACTTCAGTGCCGGAAAAGAAAGATGACTAGCCTTATGATGATTTGCCACTCGTGTCTCCAGATCCTGACATATTGGTCATGGAACCAAAGATTCACTTGGTCAATATCAGACAATGCTTGGGAGAATCTTTCTGGCAACACGTTCAACTCATTTACACTCAGGAGAGGGGGCTACAAAAGTTGGCTACCCAGTACCTCAAGCAAACCTGAGATTAGTGCAAGCTGAACTGGCCACCAAAGCAAGGGAGACTTCATTATACCAGAACATATTTTTGCTGTCACACCAGACACAGATATGTAGTGATTGTACTATCACCGGAAGTTACCGGAAGTATAAATGTGTAACGTAAATGTGTTCTGTAATTAATTTAGTTGTTACTTGAAGGATAGTGAAGGCACATCTACATTACCATAGACAGTAGTTATGTTTGTTTTATTCATTTAGTATATTCAGTGTAGAAACCGAATGGGGAGGTCGTTGGGGCCTTGATAGCTAAATGGACTTGTAAAACTATAACTATATTCGATGTAGACATAACATGACTGCACAGTAGGTTTACCACAAAGTATGTATAGTACACAGAATACTTGCGTGTCTCGACAGAAAAGGAAAATAAACTTGTACTGTTGATAGTCTTGATATAATCAGGTCAATTACATAAGCATTCATAAGGCGTCCTCGGTCACACAGGAACCAGTCCCGTTTCCGAAGACGCCTAATAGTCTCACAGCCTTACTTTTTCCATTCCTTTTCATCAGTTTCGCATCGATCCTAAAACATATATTATAATGAGATGTACATGTAGATTATTCTTTAGTGAGAACTGAGAACTACGTGTGGAACCCGATATGACTGTAATAGATGATGAAATAGTCATTTTGATATTATTAAAGAAGAACACAATTACAACACATCGACAGAATATAATATATTCATACCTCTGTATCATCACGGAAGAGTGTTTGTTGCAATCTCCTAAGAACGACTGAAATGAAAATACCTAACGGTTACATATTTGACATATTAGATCTTACAACAATTTATTACTTAGCAAACTAATGTTAGTACAGGTTAAAGTGACTAAATAATTCATTCAATGGATGACAGAGCAATGAGAACTATGGCAATTGATCACAGATAAGAGTATGAGCCAAGACCAAGAAATTGACTGGAAAATTGAAAGTGAACTAGCCTTCATCTCCTCTTCTACTGCACACTAACATGAGATATTTACTTCTATTCTATACACGTACATGTACATACCTAAGATATGATTATAATATTTTACAGCTTACCTAACAATACAATTATAGCACAATATAGCAAGAATAAATGATTTTCCTCCATATTGGACTATCAGTTTTAGGTTATTCAAAACGAATGAAGTCACAACAATCATTTAGACGTGAAGCCATTTCTACTAAAACTAGTAGAACAGCTAACCCATTTAAATGCATTCCATTTAAAAATGTGGCATCATGTTATTAGTTGTGGTAAAGATTAGATTGTACAGAATTATACATACTTGGCCAATAAATAGCATTCCCAAGTATTCTAGCTAGTTAATCATCATCTACTCCTCCATTGGTGTTTAGTGAATTACAATAATCTGTTTGCTTCAGTTCTTGTTGTTTATAGGTAGAGACATGTGTTGCCTTGTTTTCTTCAATGTAGGTTTCCCTCTCATTGAAGTTCAAGATTCACTCAACTGCTGCCGCTGTCTATCATCTTGATCTTGCACTAGCATGCGAGCTCCTCATATTTAAAGTGGTCCATGCTTTCTGCAACTTGATACATGTTTTTTTATGCAAGAGATTAGACTTTCGAGCAGCTAGAGAATTGTTTCAAATCTATAAAAATACCAGCCCTCTGCCAGGGTTTGAACCCAGTGCCTCTACGACACCTAGTCTCCTCCTACAGTGAACAGAATATGCTACCATTATATCAGCTACAGTCTGTTCCAACCTTGTAGCAGTACTTCACGCTGGGTTCATAACAGGCAGTGACCGATGAATGGTGTTGAGAACTTGGTAAGCTCACAGACCACTATAAAATAAGACACACTTAGCTGTGGCATATAAAAATTCTACCAAAATTCTCAAAAATGAAGGTCTGCCATTATCTATTTATCCTATCATACTTGTTTTAACTCACATCTTGATTTGTAATGTAAATAATATACATAAATATAGTGTTTACAAGTTTAACAGTCTATACATGTATAAATCCAAACAGAACTAACAATATATTAGAACCATTATGGCAGCAACCAAACATTGAACTCCTTTGAGTCACACTTCTCTTGTTAATTATTATTTTGACCTCTTGACCCCTGGCACCGAGGTATTTTTCATATACAGTGTAATGTATGTTACACATGTGCATGTATTAGCAGCATATTCTGGTGCTGATGGTCAGTTGCTCACCAAATAAAGAGCACTAAATACTCCTGAATTACATGTAGATGTTTACACACAGTCAACATGTACATAAAAGCACTATCCAAAGTCGGGTTCCTAACAGCCGGCAGTCTAGTTGGATTCATGTCTCTCACTACCTAGTAAAATGTGTTGTACCTCCGCACAGTTTGTCTTTGTTGCAAGTTATCTTTCCCGCACTCTATTAGATGATTTTCTTGCCATAAGAGTAGTAGGCCAGAGTCTGCGTGGTTGGTCTTGTTTCCCTTTTCCGGGATTTTGTATGCATGCTGCACACTGCACCCTCGTTATAAAGGCAAACAAAATTCTATCATAATTCTATGTAAATGCTAAGGGTTCACAATGCTAACACTTTATTTGCAAAATAAATAATAGTTAGTCAAAAACGCTATCACATCAATAC
This sequence comes from Bugulina stolonifera, assembly GCA_935421135.1. Taxonomy (NCBI): domain Eukaryota; kingdom Metazoa; phylum Bryozoa; class Gymnolaemata; order Cheilostomatida; family Bugulidae; genus Bugulina; species Bugulina stolonifera. The sequence continues at coordinate 9,099,670 of OW285189.1, forward strand.
TTATTTTTTCACATGAACATGCGACATGCGGTTTTGATGCTAGATTTGCAGTCTTTATCTACTTGTACTGTTGCACACTAATCTTCCGCCTCCCAAGTCTTTAATGAGTTAGTTTTCCTTTGCACCATGGTAATACTTCCTGTACTGGCCTAGTTGCGAAGTCATGTGATGAACACCGTCTGTGGTGAAATTAGGAAAGAACAATATGTGATACTCTTCTGTAATAAACAATGTACCACATTTACACCAACAGCAATATTAGTAGAGGTATGACCTGCCAGATATCAGTAATTAGTCAACTGCTTTTCATCATAGTAATTGATGTGATAGTAAGTTAGTAAAAGTATGGCAGACCCTCAATTCTGAGTATGTCGGTGGCATCCTTGTTTAGATATATTGTTGTGTCTGCGCCCCAACTGCCCAAGGTTTGTGCACAGAACACCGACAAGTAATGACCAACGCAGTGTGCGGCTAACTAGCCTTAGCAATCTCCATTTGCCTCAACGGCCACAAGTGTGTAGTTATGCGCTTAGCTAGTTGTTTAGCACAGTACCAGAAAGTAAGTATAAGTATACATTTACATGCATCGAATAATCCTTACTGCTTGAAAGTATAAGAGTGACTGCACTGTGTGTCAATATTCTGGTCTCTTTTATAAGAAAAAGGAAGACGACCAGTTACTTCCAGCTGGCTCCGGATGACTAATACTATCCCTCTAATAAATGGACGACACATACTAAGAGCCGTCCTCTACTATATCATTCTCAAGACATTACTGTAATTGCTATACATTATAGTTCACAGTACAAAGCAGCCGTATAATTTAGTATAATTAAAGTGACGACCTTGAGGGTTGTCGACATACGAATGGACCCGGGAGAGGGGGTTGTCCTTTACAATATATTGTATTGTGATCAAAAGGTTTTCACTCTCTACACATAGCTCTATGGCGTTACTAAGGAGAAAATAACCAGTAATCCTAAAATAATGGCTAGATTGTTGGTGGTACAATGTATGCAACGTGGCCCATAGGACTGTGTGAAGCTCTCTCAAGGTCAACATGGTACTAGTAGTCAAATAACTACCAAAGACGACCCATATGATCCCGAGTCAATGATTGTTTGCTATACTGAGGAAAAGAGTGATCCGACCCAGTAGGAAGTTCAGGTTGCAAGGTCGAAGACCTTAACAACTAGAATGGCCTATTTACGAAGTGAAAGTCTCTATATATAAGTATACATGTAGATGTGTCTTTATTGAGATCCAAGCATGAACTGAGACAAATGGAAAAACAATGCCCTTTATATAGTAATAGGACTTCCGGTAAAAAGGCTGACATGGTGCTGCAAGGAGACGACGTAGTGTCATCCGGAAATTGCCCAGCAATATAGCGGCCGGAAGCCCGATGGCTGACCCAAAATAGGTCGGGCTTGACAAAAGATGCTTAAAATCATCTAGATCATATGCAAAATCGATATCAAGTATTTCTGAGAGGTCGGGCCTCTTTACATGGGTATAAAAGCAGTATAATGACTCAGTAATGCTATTTACAGATATGTAATCGATATGTAATTATTAGTGTATGGTAAGACATGCAATACAATGTAGGTATGAGTATCAAAACAGCTAAGTGCAAGAGAGCAAGTGTTAGATGAGTAGTGCTATGGCAACTACTAGGTACTTAGGGTGCTATAAGGTCCATCAGGGGACTGGAGTCGTATGTACAAATGTCCTAAACCATTACAACATTTCACCCTGCATAGATTTTGAATGTGAATGTATCACAACCCTCAATTATCATTTTGTAGGTTCACAGGCTACATTAGTTCCTTAGATTTATCTACTTTTGCCTTTAGTTGAATTAATGAGTAGACAACTTCTTTTGTTTACAATAAAAACACAACTTTTGTGTAGCACCTAACAACGTTTTCCGTTTTTAAACTTGCAATATTCCCAGAAGTTGTGCGTCCATGTAGCATACCCTTTAAGCAATCACATTCGGAAGCTCAAAGATAAGAAACATCAATTCTCCATATCATGGAAAATAATAAAAAAGGCCAGCCCTTGCACCGCTTCTAATATCAGATACAGCCTCTGTCTTAGGGAGAAACATTCTATTATACTTGAGCCTGACATACAAGCAAATTTCTACTCCAAAATAGAGCTTGTCAACAAGCATATTGCTGATCTGTTATTAATCTGCCAATAACCAATAGCCACTCCATCTACCCATGTATATCCTCCACTACTCTAAACCATTATTTATCTGATGAGTGTTTTAACACTAAGCTAATAGTAATAAAATGGTTTTGAAAACTTTGGTTTTATTCTGATACATGTGTGTATTTATAGACTTTCAATGTAAAAACACAAATGAACTTCTGTCAGAAGTCTGTAACCAAACTACGTGAGTAGTATAGTCAGTGCACTTCTAGACAGACACGCACTCATTGACCCCTGTTTTCAACCAATCACAAGCCGGTATTTCCGATTTCAACCAATCACAGAAGAGCACAAAAATTTTGCACACGACCTTGCCAAGGTCACCCCAAAATCCCCCCTTCTGATTGGTCGAAAAAACATTTGCACACTTGACCCCGAACCCGGCCACGACCCCTTCCCTCCCTCCTTCCCGCCCTCCTCCCCCTCCCCCACCTCCCACTCCTCCCCCACTCCCCGCCACCGCCCTCGTCCCGTCCGCGCCACCGCCGTCGCCGCCGCCGCCACCGCCGCCCTCACCGCCGCCGTCGCCGCCGCCACCACCGCCCTCACCACCGCCGCCGCCACCGCCGCCACCACCGCCACCGCCGCCACCGCCGCCACTGCCGCCACCACCACCACCGCCGCCGCCGCCACCGCCGCCGCCGCCATCACCGTCATCACCGCCACCCCTCCTCCGCCGCCGCCCACCCTCCCCCCGCAACCCCCACTCACCCGAACGACCGATCGTTTGAGGCGGTCAAGCCGCGTCCGCCCACGTTGCGTGCGGCGCCGACCGTACACGTGGAGGCGACGCCGGTGCCCGTATCCACCGGGCCAAGCGACTAGGCAGCGGCTCGCCGCTTCTCCCGCGCCTCCCCACTCGGAAAGCTTGTGATCTAAGCGAGCGAATTCGGCTGCGCTTCGCCTATAGCTCTCATCAGCGATAAGAAGAAGTACTACGGAAGGCTTGGTTTCAGCGATAAGAAGAAGTACTACGGAAGGCTTGGTTTATGATGTGCATTGCATTGTTAATAAAGAAATGTGTAAAGTCTTGGCTATAAATATACTGATGGGAAGAAGGGTTGTTTCTATGATATACATTGTATTGACAACAAAGAACCGTGTGCATGTGTTAAGTCAGCATATATAATACATTAAATAACTTTTCGCAATGGTGACAATAGAATGAATAAAAGATTGTGTACACGTGTTAAAACACAATTGAAAGAATAAAAGACACATATTTAAAAGAGTATGTCATATCTGTTATTAGCAAGGAAGTCTGTGTGCATGTGTTAAGACAGTGTATATTATACATTAGATAAACTTTTCACAATAGTAGCAATAGAATAAATAAAAGGTTGTGTGCATGTGTTAAGTCAGCATTATGTAATATATTAAATAAACTTTTCACAATAGTAGCAATAGAATAAATAAAAGATTGAGTGTATGTGTTAAGTCAGCATTATGTAATACATTAAATACACTTTTTACAACACTAGCAATAGAATGAATAAAAAAGCTACATATGTAAAGGAGTATGTCATAGCTATTGTTAGCAAGAAAAGTCTGTGTACATGTGTTAAGGGCAGCATATATAATACATTAAATAAACTTTTCACAATAGTAGCAATAGAATAAATAAAGATTGTGTACACATGTTGAAATATCATTATAATATGATTTAAACACAATTGAAAGAATAAAAGACACATATGTAAAGGAGTATGTCATAGCTATTATAGCAAGAGACAGCTGTGTGCATGTGTTAAGTCAGCACATATAATACATTAAATAAACTTTTTACAATAGTAGCAATAGAATGTATAAAAGGATGTGTATAAGTGTTAGAATACCATTATATAATAATTTAAAAAAAATAATTTAAAAAAAAAAATCCTCACTGATTTGCTATCACATAAAAGTAAATGCAGAGGGAATGAGACACTACAGAGAGAGAGTGGGAGAAAGAGAGTGGGAGAAAAAAGAAAAAAACTAAAGAAAGATGATTAGAGCTTTTCTTCACTGACTCGAAGGTAAGCTTCAGCTTGTGCTATTACCTCTCTGTGATACCCATTCTTCTTGAGAAGAAAAATGGCAGAGCGGTAATACTCAACTGCTCCAGAGAAAAAAGATGGGGGGAGTCTGCTTCGATCAACTAGTTCACTGACAGTCTCCTCTTCTATGGGGATAATAGTGGTGGGGGTATTAAGATTGAGTTCAGACGAACAAGAAGGAGATTGCGAGCTAAGTAGCTCTCTTCCAAAAGAAAGAGAGGGTGAAGCTAAAGAAAAGGAAGAAGTGGTAGTAGTAGAAGTAGTAATAAAAGTAGGTATTAAAAGACTAGTAATTGTATTATTAGATCTTCCAAGAGAAAAAGAGGGTGAATCTAAGAGAAAGAGTGGAGCAGGTGAAGAGGTGGGAGTAGAAGTAGGTATCGAAACAGTGGTAACTGTATCATCAGATCTTTCAGGAGAATGAGAGGGTGAATGTGAAGAAAAGAGTGGGGGAAAAGAAGCAGTAGAAGGAGTGGTAGTAATGGTAGTAGTAATAGTAGTAGTTGTAAGAGAAGAAGTAGAGGTGGTAATGTCTCCATTAGTAAGAGAGTTACTGATGGAAGAAGCATCTGAATCAAAATGATGGTGAGAAGGGAGAGGAAATTGTGAAGAGCACACCCCAGACTTTACAGATCTTTCAGGAGAATGAGAGGGTGAATGTGAAGAAAAGAGTGGGGGAAAAGAAGCAGTAGAAGGAGTGGTAGTAATGGTAGTAGTAATAGTAGTAGTTGTAAGAGAAGAAGTAGAGATGGTAATGTCTCCATTAGTAAGAGAGTTACTGATGGAAGAAGCATCTGAATCAAAATGATGGTGAGAAGGGAGAGGAAATTGTGAAGAGCACACCCCAGACTTTAAAGAGAATGGAGTAGTAGACATCCCCTTAAAGAAGGGAGGGTATACTACCCCACCAACAGTTGTTGGAGTGTATGCGGGGATGAGTATTTTGGAAGGTGGAGAGTGACCAGTGACCCTTTGCAAAAAGGATATGGTCTTTTTTAATGAATAGATATCGGTTAGAAAGCGTGTGTTGAATGAGATGTGTCGGTGACAGGACTTTCCATCAATATGATGATTAGATGGAAAGTTGTAGTGTCTATTCATCCCCTCATCATCTACTGTTATGTGATAGCAAAAACAGATTCGGAGCAAAAAATGTTGTTGAATGTGGACACCTCGTCGGTGCCCAACATTCTTATTGCATAAAAAGCAGGGGTCGTCCGATTCAAATGGCTTTGTTAGTGACATCTCAAGTCTTCTTTTTGTCTCATCACTAACAAAGACATAGAATCTTAGACCCCCCTTACATATCGGCTTTGCTCTGAGTCCTGAAAAAGAAAGAAAATAACAAGAATAAGTGAGAGAGAACATATGACTTACTTGTAAATCAGAAAAAAAAAAAAAAAGATTCTAAATATACAAATAGATACTAGATCATTCTTACCTATCTCGAACCCATCTACTCCCCCACATTCTTCAAATAACGCAATTTCTTCTTCCCCTAGTTCTGTTTCTTTTTCATTCTATAATGTAAATAAAATGTGCAGAGACTAATTAACAAACTACATTAACATAGTTATTTGTAATATATGATTTTTGAGAAATTTGATGAAAAAACTAGCACTCTAAGTACTAAGCAAGTCTACTAAAGCCTGTCTATTTACTCACATAAAGAGAAATACATCATTAACATAAGAAAACCAGTTGTAATTTATGTTATATTTTTTCACATAAGAAAAGAAAAAAAAAGTGTCTTATTGATAAAAATAATACATAAGAAAGAAAGTGCAATACTTATAATAAAAATATCACTAATCTTTAACATCTTAGACATGGTAAGAGACTTATAGAATTAGAGAAAATCATACTATGGCTAATTAACATCTGGTTTTAAAAAGGAAGTAGTCTCTTTTGACATTCTAGACATGGTAAGAGGCTTATAGTATAAAAAAGTACATCATCATTATGTGTAACTAACATGTACTTCTGAAGAAATGTCAGTAATCTCCTTTGACATCTTAGAAACCCAACACCATAGTGGATTGAAGGTGTAATGCATGTGTGAACAAATAAGATAATAGACTAACCATTTCTGGAGATGGGATTCTTTTCCTCGAGATTCGTCTTCTGTCTTCCGAATCGTACGTAATCATATACTTCATACCTTTTTTTGATGTTTTAATTTTTCTTATATATTTCTTTCTTTGATATTTAGATGTAGAAGCCTGTAAGTATATGTAGAGTAATAAACATATACCAAAGCATGAGTCAAGTAGATGGAACTACTAATGCAACATAGTTACTAAAGAAAGAAACACTACAGTGGTACAACCACTAATAATAAAGTTTCTAAGCTCTGGTCACACTGATTGTAGTATAGACAGAGCAGATCTCTACACACATGCTCTCATGTTGAGAATCAAAACAGTTTAATATATAAGCTTACAACGTTTTTAAGCCCTGGACATACCAAAGGAGAATTATACCACTACTAAAATATAATTAGCCCCAATGTTAACTCAAATGAGTAAGTTCATATTAAAATACATATTAAAATAGCTAGGATGTACTAGTATAGCCAGTACAAGTGGTAATAAACAGTTTTGATACTTATTACACTACTAGTGGTATAACTACTCATATTGAAAATAAATCTCACAACATATAAAGCTTCTAAGCTCCGGTCACACAAATTGTAGTATAGACAGATCAGATCTCTACATACTTGCTCTCATGTTGAGAATCAAAACAGTTTAATACATAAGCTTACAAAGTTTCTAAGCTCTGGTCATACCAAAGGAGTATTATATCACTACTAAAATAGAATTAGTCCCAATGTTAACTCAAATGAGTAAATTCATACTAAAATACATATTAAAATAAGTTTACTCACCATATTAATTGTTGAGTGATGTTTATTCAGAGAAATTAGTAAATATCCACAGAGTTGCAAGTCTTTACTAGGTGGTTGAGTGGTAATGATAAAAATCCTCTCTCACGCTTGCTTTTATGGAAATCTCTGTCCAATCAGAAGTGATTTGCCTTTTTTTAGTCTGATTTATTACATCCCGATGTGATTCGATGTAACCCGATGTAACCCGATGTAACCCGATGTAACCCGATGTAACCCGATGTGTTTTCGACCTCCCCCGATGTGTTTTCGACCTCCCCCGATGTGATTCGATGTGTCTCGATGTGTTTTCGACCTCCCCCGATGTGATTCGATGTGTCCCAATGTGTTTTCGACCTTCCCCGATGTGACCCGATGTAACCCGATGTAACCCGATGTAACCCGATGTAACCCGATGTGTTTTTTACCTCCCCCGATGTGTTTTCGACCTCCCCCGATGTGATCCGATGTGTCTCGATGTGTTTTCGACCTTCCCCGATGTAACCCGATGTGTTTTTGACCTCCCCCGATGTGATTCGATGTGTCCCGATGTGTTTTCGACCTCCCCCGATGTGATTCGTTGTGTTTTCGACCTCCCCCGATGTGATTCGATGTGTTTTCGACCTCCCCCGATGTTATTCGATGTGTTTTCGACCTCCCCGATGTGATTCGATGTGTCCCGATGTGTTTTCGACCTCCCCCGATGTGTTTTCGACCTCCCCCGATGTGATTTGATGTGTTTTCGACCTCCCCCGATGTGATTCGATGTGTTTTCGACCTCCCCCGATGTGTTTTCGACCTCCCCCGATGTGATTCGATGTGTCCCGATGTGTTTTCGACCTCCCCCGATGTGTTTTCGACCTCCCCCGATGTGATTCGATGTGTTTTCGACCTCCCCCGATGTGATTCGATGTGACCCGATGTGTTTTCGACCTCCCCCGATGTGATTCGATGTGTCCCGATGTGTTTTCGACCTCCCCCGATGTGATTCGATGTGTCCCGATGTGTTTTCGACCTCCCCCGATGTGATTCGATGTGTCCCGATGTGTTTTCGACCTCCCCCGATGTGTTTTCGACCTTTCCCGATGTGTTTCAATGTTTCCCTATGTGTTTTCGATCTTTCCCGATGTGATTCGATGCACTCTGATGTGTTTCCAATGCGCTCCAATGTATATGCTGTTAGCCAATCAGCTTTATTTGTATCTTTTTATTCACTATATAAAGAGAGGTGGAAACAGTAGTTTAGTTAACTCTTTCTAGCTCCAGTCTGTTCTTAATAGAAATTAAAGAAGGTTAGCACACAAATAGCATGGAAAGTGGATATGGATCAAGCGAGTATAGCAACAAGCTAATGACTCCTATAAACCAAGAGCTGATGAAGGTAACAGTGGAAAGATGTACAGAACAAAGCAAGTATGAGAATAAAGACTTATTTGAGGGGATGTCTGAGCTCTTTCTCCAAAAAAGCTTACCTCTAGACTGGCAGAAATGGGATCCTTTAACCGATATTCGTAATAAGCTTAGCACACAGTTACTAGAAGAAATTCGTTCTATCTTTTGGGAGCAAGATGGAAAGGATGAAGAGTTGTAAGTTATACATACTTCCAACTATTTTTTTTTTTTTTTTGTTTCGTATTGTCTTTTATGATCAAAATAAAATATGATAGACAAATTTCCCATATAACTACCTCTCAACTATGTGAAAAACAAATATCATGCTAAATGATGTAGTGAGGTACTAGAAGCAGCCCGAGATAGAGATGAGAGAGCCGTTGCACTCGCGGTATTTGTTGCGAGGAGTCACAAACAACTGAATACAAAGAATGCGAATCGGCAGACGTTACTTCACCTAACTGTACAGTCTTATTGTTCGGATTCACTAATTCGCCTCATCATCACAAGGGGAGCGGATGGAGCAATAGCCGATGCTTGGGGTTAGTGTTTTATAGCACCAATGTTTGCATGCATTGCTTGTTAAAAAATAAAGTGTTGCGAAACTTGTAACAATTCGGTACTTATCTATATTGCTAATGTTTATTTGGAAGGTGACACCCCCCTTCACATTGCTGCACGTCTGGGTAGAGCTAAGGTTATTCATGCTCTAACCACAAGTTTGACCAGAGCAGAAGTAAAGCATCCATACTTCAGAGTTCCTTACAAATCACTTCCCCAAGACAATGTACAGAGCTACAATCATGATGGAAGGAGTGTAGTCCACCTCATTGTTGAAACAGCGCATAGCAGCAAGCATAGAGAGGCACTAAAGGTACTAAAAAAAAATACTCGGGCTGACTTAGATATGAGGGTAAGTGAATACATTACAGTGGAATAAAAGTAGAGTAGATCGAATTGATAAGTTAGATGGGGAGTTTAATTCTATTCTCTTGTTTGATATTATAGCGAATGGGAGATGGATACGCCCCATCTCACATTGCCATAGAGAATGAAGACTACGAATGTCTACATACATGTCTAAGATTGGGAGCTGATTCTGAAGTTCGTAACTACAAAAGTGAAACCCCTCAACAACTAGCTCACCTCTACAAATCAGCAGATATGGTAAGGGACCAACAACATAAAGAAGTATAGATTTCTTGCTTTGTCCACCTTGAGTGATATTTGTCTGAGTAAAAAACTAAAATCATCTTGTAGGTAAGACTGTGTCAAGAGTTTGGAGCTGGAGCATATCAATTAGAGTATGCTGAGACCGAAGTCGTAAACATTATAGCTCCTACGACTTCTGATGAAGATGAGTAATAAGTACCTAAACTCCTCTTTTATTTATTCTATTGCTACTATTGTGAAAAGTTTATTTAATATATTACATAATGCTGACTTAACACATGCACACAACCTTTTATTTATTCTATTGCTACTATTGTGAAAAGTTTATCTAATGTATAATATACACTGTCTTAACACATGCACACAGACTTTCTTGCTAATAATAGATATGACATACTCTTTTAAATATGTGTCTTTTATTCTTTCAATTGTGTTTTAACACGTGTACACAATCTTTTATTCATTCTATTGTCACCATTGTGGAAAGTTTATTTAATGTATTATATATGCTGACTTAACACATGCACACGTTTCTTTATTGTCAATACAATGTATATCATAGAACCAACCCTTCTTCCCATCAGTGTATTTATAGCCAAGACTTTACACATTTCTTTATTAACAATGCAATGCACATCATAAACCAAGCCTTCCGTAGTACTTCTTCTTATCGCTGATGAGAGCTATAGGCGAAGCGCAGCCGAATTCGCTCGCTTAGATCACAAGCTTTCCGAGTGGGGAGGCGCGGGAGAAGCGGCGGGCCGCTGCCTACTCGCTTGGCCCGGTGGATACGGGGCACCGGCGTCGCCTCCACATGTACGGTCGGCGCCGCACGCAACGTGGGCGGACGCGGCTTGACCGCCTCAAACGATCGGTCGTTCGGGTGAGTGGGGGTTGCGGGGGGAGGGTGGGCGGCGGCGGAGGAGGGGTGGCGGTGATGACGGTGATGGCGGCGGCGGCGGTGGCGGCGGCGGCGGCGGTGGTGGTGGCGGCGGTGGCGGCGGTGGCGGTGGTGGCGGTGGTGGCGGCGGTGGCGGCGGCGGTGGTGAGGGCGGTGGTGGCGGCGGCGACGGCGGCGGTGAGGGCGGCGGTGGCGGCGGCGGCGACGGCGGTGGCGCGGACGGGACGAGGGCGGTGGCGGGGAGTGGGGGAGGAGTGGGAGGTGGGGGAGGGGGAGGAGGGCGGGAAGGAGGGAGGGAAGGGGTCGTGGCCGGGTTCGGGGTCAAGTGTGCAAATGTTTTTTCGACCAATCAGAAGGGGGGATTTTGGGGTGACCTTGGCAAGGTCGTGTGCAAAATTTTTGTGCTCTTCTGTGATTGGTTGAAATCGGAAATACCGGCTTGTGATTGGTTGAAAACAGGGGTCAATGAGTGCGTGTCTGTCTAGAAGTGCACTGACTATACTACTTACGTGTACATTAGGCTGTGCCCATGCTGTTCAGTCAATGACAGGAACAAGGGTAGCCTACATGTCTGCATTCATAGTTATACATATTATTATAAAACACAAGGACAATACACGTGCACTGCACCTGTACATGTACATGTACAGTGTACATGTACATGTACATGCACATGCATGTAATGTAACCACAAAGGATCAGAAAGTGAACTATTACACCTAAATTAATGGGTAGTGGGTAATGGTAATCAAATCAGTATCTGATACCATTGAGAGTTTGTAGCAGCCATTTCAGTTATATTGGTTTCATCACCTTCATTGTACCAGTAGCATTTATATATCTAACCGTTCATAGGACTGCATTCCTTCCTCCTATAGAATTACAATAATAGTCAGTATGCGGTATAAAAATTACAATATACATGTACTGTACATGTTCGAATAGAGCTATGACTAGCTGCTTCTACTATAAACTAGCGTGCCCATTTTGATATTTTTCTAGATTGAACGTTGTTTAGAAGTTATATCTCAATAGAAATAATTATACATGTATAACTTCCTTCATGATTATACGTTCACTTCCAGCCCACTTTGATTGAGTACATTTGAATGTGACATCGCTATATAGCTCTCAGGAAAATTATACCATAGAAAGTAAACAAAATGTCTATATAAGATATAAATCAGACTGCAAAGGGCACAGAATGTCACCACAATTGCAAATAGACGTCCAAGTTCTAAGAGCAGCACATCTATCATGCACATTGTATAGCAAATTCAAATATGAACTTACTTTGCTAATAGAGTGATTTCTCTGATAATGTAATAGTTTGTAGAGTAAGGTCCAGAACTGGTATCACCATGTAGTGTGAGGTGTAATGTATCCCCTTCGTAAACTTCACCTATCCAAGACACTGTCATGACATTTCTATAATATAAGTACAGTACATGTATTATTAAGCAAAGTAGAGTAAAATCAGTGTTGAGTGTTGATATAGCAATAAATGCTAGTAAGTGGCATGTTGTATTTCACCAACCTTGTCTGTCTGCAGCTAGTATTATGTAACATTCTACGTCATCGCTGTATGCTTAAACAAAATTCATTGAGTTGGTCACTAGTTAAGGGTCCAGATGAAAATGTCAGATGACATTTCTTGCTACATATTATACTAAAATTTTTTTAACTGGATCTTTGAGGTGTATCAGTTAACAAAGCAAGAAATGGAGATAAAACTTACTTATGAAGGTAATCATATTTTCGACATGTAATGCTGTTACTTGGTCCACACTCTTCTGTTTGAAACATTCTAACTGTTTCTATTGGTCCACCATTTGTAGAGAATCCAACAGAAAACTTGATTGGCACTGTCTCCACTTGCAAGCTTAAAGCCCCTACCTAAACAAATAGAAAGAAAATAGTGAGAAGAGGGCAGCTATGATGTACTTGAAAATCTTTCGGTGATAAATGCGTGCAGAACAATATACATTTAAATGTGACATGTTGGTTAAATGTACTGTGAATAACTATTTTTAAAAACTAGTTCTCCAGCCAATGCTAGGACTACCATTAGGGTGAGACAGTGAAAGGGTAATTATCTATCTGCTAGCTTATATAAAATTGCACAAATTGTAACATACCAATATAATCACCCACATCAGGCAGAACACTTACTTGCACTTGAGAAATATTAATCAAGCATTTTTCTAGTGTGCTAGCTTCATCATTGAAGTCTATACCCGATGATGACTGAATCCGAAGATCTCTTATGTATAATGTTGGCAAAGGTCTTGTAAAATATTTCAAAATATTTTATCAAGAAATGTATTTCTCAGCAATCAACATGATGAGACTATATTACACTGTAGCTATTTTCTACAGCATGTTTGTTTTACTGGTTTAAGAGTGTCATCACATCAATTCGGTAGCAAGAAATTTGCAGTTTTAGAATTCAAGAGCAGATTGTTGCAAGCGATCAAGCTAATGGTTAGTTTGAACATTATATGAAATCACTAATGAATGAAACAATATCATGAATATTCTCTGCTTTTCTCAATCTGTGTTTTAATGCCTCTAATAGGAAATGTACACGTAATATACAGCTACAACCACGTATATACAGCTTTCTATAATTATTAATACCGAACATCTGTGTCATTATTTTTCTAAACTAAAACCATCAACCTACATTGTATTGTTCTTCTTTGATTAAATTAATCTTTCTGTAGTACTTACAGCAAAACAACCATGCAGGTTTATATTAATAAAAGTCAAGCGTCCTTCCTCTATAGCGTGAGCCCAAGCTGTAGTTGTGTTACCGTCTACCATTTTATTGGGGTCAGCGTGTACTATTTGATCAACCAGTGCCTCAGCTGTAAGTTGAAAACATGCATTTGTTGAGTAACAAAAAAGTACGGATAAAAGAGCACCACTCACTGATTTTAAATTACAAATTTAAAATCGCAATATACGAGTATAGGCTACAGAACTTAGAACTAAACACTCCCATGTTCATGGTCCTTAATGGTTTTAACGATAAACATTAAAGATCATCTCACTTCTAACCAGGTGTGGGATTATAGTCTAGAGGTCGACGTATATAATGAAGTTGCCTATTGCGTACTGAGATAAGTGCTAACGAATAGGATCTACAACGTAGATACGAGACTGAGGTAGAGAATACAAGAAGAGAGTGGACACTTCTATTCATACTACTGGTAAGTCCAGACGTGCTGTCAAAGCCTATCCTTAACTATGTTATACCTTGACTTGACCGCAGGCACTGTGGGAAGTTGATTACATAGTCACAGTCATCATTCTCTTCTGCCCATGCTTCATAATCCTGTTAATCATACAAGAATATGTTTATTAATTTACATTGACTTCAGGAACATGAATATCAGTTTATTCTGCCTTGATCTTACATGTAGTTTGCTTAACTTACACGTCTTATCAGGTACATTTTGTAAGTGCTGCTGCGACTATAATAGTAACGAAGATAACTATTGGATGATGAAAGAACGTATTTATCTCCTTTACATATGCGTGTCATGAGTGTCAGTGCACATGGTTGTATTTTGACTTTAATCAAGATTTCTGCTCTCAGATAGCTAACAGGAAATGCTTAAAAAGAATCACAAATAGCCAGGTTTTACTTCAGAAATCTGAATCACTCATACTTGGAATTTCGCACCCGTATTGACACATCTCTTTTTAATGTTTCAAAAATTAACCTCAATTAAGCATCTCAATCATAACTATCTCTACCAACAATTATTCTAAACAAGTACATGTATATTAGTATTCTCTAAAGCCAGATGAAAATAATGTATTTTACTATCTAAAGTAGATTTTAGTTATTTTTTACAATTTTTGTGTAGATATAATTCATAGGGCAAGTAAAACTGACTTACGCAGCTAGGAGCTGATAAAATTGGTCCGGGCTTACAAAGATTTTTTAACTAAATTCTAAATTCATTGGTAATAATTAGTCATGAGCTAAACCATTACAATTACAGAAGATGAAGTTTAAGATGTATGTGTTTTTCTCTACGTTTCTCTCCTTGCAAAGCAGGATTAATGTCTTATCTTGTATTACACGCATTTATGTTGTCAAATAAATAAACTATCAACATCCTAATCTTGATATAATTGGTTACATCACCCAATGTCCTTTCCAGCTAGAATGTTAGTTAGTGCTGGAAGGTGTTTCGGTGTTATTCAATTTTTGAGATTTTGTTGTTGCGGTTCAAAAACCGCCAAAATTTTAAATGTGAACCGACACCGAATACGGCTGTGCGGTTTTATTCGGTTTTAAAAGTCAAACCGCGCCTGGCCTCTTATCGCACCCACTTTCAATAATGGCTGGCGTTGAAAACACGTGAATTCATGTTATGCTTCTTTCAATCCTTATAATCCGATGCCATCCTTGGAATTTAGACTTAGCTGCAGCCGTAATATTATCACCCAGTGGTTATTTATTGTGGTTTCACTCCATTATAGCAGTTACGATTGCATATTATTATAAATAATAAATACTTAGTAATTGTTAGCTATTAAGCTAAATGAAAATGGCTGCCATTTTAGTGCTTCTTTTAATCCTTATAATTCGATGCTATCCTTGGAATACTGACTTAGCTGCAGCCATCAATGTCACCCAGTAAGAGTTTCCTGTAGTTTTCACTTGATTCTAGTAGTCAAACTTGCATATTGTTATAAGTAATTAATATTTAATTATAGCAAATTATTAAACAAAATAAAAATGGCGGCTATTTCCGGTAATGGCTGAAACTCCGAACACGTGAATTTATGTTATGCATATTTCAATCTCTATAATTCGATGTCATCCTTTGAATAACGACTTAGCTACAGCCATCATTGCCACCCAGAGATGATTTACTTTAGTTTCTCTGAATTCCAGTTGTTATACTTCCATATTATTATAGATAATTGGCATTTGATAATTGCAATTTATTAGAGAAAATTAAAAATGGCCGCCATTACAGCTTCAAAGCAGGTTGTTACAACTCCCAATATTGAGTATTTCATTTCCAGTTCGGTTCAGGGTTTTTCCATGAATTCGAAGAACTGAATTATACCGACGGTGAGAAGACAACTTCTGTTTCATTCAGTTCTTTAGAAAAATCAGCAAAGAAACTGAATGCACATGCAAATCAAAACCGCCCAGCACTAATATTAGTCAACCACTCAAAAATATATCTCTATGTATATCCTATTGTGACATATTACAGAAGTTACAGTGATAGTGTGAAATTATGGGACTGTCCTAGATTTTGACATATAGTCCTAAATTGTACACCGCATTCTCCGTGTATAGCGATGTTTGAAGCTATAGACTTATCACAATAGTGTAGATATATACATTGTATGGCAATAGATGCACAATTGTGTTTGCTATCTAGTGGTACCCAATAGCATCGTGTATAAATGTAACTCATAAAATTAGTTAAATGTTTTCCTCTATGTTTCTCTCCTTGCAAAGCATGGTTAATGTTTTATCCTGTATCACACCCATTTATGTTGTCAAATAAATAAATTATCAAGATCCTAATATTGATATAATAGGTTACGGCACTCAATATCCTGCCCAGCTAGGAGATTAGTCAACTACTCAAAAATAAGTCTATATGTATATTCTATTGTGACATATTACAGAAGTTACAGTGATAGAGCGAAATTATGGGACTGTCCTAGATTTTGACATGTGCACTGCATTCTACATGTATAGCGATGTTTGAAGCTATAGACTTATCACAATAGTGTGGATATATACATTGTATGGCAATAGATGCACAATTGTGTTTGTTATCTAGTGGTACCCAATGGCGTCGTGTAAATCTAATTGGAAAAAATTGTTAAATAATTTGACTGGAAACTGGAAAATTATCTTTTTTGGTCAAATTGTTAGACGCAATATTCATTGAGATATTGCTATGTTTGAATATTTGGTTTTTTTGGCAGGAAGTGTTTGGTCCTAGAGGTATTCATTGTGGTGAAAAAATGTTAGAATTTGGGTGGCAAGCCTTCGTGATTGATTGCAGCTTCGCGGAGTTTCAGCAGACTGTTGACAAGGTTCCTTGGTTTTGTATATTCGATACATGATGCCGTGCTCTCATAACTTCTCTACCAGGCTCATGTTGCTAGTCAGCTTGTCTTTGAAAATGATTCCGTCCAAGGTTTGCCATGAATCTCCCGCTGAATTTGAATCAGGTGCCCTGAATTCGAGGGATACATGTTTCATCTGTCCAGCACTAGACTGATCTGACATATTAATAATAATATTTGTGGTGTCAAACACAATAATTATTTGTGAACATGCCTGTATAATAGCAGGGCTAGCCTAGGGGTCACCACAGTCATTGGCGGGACTCGAACCCGCGAACCTGAAGATTTGCTATGTCCGAATGTTAGCAGCTGAGTGGTTAGTTAGTATTCCCCCAACTCCCCTCCATCCCTTCCGATATGATTACAAGAAGCTCAGCTTAACAAGTAGATAATTATTAATACTAGACTGTTGGAATGCAAATTTACTGAGTACTCACAACAGATCCACCAGTCCTCCAGTACGCTGTCAGACAATTTATGCTCCCCTGTACTGTCCTAGTATTGAAAGTGCATCTGGTCCGATACCCTGATTCTACAAAAGGACATTCATATTATTTGTAAAGCTACTACATGTAGTACTCCGTATTGTGTTTGGCACATAATATTGGGCCCAAAAATATTGCTGATTGTACATGAACAGCATTGGAAATTCTGATGAATAATGATTGTAGGTCTACTTACCCATATGTGCAGTCATCTGACTGACACTGTTTGTGGTGAAATCAGGATAAAAATATTCACCAATATTCTCTGTAACATATAACAACACACATTACTGTGGTAAGAATTTTGATGTACAGTGAAACTTGCTTAATTCAAACTCCAAGAGACCTTCATAATTGGCTTGAATTAGGCCTGAGTGTGAATTGTAAGATCACTTCACTTAGTTGAAGTATTCATGTAAGGCTTACCAAAGACCAAGGCTAATAGTTTGAACTAACCATGTGTTTGAATTATCCATGTGATTGAACTAACCAAATTCCCCTGTGCAAGAAAAGTGTAGTAGATGAGCAGAATATTAAAACAACACTGTTACAAGCGATACACTTTTGGTCCTGCGTTTTATGATTCCAGAATACTATCTAAACCTAGAATTGAATTCAATGATAACATATACTAGTACCACTACCACATTCAACAGTATGTTGTCAAAAAAAATTGCACCATTGTTTCAAATTGCATTTTGTAATATCTGCTTTATTCTCATAAGTAACTTCTGAATGTAATTGATGTTCTGGTATAACATTATAGGCAGTGTTCGAAGTGGAACAAATGAAGTGGGTACACACACACGCATGCAATCTTACAGATTAGTATTATATAGCTATCCACTTAATCTCATAATAGCTAAGAAATTAGTGAATTACTCAAATGAAAAAAATTGCTCTGTTGAGATTCAAACTCAAGACCATATGAATGAGTGTCAAGCACTCTACCACTACATTATCAAGTTCACAGTGACTATATTGAGGAAAACTAGCTATCAAATTGAGGGTACACGCCTGTTGACCGTATAACCACTAAAACTAAGGTGGGTACACACCGTATACTCTTGTATAACCACACTTCGAACACTTATTATAGGCTTATTAATACTAAATACTCCGTTTTTTTCAAATCAGAGAACATAATTAAGAACAACACAGTGTGGTTAATTTACTGACAGTGTAGGCCGAGATGCCATTACCCATACATAAGCATAAAGTAGCAAATTTTATATAAAATATGAGGTCTTTTGCCTCTCATTGTCATTCACTTGTTGGAACTCATTACTCTCTATAGTCTATACAGTGATTACTAAACTAGAAGACTCTCAGCCAAATTTTTTTAGGAAACTGATGCTAGAGCACCTAGTTTTAGGTCGGACTCATGCAATTGAGACAAGTACAGTGATTCATGACAATACCAACAATTTGTGCTGACTAGTAACTCATTTATTAACAATTTGTTAGTCAATACTCGCTCTCTTCTACTCAGTACATTACAAGATTGATAAACCAATCTCAACCCCAACTCTTCCACACCTCCAGGAACGAGAACATTACAATATGTAACATGACTGTATAACTCATATTATAAGTGTAGCAGTTCTCTTAAATCAACTTGCAAACAATTATGCAAGCCGAACTATAATACTGCATGTAGCAATTCTGATACCAACTTCAAAATGGCAACAGTAAACCCGAGATAATAGTTTGTAGTGGGTACACCATTTGGATTATTTACTAAATGACCTAAATTCCATTTTTAAATCCTAATACATGTAGCTAAACATAGAGACATTCTATGTGGAATCAAATTAAATATTTAATATATTCTGGTTCATTGTACATGTACACACTCAGTAGAAACGTGCCCTGTTATCCAAAGCCGGTATTTACCAAGTTAGAGTTTAGAGGACTTTAAACTTACCCATTTCATTACTGGAATGATAGATCTTAGGAGGCGAAGACGAACTACAATGTGTGCCGGAGATAATACCAGAAGCAGCAATGGTTAATAGTATTAACTTCATGTCTAAAGTCAAGTGATGTACCTCTCTATCCTTCCTCTCTGTACTGTAAGACTGTTTAGTCTATGACTGTAGGTAGAAAGAGTTTATCTAGTTCTTATATACTAGTATGAGTGGTATATGTCTCATATATACAGATATTATAAAAGAGCAATACTACCAGAGAGCACTAAACCATGACCAGCATAGCATAGCCTGTTATCATTACTGTATTTAGATAAATCCTAAATTAATTCCTACTCAGCACGGGAGCCATGATGTAATATTGGCAGACTACCAGAATTGTTAACATGCATGTATTTTGACAATCGTAGCCCTTTAAGCGTCATATTGAAGGTGAATAAGAATTGTTCTACTAGCATTCAGTCTAGTTCATTGGATTCTTTTAGCTCCAATGTTTGAAATAATTAGTACTGAGAAAATTTTACTTGAGCGACATGTGCATGTACATGTAATAAATGGTTGAGAGAGAATTTTCAATAACCAAGTCATTTCTACCTGACAACCGTGAGCTCTACACCAGTATAGATGGTGCATCAAAACAGGAGATGGGCACACCTGGCTAGGTCACCATCTTAAACATGTAATATAAAACACGCCACATATCAACTATATTATGCTGTTACAGGAATGCATAGAAGTACTATGAACCTATTGGAACATGTGACAGACTTGGAAAAGATTGTAAACATGAGGATGACACTTCTGAAATTGCTGAAATCTTTATCCTATATCTGTACTCTTTTTTATATCCTAGCAAGTAGGCCTGCAACGATTCACAAAATACTGTTTCGATTTTTTCGATTCTGCCAATTGACTTTTTCGATTTATTCGATTCGGTACCATTTACGTTGCAGTAGTTCTTTGCAACAGTATTTTAGAACACTGTCAGTTGTAGTAGTTGAGTTGATAATTCCATTTTAGAATCACTAAAAAGAGTAGAATGAGTAGATTCCAGAAGCATACCCTTCTAATTGTGTGGAATATCAAATACAAATTGCATGTTTGGGGCATTTATATAATATTATAGACTTATATTAGTAATACATCTTAGTAGCACATGATGTATTTTATAGCTATCCACTTATTGCCAACAAAATTACTAGAAAAAATTGTGCTTCACTGAGACTCGAACTCATGACTACACGTTTGTAAAGCGAGCGCTCTGCCACCATGCTATGGTGATAACCTGGGATTACCTAGACTAAGTATATATTTAACAAGAATCGAAAATTGAGTGCAATAAATCGATATTGAAAATACTGCAAATTAATCGTATCGAGAATCGTTATCGATTCATCGTTGCAGGCCTACTAGCAAGATAAATAATCTTTTAATAATGCACAATGGCTGTGTACAACATGCTAAAATATTGCACATGTAAAATTGTAAGCGCATTAATTTTTCAATTTTATTAACATTACCGATATAATAATTCCATTCTACATAATATAGTAATTTTTAAGATGAGCTCTTATACAAAGTTATGATGATATTAGCTACATGTACCTTGTCTTGTCACCATTACACACAAAGCACTGCAAACATACATTCTGCATCTTTAATTAAAACACATGTGAATTTTGTTACTTCAGTTACTGTTGAGACAGTTCAGGTTAGCTGAAATCTTGGCACAAGTAACAGGATGCTGGTTACTAATACTTACAGTATCTCACATCCATTACACATCCAGTATTCTAAAGTTTGAAGCTGTGTTGGTTCAAACTGAAATTGTGATTATTTTTTACCAGGCATGGTACTAGCAGTCCATACTAGGTTGAAAACAACCTCAGTGTCCGTTTACCAAATAATATGCCAATGCTGTATGTTGTCATTTCTGCAAGTCTTTTAAAATTACATTATTTAAAATTAATAACCATGGATGGCTATTGGGTTAAAACTATTGAAGTGAGATCCATTATTTGGAGAGTGCTGAAAGTTCAGGCAGTTGTTACTGGCTAGAGGCAAAAGGCCTTTGCTTTTATACAAAAGCGGGAATAGGGCAGTTCACTAGTAAATAGGTAACTGCCCTAGTTGATGGGTCACCACTAGTATCTCCAGTGGGTTTGGTGACATTCAGGTAAGAATCTGAACAGCATTATGCTTCTTCTGTGGGTTACAGTTAATAAGTATTCTTCTTCTGTGGGTTACACTTATCAAGTATTAAAATATTGCACAGTTTGATTATCGATAACATGTTCATTGTTTGGTAATATGATTGTAGCAATATGATAAAGTGTTTCATGTTATAAAATGCATTGGCTATGCTTAATCCACCAGTAGATAAAGAGTGATTATATGTCCCATATATTGGCTGGATTGCATTCATATAACTGGAGGATAAGTATTTTAATCAGTAAACAATCCTGCCTGATCAGATTTAAAGTTAATCTTACATGTACAATATAATGGTAGCCTGTCCTTTATCTTTAAATGAGTCACGCTCTATTACAGCAATGTTGCTCATGATTGATATACAGCTTGTTTAGTTTGAGAGAGTACTAGTGTGCAGAGAGCATCTTTAATAAAAGCTTTTCTTCATGTATATAATATATGGAGTAATATTTCAATACATAATTGGTTATTCTTACTGAGAGTCTACTCCTTATTTAATAGGGTATGCCCAGTGTGGTTATACCGGAGTATATGGTGAATCTCACCAAAGCATGGTTTCTTTTATTTTAGTAATTCACTAATTTTTAAGATTGTATGCACGTGTACCAACCTCATTTGTTCCACTTCGAATACTGGGTATAACTCACAAAAATTCTGTCCCCAAAAATTGAATTGATTGTCCACTTTTCAATTGAGCAAAAAGTTTAGCATAAAACACTTCATTGAACACATGCCGCCAAATCCTACTCATCGTTAGCTAATTGTGTGGTTGCTATTTACTTGGCTAGCCTCTATCTCACTGGGGTAGTGCTTGCCATTGCATTATGTCAAGATCAAACAATAGCCTTTGACTTTTTAACTGTAACAACATAAAATAATTTTTGTAAGATACTAAGCTAAATTATCTGATGTAGCTGTAAAACAGGCTTCAGGCAGCTTTGTTGTTTTAATTGCTGTATCTTGACGCTATCTAGCCATCATTTTGGACATTTACACATGTACATGTACTTCCTTGCTATAACTGTTGTTGTGAATATTTTCCTTGAAGAAATGTGGTCTTGAAATGCCAACCTGCCAACTTGCGTGACATGTGACTGAAGTCACAACTACCATGGCCGTCTCAGCAAACTCATAAAAGGAAACTTCGATGACCCCATGTATTTAGTGGTGATCAGCCTACACACCTGGCTGGACAGTTCCACAACATTATAATACATGTACATGGATATCATCTGATATTGAAGTTATCTAATAATAATATTGCAATCTACTGGACCAAGTTACCTGGTCACCTTCCCAGGTGATAGGTCATTGCCCTAGTTGATGGGTCACCTTCTCAATATACAGGTCACTGCCGTAGTTAATGGGTCACCTGCTCAGTGAACAGGTCACTGGCATAGTTGATGGGTCACCTGCTCAGTGGACAGGTCACTTCCGTAGTTAATGGGTCACCTGCTAAGGAGGATGTAACTTCTTTTTCGAGGTTTTAAGTTTGCTATGTTAATAAGAAGTGCTGTTGTCATCAGTATCAGAACCTGAACACTCCATAATAAACCTATGAGTGATCAACATTACATACATATACATCAACTCCATATTCAGGTCTTCTAAACTGTACATGTCCTTTGAATTGAGTGAACTTAGTACATTATATGCCTGGAGCTACCCAGGTACTCGCTCTGCACTAATCAGCAGCCTGGTGCACTGCTATGACCTAATAGATAAGATCTCGGCCTTCTACAATCTTCCTCCTGACCTCCAGGCCCAGTCAACAGTGAAACTAACTAAGACCTCCATGGGGTTTGTCACATGCTTGTGTAGGACATTTGACCAACATAATATGCTTCTTATATGTGTCATACTAACCAAGTATTAAATATTGTACAGTCTGGTTAGTAATTGCTTGTTTATTGTTTGGTAATGCAATAACTGTTCCATACACAATGTATTGGCTATGTTTAATCTACCAGCTTAGTAAGCAGGGATTAATATGTACATTGTGTGTAACATTGTTCCATATATTTACTAGATTAGGTTCCTATGACTCAGGATAAACAATCCTGGCTGATCAGAATTTAAGTTAATCTCTCATTAATTGTGGTCTGTCGTTTATCGCATTTATCCCTTAACCAGCTCTTCTGTATATTGTAGTGTTACCCACAATACTGAAAATTGTTATGCAGCTGTATAATTTGTCAACTTATCATTGCTCTAAATAGAGAGGTTTCACCATAAGTCATTACTAGGCAGAGCACCCCTTGCTTAATAGAGGTGGCAAAAAATCCTGAACCAAGATCAATGCTGTCTAGAAGAAACAGGAGTTAGCAACAAAGTGGGAACAAGGTCTCAAAATCTAGAACATTCTAAATCGGGAAGCATAAAGAAAACTTTAAGCAAAATACCTCATTATATTTACAATTATCAACAATTAATACATTGTGATCCATTCTGGTGTAATAGCAGAAAGTCACTCATTGTTCAATAGGGCAAAGGGTAGAGCACACAGCTTTCATTCCCGACTCATGATTCAAGTCTCAGCTGGGTTGTCTACAACAAAAAAGCCTTCAGCAAGCTTGTCATCCTAATATGTTGGGTATGTTGAGGTTTGGGCTTAAAACACTGAAATTTTACAGGTAGTGTGAGGTTCTAGCTACATTGTAGAACATAAATTTCAGCAGCAGCCCAACTTGCTAAAAAGTTTCCCTGCCCACCTCCGGCACAGAGTCTAGAACACACCGGCTTGGGCCAAAAGTAAAACCGTCATTTGCGTGCGAGTAACCTAGCTCTGCTAATGAGGAATTGGTGACTGTATAAAAGTGTTAGTTCAAAACAAGACGTTCCGAAAATGGTCATTTGAAAAACAATCATTTTGAAACTGTGTAGATTGCATTTTGGAGAACACAACTCACAGATTATTATATTATCTTAAGTGTTCTACAAATTAGTAGCAATAAAAACATCGGAACAGTTTTGGATTTTTATTTGTGACCCAGGTCGGCCCAGGAGGTTGCGAAGACACAGGACATGAAGGGCATATATGATAATATATGGTCATGAAGCACATGCTCTACCTAGCCTGCTTTTTCTATAGCACCTGGCGGCTATCTCTCTCCACCATGTGGCTACTACATGTATGATGTTTTAGTTGCAAAATAATATCAATGCTGTAAAATGTGTAAGAATCAACATGATGAAATGATTACACAGATTTCAATGCATTGTTTGGCTATTAACTTGTACACAAATCTGTTAATCGGCTAACGTTTAATCTAATCCTCATTTTGACATACTTCTAGTTCCACACAACAATCCAGTAATCGCCGAAAAATGTTCTGGTTCCTTCTTGGAATGAATTGTATTTTCATTTCAAGCTCTCAAACGTGCTTAACTGAATTTGTTATAAGATTTTTATCAATTGTATCATGTGAATTAAACTAACACTTTCCTTAATAATGGATCAGAAGGCACACTGTATTTCAAACATGAACACAATAAATATATAAAATACAAATGTGGCCAATCTACACCAAATCCATTTATACCCGTAGTTATTCTGTGTGTTTCTATGCATCAGCTTTGGGATAATTCAGCTAGCCAATTCAGCGGACACTCAACCAATATGCACGCTCAGTACATAGTCAGGCAGCTGGATATATCTCAACAATGAGTGCAGCTATAAATAGTTTATGGCATAGCTTAGCACATCTGCTAACCTACGTGTACATTGTATTTAAAACACGCAATGGAAACTCTGTGAATGCATAGCCAACTGCCAACGGCCAATGACCAATGGCCAACGGCCAATACCAAGCCATCCCTGGACAAATAACAAAGTTTGATGTAGTAAACATTCAATTATGTACAACTATCACATCACAGCTGTACATGTATTATATTTCACATTTCTCACAATATTATATAACATTGATATGATATCAATGTTATATAATTGTGAGAAATGTGAAATATGCAGCTTGTTATTATAATAGGTAAGTTAATAATGGAACTACATGTAGGTATTTATTAAAGACTTTGGAATATGTTTACAATGGAGGGATTAAAGAATGACGTTGCATGTGCATGTATGTTATATGTTTTTTCTAGGTTAGATGTCGAGATAAACAAAAGGATGTTCTGTTCATTATGATGCAACACTATCTATTCAATCAAAATAACGTCATCACATAAACATACAAGTATATAAAACCCAGAGAAACCCTCATATTGGCAGTTATAGACTAATAAGCAGCCTCACAGTATAGAAAAGAAGAATAGAGAGGTACATCACTTGACTAAATAGACATAATGTCCTATTCAAAAATAACTATAGCTTTTGTTATCATTATTTCAGTGACACAATGTAGTTCATCTGAACCTCCACACGTGGTAACTGAGAGCATGTACCTTGAGCTAGGTAAGTATATCATAGTCTCTAGATGCTGTGTGGCAGCTACATTTAGGGTATACCTACATGTACATGTTTTATCAGTAAAAGGATTTGAACACGCTCCATTTTATGGTTTTTTCTAACAAATTTAAGTTGAAACTAACGTGACTCTATCGATTCTCATCTACATGTACATGTCCATGTATAATCCTCACACTCTAAAAACAGTTTTATGCTCATATTAGGAAAACACAATAGGCTAAACAACTCACTCTCTTACATAACTTATATCCTTTTTGCATTTAGCTGTTTTGATTGAAGTAAAACTTGAAGATACATTTACATACAAGCAGATTAGTCATGATGGTGACAATACTTAGTAAACCCAAAGTTTCACTGCCAGAAATTAGACAGTGTATTCAAGATATCATATATTTGCTGTAACTACACTATAGCAGAGTAAATACTCGGCTAGAATATGGTGATGGAAGGCTGGATGGTACATATGAGTGAGAGGAGAGGGTGGGTGTACAATCATAGCACTATTTGTTTTTGTTCAATGGAAAAGTAGTGCCACTTTGCTTCCCTTTAAACTATTCGCCTGGTAGTATGTCAGTGCTCAGTTTTGTAAATTTTCAATTGCAATTTTATTAATGAAATAAAAAAAATTGTAATGCATGTGTTTCCTGCAACATAATATAATGGCATATTTTGAAATTACAGATGATTTGCAGTATTTCTATCCACATCTCAGTACAAACAGTGTCACCCACATGACTGCACAACTACTGGGTAAGTAAAGCAGTGATTCCAATTCTGTTTGATAGCGTTTAGATTAGCTCAAACTACAGCATCACATGATTAAACCTGATTTTATGAGTGATAATAAACTGAATTATTTTAGAAATTAATCGATCTAGTTTAAAGTTATTTTCCCTTCTGTACCGTTATTATACACGTGTAGAAAGAGCCTAATAGAATAAGTCATATTACACAGTGCAGTTGTATGATGTACATGTACAGTGGAACTTGCTTAATTCAAACTCTAAGGGACCGTCATAATTGGCTTGAATTAGTCCAAGTTTGAATTATGTGATCCTTTCATTTTATATAATGACATGCATCACATGAACTGGACAACAGTATCAAAGTGTATTCAGCCAAGGAACACTAAAGCAATTAGCGGGTTTTCCCAGCTTAGTTTGAGCAGAAACATATTGCAGTAGTAACTACTAGTAACTACTAACTACTAGCAACGATTATTAGATGACTAATGCTGGCTGTGATAGTATTATCATTGATTATAGTGTGAACCTAAGCCGCATAAAGTTTGAATTACAGATGGCAAGTTTGAATTATTTGAAGCCATTTATAAAGTGCTCAGCATGGCTAACAGTTTGAACTAACCAAGCTTTTGAATTATCCGGGGTTGAACTAATCAAGTTCTACCGTATATACATGTAAGAGTGTAATTCTCAATACTTCCTTCTGCTAACTTGAATGGTTTTGTAGGAGATGGAGACTCTCCTGTTTCCCGCAATCCACGTAGACAATGTAGAAACATGCCAATAACTATAGATGGAAGTTTACAATGTCTGATTGGCTACTGGACTACCAATAACGGCGCAGACAATGATGTAAGTACAGAGTATTTTATCGTTGATATTACTAGTTTCAATGAGCCTCTAAATGCAGTAACAGCCTCAGTTTAATACACCCATAGTAGAATAGGTAAGCACCACCCAAGAGTTTATCCATGGACAAGTAAAGAATGCCTAAAGGTTGTTTACATCGTTTAAACTAAATGAATGCTGCGCGTATCATGTGACCCATGGTTACGCTTCAATTTATGTTAATGATAGCACTGCAATTAGGCACTGCAGTTCTTCAACTAATTGCCCATTACAGGGAAATGGATGACTTGAGAATTTTGATATATATCCAAGTCGACTTTATTGCCACAAGTGCATACTACTATGAGTATTCATATTTTTAATATAGTTTACTTATGAGAAATGGATAGATCCAGCAAGTCGGAGGGATGAGTGTAATTATACCATAGCTTTAAACGAATGTGCAAGACAAGGTAAGTAACAAAAAAAGTAGATACTATCATGACTGCCGAGTATAAACCTGTTAAGTGTAGTAATTGAGATGTTACAAACAGTGTATCAGATGACGTTAGATGTACATCACTTTAAGTATAATATGTATATCACTCTAAGTATAATATGTACATCACTCTAAGTATAATATGTACATCACTCTAAGTATAATATGTACATCACTCTAAGTATAATATGTACATCGCTCTAAGTATAATAATGTACATCACTCTAAGTATAATATGTACATCACTCTAAGTATAATAATGTACATCACTCTAAGTATAATATGTACATCACTCTAAGTATAATATGTACATCACTCTAAGTATAATATGTATATATCACTCTAAGTATAATATGTATATCACTCTCTAACTTTGGGCAGTATTCTATTTCTATGTACATGTCGATGTATGATGAGTAACTTGCTCACTTGTACACCTTAAGGTCACAGGTTTAAGTCTCACACACTCCTGCCATGAGAGGCAGTTCTTCCATTCAGAGCCCAGCTTCATCTTCTGAGGCCCATTAGGTAGGATGGCTAACTGCTCATCAGTGACTAGTGAATATCCTATCTGTGCTGAGATAGGATTTTTCAATCAACTAGCACACAAACTATAGTTTAGAAGTATACAGTTTTAGAATGAAACAATAAACCAAACCAAACCAAATACAACTGGTAATCCTAAAATGATAGGACCGCTAAGTTAGATGTGTAAAGAGTATGCTAAACAGATGCAAAATTGATGCAAATCACATCAACTTTGTGTTCTGCGATTATTGATGTTGAACTTTTGCTAAATTTCATGTTTGTTGAATGTTATAAATTTTTAGCGTTACAAAATACAATTTAAGTGTTGATTGGCTACAGCTAATTTACGATACTTTGACAAGTTGCTAGCAGTTGAGTTTAGTTTTTGAGAGAATACAATGAAACCATTGAATAAATTAAGATAAAGGAGCAGCCTTGGCTTAAGGGTTAGAATGCTGAGCTTTCATGCTGAAGGTTTCAGGTTCGAATCTCGGTCACGGTGGTGTTAGGAAGAGCATCCAGCCACAATTGCTCTTGTGCCTCATATAAAAGTCCTTGGGGTCATGCAAGCCAGCATGGCTTCAAGGCAACTCTTCTACCCCTGCCAAAAAAGCCCATGTCATCTGGGCCTTTCTCACAGGAAGTTGGCCAGCACTGGCACCTGGCAGTGCAAGCTGCAAGGGGCTAGTCACGCTGAGAAGTATAGTATAAGTCGGTGAGTTTTGTGAGATTATTAAATAAATTAAGGTCAATTTAATAATTTTAAGTTGTAATAATGACTGCAAAGTACACGCCTGCCCACTGTATAACCACTAGAACTGAGGTGGGTGCACACAGTATACTCCGGTATAACCACACTTCGGACACTTCACAACCCCCAGTTTTCATTTGTAGGTTCACAGGCTACATTAATCACTTAGATTTTTCTACACCTGCCCTTAGTTGAGTTAATGAGTAGACAACTTCTTTTGTTTACAATAGAAATGCAGCTTCTGTGTAACACTTAGAAACATCTTCCGTTTTTTGAACTTGCTACATAGCATGCCCTTAAAAATTGCAAAATTGAAATGTGCTGTAGAAAACATCACATAAAAGTTGCTGCTACATGTACTGCATTGCTCATTGCAAGGATTAAATATAATTATATTGCTGCTGCCGCCGCAGCTACCGCTATTGCTGCCGCCACCACCACTGCTGCTGCTGTCGCTGCTGCTGCCGCTGCTGCTACATGTACATGCATGTATTTTGTAATAAAATTGTGTACTACATATATATTATAATAGTCTATCATCCATATTGCACGTAATAATATGTTTAATACAATGTAGCCTACACAATGTTTTAAGACAGAGAAATTATTTTATGTTATTCTTGCGTGCAACGCATAAAGTAATTTACATGTACATAGTATACAATACATACAGTGCATAATACATTTATGTTTTATTAATTCATATAAAACCACAAAACATTGTTTTTTCCATGATACATGTATATCCATTGTACAAGCTGAGACAAACATTTTATAATTTATGGTGTACTTTACTTGATGCTGATTTGCTTTAGGTCACTTGACTGCAGATCAGATTGTTAGCACTGATCCTAACACAATGGTCGATGGTGATGAGGATACGGTGTGGGCCCACCCCATCTGTGAAGGAAAAGATACTCACATTACAATCGATCTGCATCATACTTATAGTGTAAGTCGTATAGAGAACTTGAGAGATTGAGCAATATTATTACAGTTTATGCGTAGTAAAGGAATGAGTACGCCCTCTAACAATTTGTTCCTGCAGGTATTGGCACTCAGTCTAGAAGTAGAAACAGTTCCATTGAACCTTTCTATTAGCTTTTCCACAAATGATGGACCAATAGAAACAGCTGTTAACCTGCAACAAGAAGAATGTGGTTCAGAAGACAGCAATACCTGCCAAAAGTTTTTGACCATGGACAAGTAAGTATCATTTGAATGCCAAGTGTACCGAATTCGCTCTATACAAATTAGAGGAAAAATTGAAGTCTTTATGTTAGGGTTTAGTATGTTGTTAGCACAGATTTCCTACCCCACACTGTGCACATCATGTGTCCAGTGCTGAAACATTATTGGTGCATGTAGATTTTCCACTTTTGGTTTTTGAATTTTTGTGACTTTGTAGAAACTTCTTGCTCCTACATGCAATAATCAATTTGCTACAATCTAAAGTTTTTGTCTATGTTGTAGAAATATACTGACAGTATCTTGGGAACCGGAAGTGACAGGTGATAAACTACATCTTATTCTACATGGAGATACTAGTTATGGACCTTACTATACAAACTACTACATCATAAGAGAAATTAAACTACTAGCCAAGTGAGTCTATTTACTATCTTTTTACTACTATAATAAAGCTGACTGATAGTGCTAGTGTCTACTTTGTAATATTATATTATAACCATAAACCCTTATACCCTCGATATTTCTCATCTACCAAAGTGTGTGAAATACAAATGAGCTCCCTTTGCTTCACTTGTATATAATTTACATCAACCAAATGCATCGTTACATTACGCATATTTAAATATTGCACATGCAAGCCAGATAAATAGTAATATGCAGCCAAAACAATTTGCTTTATTCAGTATTTTTTTTTATGTGTGTTTTGTTACTGTCGAGCCACTTGGCTATCCTATTTAACGAACCTCAGAAGTTTGAAACTTGTATGAGCGACAGGAGCTGGGCTCTGAGTGGAAGAGCTCACCTTCCACAACAGGAGTGCATGGTCAGTGACCAACTACATCCCGCTCAGCTAGGCGTGCCAGTAATAATATTTATTGTAAGGAAGGGCATTTCGCTAAGCAGTGTTCAGTTATTAAAAGTCTCAGTCTCATATGAATTAGCCTATTATATTACAAAGTATCTTGTAGTCTGTTAATTTATACAACAGGGAGGTGGTATAGAAGTACCACGAGGCTATAGGAAGAGATCATTGACAGACTGGAGATGATGAGCTGAACTGATGCAACTTGCTTTATTCATATTACACTGTTATAATATCACTAATAATATAATTGTATTATTTAACCTATCATTTATCTACATGTACTACTTCCCTAACTCTAACTAACTGTATTTCTAACTATTTTCATACATTTGTTGTTCTGTGTTAGTATAGACCTAGTGTTAATTCAATGTGGTGTGACTCTGTTGAAACCAACTACAGCATGCGTACTACATTCATTGTATATCAGTTGCCATGGTATCCAATGTTTCATTGATTAACATTCCGGTCGATGATGCTACAACTGACAAGGCAGCATGAACCTAACTAAATTGTGTTATTGAGAATCTGTATCGACATTAATATTTATTACATAGAAAATTATACTAACAAAATATAACAAAGCATGTAATTTAAACTTTATTAACCTATGGTTACAAAAGGACAGTCAGCTCAGAATTATAGGTTTCTGTAATAACACACTGATAAAGCAAACCACCTTTGTATTACAGTTCTGGTTTTTGATTGGACGAATATCAAATTAATCAATGAATGGAACTTCTTCTCTGTGCCTAATTATAATTTATAATTTTTTAGTGTTTGAAAACGTTTTCAGGGTGAACAAATGTACCAATATAATAACCATTGCATCTAGAATTATTGCTTTGTAACTTATATTTGTTTAAATTCTGATAGTATAATTACTATTATCATAATACGTACGATAATATCCATCACGGGTTTCATAATGCTTATCCCATATCAAGCTTCAAAGATATACATGTACTAATATTAACACCAACACTGTTAGTCCTTTGGAGTTGTTCACTTTTTCAATATTTTAAAAAGAAGACAATTGCTACATGTATATTATCTACATGACTTGTAGCATAGTTAAACTGATGTAAATTATTAGGAATAACTGATAATAATGTATAACTGGTCAGTAAAACTGGAGATCTAAAACATATGAAATGTAGCCATGTGCAACTCTGAAGTTTACAAGAACTGCGTCGCCACCAAAGTGCCTTCTGATTGACCTAATATACAAAATTAGCCAAATAATAACCACAGTCTCTCATTTTGATTTATGTTTCTCGCAGTGCTGGGTAAAGTGCATTTAAATTTCAACTCCCCTAGTAATCAATACAAAGACATAGACCTATGATAAAGTGTTACTGTTACAGCACAACTATGTAAACATGGTATGTGGCACTGTGGTACATGTATGAATAAATGGCCTACTTTAATGACTCAATTTGGTGTTAAACTTTCAGTGTATGCATTACAATAAAATTTTTCATTACATAATGATGTGTTTTTAAGTGAGAAATTTACTTTTGGATGTGCAATTATGCTTATACTTACTTATAATCTTTTAGCATTGTGCATTCACCTTATATTGATTGTAACTCACTTGATACTTGATGTAAAACTTACCTGTGTGCCTGGTTTTATGTGGCCGAGGCCCTCTATACACATGTAGTTGCAATCATGCAATTTACACGTATGTATCTACGTTACTATAGGTGTTTTTCTACATGACCAACCCTAAAGGGGTCCGACGTCGTACCTTCCTCCATGCGTTGGTACCCATGTGTCGGTACCCATGTTTCGGTATCCATGTGTCGGTACCCATGTGTCAGTATCCATGTCTCGGTACCCATGCGTTGGTACCCATGTGTCGGTACCCATGTGTCGGTACTCATGTGTCGGTACCCCTGTCTCGGTACCCATGTGTCAGTACTCATGTCTCGGTACCCATGTCTCGGTACCCATGTGTCGGTACCCATGTGTCAGTACCCATGTGTCGGTACCCATGTGTCAGTATCCATGTGTCGGTACCCATGTGTCGGTACCCATGTCGCGGTACTCATGTGTCGGTACCCATGTATCGGTACCCATGTGTCGGTACTCATGTCTCGGTACCCATGTCTCGGTACCCAGGTGTCGCACTACAATAGGACAGGCTACAATTATTAGGAGGATCAAAGAAGGAGAACGACTAAAAATTGGCCAAAATCAATCAAAAGGCTAAATAGCTTGTTGGATAGTACTTAGCTAGAGCTATTGAAACAGGTGTGCTAGTGCGAGGGAAGATGATGTCATCTTCTACAAATTAATCTCATAAAAAGGCAGTCTATGTCATTAAAAGTAACTCAGGTAACCTTGCAATCAATTACTTGGTAAGGTCATTATCAAAAAGTTTATAATTTCTTTCTATAACTTGAATAACATGATTCTTAGCCACACGTGCTACAGCATATCCACTTGTTGGAAAATGTTGGCATGAGCTAATATTTTGATAATGGATAATAAAAACAAGACACAATTTTTCATAGCTTTAAGCAAATCAAAACTCTAAAAAAATTCTCTTGCTTTATCATTCAATATTCACTTTTCTGCCTATTTCAAACATCACAAGTGTGATCTGAAAAACAAATGTTATTTTATCATATTATTTTCTACAAACTCCCAAGAGTGAATGGAGGGAGTGGGTAGTCACTTTCCCTGTACTTTTCCAAAGTACACAATAATATACTTGGGTAATACAGTATAGCTGGCGAAAGAAATATAAGCAACTTAATTAACATAAATAGTTTCAAGTCTTATTTCCCCTCACTCATACAAGAGAGGGCAACTCAGAAAGACTACAGTAATTCCATGTCTGGTGAATATGGGCCAGACAGTTTTTATATTAACCATGTTATTGTGACATTGTTGATATAATATGTGTTTGGTCCATGATTACTGTAGTCTCTCTGAGTTGAGAGGAGTCATTTATCACGCCACTTCATGGCATACAACTGCTGTAATTCAGAAATCAAACTTGTGAAAGTGTCACAATAATGAGCAAGAGAGCATGACTTTAAGATTGTTGAATGAGAATGTGCACTGACATGTGATTGGTGGATAGAATGGTTGGTGTAAGTACACTATTATACAGTCATACTAAGACAGAGCATCAATATGATGTCCAGAAATATTTAGTGATGAGTTGCAGTGAGATGAATCGTAAGGTGACAAGCCACAACTAGCATGTGCAGAAACATTTTTATCTTATACAATGTACGTGTATTTACTTGTTATGTGCATTACTGAGCATTTGTACCCTTTTTATACCTATGTAACTGGGGCCGACCTCTCAGAAATAGCTGTAATTGATTTTTCACATGAATCTCATGTTTTTAAGAAACTCTTGTTATGGCCGGCCTATTTTGGGTCAGCCCTCGGCCTTCCGGCCGCCATACTGTTGTGCAATTTCCGGGCGACGCTACACTGGCCTTTACCTGAACTATTTTCTAGAAGTTAGAATACTATATATAGTGAACGGTTTTTACTATTATTGTCTCAATTGGTGCTTGGATCTCAATAAAGACACGTCTATACTACTTATACAGAGCCTTCTCTTGTAGTACAGGTAGTTCCAGCTGATAAGGTCTTCAACCTTGATGCCAGAAAAACCTACTAGCACTGGACATACTTTTTCTCAAGTATAGCAAGCAAACATTGACTCAGGATCACATGGGTCATCTTGGTTAGCTTATTCTAAAAGTACTTGTCAAACTTTTATGTAATGACGAAGGCCTAACACCACCCCTAAGTTCTTCACTTTTGCAAGTAGGTCGTCCCGACCTCACACACACAACAGCAGAAACATTGCAATATTATGCAGACTTATAATTATAGTTTTCTATGGCAGCATTAAACTTTAGTTTCATAGCAGAAGTTATCTCTTTATTTGCACCTATTGGGATGGGCAACATTTTGTCATAGTCGGTAGATATTGCAATTCAAAATTTATCTTATTGTTGTTCTATAACTTGATTGACATATTTAATGTCGGTTAAAGTAAATCTCCGTGTGAGTAATCATACATGTACATCTAGTTTAAGCAGCAAGTAACTGCTGAAGAAGATTCAATTATTTTTTTCATATTATTTTGGTGAGGGTTTTCTATCTGGTATGTTATTTATTTGCTATGAGCGGCCATGAACTTGATTTCGGTCCATGAAAACACTTAGACACTCTATACCACCCAATAGCTAAATACAGAATGCATTACCAATGCACCAGTTCAGTAACTATTGAAAAGAATCTTTTCTATTGAGCAGTACATGTAGATGTGAACTGCACCAACTCTACACAGGCACACTCTTCATATTATGACCTGTCTGCCTTGCTATACGCTAGGGGTTCCCAACCTTTTGTAGCCAAAGTACCCCTTAGCAGTACATGTAATGTAGCAAACAATGTACCCCTTTGGAGCAAACAACGTACCCCTTTGTAAAACTGTGTTTAATCAAGAACATATTTGGTTTAATTCGATTAATATTACATGTGTAGGTGTATAGATTTTCAAAATGTGTCACTTAAACAGGTAAATAAATGCAGTATGGTATGAAATTTTTATTTATCAATTATTTCATGATAACTGCATAATATAACTTTCATCGATTATAGCGTTTTATGGCTTTCACACTGGTTTATCTTAAATTCATTTGTGCATCAGTGAGCCATTTAATGTTCAGTTCTCTAATAGATGATGATAATTCATATAATATAGTCTCGAACTGAAAATCCCTGTCAAAAATATATTAAGTTGGTGACTTGTTTTGTACCCCCTAGATTTGTAAAATGTACCCCTAGGGGTACATGTACCCCAGGTTGGGAACCCCTGCTATACGCTTATGGGATAGTACAAGGAATGGACTTGTGTGCAGTTGCTTTACCATCCATGGACATCCATCACTCTCTAGTGAAGCTTTCTTTCCAAGTGTTAGTCATGTGTTTTGTCTACTTAGGAATGGATTTATTCATAGATCATAAAATATTGGAGTTGTTTCATCATGGTAACCTACATTCGATGTCTATATCTGCTGGTGTACTGTGTGAAAACAAAGTCAGATTTGTTTTGAGTAGTATATTTTATTTACTATGCAGCAGAATACATCATTATAATCTCACTCTCCTCCTTTTCCAAGGCAGAATAAGGCCCGAATGCCCCTTCGTCTCCTACAATAAGCCAATTCTAACTATATGACAGTGATATTACATTGCTGCACACCTATGCATATACAATGTATGTTTGCTATTTCAATTATAGTACACAAGACCATTCATTATACATGTACAAAAACACAATTCTCTGTTTTAATATACGTACATGTATGAGTTCAATTTGAAATCATACATGTCTTTCTTGTGGGTAGTTGCTCAATACCATAAATGTATATTTACGCAATCAAAAAGACCAAAATGGATACAGTGACAGAACATATTTTATACGTACTTCCTGTTTTTCTTGTCTGCTTTTCCACCTTGGGCACCCCTCTTACTCTCTGCCCTTTAAAATACAGTTGAAGTGAAACTATAACAGGTGCTCTTTGACGCAATGCGCCTGGCCATCTGGCTGAGTGCAGTTGTACCATTGCGCTCTTTGACTCTTGGCTTTGCGCCGGGCGCGGCGTGATGTGTGGGCAGATTCGTCTGCTGCACAGTTTGTGTTTGACTCTTGGCGTAGACAGTTGAGTTTATTTTTGTATCTAGATTTAGTAAAACATGTATTTAAAGATTGAAAGGAAGCTAATAGGTAAGAAGCTAAAAGGAAGCTAATATTATTTGATTATAGTAATGCTTCTTTTGCTAAAACGTACATGCTGTTTTATTGTTGTTCCTTTTTTTGTTTCTAGTCTTGACGGTGTCATTTTGCCAATAAGAATAATAAAACTTGGTAAAATAAAGATATCAGTGAAGATTCACGCTAAACCCAAGAATACACAGTTTTACTATAACAGTGGAACTTGCTTTATTCAAACTCTAAGGAACCACCATAATTGGTTTGAATTAGACTGAGTTTGAACTATGTGACCCCTTCATTTCGTATAATGAAATGCATCACATCACATATACAGGGACAACAGTATAAAAACGCATTTAGCCAGAGAACAGTAAAGCAATTAGTGGCTTTTCCCAGCTTAGTTTGAGCAGAAACACATTGCAGTAGTAACTGCTGGTAACTACTAACTACTAGCAATGATTATTATGTGACTAATGCTGGCTGTGATACTATTATCATTGGTTATAATGTGAGCCTAAGCCGCATGAAGTTTGAATTAAAGTTGGTAAGTTTGAATTATTTGAACTATCTGAATTATGTGTATAGTGCTGTCTGGGCCTTCAAATGCAGCAGCGCCTTAGTTAAATGTTGACGTACTCTGAGTTCTGTCTGTAGCACTGAAGAATAAAAAAATATATTAAGTAGGTAGAATATTGAAACCTTTTCTCCATGTCGGCTACACAGCGTACAAAATGTTTATCTGCCGCACTGACTTGGCAACACCCAAGTCAAAGTCACAAGTCATCCATGTGTCCAAGTCAAGTCACATTGATGTATAAGTCAATTCAATTCTGTGGCTTGGACTCAGCTCTGCAAATTTATCTGAAACAAATGCAGTCTACATGTACCTCATCTAAACAACCAAGCTATATTTGCATATACAGCACTATGCACATTGTACATGTAGATACATCATGTAGAACCTTTTGGGTTGGAATACTTACATGTACATGTGGCGTATACTGTATTCAACAAAGATCTTTGCTCCTGCAGCACCTTGGTCTAGTTTTAGTTTCCCATGATTCGCTTTAGCGGACACAAAGTTCTCAGGTAGCGTGCAGAGGTCAGCATTAGCATTCTTCCTGTTACCACAAGCAACAGTTGAATCATAAAGTGGGTAACAACACAGCGCTGTTAGTAGAAATCATTGTAGCAATACAGGAAATTATGGGCATGGACTGAGTGCGAGCAGCTAATAAGAAGGAAACTCAAGATAGTAGTTCTAGCAACCTTCCAAGCAGTGTTCGAAGTGTGGTTATACGGGAGTATACGGTGTGTACCGACCTCAATTTTAGTGGTTTTACGGCCAGCAGGTGTGTGCCCTCATTTTAATAGCAAGTTTTCCCCTATACAGTTGCTGTGAACCTGCTAGACACTCATCCATAAGGTCTCGAAGTTCAATTGTCAGCAGATTACTATTTTTTCATTTTAGTAAGGCATTAATTTTTTGCTACCATGGGATTAAGTGGATAGCTATGCAATACTGATCTATAAGGTTGCATGTACCGTGTACCCACCTCAATTTTTCCACTTCGAACACTGGTTTCAACAAAAGATAAAAACTCTGAAAGACAATTTATTAAAAGAATTCAATGAAACCTTCTCAACAGAGAGACCATATTAACCAAAAGACATGTTTGTGAACAGGCATTCCGGGGTTCAGCAAGCTCTGAAAAATGACATTCATAAACTTCTAAAAGGAGTACAGTCACATCGATGTTTCTTCTCGCACAGCTTTGTATTTGATAGTTTACTCCTATGCAATGAAAAATAATTAAAGTGTAGGTGTGTCACTGAAATCTAGTTGATAACTCCCTCACATGGTTCTAGTACCATAGCGTTGACTGCCTCTTCATAGTTTTAGTACTTACGTATCACACATATCGTCTCGTGCTACATACATTTTAGAATTCGTCTCAACTCCCAAGCCTTGCTCTCCTGTCACAGCTACATCTAGAGGTGGCACCACCACTGCCATGCGATCGATCTCTACCACATCAGTCTTTCCAGCTGCTTTACCCTCTGTTTGTTCACTTTTATCTACGCCTGAACCCTCCTTTTGGCTGAAAATGACCGTTAAAATATTGTAATGGTTTCTGTGATTTGGTGCGGTCGTCCTTGGACGACTATCGACCCAGAAATGAAGTGCCTATGAGTGGTAATAGGACTTCGCATTACATGAAAGATCGAGCGGTCTCAGTAGCCCAAATACTACCAAAGACGACCCATCTGATCTCAAGTCCGACCTTCAGACTATACAATGAAAGAGAGTGATCCGACCTAGTAGGCAGTTCGCAAGGCGAATGACCTGGCAAAAGGAAGAGAAAGTCTCTGTATCAAGTATAGATGTGTCTTTATTGAAAGCCAAGTGAAGACTGAGACAATGAACAGTAAAACAGTGCCCTTTATATAGTATAAGGACTTCCGGCCGACGTGACGTCGGGAAAAGACGACGTGTGGTCGTCCGGAAGTTGCGCAACAAGATGGCCGCCGGAAGCCCGACGGCCGACCCAAAATAGGTCGGGTTCTACAAAAGTTGCTTATAATGGTCCAATTCATGTACAAAATGAATATCAATGGATTCTGAGAGGTCGGGCCTCTGTACATGGGTATAAAAGGCATTAAAAGACTTAGATATAATCATACAATCATATATAACAATATAAGAGTAAAGTACAAGCAGATATATACATGTATGCATGCAATAATGAGTGTCAGATGTAAGATACGACTGGGCGTACCATTACAATATTATGCTGCATTCATAGAGGACTAATGATTTGTAAATCTGCACATTCAAGCCAAGTATGCTGATGTTGTTTTGTGAGCAGTTCTGCAAGGGTTGGAATCTTGGTACATGCTGGCCCACATTAAATTTATAAAATCTTTCAGAAAACTCACATTCTTCCTTTTAACTAATTTTAGTGGTTATACGGCTAGCAGGCGTGTACCCTCATTTTAATAGCAAGTTTTCCCCATACAGTTGCTGTGCACCTGATAGCGTAGTGGTAGAGTGCTTGACACTCATCCATAAGGCCTCAGAGTTCAATTCTCACCAGAAAACTGTTTTTTTTTTTCATTTTAGTAAGGCACTAATTTCTTTTGCTACCATAGCATTAAGTGGATAGCTATACAATACTGATCTATGAGGTTGCATGTACCGTGTACCCACCTCAATTTTTCAACTTCGAACACTGCTTCCAAGTATTCTGCGAGACAATCTATGAGACACATTTGCAATTTACTTTAAAGTTTTCAACAAAAGATAAAAGCTCTGGAAGACAACTTATTGAGATAACCAATGAAACCTTTTCAACAGAGAGACCATAATTAACCAAAAGACATGTTTGTGAACAGGCATTCCGGAGTTCAGCAAGCTCCGAGAAATGACATTCATAAACTTCTAAAAGGAGTACAGTCACATCGATGTTTCTTCTTGCACAGCTTTGTATCATGCAGTTTACTTGTATACAATAAAAAATAATTATAGTGTAGGTGTACCACTGAAATCTTGTCGATAACTCCTTCACATGGCTCTAGTACCATAGCGTTGGCTGCCTCTTCATAGTTTTAGTACTTACGTCTTACACATATCGTCTCGTGCTACATACATTTTAGAATTCGTCTCAACTCCCAAGCCTTGCTCTCCTGTCACAGCTACATCTAGAGGTGGCACCACCACTGCCATGCGATCGATCTCTACCACATCAGTCTTTCCAGCTGCTTTACCCTCTGTTTGTTCACTTTTATCTACGCCTGAACCCTCCTTTTGGCTGAAAATGACCGTTAAAATATTATGCTGCATTCATAGAGGACTAATGATTTGTAAATCTGCACATTCAAGCCAAGTATGCTGATGTTGTTTTGTGAGCAGTTCTGCAAGGGTTGAAATCTTGGTACATGCTGGCCCACATTAAATTTATAAAATTTTTCAGAAAACTCACATTCTTCCTTTTAACTAATTTTAGTGGTTATACGGCTAGCAGGCGTGTACCCTCATTTTAATAGCAAGTTTTCCCCATACAGTTGCTGTGCACCTGATAGCGTAGTGGTAGAGTGCTTGACACTCATCCATAAGGCCTCAGAGTTCAATTCTCACCAGAAAACTGTTTTTTTTTTCATTTTAGTAAGGCACTAATTTCTTTTGCTACCATAGCATTAAGTGGATAGCTATACAATACTGATCTATGAGGTTGCATGTACCGTGTACCCACCTCAATTTTTCAACTTCGAACACTGCTTCCAAGTATTCTGCGAGACAATCTATGAGACACATTTGCAATTTACTTTAAAGTTTTCAACAAAAGATAAAAGCTCTGGAAGACAACTTATTGAGATAACCAATGAAACCTTTTCAACAGAGAGACCATAATTAACCAAAAGACATGTTTGTGAACAGGCATTCCGGAGTTCAGCAAGCTCCGAGAAATGACATTCATAAACTTCTAAAAGGAGTACAGTCACATCGATGTTTCTTCTTGCACAGCTTTGTATCATGCAGTTTACTTGTATACAATAAAAAATAATTATAGTGTAGGTGTACCACTGAAATCTAGTCGATAACTCCTTCACATGGCTCTAGTACCATAGCGTTGGCTGCCTCTTCATAGTTTTAGTACTTACGTCTTACACATATCGTCTCGTGCTACATACTTTTTAGAGTTCGTCTCAACTCCCAAGCCTTGCTCTCCTGTCACAGCTACATCTAGAGGTGGCATCACCACTGTCATGCGATCGATTCCTACCACATCAGTCTTTCCAGCTGCTTTACCCTCTGTTTGTTCACTTTTATCTACGCCTGAACCCTCCTTTTGGCTGAAAATGACCGTTAAAATATTATGTTGCACTCATAGAGGACTAATGATTTGTAAATCTGCACATTCAAACCAAGTATGCTGATGTTTTTTTTTGTGAGCAGTTCTGCAAGGGTTGGAATCTTGGTACATGCTG
This sequence comes from Bugulina stolonifera, assembly GCA_935421135.1. Lineage (NCBI taxonomy): Eukaryota > Metazoa > Bryozoa > Gymnolaemata > Cheilostomatida > Bugulidae > Bugulina > Bugulina stolonifera. Next base: position 9,141,613 of record OW285189.1, read on the forward strand.
GCCCACATTAGATTTATAAAGTCCATCAGAAAACTCACATTCTTCCTTCTAACCAATTTTAGTGGTTATACAGCTAGCAGGCGTGTACCCTCATTTTAATACCAAGTTTTCCCCATACGGTTGCTGTGGACCTGATAGCGTAATGGTAGAGTGCTTGACACTCATCCATAAGGTCTCGGAGTTCAATTCTCACCAGAAAACTATTTTCATTTTAGTGAGACACTAATTTGTTGCTACCATAGCATTAAGTGGATAGCTATACAACACTGATCTATGAGGTTGCATGTACCGTGTACCCACCTCAATTTTTCAACTTCGAACACTGCTTCCAAGTATTCTGCGAGACAATCTATGAGACACATTTGCAATTTACTTTAAAGTTTTCAACTAAAGATAAAAACTCTGGAAGACAACTTATTGAGATAACTCAATGAAACCTTCTCAACAGAGAGACCATAATTAACCAAAAGACATGTTTGTGAACAGGCATTCCAAGATTCAGCAAGCTCCGAAAAATGACATTCATAGTGTAAATTTCTAAAAGGAGTACAGTCACATCGCTGTTTCTTCTTGCACAGCTTTGTATCAGCCAGTTTAGTTCTATGCAATAAAAAATAATTAAAGTGTAGGTGTATCACTGAAATCTAGTTGATAACTCTCTCACATGGCTCTAGTACCATAGAGTTGACTGCCTCTTCATAGTTTTAGTACTTACGTATTACACATATCGCCTCGTGCTACATGCTTTTTAGAGTTCGTCTCAATTCCCAAGCCTTGCTCTCTTTTCACAGCTACATCTAGAGGTGGCATCACCACTGCCATGCGATCGATCTCTACCACATCACTCTTTCCAGCTGCTTTACCCTCTGTTTGTTCACTTTTATCCACGCCTGAACCCTCCTGTAACTTCTCCCCCAGTGAATTAGTGAAAGGTTGCACTGATGTGGTTTTGTGCAATTTTATTTTAGCATTCTACCACCAACGTGAAACTACAATTTTGTATAAAATGATTAGAGTATTGGAATAACACACGATTTTGTAAATAGTTTGCATAAAATTCGATAATAATACATGACAATGTTGCTGGTAATACATAATAAAAGAATATTCAAGCAAGTAAGCATAATCAAATATGAATGTAGCCATTATTAGCAAGCACGAATGAATAATAAGCATAAAAATATGAAAGATTAACATACCTCTATCACCTTTCCAGGAGAGAGTTAAAGATAGATGTTGTAAAGATAGATATTGTTTGTAATAATACAAATTGATATAAAAATGATACAATTTATGTACTGTAGTGTATAAATGTGCAATGTTCTCCAGCGGAGACTAGGATAAGAATGAAAGTTGTGTAAATATTGTAATTAAAAGAATCATCCAGTATTTGCAATAGGGAGCACAAAGGCAGTGGTGATATCATATGTTCCGTTTCTGGGCTGACATAGTGTGTAACTGGCATATTAGATTGTGATTAATGAAGATGAAATGTCCTGTGGTCACTGTGCAATGCCTTGAATAGACTGACAGCAAGGTGTAAACAAACAAATTAACGGAACTAAACTGTTTTTTGATGATTGATGATTAACAAGAATGTTACACCTCCTTTTGGCTGAAAATGACCGTTGAAATATTATGTTGCATTCATAGAGGACTAATGATTTGTAAATCTGCACATTCAAACCAAGTATGCTGATGTTTTTTTGTGAGCAGTTCTGCAAGGGTTGGAATCTTGGTACAATCATGCTGGCCCACATTAGATTTATAATATTCATCAGAAAACTCACATTCTTCCTTCTAACCAATTTATTTTTATTTTTAAGTCATCTGCCTCCTTTTCCCAAGCGGTCCTCTGCAATAAAAGAATCTAGAGTTAAACAGGAGAAAAAGTCTGTTTATATTTTCCCCTAAAATTTAATTTATCAACTCTGCCAGCAATATTCTTTGCATAGACATAATTTTAGAGAGAATGAATATTTGGTGCTGCGAGGAAACGAATAAACGAGAGCGACCAGTCAGGATCGGTCAAGATAGTTAGGAAACTTACTGACTAGTTTTTGTTTCAGATGTTGGGTATCCAAGATGTGTATTGTTAGGCCTGCACCGGTGTTGCCTCCCCACTGATATTCGGTTTTTGGGGTGGTGGTAATCAAACACCGGTTGACACCGGTTCTTTTGTGCCTAGTCTCATTCGGTGTCAACCGATGCCAAATTTGGATCGATATACCGAACCGCACCGGACCCCTTGATCCTGGTCTCAAGCGGTGTTAGACGGTGTCAACTTTGGTTTGATATACCGGATCGAACCGGTCCAAGAGCTAGTTTGCCTAATAGAGTTGTCCCATCATGATCGTTCAATACAAGGGAACAAAAATCCTCAACACTTTCTTGCAACATGAGTTCATGCCAATCATCGTTTATTTTATTTTCAGATATGGCAGGCAGACAGGGCTTCATTAAAACATAGTATATGTATATTATTTTTATTCAAGTGGCTATTGGGTTAATGAAAGTAATCAGTGCTTACTCCTACTCCAAGATTTTGTATTTGCCCATGTAGTCTAGTGAGTCTTAAGTTGCATTGGGTCTTACTTCACCTATTTTATACAATTTTTATAAATATATTAAATATAAAAACATGAGGCTGGGCACAGACCCAACCGACTACATACAATTTATTAGATTTATTACTGATTGTGACCAAATTACAGAAGAAAAACAGCAAACATTGTTTCCACCACACTCGTACCATTGACACAAAAAGATAACAAATTTAAACTTACATGGGCTAACTTCATATCACAAGAAAAAAAAGAAACGCTAGCATAGTCGCATATGATGCAATGATAATGTAGGGAATCTTTCTTGCAAGGTTTCTTGATTGATTGCTGATTTGGTATAATTCACTGTGTCCACCGATTGAATCTAGCAGATTTGTCTTCAGATTGGATATTACGATGGCTCAGTCCGATGAATTCTACCTACAAAATATTGATTGAACATTAGTATTAGCTTATTTTAAATAAATAAAGAGCTGGTGCTTACCAAAAGCATAACTACACAACGATTTTAAATTAAAAAACCATAATTAATAATGATTAACTATTATAAGCATTGTAGCTATTCTTAGTTACAAGCGAATATAATCAGATTTAAACATTAGTAGTAGATTAATATTATAATAGAAATAATTAATCCAATGGTATGTTTAAATAATTATATTATAATAATATAATCCATTATATTCGATCGTATACTACTATTCTATTTCAGCACACTATTCATGAACAAAGCAATCATATACAAACGATAGAATATAGTATACGCAGAATCTGCTAAGTTACGTAATTATGAATCAATTTATTATAATTTAATAATAATTATTACCTCCACAACATTGATAATCAATCACAGCCACGATGGCAGTTAATGTTGAAACGGATTAGCGAAGGTATGCAACCTAGTTTGAAGTGAGGTAAACAAGAACACGTGATATTAGACCGCATGAATATTGAATGACTACTGGCATAGCGATCCGGTTCGATAACATCGAACTACACCGAACCATCGATATATCGTTTGGGCACGGTGCCTGTGCGATTCGGTGCATAAAAAATTTGCCGATGTGTAACACCGAGGGTTCACACACCATTTACATCGTTTGAAACCGAAACACCGTGCAGGCCTATGTATTATAGCTCAGCAGTAAAACACAATACCATAATTATATTCAGATGAAACTCACTCACCTGATTAGCGAGCTTTTCTTCCAAGTCGGCCACTCTCCTGAAAAGAGTGAAGAATTAAAGTGATAAAATAGTTTGCATAATCCGAGATTTTATCAAAACCTCTAATCTTGCCTACTTCTGGCTGCTATATCAAAATCAGTCCTAGGCTGAGGTCAAAAGACTAATAACTACAAAATAGTCATTTGCAGACTAGGGTTGGATCAAGTTACAAGCAATGTTATAATAGTGGTATATTCTAGTGTTTCGTGTCTGTGTAAGTACTAGTTATCTAACTGTACTGAATAAGGTGGTGGTTGTCGTGTACTGGTGTGAATGCTGTGAATGCTGTGATTGTTTTGCTTGCTAATGGGTGCGAATGTTCTAGCATGAGTACTTAATCACCATGTGCCTCATCTATCCTATCCCAGCACTATAACTGTTCGTTCCAAGAAACCTAGGCTGAGATATACCAGTCTATGATACATATACATGCAAAAGCTTTTGAGAACATTACTCCTCTCCCCCAGAGTGTCTAGAAAAGTAGGCACTAAAACAATTCGATGCCACACTATTCATGAGACTGACCTGAGAAGAGATCTTCTGATTGTAGAGCCGCAAGACTTGAACACTGTCGTATACTTGTATCGAAGTCGGGTTTCCACAGCCATACAGTCGCTGACTTCAAAAGACATGCAAGGGACAGATTGGCAGGACTGTCAACTGACCAATCAGCTGATGAATCAACTAGATAGTGTCGACAAAGAAGACACAATGGCCAAATCAACTCTTCATGACAGCACCTACTCACTTGACTTCCAAACATAGGGCAACACTGCAACACTTGGCTTTGGGGACATTGGGGACACTGCTGCGATGACCAAAGGGCGTGAAGAGGAAGATGTCTCAGAGAACGAGTCGCCGACCAACGGGTGTGGGATTGCCCTTGAACAAAGAAAAATATGTTGCAGCTTGTGCAGCAAACACACGTACTAATGCATATCTTGTAGTACCTTAAAGAAATGGGAGGGCGTGAAGGATCCACCGTCCTTCCTTCGGTACAACTCAACAATTGATGAGCATACTGGCACCAGGTCACCAGCAGCTCAACCTAAGCCTAAGGCCGCAAGAATAAAGGTGCCTGAAGTGCAAGCAACCTAGCCCTAAACCTTCTCCTTCTCCAGAATCTACGCCAGAGCTGGCGTCAGCATCGCAGCGATCTTCCCTATTAGATTCCTCCTCTGAATATTCCTCTGTCATGGAAGAAAATGATTCCCGCCAGCACCTCAATACTAAAGGCCACATGTTTGGCAGATGTGATCCTCTCTCTATCTGGGAGTGCTAGGCCCCACGTAAGAGTATGCCTGCATCCCGATACAATGTACCACAGCAGGAAGGTTCTCCCATGACTAATAGGTCTGTTTCTCTAGACCTTTCATTTGTATCTCTACCGCTCCGGTTGACCCAGGAAGGCTCGCCACCATTGGTCCTCAGTCCAACTAGTCGCACCTCTCCAGATGAACACTTCAGTGCCGGAAAAGAAAGATGACTAGCCTTATGGTGATTTGCCACTCGCGTCTCCAGATCCTAACATATTGGTCATGGAACCAAAGATTCACTTGGTCAATATCAGACAGTGCTTGGGAGAATCTTTCTGGCAGCACGTTCAACTCATTTACACTCAGGAGAGGGCACTACAAAAGTTGGCTACCCAGCACCTCAAGCAAACCTGAGATTAGTACAAGCTGAACTTGCCACTAAAGCAAGAGAGACTCCATTATACCAGAACGTTTTTCTTGCTGTCACACCAGACACAGATATGTAGCGATCGTACTATTACCGGAAGTTACCGGAAGTTACCGGAAGTTACCGGAAGTATAAATGTATAAAGTGAATGTGTTCTGTAATTAATTTAGTTGTTACTTGGAGGACAATGAAGGCACATCTACATTACCATAGACAGTAGTTATGTTTGTTCTATTCATTTAGTATATTCAGTGTAGACACCGAGTGGGGAGGTCGTTGGGGCCATGATAGCTAAATGGGCTTGTGAAACTATAACTACATGTATATTAGATTTAGACATGACATGACTGCACAGTAGGTTTACCACAAAGTATGTATAGTACACAGAATACTTGCGTGTCTCGACAGAAAAGTAAAATAAACTTGTATTGTTGATAGTCTTGATATAATCAGGTTAATTACATAAGCATTCATAAGGTGTCTTCGGTCACACAGGAACCAGTCCCGTTTCCGAAGACGCCTAATAGTCTCACAGCCTTACTTTTTCCATTCCTTTTCATCAGTTTCGCATCGACCCTAAAACATACATTATAATGAGATGTACATGTAGATTATTCTTTAGTGAGAACTGAGAACTACGTGTGGAACCTGATATGACTGTAATAGATGATGAAATAGTCATTTTGATATTATTAAAGGAGAACACAATTACAACACATCTACAGATTATAATATATTCATACCTCTGTATCATCACGGAAGAGTGTTTGTCGCAATCTCATAAGAACGACTAAAATGAAAATACCTAACGGTTACATATTTATCTATTAAATTAACATATTAGATCTTACAACAATTTATTACTTAGCAAACTAATGTTAGTACAGGTTACAGTGACTAAATAATTCATTCTATGGATGAAAGAGCAATAAGAACTATGGCAATTGATCACAGATAAGAGTATGAGCCAGGACCAAGAAATTGACTGGAAAATTGAAAGTGAATTAGCATTTATCTCCTCTCCTACTGCACACTGACATGAGATATTTACTTCTATTCTATACACGTACATGTACATACCTAAGATATGATTATAATATTACAGCTTACCTAACAATGCAATTATAGCACAATATAGCAAGAATAAATACTTTTCCTCCAGATTGAACTATCAGTTTCAGGTTATTCAAAACGAATGAAGTCACAACAATCATTTAGACGTGAAGCCATTTCTACTAAAACTAGTAGAACAGCTAAAGGTGCGTTTACACTACACCAACTCCAACACCAACTCTGTCACCAACTCCAACTCCAACCTCCAACACCAACTCCGACTCCCAACTACGTGTTTACACTATACTCACTAGTTGTTGACCACGCAATCAATTAATCGTCAGTACCCACATCAGAAAGCATGCTTGTACAAGTGTACATGTACTGTGATTATAGTAAATAAGCATAAAAAGCTTTGGATTCATCATCTATGATCAACAGCTAATCCTAGATTTGTAAACTGGCTGGTAGTTTGCTGGTGGTTCGCTCTTGAAAACTATGCATGTACTTCAAATTAAAGTTTTGTAAGTATCACTTTGAATAGGTAGTGCTATGGAAGGTTTTTCCCATAATAAAGCTTTAGGTTTATCATCAATAATCCAGAGCCAATCCTAGATTTGCAAAACAGATGCTACCTATAATTAAAATACTGATTTCTGATTGGTCAATACCCTCCGACTTGTTGGAGTAACCCAGCACTGTTGGGTTGCTCCAACTCCGTCTCCGACAATAGGGATCTCCAACACCGACACCGATTTTTGTGTTTACACTACACCAACTTTGCCGGAGTTGGGCAGAAAAGACGGAGTTGGTGTCGGAGTTGGTGTAGTGTAAACGCACTTTAACTTATACATTCCATTTTAAAAATGTGGCATCTTGTTATTAGTTTTGTGGTGAAATTAGGAAAGAACAATTTGTGATACTCTTCGACATTAAACAATTTACCACATTTGTACCAACAGTAATATTAGTAGAGGTATGACCTGCCAGATATCAGTACATAGTTGACCATTTGTCCTTACAGTAATAGATGTGATTGCAGAGGGTATAGGAGAGAAGACACTCTGGGCAATGCGTTTTGCGGAAAACTTGGTGACAAGTGATACACATAAAAGACCGGAGAAAAGAAACGAAGATGTGGTACCAAAAGTTAACAAGTCTAAGACTGAGTATCTGAAATGGGAGGCTATGAATATGGGAAACTGCTACTTTCTTTCTTCAGCGTCTTGGGGGCGAATGGCTTGCAATGACAGATCATTTACATCTACATGTATAACTATTTCACAACAGTCATAAACAAAACATATTTTTATTGCATGTGGTGGTCAACTAGAATGCCATTCTATTTTATGTGATGGCGCTTAGAACGCGATTTCCTCTAGGTGCTTGGCAAGGGAAGCACCCATCTGCAGAAACACTAACAATTGTTTCACGTGCAAACTTCTTTGATGCACCATCTTCTAACAGTGCTAGAGAAACTTTGTTTGGGGAAACCTGTCCATCGCCTTGAGCGTTAGACCACCATTTCTGAAACAGAATGCACAGTAACGCACAGCACTAGCTGTACTAAGCTTTTATTTTTCCATTCATATTTTTAATGTACTGTAGGTTCCTTCTGTTAGGTAAATTAATTAATATTAAAATAATATTAAACCTATTACCATTCTATAAAATTTACAACAATAGAGTAACATATGCAATACTAATATCTTGCAGAAGATATCAAGGAACTTAATGTTGTGGCGGTATAAGTAAAGGGAACTGGCCTTTTAGCTAACTTCAGAACAAACCATAATTTATGGTAATAACTGGTTAATACAGTGTTTTTCTCATAGGTTTTACAACTTATAATGAAATTCTTACTTTGACAAACAAAATACTTTAATCACAACATTAGATTTAAAGAAAGGGAGCATCCTGGAGGTGAATGGTGGTAACAAATACAAAACGGGGTGGTGGTGGGTAAATTTGTGAATGTAATGACATCCTTCTTCCTGCTGGTGTAGATAGGAATGACCAGTGTGATTGTCTAGTTGTAGGCTAGCTAAGTATATGTAAAGGCTCGGCTACACGGGAGGCTCAGTGTTCTTTTTCGGCCTTCGAAGTCTTGGTCTAGAGCAAACTGGATCGCCTTTTATTTGGCTATGCAAAGACCAACACGGCATCAAGGAGCGCTGTGGTGATTGGTTAATATTGGACACAACGACTCCAATTATGTGATTTATTTAAAATAATTTTTTGTTATTGGCTAGATATTAATCAGGCCCACTAGTGGACTGGTACCACACATTGCCTATAGAGCTATACCAACGAACAACAAAGTTGCTCCTCCGAAGCTAACAGTCTCGCGTGTACTCGAGCCTCAAGCTAGGAAAAGCCTTGGTCAAGGAAGCACAGCTCCAAGACTAACAAAGAAAATATAATTTTGGAACAATATGATTACATATCCTTGAAAAAGTAAATTACCTGAGTGCAAATCCGTCAAGTACATACAATGTATTTCCCAACAAAACAGAAGATCATAAGCGGAGGTAGAGCTGTGTATGAATCGATCCTGGGGGTAAATAGAGAGAGTTAACAGGGGTGCTGTGTGAAGAAATGTCTGTAAAAGGCTCAAAGCATCTACCAAACATACAAAACAGTAATCCTTTATGGAAATGAGGCATGGCTAATAACGTGTAATCTTGCTGATATGATCAGTGCTTGTGAGATGAGAACGCTTAGGCATTGCCTTAATATACGTGTAGATCTTGAGTGGCACAGGAGAGGTGAAGACATCAGGAAAGAAGCTCATGTCATCGGAGTAACTAGTACAATAAGCGGAGACGAGTGATTTGAAGTTTGACACATGTGCCGACGTCAGGACATCAAGAAAGTGTATGAAATGGCATAGAAGAAAAAGGAAATAGCGAACACCCAGAGCATAGATGAAAAGATATGATTAACAAGTTTGTGGCCTAGAGAAGGAGGATGCTATGAACAGAACCAAGGGGAGGAGTAAGATGGAAATCTCTCTGCAGTGAAACCCCACCACCCAAACAGAACAAAGTGAGAGACGGTCAGGGAAATGTGTATGTGCCTTAAATATTGATCTATTATCTTTCATTGTTTTAGATGTGTTGCAAATTGATCTTGTGCTCATGATGACTTCCTCTTTGAGCCTTACTTGTTAAACCAAGTCTTCCCTTGTAACCACTCACACTCTCAGTCATCTGCCTACACTACTATTGGCTGCCCCCTACTCTTAGGTGCCCATACACACTCAACATGAAGAAAATAGCACACCTCTCAGCTGTTTCTCTACTTAGACTCAACCTAACATTATCATCTGATAAAAATGGGAAATTCCCTGTCTATAATAGCTTGCATCACTACACGCATTATATTGTACTGCTTACATAACTGCAGTTTCTCTTTTTTGTCTAATCCACCATGTGACCTATTATTTAATACCCAATAAGACATTATTATTCTACTGTAGTAGCTACAAGTAATTGGTAGCACACTAGGTATAAAAGCAAGTGTCTCTCTAGACACCTTCATTGCTCCATGCTCAGTATCAGTATGTACTGTACTGCACACCTCTAAGGCTTGTTATATTACTGGTTGTTGGCTCCTTTCTCCTCCAGGAAGTGACTAGTGGCGGCACTCTACAACAGGAAGTGAAGGAACTGGTTACCAAGTACAGAATCGATCTTCTGTTTCTTCAGCTCAAAGAGTACTGCCACACAATCTCCGACAAATCAACCGGTTCGTATAGGTACTAACAACTAGAAACCTGGTGGTATACAATAATAAATTTACTTCTTCGCTCATGTCATAGAATATTAGCCTAGCAGGAATATATACATGTTTACAGTATAAAGTTATCGACTATATATCTTTCACTAATGCAATGATATTGTCTGCAGATTATTTGGGTAAAGCTAAGGAGGAGGTTGTCAAGGAGAAGTTGAAAGAGACACTTCATTCTTTTATTCCAAACTCTGAGAGTAACAATGAGGATGAGAAGTGCTCCAGTCTCTCGCAGCTCTCTGTTGAGGAAGGTAATAATCTAAATCTACAGAGAAACGCGTACATGTACCATTGCCTATCTAACGCCAACATAATCCACGGTGTGGTTATTATAGTCTTGAAGTCTGGTTACACAGCTTTCTACTGCATGATCGATAAGTTCAAATCTAGTACATGCACAGTTACGTTATTTAACTACAATGGGGTTAAAGGTTAACGCAATAGCTGCAAACGGCTGTGTGGTTAGATTGTTAATCTAAATAACAGTAGGTATTTGAATTAAAGTGTGTAATACTGTCAAACTGTATTCATTGGTCTAGGTCCGTGTAGTTCACCTTCCACTGTGAACCTAACAGAGTATTGGCGTAAAGATGGGAAGGGTAGTAAAATTGAGCCCTACAATGGGACAGCAGCTTGTGACAGAGAGCTACAGGGAAACAGCATTTGGTTTAGGTAAGATATAGAGTGTATGATAAGTGACCACTGGCCACTACAGAGTATATATAAGGTTATGTGAAGTGTAGACTATGTATAATACACTTTACCTGTAGCTCCTGTAAATTATTTTATATGATGTCACAGGTTTGGAGGAGACGCGGATTCTCAACTGTCTAACAGATGTAGACCCGATTACTCATGTGGCTCCCATGGCGGATTCTGGAGTGACGCAGAAATGCCAACTAAAGTTGGAGAGATCAAGTTTGTGCCCATATATGGAAGCCTGCGGAACAACTGCAACTGGTAAGCTAGAACCCTACTGCATACTTCATAGTATTGTGATTGGTTAGCAGGTCTCCCTCAGTTATGGACATCGCAATGCAGAGTTTAGCTATGGCACCAGTGCATACAATATGTAGTGCATGCAGTAGAAGAGCTTGTGAAAGGTTGGGGGCACCCCCTTTCTCTCCCCCCATATACATGTACATATATATGGATATGGTGGAAGAGAGGCCACTAAATGATAATAATGTACATGCATGTAACACATAATATACATTCATAGGCAACTGGTATGCATGAGAAAGCATTAGGCCTAAGTATTATTCCATGATTAGTGTAAAATATCCCTGGCTTCCTGTAATTTCACCACTTCTAAGCAATGGAATTTCTAAAATCCGAATCATGTCTACATGTATACATTCCACATGCTGATAACGCTTGGAAATTCCAACTCTCTGATATTATAATTGATTGATCTTTCCACTGTCAATAGACTATTGAGTATGATTGAGCATACAATGGGTTAGATATACACTTTGTAATATATAATGTAAACAAACCCTTATCAACATGGATAGGTTATTGTGTACACTAATAATACACATTATAACAATATAGTCTACATGTATATTAGTATAATTTAGTCTGCATGCATATTAGTACAATGTAGTCTACATGTACATTAGTATAATATAGTCTACATGTAAAATATTAGTATAATGTACATGTAGTCTACATGTTGTACATTAATATAATATAGTCTACATGCATATTAGTATAATATACAATGTACATGAAGTCTACGTGTTGCATTAATACTAGTGCAATATACATTGTAGTCTAAATGTATTAGTAATGTAGTTTATGTGTATTAGTTTTAAGGGGTTAGACAAACTTCTCATATCAGATATGTTTTATTCCGAGAAGTTTTTATGAACAGTCTGGGACTTGGTTCCACATCTGTGAAAATAGCCCATCCTCAACTGGGGTTTTAGCCCGAGCCCTTTGCGGCACCAAATCATCTAGCAAAGTGGTCAGAACAAATTACCACTACACCAGCTTCCCCGGAGAGAAGACCCGTTCACTGAACCAACTGCACATGAGAAGTGCTCCTTTCTAGCCACCTTTCTACATATAGGGTGTTAAGGGGTCTGGCCATACTTTTGTATGGAATGTCCTTTATTGCAAGCAGTCTTTTTCCTGAGCATTCAGGGACTCGGCTCCACATCTGTGAAAATAGCCTGCTTAGAAAAAACTTTTAGTAATATATAATATCTCATGCATATTAGTAAAATGTAGTGTGCACATTCATTTAGTCGAGTATTAGTAAAATATACATGTAGTCTACATACATGTATTACAAAGTATTACAGTATTACAAATAATTATATTAGTATTACATAGTCTACATGCATTTTCATAGATGAGAAGTCAAGTTCCTGACTACTTTATAGACAAATTGAAAAATCCTTGCATAAAAAACAGCATCATACAAAATACTATTTATGCCAGCTTCAAGATTCAAAGTGCATTTACGCTTGTATGTAATATAAATGTAGCGTGTTCAAGTGTTTTCTATAGGATTTTTCTAAACTGCATTTCTTGTAAAGGCAGCACTGTCTCATTCCTTATAATTACATGATTGTATAGCAGCAGGCAGAGCGTGTTATGTTCTGATTGTAGTAATTATATAGTACTGTATAACTAAAACACACCACGGTACCATGTGATCACTCCACTCATTTATTATTACAGTCACAATCATAAAAGACTGATGATGAGCGTGTATGCGTGTACATTTGTACATGGTTATAAATTTCCAAGCATTTCAACCCATTTACAGGCCCGTGGGGCTTATACACGTACATGCACATAAGTATAGAGCTCCAGCCACACACTGACATAACATCACATATCTCATCACTATTATACAAGTACATGAGTAGTATAGTCAGTGCAGATCTGCACAGACACCCGGTCATTTCCGCGTCTTATTAGCCCTAGATCCAAAAACTCCCCGGGCGGACGACCACCCCACCCGTCCTCTCGCCCCCTCCCTTTCCCTAAACCTCACTCTATGTGCAAAGCCCTAGAACCTACCCCCCGATCGCGGGTGGGGTTTCAAAAACCTCATCGGCTGTTCCGTAGAACCCAGTCTAAAGAGCAAACCCCTCGCCCGGTCCCACGGCTCGGGCGAGGGGGCGCGCGCGTACGCGCGCGCCCCCCCGCCCCGCGAACCCCACCCGTCCTCCCTCCACCCGTCCCCGCCCCTCCCCACCCCTCCCCACCCCAAACCCCTCCGCCTCGCCCTCCGCCTCGCGGCGGTTCTCGTTCGCGAGTCCAGCCGTGGCCCCACGCCGCCGTCCCCCCGCCCATCCCCCGCCCCTCCCCCGCTCTCCCGCCCCAACGACCCGTCGCTACCCTCGCGGGCGGACCGTCGGCTGGAGTAGGGTGAAGCGAAGGAAAATACGGGTTAGAGTAATGATAGGCTACATCCGTGCGGAGTGCCCGTGCAGAGTTTACGACGCTGACTATACTACTATAAGAAACTTACCGAGTGGTGGTGGTGCTTCCGGATGATTTCTTCGCCGGGGACTGTTGAGACTGAACTGGTTGGGGTGACACCGCACTCGCGCGCTCCTCCGTTCGAGCGCCCCCGGACCTCCGATGAAAGACTCGCGTCTTAACCCTCATTTTCCCCGGACCCTCCCCTAGGGAAATCACCCGTCCCCGTGACGAGTGGCGAGGGAAAGTGAAGGCGGTGGCTCTTCCGCGCTTCAAACCGTGGACTTCGCGAGGAGGTTAGCCGACGACATCATCGCTCAGAGGGGTAGAAATAGAAATAGATAAACGGGATAGATGGATGCTTGTCTTCTCATCGCCATCATCATCACCATCATCATCATCATCATCATCATCATCATCATCATCATCATCACCATCATCATCATCATCATCATCATCCTACAAATAGACCCGCCTCTACGATGATGTCGTTGACTCGCCACCAATTTCTTTGACCACCGCGTCCACTTTCCCCCGGGTAGCAAACTCCGATAGGGAGAGAGCGCATCGTGCGCGTGCGATGTCACCCCCCACCTACGAATGAAGACAATAGAAGAAATGTGAACTGATAAGGGGTGAGTATGAGCGGAAGCTGCGCTAGTACCGTCTACCCCTTTGGTTTGGAGAGGTAAATGGTTTTTAATGTATTAGCTAGTGTTTTATTGCTCGGTTTTAAGGCTACAACCGGTAAACCCTCCGTTTTGAGGACGGAGACCCCTTACAATAGAGAGTGAATGTGAAAAAAAATTATACGGATATATATATATATATATATATATATATATATATACAAGGGTTATGATGCACTGTTCGTTTACTCTCCGATTTATCGAATGAAGTAGTCTCATCTCCGAGAAATCAGTACTAACATTCTATAGGACTCGTACTCACCCCGTCTTCCGCAACCTTCCGCTTACCGTAGAAGTAGGTGAGTCCGGTCTTTAGCTGGGTATAGCTATACGTTTGATTTCCTCTTCTGATAAAACCCCGATTGTCTCCTCTCACCGACTCCCCTGTTTTGAGCACGGAGAGGAACTTCTCTTTGGTTAGGGTGTTTCCTCTTTTATTTAGTCCTTTGCTACTATACTTGCTATCGCCGTCAGCGGACCAACAAAAGTAAGTTTTTGAGTTGAGCGCGATGACCCCCTCCCCCCGAAACTCCTCCTTAAACAGACCAGGGGTTCGTGTTTCGTATCGCTGCACCTTCTCACAACATTCCCTCATCTCCCACTCTTGCCCGAGCACCTTGGTTGTGATAAAGTCTCCCTTGTGGCTATCGCAGAAGGGTCTGGGAAACCATTTACCATACTCTCTGTAGAACTCTTCTTTTTTATCTTTTCGGATGACCTCATCTATATTGCGAGCACTCAGGGCCATGTAAGCGCTATCCGTATCCATTTCTACGTACTCAAAGTCCTCTCTGCTGACGAATCTGTGAAAATAAATCGGGCGAGTTAGAGGTTGCTGACACCGAAGAATAAATAGAAAAGGATTTGATAAAATCTTTGTATAGTCTAGTTCTACTCACCTATCCATAAAGTCGTAGTAGAACTCTAGCATCCTCAACTTGGCTCTCTGGAGGATGACGAATCCTACGACGGATGGAACATCCATTCGAATCTAAAAGAAAGAGAGAGAGAGAGAGAGAGAGAAAGTTCACCCTTCCACTCGGAAAAAGTTTTGTCAAACCAAGAGTCAAAGTAAGAAAGATTGTCAACACTTACCTTTTTCTTGTGAAGCTCTATCTCAAAGTAGTTTTCATCGACTTCGTTGAGACTAGAAAAGTGCCTACTCCTCACTTTGACGGCCGCCCCCTCTTCTGTCTCTACATACTTGACAGTCTTATGTTTCTCTTTATTTGTTATGGTCTTTCCGTAGGCTGAATTCCCAACGAGCTTGCTGGTGCTGGCCAAGAGGGCCAGATCGGGGTCCAGATCTCCCCCTCTCCTTGCGTCTGAGACCGAAGAACCAAAGTCTTTGAAGACGGCTCGTGGGATAAAGTGAACAAACTGATAGACCCTGGTAATTATCAAACCTTGATCTAGATACCATCTAGCCAGATCGGTGAGTAGTGTGATTCGCTCGCCAAAAAGACTCCCCACGAGCATTCGCTGAGGTCTCTTCAAGAATCCGTTCTGTTTGGCAAAAGCGCGCATGTGTTCGCTAAGGTGTTCTCTTCCCACATTTATATTCTTGAAAATAGGTGCAGAGAACTTCGCTTTTAGCTCTTCGGGTACGGAAATGTCACACTCCACTAAACCGTAGTACTCTCCACTACGAATACTGTTGATTATTTTATCGAGGTTGACACAACCCCTCTCTGGATAGAGAGAAGAAAAGAAGACGGAGAGAAATGTCCTAACCTCTTCATCCGAACGAACTCGCGCTCCCCACTCACACTCCCGAGTGGTGATGAGCTTATAGCCTAGAGCCTTGATGTAATCTTCTTTCCTCGCAGTGTCCACCCGGAGCTCTTCATTCGTCATGTTTCTGACACCTTTTCCATTCCCTCCTAGCTCGCACTCGTGTCCGTGCCAGTAGCAACCGTGGAATTGGTACACAGTCCGACTCTGTTCGCTATAACCATCCACCGGTAGGTTGTGACAGCCTATCCTCATTTCTCCTCCATTCTGTTGGTGAAGGATGACCTCTCCTCTCTTCCACGATTGGAACTCTAACCATCCATGCGCCACTTTGCTGAACTTTTTAACGGGTTCCAGAGCAAAGCCTCGGCTCTCTAGCCTCCGCCTGGGATAACCCGTAGGCATATTCCCCATCATGCAGTATAGGTAGAGAGCGTTGGCATCGACTCCCAGAATGGACCTACAGGGTTTTGCGGATGTGCCATAAATCTTCTCTCGAATAGAGGTCACTCCAACTTCATGATGTCTGTGAAAGATGATGCTTGGCCCTCCCACGAGGTTATCACGGAGAGTGTGGTACAGACTTTTGCTCTCCTCATCGAACAGACATATGGGTTGTGAGTTGCAAAGTTCGCCTCGGAGAGACATTAACCTATGCAGCGGGAGAGCGGCTTGCGGAGGAGAGTAGCCGTAAGGTCGGGCCTCCACCTCCATAAACAACCATCTGATAGCCAAGCCTGGAAGCGAGATTGCAGATTTCAACATATCAATACCCTTTTGTCGATAGATAGAGCTCTGACGTGCAATGGCCTCGATGAATGGGGCCACATCGAGGTTGTTGTACCAGATGAGGAAATCCCTGAACGTTTCCATGTTCTCTCTTTCCCACACGAGCTGACAGTGGTGATAATCTTGCTGGCTCAATTCTTGCTGAGTCAGCGAGTTGAAAAAACTCTCTCGGGGAGGGAGTCCGTGATGATCCAACCTTCTCAGGGAATCTACCCAGTCGTAAGGAAAGAATCCCTTACTCTCTGACACGCCAAATGCCTTCAAGTATTTTGAGTAGTTGAAGCCTGGTGCGATAAAGTTGCATATGTCAAGGAATCTAAAACGTCTACTCTCCACGCAGGACATACTGTTAACACGCTTAACGATGAAAACAAAATCTTCTCCCTCCTCCTCTTGTAGAGAGCGAAGTAAAGGCCCCTTTAGTATATTTAGGTCATACTTTTGCGAGTTGAAGCCGACCACCGGAACGCTGGAGATGTGCTGTTCTAATTCTCTTTCTAATCCGGAGAGACCGGACTTCACCCTGTAAGTCGAGACGTTAGAGAACTTGTCGTCAGCAAAGGCCTCTTCTCTATCCGCCCGATCCGCGAGGAAGGTAGAGAGTCGCTCGCGTACATCCTGGAATCTTTCTCCGAACAAATCTCCTGCCACGTCAGCAATCTTTGCTATGTATTGGACGAATTGACGAATGCACTTCGTCCCATCCTTGCTGTCGACGCTCCTCACAAAACACTTGGCTCGCTCAAACCCCGGGACGTTAGAACACGCGGATATGCTCAGTAGCTCGTGTCTTGCACTAAAAGTCATCGTGGTGGTGTTAGTTGGTAGGTTGTCTTTTGGCATGAAGCATTCGATATCATAGGTGATATAGTAGGGGTAGTATAAGAGGTCGGGGTTCACCACCTCTATTCCCGCCACTCGCTTGAGTTTTGTGAATATGGTTGGCGGGGGTCCAAACGTTCCACCAGGGAAAACGAACACCGATACTTCTTCTGGCGAGCACTTGTGTCGTCGTAGGCTGGACAAGCGTGTAAACGCGCTATCGCACAGCTTGCAGGTGAAACATCTGGCAAACGAATCAACATTCTTTATCCAGCTGAAGTGTTTTCGTACATGTTGACGAAGAGTTTATGGGCTTTGTTTCGTGCCCCGGATGACCAAACTATCGGAGCTACCTCCTCATCAGTTAGACAGAAGACTATTATAGATACGTCAAAATGATCTTCCAAGGCCAGTAGATCACTCGAGTCCACCCCGGGGAAGTCTGACAAAGTTGATGAGGGTGGGGAAGAAGATTTAGTTTGTCTCATGTATTGTTTAAACAAGCGATGTGTTGTGGTGCAAGAGGGGCGACGGCAACGACATCCCTTCTTTTGGTCGCAGTTACAGTCATACATCATGGCCAAGCATCTAAAGAAACACAAGTTGTCTGAGTAGGGACGCGCACCTCCTCTAGCCCAAAAGTCTACGTCTAGTGCTATCACGTGTCGGTTGTTAAGTATGTAGTCTGGGAGTTTGCTCACTACACCGCCCACCTTGCCAATCTCTAGGAGTTTATAGATGTAGAATGTCAGATTCGCAATGTGACGTAAAGCCCAAGCGGTATTCGGTCTCCTTTGTGCTGACCTCTCTCTCAAGTCGAGCTCCTGCACAGATTCGCAAAACTCTCTCATCTCATTCTCTGTTCTGATCAGTCTTGGTTTGGGGAAGAATGCGGCATTGTTGCTCGATGAGTGAAAGTAGCGCAACTCTCCACTGGTCTTATGCTCGAGGATGACTCCAGTGCTACAGTTAATCTTCACAGTACAAGGCACTCTCTTCCACATTGCTCTCAACTTAGTCCACACCTCTTCATCTCCTTCGTCTTCACCTTCCCCTCTCCACACTCGAACATTGAGAATATCTTCCACGGGACGAGAGTGTATTGCGGACCTGATGGAGCTCCAATAGCGGGCTAGTAGCACCCCCATCTCATCCCCCTCTTCAGCTGTTGGCGGTTTAGACCAGAAAACATCATCAAACTTCTCTGCACCTCCCTCATCTTTTTCCACCTTACCCTCGCTATGAAATCGCCTCATGTGATGACCTAGCTTTCTCCTCCCATCAAAACATCCGCCACAAACGGGGCACTTGTGCGGGTGAGCCTGTGCATGCATTCTCTTCGTGTGCCTGTCTAGAGAAAACGCTGTTCTGAGAACCAGACCGCATAGTTGACAGGTGTGCTCGACCTGACGAGAGGTCTCTCCCCCTATAAAAAAAATGGTAGGGTGTAAGTTATTATTCTTTTACTTCACACTACATAAACAATAAACAATCCACAATTGCTACCAAATACCTCATTTAGCACTAACCTTCTTTTTCACTTGTTGACATCTCTGCTGATCATGTGCTGGCTAGAAGGTAGGTGTCTCTGTTTAGTCTCCTTATAAAAATATATAGCAGTAGGGTGTGAGTCATTTTTTAGCTTGATAGCATTTTATACAATAAATACTTCACAATTGCTGCCAATTACTCCATTTAACACTAACCTTATGTTCTACTTGTTGACATCTCTGTTCACGCACTGACTAGTAGGTAGCTGTCTCTGTTTACTCTCACTCTGTTGACTAGAGGCTGATTGTTCATACTGCTAAAGTGAGAAACTCATACCTTAAATAGTAGTATTCAGTGGGCGGAGTCTAACCATTTCCCCACCCTTGGCAATACCACCCCGATGTGAATCCGAAGCTTCCCGATGTGAATCCGAAGCCTTCCGATGCACCCCGATGTGAATCCGAAGCTTCCCGATGTGAATCCGAAGCCTCCCGATGCACCCCGATGTGAATCCGAAGCCTCCCGATGCATCCCGATGTGATTCCGAAGCTTCCCGATGCATCCCGATGTGATTCCGAAGCTTCCCGATGCATCCCGATGTGATTCCGAAGCTTCCCGATGCATCCCGATGTGAATCCGAAGCCTCCCGATGCATCCCGATGTGAATCCGAAGCTTCCCGATGCATCCCGATGCATCCCGATGTGAATCCGAAGCTTCCCGATGCATCCCGATGTGATTCCGAAGCTTCCCGATGCATCCCGATGTGAATCCGAAGCTTCCCGATGCATCCCGATGTGATTCCGAAGCCTCCCGATGCATCCCGATGCACCCCGATGTGAATTGACACATCGGGACACATCGGGATGCATCGGGAAGCTTCGGAATCACATCGGGATGCATCGGGAAGCTTCGAAATCACATCGGGATGCATCGGGAAGCTTCGGATTCACATCGGGATGCATCGGGAAGCTTCGGAATCACATCGGGATGCATCGGGAAGCTTCGGATTCACATCGGGATGCATCGGGAAGCTTCGGATTCACATCGGGATGCATCGGGAAGCATCGGAATCACATCGGGGTGCATCGGGGAGCTTCGGATTCGCATCGGGATGCATCGGGAAGCTTCGGAATCACATCGGGAGGCTTCGGATTCACATCGGGGTGCATCGGGTCACATTGAGATTGGATAAAAAAAAGGGAGGAGTCAAGAAATGAGCAGTTGTATAAAGGGAGAGTGGGATCACAGTCTCAGCCTTCAAAGTTCAGCACATCACTACTGTACAGCTACACTACTACAATAGTACATTATCAATGGATACTGACAACATAGTCCAAAACCAAGAAGAGCTATTTGCGGGCTTAACGGACTCACAAATGGATGGAATTATTGAAGAAGAAGAGTGCAGTCAGAAGAGGAAAGAAGAGGTGGATGCGTTAAAAGAGGCACGGAAGAAGGGGAAAATAATAGGAGTGGGGAGTCTTGCCCGAAAGGATCTTTCTAACATGGCGGACTCTCCGTCCTCCCCGGAGCGGGCCTCGGATAGGGGCGAGACCACAACAACCAAGAAGAGGAAGAACCCAAAAGGAGATGAAATCTGTGCTAAGAAAAAGAAGAAATCCCAGGTGATTGTAATATCAGATGATGATGATGATGATGGCCACGGAGCCGATACGGCTACGGAAGAAATGGATGGTGGTGAGACGACGACGAAGGGAAAAAAAGCTACCAAGTCCCCTTGCAAGGGGAAGAAAAAGAGCGGGGGACTAAGCCTGGAGAAAGCTCGTGCAGTGGCGGCAACCCTAATGTAAGTAGCCCTGTTCGTATATCTATAAATTACCGTACTATCTTTCTCCCGTTTAACCACTTTGTCGGATCTATATACACCACTTTCGTTATTGTAGGAGCATGGGAGCGGAGAAGAGGAGCTCTCTGCAGACAACGGTGAAGTTGTCAGAGCTAGAGCCAGGAACTGTGCTAGAAGTGAGTGGAGGTTCGGTGGTTGAAACGGCATTCGGAAAAGCATTCTTAGCCAGGGCAAGCTATGTGGATGACAAGGGGATGAGACATTGCATCAGCTTTCACACCAACATTCGTCACGCCATGCCCAAGCTAGCGGATGTCAAAGAAGAGGAGCTAAAGGACCTTACCCTTCCACCTAGGATCATGGTGTACTTGGGACAGCAGGAGACCGCTAAAGGACAAAACACATTCAACCGTATCGAGAGCGTGTGCTCCCTGCCAGGAGCAGCCATGAAAAAGCTGGCCGGTGACTTGAGAAAGAAGACCTTGGCCCAGTTGGAAGAATTTTTTCGAGTGCAAACGCTATCTTCATTCCCCGTTGGTTCTGTGCTGGTGGTGACCGCGCTCCGACCCGCTTACGTCCCAAGATGCGGTGATGGTGATAATGCGAGCAACTCCATTGCCACCTACGAGTGTCGGATTGGAAACGAAGAAAGAAAGGGAGAGGTCTTCCTTCCGGGACGTCTGGCAGTTTCGATGAAAGACCTCCTCCCCTCCGTGATGGTGTACAAGGGACAGAAGACTTCCAAGAGCGGGAGAACATTCTACGATTGTGCCATTCTAGACTCCATCCTCGGCGAGCGTCTCCTCCCCGCCACTGCACAGTTTTGAGGCAAAAACTTTTGTCATTCACACTCATTCGTGTCTACTTATCAATTGATTTCATATTATTACTCTCAAACTCGTGTATCGTTAGCCTTACTCATATTCTTCATAGTCGTATATCGGTTTTTATCGATTGATTTTATATTATTACTCTCAAACGTATTGAAAATTAAAACAAACTCGTGTATCATTACCCTTACTCATATTTTTCATAGTCGTGTATCAAGTTTTTTATCACTTAGTTTTATATTATTACTCTCAAACGTATTGAAAATTAAAACAAACTCGTGTATCATTACCCTTACTCATATTTTTCATAGTTGCATGTGTAT
The DNA here is from genome assembly GCA_935421135.1 of Bugulina stolonifera. Taxonomy (NCBI): domain Eukaryota; kingdom Metazoa; phylum Bryozoa; class Gymnolaemata; order Cheilostomatida; family Bugulidae; genus Bugulina; species Bugulina stolonifera. Next base: position 9,163,865 of record OW285189.1, read on the forward strand.
CAGGTTTTTTATCACTTAGTTTTATATTATTACTCTCAAACGTATTGAAAATTAAAACAAACTCGCGTATCATTACCCTGACTCATATTTTTCATGGTCGTATATCATCTATTCTAGAATACATCACACACCATTACTCTAACCCGTATTTTCCTTCGCTTCACCCTACTCCAGCCGACGGTCCGCCCGCGAGGGTAGCGACGGGTCGTTGGGGCGGGAGAGCGGGGGAGGGGCGGGGGATGGGCGGGGGGACGGCGGCGTGGGGCCACGGCTGGACTCGCGAACGAGAACCGCCGCGAGGCGGAGGGCGAGGCGGAGGGGTTTGGGGTGGGGAGGGGTGGGGAGGGGCGGGGACGGGTGGAGGGAGGACGGGTGGAGTTCGCGGGGCGGGGGGGCGCGCGCGTACGTGCGCGCCCCCTCGCCCGAGCCGTGGGACCGGGCGAGGGGTTTGCTCTTTAGACTGGGTTCTACGGAACAGCCGATGAGGTTTTTGAAACCCCACCCGCGATCGGGGGGTAGGTTCTAGGGCTTTGCACATAGAGTGAGGTTTAGGGAAAGGGAGGGGGCGAGAGGACGGGTGGGGTGGTCGTCCGCCCGGGGAGTTTTTGGATCTAGGGCTAATAAGACGCGGAAATGACCGGGTGTCTGTGCAGATCTGCACTGACTATACTACTTACATGTACTTGTTGTTTATTTCATCACATGTCCCATCACTGTACTTGTTGTCCATTGTATGACATGTCCCATCACTATACTTGTTGCTACATGGTTACAGGTACACATGGCCCTCTCCTAACCCCCTCACTGTGCAGAGATGTTCAGAAAGACCCGGAGACTTTGTCTACAAGGTGAAGGGAACTAGTGAGTGTTTCTGGACATTCTGTGGTACGGATGTGGGGGTTGGCAGGAAGTGAATCTTATATTATCAGCAGCAGCAGCAGTACAACATCTTACTATAGCTAAATAAAATAGTTAAAAACCATTTCACTATCAATGTTTGGTTTAAACTCAATAACACTAAACGCATTATCATTTAGTGAGTATGCTAATACCTTCGATGATGTCATGCCAACTAAAATTTACTGTACGTTCTTAATTTTTAATCACAGATAATACATGTAGATATAAGGCTACTCATGCCAATTTTAGACTTCCTACTATTGCTAACATATGACTGCCATATTTATAATAAATATTGTACATATACATGTACGTACATGTGTATATAATACATGTATTAGAATTACTAATACACAACACTTACAATGTACATAAGTGCAACACATACAAATCCTATTGTATATTACTCCTGGTGCCTTCACAACCCCTTAGATCTACCTGGTAGCAAATGACAAAGGGTAAGATGCTCATTTGGCCTAGGCCCAATGAGCTGGCAACCTGAATCTTTAACCAAAGCAACCCTCCCTTGACTGGTTAACACAATATTGACTATTTTGCACAAAAAAAAGGTGGCTTACTATTTATTTTGAGCCTGTGTTTTTATAACAAACATGTATATACCAAAAGCTGCTCAGTAATTCCTTGACCAAACTGCATAATGCCTATACTACATGTACATGTAAACCAGCATTATGTAGCTTATGATGTTACATACTACATGTGCATGTATAGTCCCTACATACATGTATATACGTGTACATACTAATACTGGACTATGCTTTCATGAGGCAGATTATATCGGATTATATTCCCTCAATATAACTAGAGTAAAGGTAGGCAACTCCATATCAATTGAGAGCAGATTAGTGCTCTGTTCACCTGAACAATTAGGAGTCACCTTATGTGAATTATAGTGTCTTGCAGTGTGGTATCCTCAAGCTGATGACTATAATAATATATGGATTTGTTCTCTATTTGTCATTAGAGAGGACAACTCCACACTACGTATAAATAATAAACTGTTCTGAAAAAATGCTTTGAAAGAATGTGCATGTGCACTATATGTGTATGTACATGTACATACCTGTGTATGGGTGTACATACGTGTACATATTGTACATTGTAGGTGTGCAAACGTGTACATATTGTAGGTGTACATACGTGTACATATTGTAGGTATACATGCGTGTACATATTGTAGGTGTACAAATTGTAGGTGTACATACGTGTACATAGGTGTACATGTATATGTGCATACACATCAATAATATAATCCAACAAAATTAACTCTCTGATCTACACTCCTACACTAGCTGGATGAGAAAAATATACATAATAGTGTCAGCCTGCTTACACTCACTACTCAGGAGGAGGTGAATACTAACAATGAATTAGTCTATCTTGGGTATATAAACAGCTCTTTAAAAATGTAATTTAATCAAGGTTAATAAATGTCAGATGAATGTATGGATTATTATATTATTTATTTATTAGCTCAACCCTTTCTGGTATTATCACTAACAGCGTTGTGAACTGCAACTGTCAACATACAGTGTATATTCACAGGACTTGGCAGCACAGTATGCAAGTATATAAAAATAATGAGATGAAAGCCAAAAGTCATAAATCTACACAACTTTTTAAAGAAGCTACTGCCAGGCAAACCAATACAAGGTCCACAATGATGCCATCATACAACTAAAGGTGGCAATTAAGGAGTTGTCCCAACTTTACTCATCTGGAACAAATAGGTAAAAAGGAAAGATAACTTCCAAATCACAAACATAAAAATAAGTATGCTATAAATTATAAGTTTGAGCTTACAGTGTTGTCTTAACACAAATGTAAAACCTGAAAAACATTCAGAGTCGAAGACTAACCTGTCAACATGTTTTTATACCTACATTTCTCAACCAATGTGATAAAGTGATGATCATTTGTAACAATAATACACTCCCAGCCTACATTGTCTATATATGTATGCACTAACCTTCATAAAATAACATAATTGCACATAAAAATAAAACTTCTTCAGGTGCAATAATAATATAGCAAATCATAAAGTTCATTTCTACAGTTGATATGAATATAAGTCCTAAATTGCTAAAACTTAACGATATGTTCCTGTCAACCAAGTATTGAGTTGATTTGCTCACAAGTGATTGGCTGGAAGAGTAATTTAGTTGCAGTGAAGTGAATAACAGCTGAAATATCAGTGCTAACTGGCAATTCCTGACACTCTACTACTACGCTCTACTACTTTCTATCAAGGCTGTCCAGTTTGCCGCTTGCTAATACAACTCTTAACCAACAATGCTCGGGTGTGTTTGGACCTTTAAGATGATGAATCTAACTAAGCTATTAGTCATCCTATTAAACTCTTGAGGTTTAGGGCCAGGCACCTGTAGGATTACATGATTCATACACGCAGTCATAAAGATAGTTTCCTTGTTTCGTATCTTAAAAGGGAAGGAATGGTGATTAAATCCGACCACTTCCCGAACATCACTCAGAATAAAGTGTCCAATTTCAGTATGCCGTGTGTACGACAGAGTGGAGCCCCATCTATATTTAGTTCCGTGAAAGGGCATAATTTCTCAGCCCATCCTCTGGCTGCATAATATTTACATATTACAATATATTCATATTAAATACATGTATATCCTCAGGAATGAGCACATTTTAGAATTATATTGCATTACAAACTATTGCAGACTTGGTTGAAATTATCAATTCGACGCAAGTTCGCCCATATGCATGTACATTATATAGTTTGCTATATTGATAAACATGCACAATACATTATATTGAATGTGTATTCACAAACATGAGTTTACATGTAGGTGTATATAGCATTTGATATCTGCTGTATTACATTAACTAATCTAACCAGCCAGCCAACTAATCAGCCATCTATCTATCTATGCAGCAATTAGACAGGATGTTAGTACATACATTCCTCAGGTGGGACAAACTGTGCTGTAGTGTAAGAATATATCTAGGCCTACATTATTTATATCATAGTAACTCCATCAACCTGCCTACGCTTGTCAACCCACTTGTCCTATCAATCAATAGAAGCTAAACATTCTTTGATACAAATCTGGGGTTATATCCAAGTTACACCTACATGTACATGTATAAATGAATGTCATCAATGTCAACAACAGTTCCTGGTAAAGAAATTCTATAAAATACCAGCCTCGCTCTCTCTCCCTTCTCCCTTCTCCCTCTCTCCCTTGGTACTTGGGGTCTAATGGACTTGTAGATAGAATAATGCATGGTAACTTAGCACAAAACTATACTAAGATAGTCTAACATACATGTACATGTACATTCAAAGAGTTTAACTGAATATATCTATGCTTATCCCCAAATAATGCAGTGATGAGTAAGCTATAAATTCTTTAGCACTTAAACTAAGTGAGTGATGAGATCCGGGAGCAAGGCTAATCTTATAATTAAGGTAACTCAGACACCCAACCCATCTTATAACAGCCATAAATACCTGTGTAGACTAAATAGCAGTTGCCTTGCACTTATTCACTAGTATTATCAGACTATGCATCAAGGAATTAATATATCATTAGGTGTCTACAGCTTTACTCTTCTATATTTCCAAAAATGCAAGTTTTATAGGCTAGCAGTTTTGACAAAAACAAGTTTCACATGCAACTCACTTTACCATCGCTTACCAATTCCTGGCACACTATCAGAAACGAGACCACCAGGTTCAAGGAAGTAGAGATATTTTTAGTGTCCCAGTAATTTAACATAGGTCATTAGCAAGAGAAATGAATGGCTTTGGTTCATCAACCATACGTGCCCACGAATATTTGAAGTACCTGTATAAAATATGGGAGAGGAACAGTATAACTTCCTGTGCAATGATATAACAATATACCACTCCTAAGGTAGTCATTATAAAAGCACCACTTTACCACTTTACTATAGTTAGCCACCGTAACTCTTTGACGTCAATCATACTTTGATTCATGAGGTACAAGGTATATAATCCATCAAGTCTTGGCAATCAAACTAAATTTGTCTAACTAGTCCATATCAAAACAGAGAGAACTTTCTTTTTATCCTAGATTTACAAACTAATCAAATCAAAACAAATTAAACTGGAGGATAAACTTACCCAACCAGTAAGATACAGAAAAACAATATTCTGCTGTATCATTGGTTGGCAAGTAGCCAAAGGCACCGTCTGCTCTCAGTTTATAAGAGATAAGGAGAATCTGCAGCCACCATTTATCTCGCACAGTGCTACAGGAAGGAGACAAAAGGGGGAAACATGATGTTCTACTCAATACTAACTATTGTTGTATCTGGTATCATCTCTGTCACAAAATGCAGTTTATCTGAGCCTCCTTTTGTGACTTTCAGTAAATTCAACGAACTTGGTAAGTACATGTACATATACAATACATGTACAATATCTAGTATTATAAAATAGACGCATGGAAACTGGCAGTAGGTCGTTGGTATACATGTATCTGTCCATGACCATGTTGATGAATTTGAAGAAGTATTATATTCAGCCAAAGTGTCATGTTTTGTTTGCATCATTCCTTCCACAGTAAAATAATGGGAAGGAGACGTAGCAAGGCGTATACACAGGTCATAACACCGACACTGTCACGATACAATTTAACCTAAGGTCTACAATTGCAAGCACGTTTTACATTGTATATTACAGAAGAAATTGGTACTTTTGATTTCCCTGACCAAGGTTTCACTACAAACAGTGTGCGTCACATGAGTGCTAGGTTGGGTAAGTACATAGGAGCATACAATTAGTATGACGGTGTTTTGAATTCTTGGAACTGTGGAACACAAATTATTATGTACATATGATAGTGTGGTAATAGCAATGACATAATGCAAGTGTGTGCTATTCTATTTGGTGTTTTTGCATGGGTACAGTTTAGATGTGTAGAGGGTTATTTGAATACATTAGAGCACAGTATAATGAGAGGCAGCACAGCAGTGTGTCTCCAGTTAGCAAAACAACTTTTTCACATTAATTTTATGCATTATTACCTTCGCTTTGTATCACTTCCACCTGCTCCTCTCACTACTACAAAGTCATGTCGATGTACATGAGCGTATATACTCTTTTACCTCTCCATCAGCATTCTCTAACCTACAGTTCTGTACATGCATGGTCATATGTGCGAAACTGGTGGGGATAGATTGGTACATCTACATGTACATCTAGTTGGTTTGGCAGATTTATGCTGTTTGTTAAAAGCGGATAACAATACATACGTTGGCAATGCAGTTTGTAAAATAATCAGCAGTAATAAGAGCATGGAGTATAATAATTTGAAGGTAACAGAATACTTTGTCTCTTTCTTTTTCAACTAGTAACATCTCAGCAATGCTTCGTATTTCCTACCTTTTTAATGACATGTACATACCGTGTGTGTATCGCGTGCGTAGCGCGTACACAACATGTACATGCAGTACATGTACTGTATGTACACAACAGGCACATCTAAATAATAAAATATATGTAAACAGTTGACATAGGATAGCCCGATGCCAGTGTGTTTTGAAGAAGGTAGCTGTAGCACATTCTTGAGTTAGTTATCACCTGAACCTGTGAAATAGACGTTTCCTTGTAATTTATTACATCAATAAATATTAGCGACAAAAATTCGATAATCCATTTAATGGCTACGGATTAGTTGACTTCCTGCACGAGGTTTGAGGATTAACGATCAATAGACATTAAGGTAATCTCGGCTATCCAACCAACCGTAATAATTATATACACATATTACATGGAATTAGAGTTTGATTCAGCATTAGTATCAACCCCTTGATTAGTTTCATACGCGTAGGTAGGTAGCTGATGATTATATTGACTATAATCCACATAATTATACACTATATTCTCATTGCTCAACATAATACAGTTTCTGGCTGGCACAATTGAGATTCCTTCTGTGAACGCTAACTGTTAAAACTCTGTAACCTGTTTGTAGCATCCACCTATCTTCTCTGATTCTTGTTATGCTACCATTACAACTCTTTTAAGATTAATCATTCATATCATGCTAAGTGGCAGTAGATCAGTACTCACCCGTGCTACTCCTTTATATCTGCAACGACCCACATCGCATCATTAGCTGCTCTCCAAAATTGACATTGTAAAATCACTGCTTTACTTCTGCAAAACAATGTTGTGAATGATTATGTATAGGTACGTAATGCGGGTCACAAAATTCAATGCCAGGTGACTTGTACGACATGTCTGTATAGGTCGCAGTCACATACAAACCTACCATGTATTGAATGAGTGTACACTACACACATATTATTGCTCGGTGCTCCTACTAGTCTCTGACAGTTGTCTGTACAGTAGTCACTAACTATTATACCTACAGATGGAAAGAACTACATACCCGGTAGCTCCTACCTTCAATGCAAAGAGAAGTCAATATCTGTACCAGGAAGTCTAGAATGTCTGGCTGGCTTCTGGAAGTTTGTTGATACTTTAAGCACGGTAAGTAATCTTGAAGTATAAGCATGTTTGTAAGCAATATCGTAGTATAAGCATGTTTGTAAGCAATATTGAAGTATAAGCATGTTTGTAAGTAATATTGTAGTATAAGCATGTTTGTAAGTAATATTGAAGTATAAGCATGTTTGTAAGTAATATTGTAGTATAAGCACTTTAGTATGTTGCCCTGTCATGGAGTATAAGTACAGTCAATCCCAAAGCTGAAGATAGCTATAATAGAACCACATATATGCATCTACCGTACATAAGGTTCGTAATTGTCAGGACGCTGAATAATCAGTTTCTCAAGAATTGTGAGTTTCTTATGTTTATTATGCAGCTGAGTTATGAAAAGTGGATAGATCCAGCCAGTGACAGAGATGAGTGTGATTATACAATAGCCTTCAGCCAATGCCCAACACAAGGTTTGTAATACAAAAGCAGATAATCACATGACATACCATGTAGCCTAACTATGCAGTAGTGAAGAAATTAGGACAGTGTTTGATCTTTGTTTGTGGCAGGTGAAGACAACTTCTCAGTTTATATATTGCAGCATTGCTAGAAGTGTAAATCATTTTGAACTATTACCAATTATTGCTGTAAGTCATAATTGTATAATTTTGATTCATTTTTACACGCAATATTATGCTACTCTTGTTACTTTTTAGCTAAATCTATAGTAGACCAAGTAGCTAGCATGGATCCTAATGCAATGGTAGATGGTGATGTGGGTACGGTGTGGGCCCACCCTATCCAAGAAGGAGAAGACACTAAGATTGATATTGACCTGCATGGTACATACACTGTAAGTCTTACAGGGGATTTGTTTGGTTCATATTAACTAAAATACAACATGACAACCCCTGATCCAAAATCATTCTCTTACACTCTATTGACGAAATAGGACTAAAAATATTTAATGGTGGCCATTCATTTATCGGTCACTAAAAAACAGGCAAGATTTGGCCTTACATTGACGACATATTGGGCTTTGGTCATTCATGATAGGCCTATGCTTTTATTATCATAATGTATGAGGTCATCCCCTCTTGCCTCCATTTATATATAAAGTTATTCCCCCCTTGTCTCTCTTTATCTATAAAGTCATCGCCTCTTGTCTCTCTTTTTCCAACCTTTAACCAGAGTGCAAAACTCAAAATTTTTGAAATTTTGCTTATAAAACTGCTGTTTCTATGCTATACAATGTACGTGAATGCTGCTGCATTGACATTATACATGTAGACCAGGGGTTCCCAACCTTTTTTAGCCTAGGTACCCCTTAGCAGTCATGTGGCAAGCAACGTACCCCTTTGGTTTAATTCAATTAATGTTACTGTATACATTATCAAAATGCATCACTTAAACAGGTAAATAAATGCAGTATAGTATGGAATTTCTATTCATCAATTATTTAACGACAACTACGTAATATAACTTTCATCGATTGCAGTTTTTTATGGCTTTCACACTGGTTTAGTTCAACTTTATATGCATCAGTGAGCCATTTAATGTTTAGTTGAGTAATAGATAATGATAATTCATAATAGATCTAGTCTGTAACTGAAGATCACCGTCAAAAATGATATCTTGTTTTGTACCCCCTAGATTTCTAAAATATACCCCTAAGGGTACAGTCATGTACCCCAGGTTGGGAACTCCTGTTATAGGCTATAAGTAGTTTCAACATTGCTGCATTAGCAAAAGAAGACAACTCTGCTAGATTTCAAAGTGGTAGTAAACAATTTGATGCAATAGAGAGCAGCATTCATTTCTGATGATGTATAGCATGATACAACTGCTGTGTAGCTAGAGACTAGTATAATATATCATACTGTGTATCATATTGCAGGTAGTGGCATTAGGCCTCCAAGTAGAAACAGTACCATTAAGGATTTCAGTTGATATTTCTACAAATGGTGGACCAATGAATACCCTTGTTAGATTTCAACAAGAAGAGTGTGAACTCGAATCTGATATCACTTGTCTGCAGTACTTGTCCATGAACAGGTAAGATCTATTGAGTTATATTAACTATAGCATAATATAAAACCGCTTTGCTTCACCTATGTCACTTATTGGAAACATGAATATTTTCACCAATACACATGTATTTTGCATATTGTATTGCACATGTACTTATGCTGTGTATACTGTCTAGTGCAAGGTTATATATACATGTACATGTAATATCTGCATGTACATGGAACTTGTTGTTTACCAAAGCTGTCTTTATCCTTTTTTTACAATAACACGTTATTCTTTTTAATACAGAAATAATTTATCAATACCTTGGGAATTTACATCTGAAGAAGAAGTTACGGGGGATACACTACACATCACATTACATGGAGAGACAAGTTATGGACCTTACTCTACGAACTATTACATTATCAGAGAACTTACCCTATTAGCCAAGTAAGTTAACAATACACGACACATATAATGTACATGAGCATTTAATGCCATTTATTGTGAGAGTTTTGTCACTGGGAGTAAACAAGAGGCCATATTGGGCCCAGTGACAGAGGTTTGCATTGGTCAAACTTTTTTTTCAATCATTTTAATTGGTTCGAACGGGCCCAAAACACCACATAGTGTTTCCCGAGTTACGCTACTCTCACAATAAATGATTCTGGGTTTGGCCATACATTCTAAGCACATCACGTTTTTATGGCCAGTCAATGAACGGTTATAATAACTCATCCATGACTGGGGTTTGAACCTGAGGCTTTGCAGCACATAATCGTCTTGCACTCTATCCTATATACCACCTACAAGGTCGTATATAGGATACATACTAGAATGCAAGTAGTGGTGCATACGTGTATACGTAGACCTCTCAGCCAACTAGTGCATCAAATAATTTCAAATCTCAGAAGTAACTAAAATGCTATACTAGCCTCAAGTTTTAATATTTGGAGCTGTATCTGACAATTTCCTGGTCTCATACAAACACATTCTAAGATGACAGTTGGACAGGAGAATTTGAGGCTAACCTAGTTTCAGCAACATACTAACCACGCTATGTAATTACAGGGAGGTTGAGGTGGAGCCCGTAACTGTTGATCGTAGGAAAACTCTCAGGCAAAGGTTGATAGAATACAGGGACTATCACAGAAGAATAAACCAGCATGAAGGAATGTAACCAGTGTGAAAGAGTGTAACCAGCATGAAGGAGTGTGACCAGGGTGAAAAGGGTGTAACTAGCTTGAAAGGATATGACCAGATTGAATTGGTCTATTAATAAACTTGCACTTATATCTCCCATTCTGTTCTCTGTACAAAGTTTACTCACAATATACATGTAATTAATTTCTCCATATTTTAATGCAAATAATTATTGTAAATATTATATCTATTCCTTATGTACATCTGCATGTATTTGAGCTATAAGTAATAATAATTCTAAATTTCATAAAACTACAGATATTTATGTTTATGTTGTGACATGAACTTTGCATGCCTACATGAGTGTCAGCCAATTTTTAGTCCTTTATCAACCAAAGTTATTCCTATGCAATGCAATGCAATGCAATGCAATGCAATGCAATGCAATGCAATGCAATGCAATGCAATGCAATGCAATGCAATACAATACAATGCAATGCAATGCAATGCAATACAATACAATACAGTACAATACGATACAATACAATACATATTGTCAAGAAATTGTTGCTGAGTATTGAGTGCATGTATTTTTCAATATCTAAAGATAGCTAATCAATTTTTTGACTAAAATCTAATAACAAAACCTCACAGCTGAGTTGCATTGTAAGCTGCATGGCAAAACAGGTGATGAAGTGCAATGTTGGATAGCCGATGGCAGGAAACATTTGACACTTTTTACTCATGCATCTGCCTTACTATACAACATGATCTATATAAAACAGCCAGGTCGGAAACACTATTAAAGAACATCATCTGCCCCCCCCCTCCCCATAATAATTATCACAGTGGGAAATGATTAACTAGTCACTGTAAAGATACATGTACATGTACAAGCATTTAACACAAACACTCCTATTTATTTTAATTGTAAATTTCAGTTTTTGGCTAGAGTAAGTCAAGGTTGTACATCTTCAATAGAAACAAGAGCGATTTTTGGGTCTGCAACACTATGAGTATATCCATACATGTATAGATTGGAAACACAAATATAATTTGATAAAGAATTGTTAAAGAGTAGAATAAAAGTATTCTAACACAAATATCAAGTACAAACTACATGTACAATGTACAATGTACAATGTATATGTAAACAAGCTGGCTGTAAAAACTGAAAAATATGAGTTGTGTTACCCAACAGGTACAATGTACATGTATATTTTAAAGTGATATGCTAAATTGCTATAATGGCATTGCACAGATGCACGCGCACACGCGCACACGCGCACGCGTGCACACGCGCACACATACACTTGCACATGCAAAACTGACTGCCGATGAAAGGGATGTGCAGTTACATGAGTGAATTATAGTAGAACCTGCAGCCTGTTCTCATGGGCAATCATTAGTTATTGATTATGCTAGGAAGTTGTCCTCTCCCGAAATTTCTTTTTCCCTTTTAGGAGGGGACAACTTCATAGCATAATGAAGTGTAACGTAGAGATTGGAACTCAGTCTATGTCAGTGTATATTGTTTGTAATGCATGGTAGAGATAAGAACTGGTCAAGTGCAGTCATTATGCTAACCAGTAGCCAGTAGAGCTGAGCTGAGGTCATATCTTATCTCTATTCTGATACTGACACCGTAGTATCTACACAGTGTTGATATAGGCTGTAAGGAGATGAGCTACATGCAGAAATATACTATCTCTGCACACCGTGCTACCTACAAGCCTGAGTAGGACGTTGATACAAAAACTAACTCACTCTTAGGATACCGCGAATATGGAAACCAAGTCTTCTCAGGTTAAAGGTAAAGTAGAAATATAGTGCAATGTGATGCAACGCAACGTAATATAACATAGTACATTTTAATATAATATAGCAGAGCGTAATATACAATATGTAAGTTGATACACACATATGATATTTTCATGCAAGGAATTTATTTTCTGTGGAGTCAGAGACTTGTTTCACACCCATGAAAATACTCATCTCTGACTGGGGTTTGAACTCGGCCTCTATGGCACCCAATTGCCTAGCGCAGTGAACAGAGCATGCTACCACTACACCAGCTCAGCAAAGGAAGCTTCACTAGTTAGCAGTAGATATGCTATTTTCATGGATGTGAAACAAGTCTCAGACTGCTCAAAAAAGGAGTTCTTTGCATAAAAACATCATATAAATGTATATAAAAAAGTGGCTAAACCCTCTAACACCTAATATACACATATCTAGTCGTCACATACAAGTTTATGCACAACCTCCATGTACAAGCACAATCATGTATAATATTTATATGCTAATATATTATCATGTTATTAATTATTTATACGGTCTCCCATATTCTCTGCAAGCTTCAAGCCAGCTTATTTTTGTAATGTTATGTATACGTATGTCGCAGCCAATTAATAAATATATATTGTATAGTAGCATAGCTTGCATCGATTGCCATTTAAATAAAGATGAATACTCTTTTTAGTCTTGTCGCTCAATGGCAACTATGTATTGGCAGATTATCTATTGGTTGTTGTATCAACTTATGATGTTAAGGAAAAATATTTCAATAATGAGCAAGTCTGCAATCTATCACTAATGAAGCGAATGTATGATGAAAAATAAGGAACAAGGGAGTGTGTGTCATGTTCATTATACGATAATTATCGTAGGATTGTTGGAGAGGTTTAGAGATGGAGAGGTCGTTGTAGCAGCAGAAGGATATCTGATGGAGTTGGAGAGAAGAGGATTCAACAGACATGGCAGTTTTATACCCTCTGTAAGCCATCGAGTTTACGTTTATCCACTAATGTAGTGTGCGACTATCTACATGTATGTTATTATATTAAACTCACTAGATAAAACTTTCATCTGTGCAAGTCATACTCAAACATATTTACTATGAGATTTGTTACATCCATTGGTCAGTAAGGGAATGGTATATTGTAATGAGTCGATTTGCTATAGATCTGCCATTTTCACAAATATCTTTTAACTTTGTAATCTACATGTAAGTTTGCATACTCATACTCTTCCATGTTTCGAATCCATGCTTGTATATCACAGTATGTGCAAATGACACAGCTTATATCCGTCTTCTTATAAATGGAACTGCCACCTCTATAAAAATAATTCTTAGTTGATGGCTTGTAGTTCAACCTTTTACCTTAGTAGGAGTTCCTTGCCTGCTAGGTCAGATAATTTGGGGACTCCGTTCACTTCATATAATTCATGTAGCGATTTCTGCTAGAATTTTTATAACGAAAGATATCAGGGTGAAGTATAAGCAGCAAATACTAGAAATCACTAGCATTATTTTTATTATTATTTTACGCAGGCAGTACTGGACTATCCAGAGAAGGTAGAAGAATTAACAAGAGAGTTTGCACACGCTGGGTCGGACATGTGCCAAGCCTTCACTGTAAATATCAATATAATAACACAATATAAATAAATAGTATATTAATAATAATTATTACAACTTGCAGCTGACTATGACAAAATACTAAGCTAAGGTATATAGATTATTTCATATTTCATTATAATTTATATCATTTTTGCTGTTATGTTATAGTATTACAGTCATAAACAGAAGTTGAAAGATATTAGCAGAGAAGATGAATTTGAACTTCTCAACAGAAGAGCTCATGAAATAGCAAAAAAGGTAGAATTTATAACCTTTGCTATCTATCACTGGCTTCACATTCTACCAATTGAAACAAAACTCCTTATAATGGTTGCCAATGATTCCACAGCTTGGCTCTATTGCAATAACAATGTTAGTGGGAGAGAATCACAATAATACACTGGTAGGTGCAGTCACGGTTTTTTAACAAATTATTCAAAACTTGCAAAAATCATCATATTAATTCACAGATTCATGTTTTGTGACTTAAAAATCTTTGTTGTCTCATTTATTTCCAGTAGAAAGAAAGGATGCTGACATTTGAGAAGTATGAATGTTCAATTTGTATTCTCTAATCCATAAAACATGAAGATTACAGTGGAACCATGCAGTCCTTCTTTATCGTTCATATTTTTTTAGGTTGCTGAAGAATATGGTACATTGTTCTGCAGTGGAATTGGTACCACCAACGTCTATGATCCAAATGATCCAGAAATGATAAAGAAATGTGAGGAGCTACATAGAGTAAGCACTAGAGACTGTAAATCTTTGGGCATATTAGTAATATCTGACCACTGCGATGAAAGTATCCTCAAGTGTTTTGTCAACAGAAGCCCCTCCCTCCATACACTCTAGATAGCTTTATGTGACACTAGATACCATCTAGTGACTTCACAACATTTTTAGCGCAGGGACCAGCACCTACAGTAACATCCCCTACCTAATAATTACTCCAAAACCGTACATCATCAGGAGGTATGCACAATAATAACAGACATAGAGTCATCTTTCAAAAAACAACAAAAGGTGGGTACAGTGTTAGGTCTGTCCATCAAGGTCGGCAGGAGCTTGTGACTTGCAAGTAGGTAACGTACTATAAGCACAGTATACCATTCTATAATTACAATTCAATAGAAAATTGCATACAACTATTTACACAACTAGAAATAACTATTTAGAATATGAGTTTAATAAACGCATGACTGTCAAGCTATAGTCCATAGAGATTTAACAGTTCATCGCAATATGTTGGAACGCGTCACATCTAGTGAGGGAAGAACTGATGATCGAGTTGTAATTGAATCTACATGTACCATTCATTTAGCAAACATTATCGCTATGTTGGGAATAAAACTCTTGCTCCTGGTAGATTTTCAAAAGCAGAGATTCAGAAATGCAATAGTCTACATTATCAACATTTACTTCTGTCCTCAATATGCAATGAAGGAGTGTACAGTAGAGTAAATAATGCGCAGTATAATAAGATAAGCTATGATTTATTTGAAGAAAGCAAATTGTAAACAATTTTCAAAGTAAGCACAAAATGGAGGTGTGTTGACAGGCGGTTATCTGTTTTAACCTGGTTGTTATCTACTCCGCGTTATTATTACCGAACTCCTCACCAGACACATCCAACTGCAAACACGCCATTAGTATGACCTTCAACCCCACACCATATACTTGCCCCACTGAATACTAGACAGTTATACACTACAGAAATGCACCTACAGAAATCACGTGGCTGTTTAAGCCAGATTGCTATTGGACGTTCAACATTCCTAAATAATTCATGCATCTGTATCTCACACCAACAATTGCAATACGTAAGATCCGTATAGTGTAGCCCAATAAAATATTGTGTTTAATGATATAACTCCCCCCTGGATTGATGTATTTGTAGCCTGTGCTCCACAAAATTATTGATCAAAGCTACAAAAACATAGATTGTGAAACCACCTTTAGCATCCATAGAGTGCATTACTTTTATTTTGTCTGGTGTAATTCAAGAAAATATGTATAACAGGGTACTACTTGAAATTAAATACACTGTAGGATACATTTACATGTACATAGATATAAATTATGTACATGTACAATTATGCACAAAAGGGCAAAAATAGTATCTTACAATGTCCCCATGCGAGTTCATTACTATTTTGCACTATACATGCTGATCATGTACTATAGGAGCAGATAGCACTTAGTGCAGAGTATGGTGTGGACTACATCTGCATAGAGACCATATGGGATTATGGAGAAGCTTCTGTAGCCCTCAAGATATGCAAAGAGTATAGTAAGTCTGCCTTCTCTTAAAACAAGATACATGTAAAAGGATCAATCTAATGTACACACTACACTCTGGAAAATCAAATCTATCCATGTAGTATTGTGATGGTACGCCAAGTCGTATCTTACATCTGACACTCATTATTGTGTGCATACATGTATATATCTGCTTGTACTTTACTCCTATATTGTTGTGTATGATTATATGATTATATCTAAGTCTTTTAATGCCCATGTACAGAGGCCCGACCTCTCAGAATCCATTGATATTCATTTTGTACATGAATTTGACCATTATAAGCAACTTTTGTAGAACCCGACCTATTTTGGGTCGGCCGTCGGGCTTCCGGCGGCCATCTTGTTGCGCAACTTCCGGACGACCACACGTCGTCTTTTCCCGACGTCACGTCGGCCGGAAGTCCTTGTACTATATAAAGGGCACTGTTTTACTGTTCATTGTCTCAGTCTACACTTGGCTTTCAATAAAGACACATCTATACTTGATACAGAGACTTTCTCTTCCTTTTACTAGGTCATTCGCTTAGCGAACCGCCTACTAGGTCAAACTACTCTCTTTCATTGTATAGTCTGAAGGTCGGACTTGAGATCAGATGGGTCGTCTTTGGTAGTATTTGGGCTACTGAGACCGCTCGATCTTTCATGTAATGCGAAGTCCTATTACCACTCATTGGCACTTCATTTCTGGGTCGATAGTCGTCCAAGGACGACCGCACCAAATCACAGAAACCATTACAGTATAGCACACAATCCGTTGTACATCGTACAAAGGCTTTTAGGAATAAACTATCTCGTTGAGTGTCATAAGATATGGGGAAGTATTAGGTCAAACCATTCTGTTTAGCTTCGTGTAATGAAGCTACTACGATCGCCATAGTTTAAAGTTAGCAAAACATAGTAGCCTAAATACACTGCTTTTGAGATTGTATGCACAATTGCCCTTCCGTTGTCTCACTTCCACCCTCTCCTCTGACTCTTACATACATACTCTTTGCTGCCTCCCAACAACATTCTCTAACCGGCAGACTTGTACATATAATGTTAATACCTATGTTCATACTATACTAGGCAGAAGTTTATACAGTACACTGTATGGTCATAATCCAGTTTTGAACGAATAAATCCGTGCTTTCGGCTGAAACACTGCAATATCTATAAAAATGGTAAAATTATGTGGCATAGATGCAGATTAAAAAAGCCTAAGTTCTTTGTTCAAACCGAAGTGGGGGGAATTGTCGACTCAAGTTACTTTTGAGCACCACAGCCCCAATAGCTCCAAATTCTAACATTTTTATGTTGTCAGTCGGCTGTTAGGGGGTTTGACTATTTTTTCATATGTGATGTTAGTTTATACAAAGATTGAACTTGAATTTGGTAATGTGTTCTGTGGACTGTGCTAGGCGATTAGGTGCCATGGAGACCTCAGGTTCAAACCCCAGATAGAGATGGGTATTTTTATGAATGTGAGATTGAGTCTCTGACTGCTCACAGACGAACTCAATCCTTGCATAAGCTAACATCACATTTATATCTTCATGTTCGACCATAAAATAGTTCAGCTAATTGAATTATTCATTTGAAAATCTTTTTTGCATCATTTACATTATGAGCTGCTAGGATCGCTTTAATATTCTGTGTAATTATCTTCTCTTGTTTCTTTTACCTGCAGATATACCTGCAGTGATAACTCTAGCCCCAATAGATGTTAGTGGGGAGATGAAGACGTTTGATGGGTACAAGATGGCTGATGCATTGAAACGTCTCGAAGCAGAAGGAGCAGCGTGTGTGGGGCTAAACTGTGCTAGAGGTCCTGAGACTATCGTACCACTAATTAGGGACCTTAGGAAAGAAATTAAGGTGATTTTCAGCCTGTAAAATTGTGCTTAGTCCGAATCTAAATCCTTAAAACATACAATTTCAAAAAAGGTGTGGGGAATAGGTTCAAACTTTCTAAGAAGTTAAGTTATTTTGAACCTACTAGCCAGCAGAACGTATTAATACCACTACATTTTAGGAACTTACAGAGCAACTACTTTTCGTCAAAATTCTATATTTTAAAGCTGAAATATATGAGTGTGTGCAACTAAATCAAGTTCTACAAAGCAAAATTTAGGAATCGGCAAAAATATCTAGATCAGTATCTCGAGCACTTCTAAAGTCAATTCTGTCGACTACCAGTAGTATGAGTTAGTCCTGTCCACTACCAGTAGTATGAGTCAGTCCTGTCCACTACTAGTAGTATGAGTCAGTCCTGTCCACTACCAGTAGTATGAGTTAGTCCTGTCCACTACCAGTAGTATGAGTCACTCCTGTCCACTACCAGTAGTATGAGTTAGTCCTGTCCACTACCAGTAGTATGAGTCACTCCTGTCCACTACCAGTAGTATGAGTCAGTCCTGTCCACTACCAGTAGTATGAGTTAGTCCTGTCCACTACCAGTAATATGGGTCAGTCCTGTCTACTACCAGTAGTATGAGTTAGTCCTGCACACTACCAGTAATATGGGTCAGTCCTATCCACTACCACTAGTATGAGTTTGCTGTGTCCACTACCAGTAGTACAAGTTAGCCTTGTACACTACCAGTATTACGAGTTATGACTATTATGTTGCAGGGACCACTGGCGTGTGTTAGCATAGGGTACAGAACTACAGAGGAACAATCTACTTGGTACATGCTGAGGAACCCCAGAACAGGAGAGAAGTCTTTCCCTGAAGACCTTAAGGCTCACTATCTTGGTAACCTTGTTCTTCCTAGATCTGTTTAGTTCTAGGCCAAGCAGGTGATAACACAGGATATAAATGTCACTTTGCTAACAGGATTCACTGTCACTTCACTATGAAATTATATGCATGTACGACATAATGTATATTTAGTTGCGTTTACCAGCTACGAGTAGCGGCATATAGTTAGGAAGTTGTGTTCTCTTTTCAGCTGAAGACAACTTTGTTTGTGCCTGTAAATGATGTGATGCTTCATTTGTGAGTCAAATTCCTCTTCTACTTGTGTTCTGACATTCGTTCAAAATCTACCAGATCTAGAGGTTTACCCATTTTAACAATAAATAACCACTCGTACTCCAATGCCTAATCTCATCCATTTTTGCCAGAAGAACTAAGTCAGTACAGAAACTCTCATTAGGCTCTACCTGTAATAAATAGATGCCTATTTATAACTGATTTAGACCTACTTGCATGCATAACAATAGGGAGCCAGGTCTACTTAGTAAACTGAAAGCTAAAAATAACAAAATAATGAACTTCACTAAAAGGTTCGAACTTCTCCATATCATGTACAATGTATAGTGAGTGACGTGGTTTTAAGTTGAATCGGCACTGTAGACTGTTCTTGATTTTAGGATGCTGTGTATACAACATGTAGGTGTTTGGTTTCATTTAACCATGGGATAACATAGTATGAACTACCATTACAATGTAATTGTAGACTGATGACACTAATCTACAATGTACATGTACATGTACATGTACATTGCCAGTTAGCTAGTTAGTCAGTAATTACAATAATATACTGGTTTTGTATGTAATGTGTAGGAGCTAGTGATATGCTGGTAACATATTTCCCTGTGTTACACCATATACATGTATAACCTAAATCAATATACAAAAAAACAGATAAACAATACAAGTCATGTATATTATGAAGCCTGCTATCATTCATCACACAGTTCATATTATTTGCCAAAAAAAACATATCGACTTGCAGGTGATTCTGATGCCGAGTGGTATGCTAAAGAGCTGAAGGAGATTGGGGTGGAATATGTGGGAATGTGTTGTGGAAACTGTCCGACCTACACTAGGGCTATAGCCATGACCTATGGACGTCAGCCACCTGCCGCCAAGTATGTTCCATGTCTTGTCTTATATAAGTCAACAGGTATCAGAGACCAGTGTGTATTTATGTACATTATCGTAGCGTTTCAAATGACTATTTAATGTCAGTGTAGCGCTGTTACCCAAGGTCTCCATAGACACTAGCTTTATGTTACATTGTTTTCAACATTTTGTTTTTACAGTTTTGCATTTTTAAAAACAACAGATGCTATAATAATATTATATACATCTTGTGTTAAAATTGACTACACTCATAGATTTTAAGCTGAAGTCTCTCATTTTATTATGGTTAGGAAAAAAGTGAAATGGAAGAGGACAACTTCCAATTTCAATAACAGCCTACAAGTTTCAACTTTTTGCATATTAAATAGACTATTTTCTTAGCATGGATTAGTATATGAAAAGGTTTTAAGTTTTGAATTGAATGAATCAACATACAGTTTCGCAAGACGTATAATACGTAATACACCTAGACATATACAAATGTACATACATGACATCCATAATGTGACTAATTCAAATTGTAATACAACGAGACAGAACATGCGATGTACATGCACATGATATATTTTCTTCTGGCAGATACGTTTGCGACTTTAAAGAAAAAAACACAATGAGAGGATCAAGCAGCTCCAGAACATCCAGGTATGCTGCTCTGGGAGATTTTATGGGTATGAAGTAGACCAGCTGGCCATGTTAAGTGACCAGCTGTTCGTGTCAAGTTACCAACTGACCATGGCTAACTGTTATACCAATGGATATATATCTATATTACCGATTATAATAATTCCTTTATTTATGCATTATCTTTCAATCCAATAGTACACTCGATTTCTCAGAAAAACAAATGGGTTTTAAAAATTATATTTAAATTTTTGATCTTCCAGTTTAAAAAATTAATAACACTAATCACAGGTAAATACAGTTCATTAAGGCAACATGCATTGTTTTGAATGTATTATAGAAGTATGTTGTCAAATCTGTGATCAACAATGCATAGTATCAATAAAAATTTTACCAATTTTCTCAAAAATATTGACATATTAATCCATATGTATACTGTATAGTAATGCTACTTAAGAAGAGTCGAGGTAATACATGAAATGGCTCAAGTCCATATTACGGAATATTTCATAATATAGAAATTCATTTCACAACTTAATCCAAATATATACACCATATTCAGATGCAGACTCCGGAGTATAATAGAGTGCAGTTAATACAATTATATACACTCTATAGTATGGGTGAACATGCTATATGCGTTAACATGCTTTATGCGTTTACATCTAGATTATAAAATGTATATGCATACATGCTTATATCTTATAAATATAACTGTATGTTACAAAATTATGAATACCATGAAGTTGAGCTAATGTAGATATAAGCATACTATGATACAATAATATAATTAAATGATTAAAAAGGTAAAATTTACATAGGCTAGAGTACAATAAAATCTGTTGTACTCTGTGGTACTTACAGTACATTGTACCTGTATACCTTATAGTATAAATTAATTTGAGCAACTTTAGTATTTACATTTACATTTACATTGAAGGGTCACTCTATGAGTCACTCTATGATTCACTCTATGAGTTTAAGGTAGAGCTGATCAAACTCATCCATACTAACTGGCTGCAGGTAATAATCACTTTTTATCCCCCTAGTCTTAGCTCTCTCCTCGTAGTTAGACTCCCTAAGTATATCTGATAGTTTGTTGGCCAAATCTGAGAACGTCGGTCTATATGATGGCTCAGTCAGCCAACATGACTGCATCATCTCAAACCTGAATTATTGTGATAACATATAATCTGTTATGCAGTTATAGAGAAAACGACTTCAAAATTTATTATCTGTGGGCATAAAACATGGAATAGTAGCGTTTTGTCAATCTGCTATCAATTTTATATGCTGAACTAACACTATATGTGAAAATATTGACCTACTGTATTTCTGTACATACACAAATACACAAAAGGAGCATTTACTTTGTAGTAACAATAATTTACCAGTAGTAACCAAGCTAGTATAGAAAATCCATATCAATTTTGCTTTACCAACATAAAAAACAACAGATTTTGAGAAATTACAGTATCGTGCTAAGTATGCACGGATTATTAAACTTACACAAAGTCGGGGCAGTATTGAGGCTGCTGTAATCTGTTCCCATCTTGTAAGTATGATTTGATTTCGTAGTTTGAAACAGATGGATATGGAGTAACACCACGAGTCAACAATTCCCACATGACTATGCCATAGGACCACTGAAACAATTAGTGTCGTTGTTTAGACTAAGTACCATGTACACCACAGACATGATTGACTGTGAACTGAGGGTTGTGATAACTGCCTGAGTCCTACAGCCATTCACTGACACATGTGCTCATTCTGAGAGGAGAGCGGTCTCTACTTCAGTTTATAAACACTGAATTTGGACCAAAATCTGAGCGAATATGCGTATATGCATACCATAAATCAACAAATGCTTGTGCAGATTTAAAATATAACAGCTTAGGAACTCTACCCAACAGAAGGCCTTCCTGCACATTTCTGTCACGTAACCCATTATAGTAGAATTAGTACCACCATTACTAATCGCTAAAGTTAGAAGCAATACAGATGTTAATATCAGTAACACCTCCATGTGTAGACTTCATCCCAATTTAAGCTAAATCTCAACTTACCACATCTGAGTGAGTTGTAAACTTTCCGCTGCTTAAACTTTCTATTGCCATCCATTTAACAGGAAGTGGTTTGGATGAACTCTCGTCTGTTCTATAGTAGTCGTCTTCATAGATGTCATGTGACAGCCCAAAGTCTGCTATTTTCACCATGTACTCACCATCAACCCTGCCAATTCAGAGACTACAGTATAGAAACACGACTAACATCAAGCGAATACGTATATATTATACACAAATAACAAGCAGTAAATAATCCATTTAAAAGCAGAATACAGGGTGGTCAACTTGTCTGCCCTCAGACTTTTAGGCCCCAGGTTCAAGTTCCATGCTGCTCTTCTGAAAGATAAACTCCTGTGCTTAAGTTCAGGTTACGTGGTTCATAGTAAACTACTACTCAACATGAAGTTATTGTAGATTTAAAGTTGTCTTCCCTTGTCTCACCGTACCAACCAGAGAGCAATGAGAAGACAACTACAATATTCTATTATTATCTAACCTAGAGTAAAAAACCTAGAAAAAGACCGGCACAATGTATCTATACTAAAGATAATATATACCTGTACATACATGTACATGTATATTGTGAAGTATTTTAGTAAACAACCACACACATACATGTAAGTATAATAATACATGTACATGTATATAAATACTGTATAGAGGTATATAAATTGCAAATGTGAGGGTGTGTGAAGACACATACATGCAGTTTCTAGCTGCCAGATCTCTGTGTATAAACCGTCTATCCGCTAAATACTCCATTCCTCTAGCAATCTGCATAGAGAAGTGAAGAAGATCTCCCAGAACAAACACCTGCAGCAGACATAACGGTATTCACTAGCAGGAAACAGTCCTAAGTGTTGATTGAAGAAATGTCTAACTCACATTTTAAACTTTGGTCATTTATTTCGTCACTAATACTTTAGGTTAGTTTAGAAATTTTTATTTTTTCAATTGATGATGCAATTGCAGCGGACATTTTTTCATCCGTCAAAGGAACAACTATTTACCTCATGTTAAACGTCAGTCATACATGCATTTTCAAACTGTACGTTCGTTTGAAAAAGGATAATATGTTATAATAAGAGTATAACACGTGTAAAGCTATTTCAAAAGTTATTTGAAATGTAAGTTGCGAGCAGAGAGAACATATATTTACCTCATCATCCTTATGAAGTAGACCACGGATATCTCCGTGCTGCATGTACGGTAGAACCACAATAGGCATGTTACCCTCTGCATAAACAACTCCTATTAAGCTTAATACATTAGCATGGTTGAAATTTGACATCAATGTGGCTTCCTTTAGAAAGTTGCAAACTATTTCTTCTGTCACTCCAGAATCAACTAAAATTAAATTTAATTGTGGTCAAAGATTAAAAGCAATAGAGATTTAATTCAAATAACTTATTCTTCCACTCAACCCAAACTAGGTGAAATTTAGCTCTGACCGCAGTGGTAAATGATCAACCAACCAAAAATGTCATGGATATGCTGTAAATTGTGATATATTGTGTGGTTTATCAAAAGAGTTTAATATACAATGTAAGATTTAAATCATCCCTAAACCAATGATATTATTGACAGGCATAATAATATATTATATAAATTTACATTTAAGTGTTTTGGCCGCGACAGTTTTGTGTCTTCCATCATCTAACTGTATGTTTCCTTTAAACACTTTGCCAAACTGTCCAGCACCAAGTTGAGTTGACAGACTGAGTCTCTCTTTGTCTATGAGAAAGGGCTTCAACTGTTCCACAAGTTCATTATCTGAGGCTAAGTGACTGAGAGGTATGAAAGCAATTTCTCCTGAAAACATGCACAGAGTCATCACATTATATCACGAGTACGCATAAGCTATTGATCATAATTAGAAGTTGTGTTTCCTTATGTATAGGAAGATCAAATAAGGGAAAATAACTTCCATTTATTATCAATAGCTTGTGAGCAGTGCCCAAGTATTACAATGTATAGGCAGAGTATTTGCATATGCTCTGATTGTCAGGAAAGTTAGTACCTATTTGCAAATCCAAACCGCCCAGCACTAATTAATACCACTGGAATTGTCCTCTCGTGGGAATCCTGAAACTTGTCTTAAGGCTTACATGTATATCCAAATTGTCAATAACAGCAACTTCAGTAGCGTTATACTGTAGCTTAATGCTAATTCTTCTCTATATAAATTGAAATTATATAAAAATAAATCTTAATCTCTAACGAAACCCTTTGCCAACAAACCTGCAGCATTCAGTTCCACAATAATACAGTATCATCGTAATATTGTACTCATGCTGAGGTTTATGGTAGAACAACTATTATATGTTTAGTAAGAGAATACTTGCTATCGATTGCTTACCATTTCTCTTTACGTATCTCACGTTTCCTGGTTTGTATGCCAGCTTGTGTAGATGTTTCTCAATGGCCAGTTGGGATTTCCTCCTCCACACAATAACAGCAATGATTACAATCACTAGCAACAAGACAAATGCAGCTATAGAGGCACCAATAGCTACCCATGGTATAGCCTCAGATTCTTCCTCTTCTACAGCTAGGTCGCCTACTATTTTTGAGATACCTCCAACCGATACCTACCAAATAGATACTTCAACGGTTCTAACTCTACTACAGTAAATCAAGTCAGACTAATACAATATGATAAAATTGTTCAAACTTCAAGTTGTACTGATATTGTACATAATATACTACACGTATGACCAATGTTTAGGTTTTAAATTTGTAAAATTATGGGAGTTCAGGATGCAGACTTACAGTGGTGAGTCCAACGGGCATTCTGGGATGTGGCCATTGAACGCGTAGCCGGGTTTCATTGACATCTAGAGCCTTTACTTTCACACCATCGATTACTATTCTATAGTCACTGAAGGAAGCACCTGTGAAATTAAGACAACCATGTTTATCCATGTAATCGTAATATTATGTACATTGTATTATATATACATGTGTATGTGTATTATATATACGTATGTGTGTGTGTATGTGATTACATTAAAAGGGTTTACACTCTGACTTACTGTATGTCTCTCACTTTCCGCCCCATACCCCACACAATTAGCAAATAAACGCTTATAATGTTTATTATATGCACGTTGCTAAAACTTCAGAGCAAAGTAAAAATGTATAACACATCAAACAACCATGAATGCCCAGCTGACTGCATTCTCTACACTCAATATTAATGCATGTTATACATGTATGTAAATACCTTCATCAAGGTACTGTCCAGGTACAGTGAAGTCCTGCGCATCCCTAGTAATGGTAAGTAATGAGTTCTCCCATTTGTTGATAACTGGATCTCTGGTTAACCTGAATGGTAGAGCTGAACCATTCTTCTCTACTGGAGTGCCATCTATGGTTACCGCCAACTAAAATATACAATCATGTAGTTTATTCACTGCTGATTCACAAAACCATATCTGTAAATCAACATATTATTGAAAATACGAACCCAATATAGTCCATTTCCAGAAATACTGATAACATGACGACTTTGCTATTCTGCAGAATTTGCATTATCATTCCAATGAGGAAATAATGTGTGGTAGTATGAGGGATAACTCTAGTCAATCTACATCACTTACAGGTGCATGTAGATTTGTATAAAAAAGGCTTAATAGGCAAACACTTGGTTGTCCTTACTTACCTCAATAGAGACTGAACCAGAAGTAGCTCCTACAGATCCTGCATTCTCATTGGTGCAATGCTCAGGGTTTTCGGAACCTTTGGTTCGGCAGGTGTTAGTTATGTTACAGAAGTTTAGACTTGGGCAAACAGCTGTTGTATCATTCACCACTCGGCATAACTACAATATCATAGGAGATAATTATTATCTAGAAAATCATTTGATGCATCAATTCTCCCATACTTCTATAATTGTACACGTACATGTACAGAGAAAATTTGTGAAATTTTTGGATACGTTAAACATAAAATAACAGAATGTGTTGTGTAAACTGTGGATGAGTCTAAACACACATTCAATAAAATTACTTGAAAATACTAGTACAGTGCTGAATATATGCAATTGAGCATAACTAGGTATACAGAAATCTCTGTTAATGCCAGGAATCAAAGTGGTGTGGAAAGTTAGAAAATGTAGTGTCGTTGCGTTATTCTATTTACTGCGCTGAACCAGAAGCACTGTGAGTAGCACCACATCTAACTCTATATAGGAAACTGCAGTGCATGTGATGATAACTCCCACCTGTTTGTATGTTGAAGGTCGGTCTGAACTCAACAGGCACTTCACAGTGTATTCTAATGTCACTGAATTGGCATACTGGAGAGCATCTGCTACTACCGTCAGATCTCTGCCTCCACTGCAAACAGGAAATGAGAATACAAGGGCATGATACAAGTGTGAACAATCTATTAGTCTGGCAATAGGACTTTGGATTCTCATTGTTTGGTGGTCTGTGCATAATAAATGCAACAGCCAATGAAAAACTTAGTTGGCATAACTAATTATGCATTGCTAGATATCGAAAATACTTGTAGCAATGGCCACAGATCTCAAAGTACCATCCTCAATAATGGTACCTAGATACATACAAGTATGTTTACCTTACACGTGGCTAATCACTTTTCACCTTGGAATAGCTTAATTTATGTACAATAAGGACCATTTTCAGCCATAAATTTTCATAATATAAAATTTTCACAAGTAAGCTACATTGTACAATATTATAGTATAGGCAAACAAATGTTTGTCATAAACCACTGGTCTTAATAATTGTATCCCAGCTCTAAATGGATGTCTTAATTCAATATACATGTAAATCCTTGTGAGTTCACAGTCATATTGTTTTGATATGAATTATAATCTACCTGGTCAAACACCAAGAATTATTATCAAACTTCTAAAGTTTGCAAAATGAAACCTTAAGATCTGTTGCTTGTTGCTTGATGTTCCATTCACATAAACAAGGAGTAGGGCCATCATTAAAAATTGAATTACCTTGTAAAAGCACTCCGTGGTTGAATATCTCTCAGCTTATACTGAGGAATGTATGTAAAGTTGTAGATGACATCATTTCCCGTTGGTGACGGTGCCGTTATTAGATGTTTTGTACCAACATTCCCAGACGTCATGCTACACACAACCTCTGCATCTCTGTAGAATAAATTTTTTACATAACGTACGTAATACACGCACTTACTTTTTAAAAATGCTTTACCATAAATACGTAGTATTACCAAAGGGTGCATGTGCATGCTGCCAAGCCTATTTATCTCTGAGCTGCACTGGTGGGGTGTCAAACACCTAGTATTATATATGTATTATAGATACTTATAATATACACATGGATGTAAGCTACAATCTACAATATTATGGAAAACAAAATAATACATAGGTTAAAAACATAAATATTAGAATTTGAGCCTGGCCCTGACTTGATATTACAAACATTACAAGCATCGGAATGAATCCTTGTTTCTGAAAGCACTTCCACTACACAATTCTGATAGCAATAAATACAAAGTGTCTCATAAATCACTTACCTTGACGGACAGTCCACACACGGTCTGTCAACTTCATTACAGAAATCCAGTTTAATCTGAGTGAGTAGTCCCCCCTTGACAGTGACGAGAGTCCCTCCCTGAACGGCCCCAGCTGTTGGTGATATCTCGGAAATATAAGGTGTCTGCAAACAGCACAATGGTTATGTACAAATGCTGTTCATGCAAAGTCTTGAGTTCCCACTTTGCATCGAAATTTAACTTCTGTGCTTCATACAAACAACAGAGGAGAGCATTGGTACCACACTTTTGAGAGTTATGTCTCCTGTGCAAACAGAACTTGGTCATGGAATACTGAATCTACGTAGAGCACTCAGTCTGTATGGCTGAGTCTACATGCATGTATCTATTTAAGGAAAAAGTGGAGGATCCAGTATCACTAGTAAATTTGTTAATAACTTTTTCATCATCCTAGGGAAATTGTTAGACGTTAATTGCATAAAAACATTACATTGGCATACTATAGTATATGTTGTGCTGCAAATTTTGGGCAAAAAGAAATCAAATGGATGCTTCAGTATCCGAGAGTACATTTTTAACAACTCTTTTTGCATAACGCTACCTTCTATACTCCTATGACGAGATGTATTATATGCAGTGCAAATACTTACGCTACACTTGGTGTCAGGAGGGATGACTCCACTGTATAGTGTACTCTCACATGTACATACACCATCGTCACATGACTTATTGGTAGCACCATATCCACAGCCACAGGGCAAGCACTCCCCTACAAGCAGCATACATGTAACTTCATATACAATATGTATGGCAAATCCTTCAAACTCAAATCCTTGGAACAAGATATTTTAAGTTTCATTTTCAACTGCCCTCTTTGAACAGCCTCAAATTGTCATTCCATTAAAAATGCATATTTGCATGTACATGTAAGTCGACATTTAATATGAATACGCTGGCCTACATATACATGTGCACAACAATAAATTCAAAACGATCAATAGACACTAGTAATTTATATGTAATTTTGTAGGGTTAGTTTTGTATCAGACTTTAACTTGCAGATTATCATATATTTGAGTTGAGAATAACCTGATTTGTTGTAGTAGCTAGTAGCACATTGGTCACAGAGGAATCCTCCTATGGTAGGAGTGTGACTACAATCACAGGAGTACATAGCTTGTCTCGATCTTTCTGAACTTAAGTCTATCTCAGTAGAACAGTTTCCACTTGCACAGGCACATCTGAAGATGAAACAGATGATAGCTTATAGAACATACAGGTATACGGTTCTAATATAGTCAGTGTTTTTAAATCAGTTATTCCATCAGCTTTACCAGAAGCACTCCTGTACTAACTGGAAGCACATATTATATGTAAGTAGCAAATTGTAGCCAGCCATTCTTGAGCTATGGCAGACGGTTGAGGCTGACGATACTCCTTTCCTGTCAGACACTGGGATGTATTCATCTAACTGTTGGGAAGGTAGGAATATGCAATGTGATGTCTGGAGGTGACAAAGAGAACAAATACTTATAGCAAGTACTATCTTACCCTATAATATTCCATGAGCCCACCATGTGTCAGAGGTGTTTAGGAAATGAGTGGGTGAGTAATTGATGGTGACTGAGGCATTTGATACTTTAATGTGAACAAGGAATATGTTGCAACCTTTTTCCACCAGATAATATGTCAACAAAAAGTGACTCCTTACACCAAAAAACTCTCTTAGTGGTCGTCTTGGTTATAAATTATTGAACCTACATCTGTACATTAATGGTTACATGTACAGGTATAGATGATGGATATCTTCGAGTAAAATGCTGTTAGCAATTTACAATCACTGCAAATTGGGCATAGGTGATGTTATTTTGTGATGGGTACTAAATTTTTCGTACAAATTTGCATGTCATTCTAGACTATTATAATTCTGTGACTGACAATAATTGCAAATTAAATGCAAAATACATTGTGTGAATAGACTTTGTCACCTGACTTTGACGATTGCCCTGCGTACGTGATAATTAACCCGAGGATAGCCATAACGCCTACAGATTCTGTAACATTCCTTTTATGAATCAAAGCTGTTCATTTGTTAAAACTCTTTTGAAACTTTAACACTGCCTAACAGGTCACTCATCAGAAAATTAAACCTCTTCAGTGCCCTTATTCATGATAAACTGGGTGTAGATATGCGTGGTTTTACCAAGCCAAGTTGTGTCAGCCTGTTTACGAAGGATAGCAATGGTTGCAATGAGAGCTTAGTGCTGAGTAGATGTGGCCCAGGTTCACTGGTTCACCGGTTTACTGGTTCACTGGTTCACTAGTTCACCCGTTCACTGGTTCAGTGTCATCATAAACTACTGTGAGGAAATGTGAACTAATTACAGGTGACAAAGACGTGGCGATACTCACGTTGAGGATAAGTAGATTTCTCTGATGATCAGGTGACTGATATTGTACCGGAGCATCTTAGTACCACTGAACTTAATCCGTAGCTTGTCTATCGGCAGAAGAGGGTCGAAGTCAGGATCTATCAGATCAAGCCACAGCATTCGTCTGTAAATATATATTATATATATATATTATTGTATAGGTCATAGGTTATGTTATGTAATATTATATAGGTCATAGGTTATGTTATGTAATATTATATAGGTCGTAAGTCACTTACAGTTCAAACTACATGTATATCAGCGGTGTCATGATTTGAACTGCATGTATGAACAGGTTTAGTGAATAAAGCATAGTATAATACAATGTATCCATGTACAAGTATATAAAAATAGATTACAATGTGGACTACGAATATTTGATTCTACATTTATAATCTTAATGGTCATAGTAACATAAGATAAGTTGTGATGCTATAGAATAATATATTCATGTTTTGTTAAACATTCAGTGTGCTTATGGTGCGCATCTACATGCACATGTAGAAGTAGTGTCTAGGCTTCAGTTGATTTGCCTATAATAGGTTATAGCATACACATGTATAGCAATACATGTGTATGCTATACATGTATGTTATAGCATACACATGTATAGCAATACATGTGTATACTATCCCTGAAGAGTTACTTACACTGAGTAGTAACCGTAGTAGAAGCAGTCAAAGTCTGAGTCTGGACATTCAGTATCAATAGCAGGTAGTCTTCCCAGAAGCGTTTCCTCTCCGCCATTAATGGAGCTGTAAATTTCTGTGTTTATTGGAATTGTCTCCACTGCCATCACTATTATGTTCACCTACATTGTATATAATCATATAAAGGAGAGGTAGGTACAGCTTGCTTGCAAAATAGAATATACTATGTCTTGTATGTATGCACAATGCACAATGTATGTACACACTCACACAGATACTAAATTCCATACATATACATGTACATGTGATAGTTCTGTCACTTATTGTACATCTAAATATAAATTGTACACACAGTGTATAGTGTAATTATGCAAGTTACATAATTATGTTGCCTAGTATGAGGTGTACATTTTACCTACCCTAAAAGCAGATACATTTTGCGAGTTTTAACTTTTGCGAACTTCGCGAGTGACAAACTCGCAAATAATTTCCATCGCTATTAATATCTGCTTTCAAACTGATTTAAATAATTTCTGGTTTAAACAGACCATACATGCAGCTATATAGCTATATGATACATAGTTGAATATTTTACAAAGCAGCAAGTATTTGCTGTAACATAATTGGTAAGTAGCCTAGAGTAGGAGCTTAATCAGAGGATTTTTTTAACAAGCTATGGTAATTACTTTACCTCACAGGTGGGCTTACTGCACTATATAGGAGTCAGCTGTAGTTTTGTACTGTATGTAAGTGGGGTTTAAATCTGAGTAAACATAGAGCTTAGCTAAGCTTGGTTTTAATGCTGAAATATGCTTAAACATCAATTTTGGGACTTAAACAAATTTCGCGATAGGCCAAACTCGCTAAATATTTCTATCGCAAATTGCTCCAAGATTAGCAAACTCGCGAAACTTTCTTCCGCGAAATATTTCTGCTTTTAGGGTATACGATGTATTGGTGTTGGCAATACACATGTTCAATGTAAATATTTATACACATATATTGACCTACTACTATAACATAGACTTTATATGCTACATTATGCTTATACCATCACAGTCTCCATGCGGTATCATCAACACTTGATCGCATATCCTATTCATTATGTGACATACACTATACATGTGTAGCCACAATCAATAAAATAATGAACATGTGCTAATTTTATTTATTTATTTAATATGTAAGGTAATATCACAGCTATCAGAAGGTGTATTACTATCCAAGAGAGGGAACACAGATAGACATATTCAACTACACTATACACGTACAATGCTCAGTACACAGATGTGTATCGCAATAATGTCCTTAGCTGTCCTCCTGTCATGGGTGATGGGACAGTTTAGTTTGTAAAATTTCCTTTCTTGGAATCCAAAGTAGACTAAAGGACACACATACTCAAAAACTTACATCAGCCATATGCATATCATAGCCAGGTTCCCACACAAAATTAGGGACCACAGTGTTGGAGCTATGCATGCCGTACCAGTAAGTCATACACATACATCAGAGTTCATACACCATATTAGAGTAAACATATTCACCTTGAAAGGCTCGGGCAAGTCCAGAGTTATAGTAACTGGGCTGTCAGTCATCTCGTGAATCCACACAGTACCAAAGTCAGAGTCCACCAATGACTTAGTGTCGGTACTGACCTCAGTCAGTGTGTCAGCCGCTCCAGCTGCATCCGTTACTTCTTTACATTTGTATGCCACTTGCAATGGATCGTTGCATTGGTAAGCATCGTACTAAGAAGAAAGAATCTCATTTGTATTATATTTTAAGTCATGGCAAAAGTACTTTGCACATTCAATACCCATGTCTGCCATAGTATACTCACCCATGTATACAAGTGAGTATACTAAATGAATAAGACGCAGTTAGTTTCTGATGTACCATTATTATGAAGTAGTTGGTGGAAGATTGTTTAGAAACTCATTTAGAATGAATCATGTAAAATGTAGTGCCATACATGCGGTTAGTAGCCCTTCATAAAAATACTGTCTATATTTAGTTTAGAAAGTTCCTTGTACATCTTTATATTGAATAATGAATACAACTGCCATAAAGTTTAATGAAACGTTGATTGAATGTTGATTAAAATGTTGATGTTGATTAAAATGTTGATGTTGATTGATTAAAATGCCAAAGAGTAGTCAAGCGCCTAGCCCGTAGACCGGCAGCAAGATAGTTGATGTGCAAGGCGAGGCTGCAATTGCTGCACCAGCTATGCTCTCATTTTGCAGGCAGGTCGAGGCACACCTGTGGTACAAAGGCCCAGTAGTCAGCAGACATCAGAGGTAGTCGAACCCTGGGCCTTCGCCTCTTTCGGCGCCTCAGGGTATGCGCCTCAGGGTATGCGCTCTAACCCACTGAGCCACTCCTACTTCAAGTGTCAAAATTCTCTGGGCACTATTTTTAACCAACTGGTTATGGTTAACTATTACCAGCTATATATTGTAGTGAATGAGTGTGGCTCACTTTAGGTACCATATTATATACATGCACATGTATCTAGCCTAGCATTGGATTTGTTATGCTATAACAAGACAGAATAGGTTTGATGCCAGTTGATAGATCTAGTAAAATGTACTCTACCTTTGCTGGGGTTGCCCTTGAGTTGAAAGATTGGTATCTGATGTACTCCTCTATACACTGTATACTTCCACTAATGTTAACACCTTGCCCACACTCTGTATTGTCAGCTGGCCCATCTAATAATTGGCAACATACAAAACATAATTAATTAGTAAAAACCATTAATTTAAAACCTCTCGCACTATTTTATACATGCATCAGCCAAAGTTCCTCACCAAAACCAGCTTTGCTACAAATGTTCAATATACAGCAAACCATGGTCTCTATAACCCTGAATCCAATTTTAAAACTGAAGTATAATATACGGGCACGCTACATTATTGGTACACATTTCTATGTTCATTCCATGATAGAGACCACGATTAACTTTTTCAACATTCAGGTTTCATAAATTATTTTTCGAGTCTTCCTCAATCACAGACAAGAAACTATTAGATTATAATATAACCCCCAAGTATTCCCAAGATTCAAAGCTGATATGGATTAGGTACATAATCATAGCTTTTTCCCTGTGAGCTTCTTTATTTAAAGAAAGATGAGATTAATCACTGCTGACTACAAAATATGTTTATAGTATTCTGTGCATTATGGGCATTGTGCATGTGCATCTTATTAGGTAGGCCAGGTGTTACTATGTGCATGGCTAAAGAACCATTTTGCAAGGCACTATTTATAATGCTATACATGTATGTAGTTCTACTAAAGGTTGTGATTGTGCTTGGAGCTCATTTTAAACTTATGAATGTTACTGTTCTCTGTGCCCGTACTATTAATAGGTAGTTGATCACAGATTCACAGTGCATAACTTTGATCAACAGATTACTGTTAGTTAAGCTCATATAACATGATTAATGGGGTGGCTGTTCATGGAGATATCCACCCATAAGTTAGGGAGTATCTAAAACTTTCTATTGTGCATTGCTATTCCACTCCCTCCTCTGATTTGAAACCGTCAGCAGAATCTATTCCAGCATATCACTGTTATTGTACACTAACAGCGCTATTCCAGCATAACACTCTTATTGTATACTAATAGCACTATTCCAGCATAACACTGTTATTGTATACTAATAGCACTATTCCAGCATAACACTGCTATTGTATACTAATAGCACTATTCCAGCATATCACTGTTATTGTATACTAATAGCACTATTCCAGCATAACACTGTTATTGTATACTAATAGCACTATTCCAGCATAACACTGTTATTGTACACTAATAGCACTATTCCAGCCTAACACTCTTATTGTATACTAATAGCACTATTCCAGCATAACACTCTTATTGTATACTAATAGCACTATTCCAGCATAGCACTATTATTGTACACTAATAGCACTATTCCAGCATAACACTGTTATTGTACACTAATAGCACTATTCCAGCCTAACACTGTTATTGTATACTAATAGCACTATTCCAGCATAACACTGCTATTGTATACTAATAGCACTATTTCAGCATATCACTGTTATTGTACGCTAATAGCACTATTCCAGCATAACACTGTTATTGTATACTAATAGCACTATTCCAGCATAGCACTGTTTTTGTATACTAATAGCACTATTCCAGCCTAACACTGTTATTGTATACTAATAGCACTATTTCAGCATATCACTGTTATTGTACGCTAATAGCACTATTCCAGCATAACACTGTTATTGTATACTAATAGCACTATTCCAGCATAGCACTGTTTTTGTATACTAATAGCACTATTCCAGCCTAACACTGTTATTGTATACTAATAGCACTATTCCAGCATAACACTGTTATTGTACACTAATAGCCCTATTCCAGCATATCACTGTTATTGTACGCTAATAGCACTATTTAACTAGAACTAGACTATAATATACCAGTGAGTACTTACCGATAGATATTTTAGCTGATGCTGCTGCGTTGAGTGTCACAAATTTATTATCTACAGAACATACAAACTAAATCAGACATGTAATATACATGTACTTGGAATGAATACAGCGAGTCCATCACTGAAAGAATAGGAAGGACTATCAAATTGTAAAGCAGCCTTCCGTCATACTAGCAACACTAGACGACTCGCCAGTTACAGTGTATATAGCATTGTGGTATCCAGTAAATGCACTACATGTTTATACCGCTGCATGTAGCTATATCACATATTACATAGCATGAGTACATGTATGTGTAACAATACCTAATATCACATTTTTCTGTAGTACATCAGCTGGAGACTGTCCTAATGTATCATGTACGATGTACTCCGGGAATCCACCAGATCCTTCAGACAATACAGGGAACAGCAGAAAGAGTGTAATATATAGTTCCATACTCCATATTCCCATATCTTTTCCTACCAAACACTCTCGCTGTTGAGTTTAACTTCACTAACCAGTCGCGTTTAAACTACTGAAGATAAATTACTATCTAAATAATCATTAGCTCTTAGCCATCAATAATTAACTTCTTCCCTTACTAACAACCATCAGATCGCTCAGTACTCTCCAGATGAAGGTTGGTCTCTAAGTGGTATAGAATGGTGCTAGTCTTATGTTGATTGGTCGCCATTCATGGTTCAACGATTCAGCTACTTTCTATATTGGCAAGTATTAGTTGCGATATACATATTATATACAATACTATTAGATATTAATAAATACGTATATCAATCATGGGTGACTAATAACAGAACAATGTATGTTCGTAATAAGGAAATATACTGTTTTGGAAATGAAATATCCTGCCTGTATCTACTGTCCTTATACTAGACTCTGATATGTTCCAAGAAATAAATATAGCCCACATGGGCAGTGGTCATTACGAAACTTATATCTTAGCCGTACATCCCTGTACTGTCTTTTACAAATCTTTCCTAACGTCCTATACTTCCTATAACACACATATAGGACTATAAATAAAATAAATGTGCACATTTCTAATCTCCTCCTCCTAGACTTATGATGTATCTGCTGTATGAAATACATGTACTCTAATGGTCAGTAATGCACATAGAAAGATTGGTGCAAGTGATACATACTGCATGGTTACATAATAGCTGCAGTTATAGAAGTTATCCAACCTTGCATGTATCTAACGATGCTGATCACCAGATGGAGCAAGTCTGTTTATTTACTACAAATTACTGGACAAGATGTACATGGTCAGCATAATATTGTATATTTACTTGAATATAATTATAATACAGTATAAATAAGTATACAAAAGTAAGAGATCAGTTTAGACTGCTGTAATACTCAGTTTGAAGTGTCAAGCTAGTAAGTAGTAAAAGTAATGGAGAGGTAGTATTATGCTACACTAGATATATAATATAATACACACTATGGCTATGTGTAAGTCACTAAATAGTATAGGGTAATGGCTGCACAAATGTGTAGGTGTATTGCATAAGCTATGAAAAGTATGTGTGCGCTGGCTGCTACCCAATTGGTTTTTGTCAAATGGATTCATCTTCTCTCTGTTACTCATCAGTTTATCTAAAGATTCTATTGCTAAGAAGTCAAAGATGGTCTCCACAATTTCTATAACTGATTAAATGACCTATTCGTAATTTAATCCAAACCAAACCATGTTCAGCCAACCTGAGGACAGGCTAAGGATAAATGTTGAAAAACAGGTGGAGTAACTACCAGTCACACATGTTGCTTAATAGACTGAGTATAAACTGGAATACAGTATACTTGCTGCTCCACTTGGTTAGTATATTAGGCTACTAACAATAATAATACTATTTACAGATGAAATAAATTAATCAGTTTTGTACATTATCTAGGTAGATAAACTTGCAGTAAGTATGGAATGCTAAAGACTATTAATAATAATGATACATGTAAGCCTACATGAAAGCTAGATAATAAAGGCAAGGCAATAAAATGTACATATAAACTAGTAAAATAATAAATGTAGAATAGATTTCATGTCATGACTGTCCACATTGCTAGACCATAGGTAAGTACAGTATATCAATATACATAGGTAATACATTGCTTTGGAGTAGTTCCCTCTTTGGCTACAACTATTCCATTACATACACCATCAATTTAATACTAGTGTAACATACATGTAGATAGACTAGGCAATCTGAAGTATGTAGTATATTATGCACCATTGACTATGCAAGAGTTTTGGAGCTCAGCTAAATAGATAGCAAGAAACCTGCAGTCTATAATTCCTCTAGTACTATAAGTTATTAACTGTTACTGTTACCATGGTTACTAGGGTTGTTCAGCATCCCACTAGATAGCATACACCTAGTGGTGGATATCCATCAGATAATGTTTGGAGCCTGTGGACTCGCTGCCAAGTCCTCCTCCCTCTCTATGATACAAGGTACATCAGACGAGATAGAGGTGTAGGAAGTGAGCCTAAATAGGCTAGGGGGATGCTGCCTGGGTACGATGTCAGGCTGTAGTGATGAAGTGCTGCTTGAAGACGAAATACCTTTCTCCTCTTCAATCCACCCCTAGAGGAAGACGTTCACATTGTACATGATTGTGCAGCATGAGAAGAACATCACAAATATCCTATAAATAAATTCCCTTCCTAATTGCCTTTAATACTGTAGAAAAGGAAACACATGGATATACAATATTCACATTAGCAATTAGTGAAAATATCTATGCACATAAAATTAAATATTATTATCACTTTCATAGAGCTGAATGTTTAATTGTGTCTACTAACAGTTATTGGAGTCACACTTGAGTTTTACCTGGCTATTCTGA
The DNA here is from genome assembly GCA_935421135.1 of Bugulina stolonifera. Lineage (NCBI taxonomy): Eukaryota > Metazoa > Bryozoa > Gymnolaemata > Cheilostomatida > Bugulidae > Bugulina > Bugulina stolonifera. The sequence continues at coordinate 9,202,553 of OW285189.1, forward strand.
TGTGCTTTGAACAATGCATTGAGAACACACAGCCCCCAAGTATGGATGTACTAGAGACGCCCACTTTCCATAAGACACAATATTGTCATTTGGCCAACTCAAGGAATTGTTTACATGTATAGGCAGTTGACAGTAAAAAGCCAACCACAGCACCGTACACAGTGTAATATTATAGAGCATAATAATAGCAATACAATACATATTTTATACCTGAATCTCATCCTTATACATCTGTAGACTGAGCTCTGTCTTCCCCCTCTTCTTCTTACCAATAAAGTGGAAGTCAGTCTACAATACAATGAAGTTATAAGATTTTACCTCAGACTATGGTTACATAACACAGTATAAATGTCATCTAAGTGGATCAAGTATTGATCTAATAAAGATGATTATAAATAGTTTTTTATACAATTTCCTGTTTTACGTTATACACTGTAGACCCAAAGTTTACAAAAATATCTTGCAACTTCCTATACACGGTTTTTTTTGTGGTATTAACAAACAAAACTATAACACAAATATAGGAAGACATCTATTCACACTAAGTGTGATTACTATATAATAAGATGATAATGAGATCTTACAACGGCAGCAGGTGATTGGTTGCGGATCATGTGACCTGACCAATTGCTTATCTTCACGTTGTTAATCATGTGGGTCTCGTCCACCGTGAGAGTCTGTGTGTTCATCAGATAGTCTATACTAGAGTTCTCATTGGTCTGATGACGGTACTCTATCTTAAACATGAACGCCTCAAGGATGAATGCAACCACCACCGTCATCACAACCTGAGAGAGATATAGCATTGCTCATAGTACGTACATGTAAGTAGTAAGTATAGCATTGCTCATAGTACGTACATGTAAGTAGTAAGTATAGCATTGCTCATAGTACGTACATGTAAGTAGTAAGTATAGCATTGCTCATAGTACGTACATGTAAGTAGTAAGTATAGCATTGCTCATAGTACGTACATGTAAGTAGTAAGTATAGCATTGCTCATAGTAAGTACATGTAAGTAGTAAGTATAGCACTGCTCATAGTACATACATGTAAGTAGTAAGTATAGCATTGCTCATAGTAAGTACATGTAAGTAGTAAGTATAGCATTGCTCATAGTACATACATGTAAGTAGTAAGTATGGCATTGCTCATAGTACGTACATGTAAGTAGTAAGCATAGCATTGCTCATAGTACGTACATGTAAGTAGTAAGTATAGCATTGCTCATAGTACATACATGTAAGTAGTAAGTATAGCATTGCTCATAGTACGTACATGTAAGTAGTAAGTATAGCATTGCTCATAGTAAGTACATGTAAGTAGTAAGTATAGCACTGCTCATAGTACGTACATGTAAGTAGTAAGTATAGCATTGCTCATAGTAAGTACATGTAAGTAGTAAGTATAGCACTGCTCATAGTACATACATGTACATGTAAGTAGTAAGTACAAGTTACGAATAGTTATCGTATGCACAGTGTTATTACACATGAGACAGTTTCATGTTAGCTCTTGGGATTTATAAATCAGAAAAACTGGGGCATTCAATAAGTTTTATACTATGCATACAACACTCTGTTTTTATGTAAATTTATGCTAATTGCTATCTAATTTTAGAAATTGTATAATTGCAAATAGAATAGAGAGTTGATGTAGTATACAGCATATTATTTAGTAGAGTAAGAGTAAATGGGAGGAGCTAGCAATAACATACCATAGTAATGAGATAGAATGTCATGAAGTATATACGGCTGAACTCTGTGGTCATGATAGCGTATCCTTCCATTATTATAAACCAGTTGTTTACGACGGTCAGCTCAAACAGGGTCACTAAAAATATTACAGCATAATATTATATACGATACGAGTAACATAACATTGTGTACTGTGTACATGTAGAGACAGTTGTATGCACACAGTATATAACTGCACTGCATATCAGCACTCAATCAAACTATAGAAATGATCTCCCTTATTATGTGATGCACTTAGTCAAGTTTAGTTGGTGAAACAGTGATAACAGGCACCGCCCTGCTGGCAGGGTATCAATACTACTCAATCTATCAAATCTGTAATGCTAATTAATTAATTAATGCTAATTATTTAATGTTAATTCATTCAACTAATGGTAGTGCATTGTACCTTGTTCATATACAGTCAACACTTTATATGAGCAGACTTACCTCCACTGGTGAAGATATCACTGAAGTTATTTAGATAATAGTATCCAGTATCAGTACTGTTGGAGTAGTAGTGGGCTATACCACTATTATTCCTGGTCAGATAATACAAATAATATCTTATAATATATATTATTGTATATAATGAAATGCTACACATGCCATGCATTACCAATGGCTCTGCTAAGGCCATCCACTTGACTAAAATGTGTTACCAATTTCGCAGTTGTGCTGCCTTTAATCCGGAGTGCACAATAAAATAATAGAATCCCTCATAGCATGAAAGACCACCAGTATTACATCACAGTACGGTATGTAGCTGATGGTTACCATAGAATTCACTTGATTTGTCTACACGACAAGAAAAATTCAACTAAAGAGAGAACCTACACTATATTGTGTGCAAGTGAGGGCCTAGCCAATATTACATAATAAATTATCATGTAGTAACACAGCTGCTACTGCCGTGTGATTATATACATGTATAGGGTCTACGCGGGGAAATAAACTAGGGAGAGCTAACTTCTAAATAGTAGGCTTATCACAGTACATGTACAATGTACAGTACGTGTACGTATAATAGAGCAGGCCTGTTGTTACACAAGCTATGCACATGTACACAACATAGTAGACACAACATGGGAACAGAGGAATGCAATGGACTCACTGGCAGCAGTTGGCCATATCAATATGAGAGAAGCACTCTATCCCTATAACAGCATAGAAGTAGTAGAGCAGCATTAGTGTTACCACCAGACTCCATAGTCTATCAGCTAGGATGAACAGGGTACCCAGGACATCCCGGTATCTCTTCCGAGCCTTGAATATCCTACAAAATAAATATATTATATAGGCTATATCACTATACGCACTATTGGGTACCTTTACATTGTACACACCTAACAGTGGAAAGTCGCTGCAAGTTTAAACTTGCTAAGTCGTGTGAAAATAGTGAAAACGAGAAGTTGTAGCAGTAAGAGTGGAAACAGAAGAAAGACGTAAATCATGTTTGACTCAGTTGGGAGATGTCATACCAACATCATACAATGGCTGACAAATGTTTCCGTCTCAGTTTACGCAACGTTATTTCGGTTTTCATTGTATCAGACACATATTTGTTTTATTATTTCAAAGTAACAACAGAGATTAGCTTTGACTGGCATCTCTATAAATAAATATCTAAATATTTGAATGAATAATCTCGTTAAGTTGTCTCTAGTTCTTCGTACTACAACTGTGCGAAAATTACTTTTTGTTTCAGAGTTGCCTTCTCTTCTTTACTCAAATAATCATAATATTGTTTATTGAGCAGACAACCCCAAAAAATTTCAATCAAGTCATAGTCAGCCATTGCAAATACATGTGCCTTCCATGTAGTTCCTCTCTAGCAGTCCAAGAACTTAAAGCTGAGGAGTGTAAATAATTCTTATTTTAGTGTTCATGTATGCATCAAGTTGTTTATCAAAATACACTATACACTACATGTACAATGTATATAATCATGTTCTACATACACAAAATATACGAGAGATCAGAGAGAGAACAACTCACCGAATCAGACGAAATGGTCTGAGTATTATAAAGAAGAAGAATTTATCCTGATTATAAATATCTCCAAACAGACCAGCTATGCTGACTATGGTAACACTAAGATCAAACCTACAATATACAGTCAATTAGGTTAGTTATACACATATAGGTTAGTGTAGCGACAACCGAATAATAATTAAATTATCTAGAAACAGCAACTTCAATCAAGTTGCAATAATTGTAGTGATTAAAGTTAGTAAAGCAACACAGTCATATCAAGCTTGGCACACAGAATAAGATAAACAAAGTACTGTGACCCTTTTGCCTTACGACAGGCAGCTAGAATTACTGGTGATAGGAAAATAGACTATATTAATCCAAGAATTTATAACCCCCCCCCCCCCCAACCCAGGGAGAATCGGGAAGCAGAATGAGAACCAAACATTAAGGAGATTTAAATAATACAAATAAAAGTGAACTAAAGTATACACTCTACATGTAAATAAATATATAATGCACTCCGAACACTTACAGATTCCAGCCGTCAGTGAAGTACTTGGTGGGACCCAGGCCAAGGATTTTCATTAAAGCTTCCAACATGTACACTATATAATAATCAATGAGTAAGTGAGTGTAACAACAGTTTAGTTTACAGATGCATTGGACTGTGTAAATGAGAATAACGGTGAATCAGATCTGTGTATCAAGACAATTAATGGTGGAAATGGTTATGAATACAGCTAGCTGCTAGCCCTAGTTGCAGTTTATTCTGTTATAAAGTTGTTACATGACTATGAAATACAATATAACTCTCCATGAATTTAATTTCCAGTCACCAAATCATCCATCTTGCTAAACTTGTAATAAGAGACATGTAGTTATGCTAGAACTTGGTACAATACTCACACAATACACCATTGTAGTGCAGATACAGGTACATAGACTAGACATTTATAAATATGTTTATGACCACTGAGTGGGTAGTGTTGGTAAAGTTGACAAAGTGAACCAAGCATAGACATACATGTAGACATGACGCATATGTACTTACACACTGTGAACATGACAGCATGCCAAGACACCTGTAGTCTATGTGAGTATTCAGGGTTAGATATACCTTCACTCTTAGTTAGGTTAGTCGATGCATCTATAGCCTCGTACAGAATCACTATAAAGTTACCTGTTATTACCAGATCTGTAAGATAAAAGTATAATGTGGTAATACATAGATTTATCTCCCCTTGTTTACAACATGCATGAGCCCAGAGTCTAATATATTGATGGGACGTGATGAGATAAATTGTGAAAGACTAGTATATTATGAGCCAGTCATACAGAGTAGAAGACACAATGCATATCACTGAGATATGCAACATATAATTCATCACTATTATGGTTGATGTGAACCCTTTGTACACACCTGGAGTTGTCATTCCATCACAGTGGAGACAAGGGGTGACAACTCCAAGTAACAGCTATTTTCCCACATTTTGTTTAAAACTCCCATATTATAGAAGTGTCCAAGACATGAACATAATATAATAAATATTTTTATGTTTTATGGTTGTAGACTACATGCACAGACCATTGTGACCATCAGAAGTGGGTGCCTAAGTCAACCAATTCCAATAATCACAGAAAGACAGATGTCAGCCTCAGAACCAACACTTTCACATTCAACACTTGAGCATGAGAGTATTTTATGAAATATGGGCAGTATTGGTAGACAAATCAGAGCAGATACAGTCTACTAATCTCTGCTGACTATTCACAGCTCTACTACCACATAAGTGACTAAACTAAGTAAGCAATCCCATGAAATCACTAGATTAGATCAAACTGCTTTAGGAACCACAGCTAGTTAGCTCAACCTCTACACTAGTAACTGTATAGTTAATACAGAGAGCTATGAGATCTACATGTAGAACATGTTGGTGATAGTTGGATAGACACCTGTGTACCTAACTACTGGTGTATAATCTGATTGTAACAGCAGAGCAGTCAAAGTGTACAGCTAATTACATGTATATACTCACATATGAAGTAGTCAAACCATTTCCAGTTAACCAACCAGTTGAGGCTAGCCATCATCTTGTTCAGAGGAGATGGAAGTTTCTGGAACCAGAAATCACTCTTGCTGCTCTCCTGCCAAACACAATGTATACCTGTTTTAACTACAACTACTAAACGTAGTAGCACTCAGCTCAATCTGCTTTGTGATTTCAATGAGTGTGGGATATTTTGCAAGAATTTTAATGCCTGCTATAATATTTACATTTAAAGGACCCCTCTCACCGTTTTTGTTTACACTTTGAGACACCCACGTGCTCGCTAGAGCAAACATCATGATTGGTTACTTGCACTGTATTATAATTGGCTAACTAAATCGCATGTGCATGTACACGTGTGGGAAAATCCATCGGGTGATCGATGGAAATCAGTTGACTGTGGACAGAATAGAATATAGTATTTTGCTTTTGCCAAAATGAAATTATTGTTGCAAGATGTAAATGCTATCGAGAGATGATACGATACAAGGTATATGGCAAGCATAGCAAAAATTGCAATCAAATCATTGAAAGTAACTTTGTTTTCTTTTTGATTTTAATTTAATTTTTAATTTTAATGTACTATGATCTATCTATGTCGCAGTGTAATTAATATTAAAAAATATCTATACATGTGAATATAGCAATGATAATTATTGTTATTTACCCCTTGCTCACATTGATACATAAGTGATTTGTTAAAATACTATGCTAGTTACTTATGGCTAATTATATTGTACATTATTCATAAATCATATTACATGTACTTTACTATTTTAAACTCTACTAAAATGGATAAAATGCAAATTGGAAATAAAATATTGGGATTATAAAAATAACTTTATTAACTAGGATTGTTTCTGTCTACATATATGTAGGCCTATATGCAGTACCTGATCAAAAATTTAATTTATTGAATTTCAAAATAATTGCATCATATCATTTGATTGCAGCCGTAAGTAAAATAAACTTTTGATGACACTATATTCAACTCATTTTCTTTCTCTATTGTAATAATAATACTATGATGACTAAAATGTGTGTAATGAGTGCTTCTTTTTAGTAGTTTGTCAAGACTATGACCCAGGAATGTAAAGTCACATCAATCGCAACCTCTTAAAGCCATACTTGAGTGACGAGTATTGTACCTTGGACACTAAGTTGACTCGTTTTACATAGGTATACATAAGGTAAGTGCATCATACACTTTCAAGATTCAGCAAAGTTTTCACTGTAAACACTGCTGCATGTACATATTACTTTCCTGTACTGTGGTTTTTGGAATGTAGCCTAGCAAAATCAGCGTCGGTTTGATTTGTATTCATCATTTTCAATCTAGTACATTGTACCTAGCAGTTATATTCTGTTGCTTAGTGTAGGCTGATTTTAGGTACCATCTGTTGACGTTAATATACTTTTAGGTGATCCAATAGTATGATCACATGTTCACATAATGTTGTAGAAACATCTACCAAGCAACATGCTTGAACTGACGTACTTACCAACAATTTGAGCAGCTAAATCAATCGTGAGGTTTGTAAAGTATTGACTGGTACCTTCAAATATTAATATTCTGACACAATTGGAATTTTTTTCATTTATATATGTATTAGTAGTTGGCCTGATACTTCATGTATGATCTTTCAGTAAATAGAATTTCTATGAGTACAGTACATGTTGTATTTGATGTCTGTGATAGCCAATTCTAGTTTGATTTTGTCTATATTGTGCAGTTACCTTAATGATCTTTTCTATTTATTAATTTGATTGTTACTGCCATGTTTCAAGCGATCGTAATCCACAAGCTTTAATGTTAACAAGAACTAATATTATGCACTCATGGTTATTTGCAATTAGCCGAGTAGAGTTAGCTTGTTCCAAGATGTCATTATTTTGAATTCCAAGATTACTCATTTATTGTATGTTAAACATTTTTATGTGTTTGCAGTCATAGTCAATTGAAAATACAAGCGGCTCAAAATTTATACTTTATAGACTATTGTATTCGATTTGACATGTATTTTGTGCTATCTTTCTTATCTTTCCCAGTTTTTAGGGAGGGTTTATTTTACTAGATGAAACCGCAATTTTCCATTTGTAAATACATGTAAGTGCTGTTGTTATGAACATTAATTTACTGATTATCTACCAATACAAACTCGAGAAAAGTTTTATTGCCCTCTACGTTTTATGACACTGAGCTATGATTGCAAGATTAATTTAGGCTTGTTAGTATACTTTTGGCAAAGTGCTGGAGACTAAAATCAATAGCCATGGAATCACGTGTACATGTATAAATCCGCCTGACTATGATGCATGCACATTTCAACAAAAATGTTTAAAATGATTTGGTCTGTCGTACTCTCTGAAAATGTAATCGTCATTCTTAGTTATTAAATATAAGAACATCAAAGGACTATTCAACTTCAATATCTTGAAACATTTATTGTTGATTCACGTTATCTTTTTATTTATAACAAAATACAATAATGAAAACAGTGGAAACCAGGGTAAAATACATGTGTAAAGTATTGAACATGAACAGTGTATGTATAATATACATTGTGGGCAGAAGTGATAATGAGATACACAGTCCATGTAGGGCGCCAGCAGAAGATTGTTTTCAATCGTAATCGTTCACCTTGAATGCTGAGGCACTATAACGCTTCACCTTTTATATAGTTACTTGATGAGGAAACCTCTTGGAGTACGGGTGAAATGTACATTTAGAACACTTCTTTTGCAATCCAATATGTATTATCTGCAATTCAAAATGTAGAGCATTTTATTGAGAAAAATGGTTGTGACCCTCACCAAAATTATATTGCTATTCCGAAGAAAAAACATCAATGGTTGGGTTCAACTCCCACAACAGAATTTCCCACCCTGTTGAATAGCTGATGCCGGAGTACTAGTACTGATAACCAAGTTGATGTACATAACATATTACTGCTACAACACTTACCTATGCTTTTTCCAACACTGAAGATAAAGATAATATAGTGCAAGCTGTAGAATAGTTTGAATTTCCACGCCAGTGTCTGGTAGCATGGAATTGGTCTAGCTAGGTTCCCCTTCTTTCATACAGCTTTGGAATCTCACTGTGCTAAAAAATAATGATAGCAATATAATATTTATGGCGCCAAACACAATTCTTTAACGTGGCTGCCCAATAGCAGAGCTAGTCGAGGGACCTCCACGGCTCCTAGAGCTGGATATTATTTCAGTTTGATATGGTACAGAAGGAAGACCTTCTTCGGAATGAAAACCTCCTAAATTGCATAAGTTGTCAGTTTTGTTAGCAAAACCTTCTTCTTGAATTCAATTCATGCACAAACTTATAAACTCATTGAGGTAGATTTCATCAGTCTATTCTTGCAAAATGTGAAATACACATGTGTATTTCACTTTTGCAAGAATAGACTGATGAAATCTACCTCAATGAGTTTATAAGTTTGTGCATGAATTGAATTCAAGAAGAAGGTTTTAGTGCTACCTTGTAATGAGCCTTATCCCTACATAACAAATTATAAATACCTACCAGTAGAAAGAACTGGATGTAGAAATTGAGGTTGGCATTCGATTTACAAATTCTTCATCAAAGGTGAGTGTGCGTCTTTACCCTGCTCACCAGATCATTCCTTCTTTTCAGCAAACAATCAAATGCAACTATGACTTTAATGATGTCAGGAAAGTTACTTGCTGACAGCATTGGAACTAGTCTGTAATCAACACAGTGAGTACATCATAAAATACAAATACAATAAAAACATAAAATTCTTTAGAAATGAAGCGTGGCTGTTTTAATCGAAAAGAAATTTTGACCATGTGGACATAAATAAAAGTACACTAGGTTAGCTCAGCTGCATTAGATAGAGGTGAGTTTGTGTCTAATGAAGTTAGTATCAGTCCCACCAACTTTTTAGATTTAGCTTGGGGGGGGGGGTTAAAAGAGTGAATAAATTAAATATAGTAATTCAAATATCTTGAATAGACCAGATCAGTTAATTGAGTATTTTAGAAATAAATTTATGATGGAATTATTGTTTGCATTTACATTCAAATTTTGCTTGGCTAAATGAATCAACTAACTATATTTTCGCAGGATATGTGTATTATAAATTGTATTTGAATATGCATATTGTAGATGTAAAGACTTATTTTAAATTTACTGATTTAATACAACAATTACAATACAATAACTTCACATTTTTGTAAAGTTCATTGTCAAAACTCAATTAAATATTATATTCAATATTAAAATTTAGTTTCACAGTATTGTAATGTGAATATATTAAAATCATAATCACTTAGATTATCATAATTATATCACATCATATAGCCCAACTAATGTTGTAATAATATGAAATATAATAATCATATGACTTACTTTTTGTGTTAAAAGTTATCCAATTTTATTAATCATTTATTTAATATTTAATTTCAAACTTGTTTGTTTTTTAAACAAAATAAATAAAAATGAGTACATAGATATAATATATTAATATTAAATGCTTACCATGCTGAGTATAGTATTGTGATGGCTGACAATCTGGCCATAAACTAAGCTCATGTTCTTCAGAAAATGAAATTTATGAAATGAAAATCCAACTGTCGAATGCCATTCTTAGCGTTTCTGTGTACTATGAATTTTCAACTCAACCCATAGAGATAGATAGTACAGTATCTTGGTACTTGCAATAACTCTGTGATCAATTGTATTGTAAACAAAATACCACGTGCAGACCGCTAGCATGGTCATGTGACTTTGGTTTGTTTATAAAATTTGATATTAGTATGATAATCCATAGTTTCGAATAAACAATGGCAGCTATAAAAATGAAACTTCTTTCGAGAGTTTAATATAAATTGAAGGGTGCATGGTTGCAAGTAGTATATACCCATGGATTATTTTTGCATATTTCAGGCTACTTTTGAAGATATTTGCAAAAAACTAAACCTCTCTCTATACAACTTATATAAAAAAAGTGCCGTTTAGGGTGTCTTCATCAAAAATTCGTCCTAGGGCAGCACTTTTGCGCATCACGCGATGCATCATGGGAAGGAGAAATATGTTGAGAGCACAACTCTGAAACACATGACTTTGCTGCTGCCTTCATTTTGACACAAAACTAGATTTGCTGAGCAGGGTAATTAGTGAGATGGATCCTTTAATGTACATGTATAATCAGAGGGGAGGCCCAACCAGTACATCATACACTGTAGTAAACGGAGTAAGTTATATTATTCCACACCATTCGGAAAAGATGTCATCTACATTATTTTAGTAATTTAAATTGATCACTTGACTTCACATAGTCACATAACAGATTAAATGTTTATCCAAGCCTTATCAGAGCAGATTAGTATTCTAAGAAGTGATAACCCATGACCTTAGTTTCACCTTCCATCTCAGGCCAGATAAGGAGCACAACTTACCTTCCATTTGAGGCCAGATAGGGAGTATATATTGTAGAACTCTTCTAAGCTAAGGCTACCACTACAGCTAGTGTTGAGAGCCTTGAATGTCAGATATATCTCTACTTTCTCTATAAACAATAACACCGTATTGTACATCACATATGTAATGTAGCACAAGGTACGAGCTACTTGTATAACGGTACATGAACAACACATACATCAGCAAAGTGCTTGGGTCTACTTAGTTGTTTTAAGTGCTACAAGTGTGCCTACATGATAATATAATAGTAGACAGTGATATACAAGTACCATGAGCAGACAACCCTAAGGGACTCAGAGATGACTGGAAGTTCTCTTGTAGGCACACTAGTATACAGAGTGGATATACTAGTTGGATGAGGTGTAAGCTAGCAGAAGGGTTGAGCATATAATACAATAGACATGTATGTTACTAATTACATGCATATACTATAGGGTATAGGCCTAATCAATGCAACATGACAAATTCTTTCAACATAATAACAGCATGGGTGACAATCAGTGTAATTATATCCACAGAGAGGACAACTCCATGCATTATACAATCACAATAATAATATCTATACCAGTTTAGACTACACTTACTGGCTCTGGGCTTGTAGAACTTCATGAGTCCAGCAAAGTTACTCATAGATATAGAATTTCGATGTTTTCTGCTCACAAGTAACCTAAAGGCATGTTCACACGCGTGTCTCTTGTGTAACATTAGCTTCTTCACTTTTGTCTTCTCTAGTGTTGTGAACGTGTTATACACCACAGCCAGAAACTAGAACATTATACATCAGATACCATAACAATACATTGCAGATAATGGGTAGAAAATAAGACTGTACTATAAATTGAGTAGCTGGGAAAGCAATCTGACTGACGATACTAATACAATGGGCTGTCAGTGGGACTCTGTATCATCTAAAATGGCGCCACTAAGGCTAGAAATCATAATGATTTAACACAGTTACATGTACATGTGATCAGTTTCATAATTATTGGAGATTATCCTGGAAATAACATGAACTAGAAGAGTGCTCAAGTCTGACATTCTACATATCTAACATTTTGTAGGTCTAATACATATACAATGTTGCTGAGAATTACATGCGTCAGCAAATCAGCATATTGCCTAATTTATAACATAACCTAGCAATGAGCATAGTGATAGATAAAACAGTATACACAGTGCTAACAAGTAGGCTACAGTATACACATAGGATAACCTGACATAACTGATAACATGTTAAAACTGAAACCCACTGAGATATATACCCCTGCTATGCCTCTATGAGAGAGCCTTCATTGTTCATCTGAAACTTGGGACCCCGAGGAAGTTGCACAGTAACCCAACCCCCCTCCATACTGTCTCATTTTCACCAAGAACCAGGCAAGTATGTAAATATAACATTAGAGACAACCGAAACAGGGACATACAATGTAACCCATCGTCAGATCTACTCCGTTCCCGTCAGGTTAGACAACTTCAAATGAGACCAACAAATGGGACAGTTGGAGTTCATTTATTGACTACAGACTCACCAGGTTCATGAAGAAGTAGAGCTCTATAGCGATATACACGATGAAGAATATGGCAGATATAGGTGACGTAGCATAGGCCGGCATCATCACATCCGGGTAGTTTGCAGTCGTAAGTAGCACAAAGAGACTCACAAAACTCTTCTGCAGCGTCTTGAAGTACTAGAAGATACAACAAGTGAACGTGTACTGTATATCCACTGACTACTTCTAGGGCTCAGTGGTCTCTACATTGCACATGGGACATTGGTTAGAACACAGGCTATGGACTATACAATAGTCAACATATTTACATAGCCTCATACTAAACTTATTCTCAAGAAATCACATCATAAGATAGCGCAGGGGAAAATGAGAAATTTGACGACAAAACTGTTTCTCCCAAAGTTATCCATTACCATTGTATGGGATGGGAAACACCTGAAACCTAAACCACAAACCGACAACGACCAGGTACAGAAGTTGAACAATTCTGATAGCTTTAGATCTTATACGTTAAGCCCATTTAAATATAACATAGAAAGAATAATTTTTCTTGCATCAGTGTTGGCAAAAACCAAGGCTATTTCTAACTTCCCTACTTCTGCACCTAACTCAATGCACCAAATCCTAGAAAGCAGACGTGTACCGGGTTTTCAGTAAAACAGTGACTGTTTTGTGGACATTTCTCATACCTTCCAATCCACTGTTTTAATGGACACAATCATTATAGTAGGTGTTAGTTCTGATGTACCAGTAGGTCGACCAAAGCACATACAATGTACCACAGCCGTTTATTGTGAGAGTTGCGCCACTGGGGGAACATTATGATGCCATGTGGCGCCCGTTAGAACCAATCAAAATTGCGATAGAAAGAATTGACCAATGTCATTCTTTGTTAGTGGGCCCAACATGGCCTCTTGTTTACTTCCGGTGACGTAACTCTCCCAATAAACTGCTCTGCAATGTACAGGTAGTAAAACATACTACATTTCATTGTAGTTAAAAATCAAGCAGCTCTCAAACTAACATGCTGGTCATGTGACACTCTTGAGATAAGATAAGACAACTCTATCACATTACCAGATTCAATCATCACAATCTAAATATACCACAAGTTATCATGAATGTTCACTAAGCCATAGTGATAGTTCTATTAAGTACTTAGATATCAGGCAAAATAAAACTCCCATAGGCATGCACTACTAGGCACATACATACACTCAGTATGTTATCAAATGAACCCCACATTGTAATTTCCACTAGATGTGTACCAATACATTCAAATCTATATATAGTACATAATAACGTACATACTACACTACTAGCAGTTGTACATGTACATGTAGATACTATATATAGCACATAATAACGTACATACTACACTATTAGCATTAAACAATTGTACATATACATGTAGATACTATATATAGCACATAACAGTATATACTTACTACACTATTAGCATTCGATGAGAACAAGTAGAAACCTGAAATAAACACAAATATACAATTAAAAAAATGCTGCCAATGACATCATACATTGTAGATATTATCAACAATAGAAGATTCAAGTGGAAGTAACAATATTAAGTATTCAGTTGAATATAACTGGTGTGATGACATGCCTCTAGAACTGTGTATATGTAGATCAACCTGTGCATTGTTTAGATTTATCATAAGCCTGCATGTACTAACTACCCATTAGAATATAGCTTACTATTATTAATAGGCCTACAGTATGATAGATGGACTATAAAGGATGTTGAACTTTTATCATCATCTCAAACTGTATCAATGTTCAGATTACATAGTAATACTTATATCAGGGCTGGAGTCAAATATTACAAATTGACAAAATTCAAGGGGATGTTGATAGTAATGACTGACTTGGCCTTCAAGTATTGACCCCAGGCCTGTCACTGTATTGTTAGTAGAACACGTAGTAAACAGCTACTATAGGCCTACATACATAACACTGTGTAGATAGGAGCCTACTTACCTAGTATGGAGAAAAGAAGCATCACAAATAGTAGTAGAAACAGCAACTCCAAGATGGGAGGTAAAGATTGTAGTAGCTGTCGACAAAACCTGTAGAACAGTCTAACGTATAGTATGATACATAGAACACAGTCTATTATATAGTACGATATACAGAACATAGTCTATCATACACATGCAGTATATAATATATATTACATGTATATTAATACTGACCTACGGATTCCCCGACAGTAGTGAGTATCTAACAGGAAGAGAGGGCGGAGAGCTCGAGTAACTCTGAAATGATTGCTTCGTCGTACGATGACAGTGATAGCCTCTGTTACCATCACTAGTAGCAGTATACACTGCAACAATCATAGCATAAGTACAGAATATTATAACAAATTATGCATACTAACAACAGTGCACCTGTACAAACTGTGATACGTTCCAGAACATACTACAGAAATCACAATGTATTATAGGTATAGTTAGAGTCAGCTAGTGACCTCTCCCCATATACACTGTATACAAGTAGGCCTATGAACACACTAACATACTACAGGAGTGCAGTACCACATTTAATGATATCAATTGAGTAGCTAGTGGTCTGTCTGCTGGGTATCTGCGATGCGGGGAGAGACACCAAATCCCCTGTACCAGTGGTTCCACACTCTCATGCTAATCCCATGGAAGATGAATTTATCAGCCCATACATTACCTATACACTAATAATTGCTATGGATGGTTGTATTATCATTGTAACAAGTGGTTTACAGAATCTGTCATGCTTAACAATAATCTGTAAACTACTTGTTACCATGTTGTACTATCAATGAGTCTGTATTAGCCAGGGAGCAATGATAGTTTGTACGTCTATATTATTAGGGTAGGGTAGATGTACCCGTTAGTACTACATTAGTATGTGGGCTATAACTACATGGGTACACAAGTATGACCTATCCACAAACAAACCCACCATAGCTATAATTATTATTCTATATCAACAGACAATATTACTGTCCACCTCTACCAATATAGGTGGCGAGATATACCTTGAACAGTGACCGCTTGTGCTTGAAAAAGGTTCGAATACCTTGCCATCTTGCCTTCACAATGAGATCTATAGTCAGTACAAATATTCCAAGTAGCTCTAAGGAAGCGTGCATCTAAAAATAAGATTACAGTCAACCATTTTAGCATATAGATAACATCTAAATACTCGTGCATCATTAGATTACATTATTATACAGTTGAAAAAAGTAGAGAGATTTTCTGCAGTAGACAGATCCTGCTATGTAAATCTGGTGACCTGCTCAAAACTTTTACTAGAAAGCAAGGTCAATGTCACACTCACACATTATCGTATTTCATTCATTAAATCAGGGAATAATAAGCTGTACTATAAGTCTGATATTATCTGGTAACAGTTGAAATAGTGCGAGCGTGAAGCCAGTGATTAGGTTGCTGAGGCCAGGTACAATACATACACACTGACCAGATATGAATCATCACTTTCTGTACCATTGATTGGGTGAAGAAACAGTAGCAGCTGCTGAGGTACGATAATAGGTTCTTACATCGAAATATTCTGGTATATATAGTAGATATAGGCTATATACATGTAGGTCTGTATGGAATAGGATTTGCAATGATAGGGTACACACATATCAGTACTATTAAGCCTACTTACATAAATAGGTATCTCAAGCTGATTGACTGCAGGCTTTTCAATGATTGCCAGTGACAATAAGAGTAGTGAGGCTAAGATATCCACCACATGGAAGAAAGGATGATGAGCTGTAAACAAAACATGTCACATGGCTTACAGAACAGCGAACAAATTAATAATCCAATATAAGCACACAAGATCTAACACATTCTAGTCTGCATTGTAGTCTGCATTATGCAACAGAAATAAACAAAAAATCATGCACCTACAGCCTAGGTAGGCCATACTAGATGGGAAACCGTTCTCAAAGTGTTTAAGTAACTTTCACCCTATTAACATACCTATGAGCAGAGTTGGGTCCAAGTCGACTCGCAAGTCAACAAGTCAAGTCATTTCTAAAATTCTGGAGGCAAGTCAAGTCAGTGCTGCCTCAAGTCAAGTCAAGTCAACATTGGCATTACGGTTGAGACTGTACAAAATTTTATCCTCCATATTGACTTGGCAGAAACCAAGTCACAGTCACAAGTCATTCATGTGTCCAAGTCAAGTCAAGTCACATTGATGTGCAAGTCAAAGTCAAGTCAAGTCAACATGTTGGCAAGTCCAAGTCAAGTCAACTTGTGACTTGGCAAGTCGAGTCAAATCCATGACTTGGACCCAGCTCTGCCTATGAGCCATCTTTATATCATGCCTATGACTCATCCTTGTATTATGATTATGAGCCATCCTTATATCCCACATATGACTCATCTTTGTATCACTCCTATGAGTCACTCTTGTATCATACCTATGAGTCACCCTTATATCATACCAACATGTATGAGTCAACATTGAATCACATCGATGAGTCATTCTTGTATCATACCTATGCGTATTATAACTATGGGTCACCCTTGTGTCATATTTATGAGTCATAATGTATCATAACTATGAGTCATCATTGTATCCTTATATTATACCTATGAGCCATCTTCGTACCATATGTATGAGTCACCGTAATACCATAGGCCCTACATGTGAGTCATCCTTGTAGGCTTATTATAGCCATGAGTCATCCCCATACCATACCTATGAGATAAGCAGGTACAGCGGCCTGACTCTTTGGATGAGTGTCAAACTTCTCATTATTCTCTCCTTCCTCTAAGTAAATAGTAGCTTCTTGATAATTCATCAGCCATCGCTCTTTATTTCGCTTCCGCAATGAGTTATAACCTAGATCGGTGCCTTCACCACCCCACAAGTGTTGCAAATTATGTGTGGAGCTGCTAGCGATATTTCCAGCTTCAACAACATAATCATCAGCAGCTGCAAGATAAAGTTATATACCCACACTTAATATTAGAATATCTATGCAACATTTACGGATAACAAGCAATGCAAAACTACAGTAGGCCTATTAGCCCTATATTATAGTAGTTTACAAGCTGTGTCTAGGTTGCCCGTAAAGCATAAAATGTATTTTTATCTGCTTAGCTTAGGACTACAATTGATTTTAAAATTTGACTTTACTTTATTTACGGACACTAAATTGAATTACAAGTCATTACCTTACTAAGCAATTGATTGGATAATAATAAATACCTCAAGTTCAGCAACAATATTAATATAATTAACCCCAATTTCATTTGGTATCGGATAGTTATAGTACATACCATCAGAATAAGATCTGGGAGGCTTTACAAGTAACACAGTATCATTTTCATTTGGATCCATCAACTAAAATGCTCAACTGAATACTCGTGACTAGAGTCAGTGAGTGCTAACGTTAATGGAGAGAGTCTCCGTCTGAAGGCTTGCTTCGAAGTTTCAGTTTCGAGTTTGAGAGTGGAGTGCTAGTTTAAGTTTAGTTTTAAGTTTAGTGTAGCCTACGTCTAATCTTTATCTTCTCTTTCTTTTTTGACTTGGAGTTAGGCCTTTCTTTTATTGGAAATCTTGAAATTAGGACTAAATATAGGCGTAGTATAAGATAAAATTAAAAAAGAAAGGTCATAAAACATCAGAATTCGAATCTTGACATACACGTAGGCCTACTTTTTACTACTTACTATAACCAAACTTGTTGAAAATGAAAGCATAACAAAACATGATAAACTTAGTAAAACGATGTCTCCGATTGCCACCAATGACTCTGCTAATCGAATAACAGTACAAATCAATGCTAAACTAGCCTCGTTCAACGTCACTAATAATTTGACGAGCACCGACGGCAGGTTTGTCCACAGTACGATACTGTGCGCCTGTTGTGTTGGCTATGGGTGTTGCTATGGCATCATTACGTTCTTCCGTCAACAACGCACCTGCAGCAACCTGTCAGGACTTTAAATTTGTCACCACTTTCAAACCTAATACATGTACATGAACTAACAATATTACATATTGGCAGTAAAGGAAACGGTTAGCTTAACTGTCAACATGAGTACTATAACTGAAATCCAGCCTATGGAAACGTTGCAGATGAGACTACCTTTGGGTTCTCAAGCCTTGCCAACGACACCATCTGCGGCCATCCGAAGAAGCAAGATTAAACTGGATCCTCTCCGGGCTTTGGAGCCAGCTAGGAAAAAGTTGACTACAATTGAGTCTCAACGTGTGATGTGTGTTCTAGAAGACACAAAGAAGAGATGTGATATTGTTTCTGCTCTTCCTCATGTTATGAAAAACTTAGACAAAATTTGTAGTATGGTAGGAGAAGATGTTGCTGATTGCTTGGCAAATCACAAGAAGATTTATGATCGGTTTGTAAATTTAGAGTTAAAACACACTGACGTTAGTTTGCAAATAACTAATGCTGAAAATGCAAAAGGTGACAACATGGAAGAAGATGATGTTTCAGCCCCTTCTCCTCCTGCTTCAAGGCCAGTTTCACGTGGTTTGTCAAGTAGGGGCAGTGGAAGATATAAATTGCTGGAAAAATCAGAACCTGCTGACTTAAATGAGCAGCTAGACAGTCTCGCAGATCAGATAAAACTAGTAGAACTTGAATTACAAATTAGCATTAAAAACATGATGCGAGTCATCAACGTGAACCCAGGTGTTGACAATCTCATTTTGAGTGAAGTCGGAACCAGTAAATCTCGAGAAGGTATGTTCTTCACAACACAGCTGAATGAACTGAGAGATATTCTCATGGAAAAGTTGCTCATGACTCCTCTGGAAGAAAAGGAAAAAATGCACTACTTGTCTCAGGTGTGAAAAAATACTTACTCTCGAAGCATTACTGGCTATTACTAATGCTGAAGATCATTCAGTATTTTTAAAATTACAGCTTCAGCTTTGCACAAGTTTAGTTGGCACATATCCCCCTCTCCTACTACAGCATAGCATAGTAGAGTAGTAGTAGTGTTTAAGAAACATATTTCAACTCCCTAGTGTTACAAAATATGAGTCTCTATAGTATAATGCACAATGACAGCTGGTTGACCTTTGTAAATCGAACCTTACATGCCTCTCCACATGTAGTACCTGCCTTAAAACCAACTCAGTAAAGAATTATTTGTTTATATATAATACATGTAGGTGTCAGCTCAAGAAAGACAAAATGCTGGTGTCATAGAAACACTGGAGGAAGAGCTTCGAGTAGCTAATGAAGACAAAGACCATGATATCAGACTGAAGAATGATATCATCCGAAAGTTACAGGTTTGATGTTTGAACATATACATGTACAATATAACTGCATCTAAAAGTTAGTAAACAGCATTTATAAAATGGAGCAAAACTGAACTTTAGTTGTATAGCAAATATAAAGATGAATAATCACATTTTAGAATGACCTACACATGCTAGAAAAAGCCACAGAGGAGGAAATTAAAAGAACTAAAACTGAGGCGGAGAAACAGGAAGCTGCCGATTCTAAGAACAGTGAAGGTAAGAGAGAGAAGCTAATGACTGAACTAAGTGAGCTGAAGGCCAAACATGATAATCTGACCTCTGAACACAGAGAGGAGGAACAGACGCTCAGAAGGGTGAGTCAGTCGACACTTTGGTCTCTTCTACTGTAGCCCCTGCAGAATTATTAGTGATGTAGCATTTCAAATGCGCTTAGAGTCACTTACATGTGTACTCGTACTAGTAATAGTACTATATCAACATCACATCGTTGTTAATGACTGGTAAAATCAGAATGTTTAAAACACAGACTGCCGACTGTTTTGAACTAGTTTGGGTATGAGTAGACTTGTTTGCCTCGAAGTATGATATATCTAGTTATATTATTATTCTAAAATTTATACTTGCTTTGATCACAGAAAAAGTGGAAAATCGAGACGGAGGTTGAAAACTGGATACAGAAGTTTGATCAGGATATGGGAGAGAAGCAAGATGAATATGAGGAAATAGATACAGTCTATACGGAGGAAAAGAAACAGCTCAACGAGTTAGACGAGCGGTTTAAGACATTAGAAGTCAGTATGAATACCCTCCCTGACCATTCAGATGGGGTAGCAACTTCTAAAAATAAGCTATTAACTAAAAACTATACATACACTAAGTTGGTGCAAAGTTAAAGAGCTATCTAGTCTGTTGTTATTCTACAGCAGCTATCTTTCGTAGGCACCTATAGGTACAGGCCTATAATACATACATGTAGCTACATGCAGCATGAATGGAGTGAGCACTTCACTCAGGTGTCTTGCTATTAGCAATATGTTATCTATGTTATTAATACCTACCATTGTGATTCTTACAGGGAGAATATAAGACAATCACTGAGGCCAAGAACAAGGCTAAGGAAGAGAGGGAGACAGCCGAGAGAGAACTGGCTCTAAGCATCAAGGCAGCTACCACCATCCAAGCTGTGTGGAGATCATACAAAGTCAGGAAAGCTCTTAAACAGAAAAATAAAAAAGGAAAGAAAAGCAAGAAATAGATGTAACCTCTTTGGATATAAGACTGTATTTGTACATAAGACTAACATAATATTCACACCCAACATAAACATGTATGCTGTGATAATTATATAAAATGTTCTAATTAAAAAAAAATAATGACAAAGTTTATCTTGTGAATTACGATATAAAACTAAAAGTTGTTTTTAAAATTTACTTATGACTATGTATAATATTATGGCTGAAATAAAAGACGTATAATCCATCACATTGATACTGTCCAGAACACATCTCAATTACACCTCATCAACAGGGAATATGACATCACACTTCTCCAAGCAATCACCTACAGCCTCGGGAAGATCAATGTGACAGATTTGGGACAGTCTTATTAGGTAGATCAACACATCACTTAATTCATGCTCCAGGTTAATCCTCTCTTTGACACTGAACTCAGGTAATCCCTCCTTGACATGTCCTTTCCATTGGCTAAAGCAGGATAAAACAGCTACATTAAAAACTAGGTTGTTGCCTGGAATACTCCCTTATTACTCATTAGTATTGAGCACATGGTATAAACTAAAAGCTCTAACTCTTGCTAAAGATACCGATGGCTAGAAAGATACGAGACGAGAGATTAGAATGGTACATGGGATCACTAGCATTTCAAGGACGAAGCTTCATATAACTCAGAAATGTTGTTGGTAATCGAACCCAAAGCCTTTAAAATGAGAACTTTTCGCTCAAAAAACGAGCCACTTTTGTCACACTAGACACAAGCACTGCTACCCGAGTGGTTAAGGTCACGTTATAGACATATTCGGAAACTGTACTGGTTCATATGAGACTGCTTTTAATATCCAAACACAGCCTAAGCGTTCAGGCGTGACTAATGCTTGACATGAAGGGGACTCCCCTTGTTTACAATAAATATTATTACCTAGCGCTATAGGTCGCTGTGCATTATTGAACAAAATAAATTATTATTGCTGCAGATTGCTATTTATAAAGCTTTCACATCCGAATATGCCTATAGAACGCAATGTTATAACAACAATAACTTGACAAATTTGTTGGAATGCTACAAGAACAGAGAGGCAAGAGAAGGGGTGAACTTACAAGATTTCAGAGAGTTCACCAATTTCTCCAACCATGGCAAATAGAACATTCCGGGGCGTGTGGAACTGATGCCAGTTACGATCAGCCACAAACTTGCTTTGTATATCACGTCTACAATTACAACCAAAATACAACAACAATAATCAATAAAATAAGAACACACTTCGTATGTAACAATCATAAAGTCAATACAATAGAAGAAGTAGAAGAATGGCTGGGCTGATATGATTATAGACATAACTGCAGGAATATATACAGTTCTATATCATATAGGTGGACATTACTTCAACATTTGTCACCAACCACATGATAGGTCTACTTGCAAACTACAATCACCTGCAGAGGTGATTGAATTCTGCTCCTCCCTCACCAGTTGAGGACATTTGCACAGCATTTTAGTAATTCTGTAACATTGATTGTTGCACCAAAGTCTAATATATTAATCAATGAATATAGTTAGTGATTTGAATAAATTTTGAATTTTCAAATAATGACTTGATAGACATGAGAGTTAAACTGTTTGAGTTAACACTGATTTGTATAAAAATAATTATTAATATTATTCGGTTTGACAATAACAACCCACATTTAAATAGAGGTTGTGATGAGCATGACCAATATATACATGTATAAGTACACACCAAGTTGAAACCAAGGCTTGTGTTGGAAGAAATAGGTACTTGAGCTACTTACATTTGGTCTAAATCTAGGTCAGTAGTAAACTTGAACACACAACCATCAAGCTCTCCACAGTCTGTAGAGGGCTGCCCTTTCCCGTTACCGTCATTCACTCCATCCCCTGCTCTCTGTGCATCACTGTTTACTTGCACAGAAGAGCCGTTCCTAAAACATTCAGCTGCATATGCAACCATTGCATTGTCAAAAATGCAATGTAAGCAAATGTAAGGTTAGTCCCAACAGCACCAAGGCTAAAAGAATTTTGAATCGCAACAAGTTTTTACATACAAGAGAATGTAATGCACAGGTCTATTTTATAGTGGCAGAACTACTAACGTATACAAGGAGATATTTTATGTAGCTAGCAAACAACATCAACGGTTTCATCTTGCCATCGGATAATTTTAGCTTTTGGGTCATAGTATAACTGCTATATAAAACTAGTGGCTCATGGCACAGGAGTAATTGAATCACATAATGTGGAAAGTCATACACTTACCCATGACCATTTTCAGGATATTCATTATATTTTTTGGATGAGCCATAGACTTTATCAGCGGGATATTTAGCAGCGTTTAGTTGAATCTTCTCCAAAACAGATTTTGGTAAATCAACGTGACAAATCTGTGAGAGGTGGGTCAGATGCATTAGCATACAACCTAACTTGTATTTTACCTCATGTCTATCGACATCCCTCAACTGAGGGGCACCATCACCAAGCTCGCCTGGTCTTTCACTAAAATGAAACAGCCAACATGGTGTCCGCTAAACGTACAACATTGATTGCAATGGAAAGTTACAAAGCAAAGTTAGTTGACTTTATAAGTTGGGGACGACCTAAAAGGCTAATGTAAACATCATTGTAGTTTTCTTCTAAAATTCATCTCAGAGAACAGTCAAGCTATTCAATGACCAGTGGGGAACTGATAACGCATAGCCAACTTAAAAAAGTCATTAAAAAGAATCCTTCAAAAACATGCACCAAGTTGATGGGGAGTTTGACCATTTCTTCCATATCTAATGTTGCATTTTATCCAGAGATTTTTCAGTTTGTCTATGGGGCAGACGGAATCTTGATTTCACATCCATGACTGGGGTTTGAACCCGAGGCCTCTACGGCACTTTATCACCTAGCATAGTGGGCAGAACACCTTGAAAAAGCTTGGTCGGTGAGAGTAGATGTGCACTGGACCAAGTGCACACAAGACACCCCTCAAATTATGTCTATGCAGCAATGTGGCCATATCATGAAAAATGTCTCATTAGCAGTTGGTTTGGCGCACATCTACTGCTCACCGGCAAAGCTTCATTATTCAAGGTTGCCGAGCTGGTGTGGTGGTAATATGTTCTGTTCATTGTGCTAGGCGATTAGGTGTTGTAGAGGCCTTGGGTTCAAATCCGTCAGGGAAGGGTATTTTCACGAATGTGAAATCAAGTTCCAGACTACTTTATAGATTCAATGAAAAATAACATCAAATGCACCAAGTCGATTGTCAAAACAACAAGGGGATGGGACTAAAATCAGTACCTTTTAAAGAAAATTAATATCAGTATCAATTTTTAAAATCTACTACTTACAACAGGCGAGCCAAGTCACCAGCTACTCCAGCCACAGCCAACAATACATTGCGAGGATAACGATACTTGTGAGCCTTCCTTTCAGTAATGAATTTATGCTCCAGAACTCGTCTGAAAATAATAAACATTGAGAAAACTTTTGGAAATATGTCCCCACAACTTTTACTGGGGCAATACAGGCACAGTATAGCAGAGTAACTATAAAATATTGTTAGATTACAATAGAGACATAATTCGTAAGGTAGAGAGAAAAGCAAAATAAACAAAAGCAGTATCAATTTCCAGTGTTTATAACTTTTATTTACTGAGAACAGAACACAGCTTTATAATAAAAATAACATTTTGTATTATAGATATACCTATATGTAGGCCTAGAAGTCAAACTAAAGTGTCTGAGAGCATAAACTGCTGCTACTATTCAGAAGAACAACGTGAATTGAGAAAATAATGTGAGGTTCATACATGAGGTTGAAATAAACAGAGGTGAATCAAAATCATCGGCTTTGATAATGTTCACCTGCAAGAATATAATGTCCATTTCAATAATCTGACATCAAAAGACTAGCCAAAGTTAAAAAAATAATAACCGAAAGTCCTCACAAAAATAATGCACATTATACAAATCTGATGCTACAACTCATCGTCACTCTCAATGAAATTGGTATTTGATTGGCCCAATTCTGGTAAAGATAGAGAGTTGAGAGCAGAAAGATCTAGTTCCATATGAAAGTTTTCTGGTTCAGTATCTGGTATTGTTAATGCTCTAGCCGATTTGTATTTATCAGGAGATTCTACAACGAGAATTTTGGATAGTTAAATGTTTTTTGTATGTTTGGTTCAGAGGTAATCTTGTAAATGAGATGCATTTGACAAGGAGTTCCATGTGTCGAAGATTGTCAAACTCAATTAAAATATTGTTTGCAGAATTAGCAACACCCTATACAATTACCTGTACTTTTAGCGATTCTTGGAGATCTTCTGGTTGGTGTCAATTTGACAGATCGAACACTGATAGGCGATGGCTGGCTCAAAGCAGAAGTTATTGACAAAGTGTCATCTAGCTCGCTACCTCCCTCATCATGTGAAACAGAGGATGTTCGTTCTTGCTTTCGCTTTGGTTTACCTCCTTTTCCTGTAGTCACATAACCAACCATGTACACATACATGCATGTATATTTTTATATAATATGAAATACAGCAATAATACTGTAAAAGATCGGGAGAGGAAGGGGTAGCGTTCAAACCCAATGATGGCCAATCATTTTGTGATCCAGCACCAAAGGTCCAATAAGCTAATTGGGGCATATACATGTACCTTAGGGCTGATGCTAATTACATCATTAAACGAAGTAGGCGACTGCTGGGTGGCTATAAAACATAAGGCTTACCTTTACCACGCCCTTTTCTTTTAGTTTTGGGTGGATCTGGAACTGGAGGAGGTGGGGGAAATAGTTCAGCTGTCGTCTCCTTCAATTCTTTTCTACGAATTTTTTGCTTGAGTTCAAGTTCTTCTACTTCCAACTTATTAAGTTGATCTTTCATCTGCAACGATATATATGTAGGTCTGTACATCATTAAAGTAGGCCTAATTAAATACATTGTAGGTTGTCCAATTTAACAGTAATGTAAAATTTGTCAGTGTTAATGCATCATCATTCAACTTTGCAAACGCTCAACATTCTAATTTTCTAATAATAATCAAGTTGGCACAATATTTTCTTGACCAATAGAAAACGTTTTACTGAAACAGTTACTCAAGGTTTTAAAAAACAACACGCCTCAGCCTACACACATTAGAGTCACCTAGACAAATCAGAGGACAAATTTACCTTGCTTAGGAGTGAGTTGAGTATTTCCTCCTCCTTTTTGAGATCTCCTAAATTGAATGCTACACTTTGCTGGGTATTCAAATCCTCAAAATTTGTTTCTGTCAGCAGTTCATCCATCACAATTTTGTAAGTTAAGCGAGTTTTGAATTAGATAATTCTTTCTCTATGTAAACCAATTTAATATGAGCAATTGTTTTAGGCAAATCAATAATACTAGAGGTGTATTAAAACGCATACAAATATAATAATAATATTGCAAAGTAACTGAGTTGAGCAAGCTATCCATGGTATATTAATATGAGGAAGAAGAAGATTAAGGAAAACTTGAGTGAACAGAATGTGATCCAATAGAGTTGGTCTAATTAGCCTGGATACCAGATGCTCGAGTCTAAATTGATCAGTATGGAGAGTTTCAGTTCAGTGTAGTGATTGTTCATGGGCCTGGGAACATACATGCCCGGCAAGTTGTGTCAAGCTAACCCCAGTTGATAGAATGATACATGAGCCCTAATAGTGTATCCTATTTTTTATTTTATATTACAATATGTACTACAATGTTTAGAAAGGAGAGCATGCTTGTGTTCATAATCATTCTAATAGCTTGGGCAAGTTGGTTGCTCATCAACTGATTGGTCCAGCTGCAAGCAAAGTGCAATCAAGTAATGCATACAGTAATATAGCCTACATAAACGATGTCAAAGCGGTGAATATTAAGATTATGCATGATATGACAGTGGTTATAACTAGAAGCAATATTAAATTCACATAAGACGAGCTGCTCCATTAGTTCGCAAAATGTTGCCATACCCAACAACAACCTTTACACTGAACCTTGCACATGTAATTGGTTTGGACCAATCGGGCTAATACTCAGTTTAGGCCTATGCTAATGGATTATTTACAGATTGCATTTATTGTACACATATACTAGACAGATACTACAGGCATACTCAGTGTTATGATGTGACTAATGGCATGATGCCACAGTCCTCAGCTAATGGAAATTAAAACATTAATACTAGTTTGCTGTGTTTAGAATATTTATCAATGATTTTATCAATCCATATTTTTCGAAGTTATTTGTTATGAAAGAAAAATTATCAATAAAGATCCAAGCACATTTGTCGTTAACTCTCTATCGCATATTGGCATTTATCAAATAATGGTGTAATTATTATGTGATCGAATATTACATAGACTTTATCTTGATATACATTGCTTAGACACCACTATTCTTATTTCACTTGCGTTTTTCAATGGGTACGGGTGTAAAGAACTTCTCAACAAAAAATAATGAACCTTTCTTAGGTGTGACCAGAATTATAGTAAAGGTAAGCTAGACCCACCCAATGCCCCGTGACTGATAAAACACATGACATATATTGTTATTATTTATATTATTTGAAAAATCTTTTGATCAACAACACCTTTTTTAATATATTGTGTGTAACAAATAAACTAGCAAGCCATTATGCTTATAGAATATAGGGTATACTTGCAAAAAAGAGAAATAACGATAAAGTAAAATGCAACCATCGGAGTATTTGGTATTCGAGCCCAACTACTGAAGTAGTTTTTAGAGCCCATTTATAGTCATTATAATTTTTGATTTATGTAGGCGTAACCAGCACTGCAACAACCCAAGAGGGAAAGGTGGGTACCTTTTCCATCCTCAAAATTTAGTCTAAGAAAAATTTTTCATTGCTCGAACGTAAATTTAAACATGTTTTGGTTTACTTTCAACAAGATTCCAGTGTCTTAGAATTGATTTAACTCTGATCAGAATCATTTTTGAGACATCAGCATCTGGGAACACTGTCTCAAACCCCCTATATCAGATGGCTTCTTGGATCCCTGGTGTAGGTTCACTTGCAACTCAACAGAAAACAGTTGCTACAGCCCTGGGCCTAACTAGACCCTATCTGCTATAAAGTCTTAATATATCCTAAATCACACGCTTTCAACCGGTTGTATTATAATTATGATACCCAATCTGAATTTATTTTAGTAGTTTGGGTATGAACTGATCTGGCGCGATGTTTTGTCAAATTTTCAAATCTTGAGGGTGGAACAAATGCCCATCTTTCCGTCCTGTGTTATCAACACTAGAAAAGCAGGTCACAAAGGTGAAAATTACCGTTTCAAGCTGCTAAATGTCATGAGCCTTGGACATTCCACACAACCTCAGTCAAAATACATGCCTGGGTCCTCTCCTATCCCATGGGCAGGAAGCACTAGGCCCTAAGTACCTTGCAGTCTTCTTACAGCAATTTGAGTTTCGATCAGCACATCTCTCCGAAAACTAAGAAAGCGAGTAAAATCCTAGGAGTAATCAAACATGCACTTCATTGCACACTCGAAAACAGTCACCTACTAGCATACACCAGTCTATGCAGACCCATATTAGAACATGCAGATACGATGTGGGACCCAACTAACAATAACACTATTGATTTCATTGAAAACATTCAGAGTAGACCTGCCAGATATATTGTGCAGACTCCAAGGTCGTGAAAGTGTTAGTGACACCAGAAACCAGCTAATTTTGACAACGCTAGCTGTTCAGAGAAAAAGACCAGAGGATAAAATTGCTCACTCAAATCCTCCAAAAGACAAGAAGTGACACAGTGTACTCTGATCTAGTTGCTACGAGATCATTAATAACAAATCTAAAACCATAATGACAACGAGCACATGTGCTGGAAGCCGCAAACAGCTTGTTTCAGTATATGCAGCCTCCAGTATAATTCATGACAGCTTTGTCCCTAGAGCAATAAGAGATAACAAATACCAAAATTAAAATAGCTGAAAGTTAAAACCACAAACTGCAACAATGAAGCACAATGTTTTCCCATCTAAGGCACTCCACTTGCACTATTAGTGATCTAGAGTGTTAGGCCTACTATTGTCGCGGAGGTAAATTCATTTCAGAGGTAAATATTCATATTGAATATATTCATTTTTTTGCATTTGATTTTGATTTTCTCACAAAAACCACACGCGTGTGTAAAGTCATGAGAACTCGGTTATTTTTTGTGTGTTCTATGTTAGGCCTATATTATCTTATGAGCTATTTTTTGTATTTTTTGTGTTATGTGTGCTATTTATTTTTTTATATTAATATTTGTGCTATAGTCATAGTGTTAGTGTATTGAATATTATAATTATGAATTTCAATTTTAATTTGCCATTTGATAGTCACATTTAAATTATTATTATTATAATTATTAATTACACTTACTTTTTTATGTTTATTGTTTTGACTTATAATTATTTTATATTATTTTAATTTGTATTTTCTTTTGTAAGACTTGATAAATCTGAATCAGTAAATAAATTTATTTTATTTTGGTGATTGCATTGTTGCAATGAAAAACACCAGTGATTATGCTTAAAATATAAATATGGTTAGTTACCAGCCACAACACATTATGAATAATGGTGATAAATAAATAATATTTATAATTATAGAGAAGAGAGTGTCTGGTTAAGTCAGTCGTTATTATTATAATAATTATTATTTATACATCCGGTGGTTTTGCTCGAGCACGTGGGCAAATCATTGATCATGAATTTGAATTTCGTATCTACATACATTTGTTCCAAATTCAGCTTATCCTGGAATTTGAAGGTGCACCCAGTATCAAGATTGCATGTTGGGGGATTATCCATAAGGCTATCACTCATTATTAAAATAAAAGTCCCAAACAGTAATATGCTGGCCAAAATAAGATTTAAATTATTACTAACACATAGGACTAACGAATAAAATCGCGGCAAAAAGTAAACATTGGGGACCGGATACTCTTTCTAGCTCTCTTGATCCAGAGGGAGACTCATTGGAATCAAAATGGCACTACCTGCTAAATTGGTTTCTGCAGTTGGCCTGAAAGGTAAGAGTGATGCACTGTTTTTGCTGTCCTCGCTGAAGTATTTTTATTTAACAATAGTAAGGAAATGTAGGCAAAAATTGCAGCCTCATTTTCTGACTATTGTTAGATAAACATTCTAGTTGGGGCAGTAACAAAATATTCCTCCCTGAAATCTCATCTACTAAATGAGTAAATGTAAATCAAATGAAAATTAAATTGATTTCGAGTCTGTTAATTAATTAATTTGAAGGTGCACCCAGTATCATATTATATTATATTAGCATAATCTTAGTAGTTCTTTTTATGAATAAGTTAAAGTAAAAATTAAAAAAATAATTTAAATAATTGATAATAGTTATAGTTATAGTAGACTGAATTAAATAGCATAGAAGAATAAGTCGACCCTAACCATCTAGTACTTTGTAGCTGTTGAAATTGACAAAGCTGTCAGCTGTACCTATTCAAATCTAATGTTTTCAATTATGTTGCCTGTAACCAGGGCTGTAACAACCAGGGGGGCAAGGTGGGCATTTGCCACCCCAGAAATCTGTCCAAAAACACATATTCGTTGGTGTCAAATCTCAAAATGGAACTTTGAGTACACTGATCATAAATTTAGGGCCAGTATTATTGTCTGAAAGACAGTGTAAGCGGCCTGTGATTCTGTATATCTACTTGAATTTGATAGAGAACATTTTATTTTAAGCTACTTTTAGTATCAGCCTGGGCAGCCCGATACTCCGGCCTGGACTTTTTGCCCCCTCAGCCAAAAATAGTTGTTACAGCCCTGCCTGTAACACTAAAACGTTTCTGCACAGCGTTATGTTCAGAACTGCTCGGGAGCTTCGCATTGGTGAGGTCATAGCGGACTAACAAAAAAGAAACCCTGCAACTCTGATACTTCCTCTTTTCCCCTAACCTGGGGTCTAGGAGCAAGGCAAAGCAAGAATTTCTTTTAATTTTATGCATCATATTAGTGCCTAGTGTTGTCATTTTCTAAATCAGTAAATCTAGACCACTGTGGAGCCTACACTATTGGATTTTTCCCGGGAAAATATGGTTTTGAACCACTAATCTCTTGCACTCTGCATAGCTTGTGACTAAAGCCATTGCCTCCTCAGCAACACTTAAAGGGGAACCTTTGAATACCGCATTTATAGCAGTGATCAGCCTACAACCACGGGTGGATAATTCCACCACATTCTCTCCATCACATTGAGCTGTAGGTCCACCAGGGTCCTACTGTTTTTACCAATGCATTCAATTTTTCCTTGGAAGCAACCCCTGTGCTCCACTTGGTGTGTGACGGAAGCCACGGCGGTCATGGCCACCTCAACAACCTCATTAGACGAAACTTCAATGATTGCGTAGTAGTGGTCAGCATACAAACATGGGTGGGACAATTCTACCACGCACTATTCTAATAAGCCTAGACTCAACTTGTGCTGATTATATTCTGACCAAGGACAAAAGCTATCTCGCTCTTTGGAAGCGTTCACACTGGGTGTGTCTAATATCTTCTTCTGATTCCAGCAGAAAATGTCGTCCATTTAAGATTATGTTACAGGGGGATGGGTCAGATTTTCAATAGTGTCTTTTCAACATACGAAAGTTTTGTCCAAGAATTATGCAATAGCCATATGTTTTCGGAGCTGCATCTGCTTGAAAATTCTATTTTTGGCTCTTTCCTCCAACACGCAAAGCTAATATTAATCATAGATTGGACAATAACATGTCGCAAAAACCTATCAAGCCGAGTTGGTGCGATGCTGTCTGTGGCAAATGGCAGTTTGTATCATCTTACATGTGCCTCTAACAGCAGAGAAAGATTGGGTTTTTTGTTACTTTGCAAGACGTTAGCAAATAATGAACCCAGAGTAAACGCTCTTTCACTGAATTATTTAGCAGTTTATTCGCGGCTTTGATATCTACTATCAAATAAGCAGGTCGCATGCTTATTCCTATAGTTCCTTTTCCTCTTAGACTAGATTTAAGTCGACTTCTAATCTCAAAAGAAAGTTAACACTTGGTGTGATGGAAAATGTGCGAATGGGGTAATACATTAGTAAGTGGTTTTAATGTATTGAAGTTTTGAAAACTGCTAAATCACAAATTACTGACAAAAATTATAGCAGCTTTATGTTTAATTTGAAGGTCTGGCATGCAGCTTTCGAGTATCACAAGCGGCAGTACCTGTGCTTATGCACCAGCGATCCAAGTCTTCCTATAGTAAGTAGGGCTAATAAACACCTTTACTATCATGAATGGATTCTATTGTATACTTACTTAGCTATCACTGTTGTGTCTGGCCATGTCTCTGTATCCACTATATCTGTCCTGTGTTGTAGAATTGGTAAGCCCAGAGCAGCAGGATATGAATCTAGATGCAGTCACAAACAGGGCTAGCGATTACCTTTTTATGAAAGAGCTATTCCAGGGCATGGCTATCACTCTGGGTAAGTATTCTCTAGCTTTTTGTGCATTTTGGAATATCAATCCAAAACTGTTGGTAAAGCCTATATTATTTCGTGCTATAGTAATAGCAGAGGTCTCCTTTGGAAACACTATACTAATACTAATACTATGCTAATACTATTACTAATTCATGTGTAATTCATACAATGTAGGGCATATGCTTAAGGAGCCTGCAACAATAAACTATCCATTTGAAAAGGGACCCTTGAGCCCTAGATTTAGAGGAGAGCATGCTTTGAGAAGGTATCCATCTGGTGAAGAGAGGTGTATAGCCTGTAAACTTTGTGAAGCTATCTGCCCTGCACAGGTACAATATTTAGGCTGACCTTATATTATATTGTAGATATTACATGTCCTTTTTGAGTCAGTATTTATCTGTGTCTACAAGTTTTGATTTGATTCAATTGTTCCTTTTCCATATAATATCAGTTAGGCTGCATGTTGCATTAATATAAACCAGTTTAGTACTGATCTGACACTACAGGCGATTACAATAGAGGCGGAGACAAGAGCTGATGGCAGTAGAAGAACTACTAGATATGATATTGATATGACTAAATGTATATATTGTGGATTCTGCCAAGAAGCATGTCCTGTTGACGCCATTGTCGAGGTAGGTTATTTATTCCACATAGTGCTTTCCTATTTATCCTAGTATGGGGTGAGTCGGTGAAGGCAAATTGACTTGAGCCGGCTACTGTTGATATGAGAGCATAACTCCTACATATGAAATATACCGTATATATCTTATAATATAGCCTATGGTGACATGACTTATAAAATATCATATATTATCTACTATAGCACAAACTCCAAGATCTGTTGAATATATGTTGGTAGCCCTCATAGGCTTATCATCCATGGAAATTTCCTAATTCATTTATTTTCTGCAGGAAAAGTAGACAATTAGTTTTAATTTGGTTCATGCATTATTCACTTTTTAGGGACCGAACTTTGAGTACGCCACCGAAACCCATGAGGAATTATTATATAACAAAGAGAAATTGTTGAATAATGGAGACATGTGGGAAGGAGAGATTGCAGCCAATATTCAAGCTGAGCATCTGTACCGATGAAATATCCACATTGTAATCTAGTTTATTATATTGTACCAAGTATTAAATTATTTTGTGACGTTGAGGTTTTTAGGTCTTTATTAATATTTTTGCATCTACATGTAAAGTTAATGCAACTAATAAAATGAGTGTGGGAGTTATGTACAATAATAGTTTTGTTGGCAACATGACAACCAATGCGTACCAATTCTCTTATCAACTGTCTAAATTTACTCCATACATCTGACTAGGCTTTGAAGTTATGCTCTCCTGATTGTGCCTACAGTAGCAGTCTTGGCAGAGATGCCAGACAGCAACATTTTATGGCTTATTATAAAGACTCGTAACTTGAATACACAGCTGTCAAAAACTTGTAACTTGAATTGTAATTCAATTCTGGTTATGGTCAAAGACTCTCAACTCGCACATCATTATGTTGAAATATTCAATAACTCGAGTTTCCATTGGGCAGCTGTGAATTGTAATAAATAGAAATAACCACAGTTATAACCACCAACCACAACCACAATTATCAGACATTTTACACTAAAACTGTGGCATTTTGCTTTGAAATTTGAACTGCTAACACCATTTCCTAACAAAATTTCACCATAAGCTAAACAATAACCCAATAACTCTATGAAAAGACTCGAGTTAAACAGGCAAAGAATTGAATTGAAACTTGCTTGTAGTTAACTTGGATAACTTGACAAAAACTTGAGTTTCTGGGGACATGTAAATATTTAACTTGTAACTTGAAAATTTTGATCTGTCACTGAAAGAATTGACTTGTAACTTGAAGAGTCACAGCTAAGAGTTGGCCATGGAAACTTGAGTTTCCAAAATAAAACTTGCACACATCTCTGAGTCTTGGTATATAATTTTGTCATCTTATGCTTAGGTATTTACGTATTTGTGTATAACAGTATACAACTGTGGTTGCAGCATGCTGCCTGGGCACCAACACTACACACTGATTGGCTCCTACACCACTTCTTCACCCACTTTGCTCAAATCAAATTAGAATGTACAGTCATGTAATAGTATTTATTCACTGGCTTGCATAAACTTTAATAATATATAGGGATAAACTATTACTTTAGCACGAGTAATAACAGTAATATTAAATCAAATTACCTTAGCAAGAAACTAAAACAATAATTATAATTATTATTATGTAGGTATGCATTAATATAGGCCAAAACCTGTTGATATGGTTCATCATTCAATATAATTCTAAACACTACATTACTAAATATATAAATAGCAAGATTTTAAACAATCCACTCCAAAAATATAACAAATACAAAAACTATATTACAGTTTATAGAATAGATTAAATGCCATCACCCAAAGTGGGCCTCTCTTGAGTGTAATTTGTTAAAGCTGAATAATAGATGCTAACCAGGATCTTCCTTCCATAGTTCACTTCTCAATCTCCATTTATCTAAAACACGCAAAAAGCAGGTTAGATTAAACAGCTCTTACATGTACCTGCATAGGTCATGTAAAACTTTACCATGAAAACGCTAAGCAAACCTCAACACCATAAAGTAGTAAGTGACATTTTAAACTGCCAAACACCACACCTATAAGCATGTTAACAAGTAAGCACACTTGATATACATGTAGTCCGAGGCACTCATAAGCTATATACTATTATTCAAAGTTGCCCTCTCTTAATTTATTAGTCACTCCTTTAGGAAGAGGACAACTTCCAATTACAATCAATAGTCTGCTTATGAATGAAAATGCATAAAAAGATGAGAATGCTGTCAATGAACTCCAAGAGGACAACTTTAGACTAACAACTTTCTCTCACCTGACATAGTTGGTAATGGTGTATTAATAAAACAATCTTCCATTTTGTTAATTTCCTAATGGTTTACCTTTACTATGTTATACTACAAGCCTGACTAGAGAGAATTAACAACATGATTGTTTTAGTGAGACCAGAAACTGTTATAAACTAAGGTTCATTGTACTATATACACTAGTGTTGTCATAAAGAGAAGGTACAGCAATCCCCTGACAGGTACCATTGATAACAGACCCTTGTACCCATCTAGTAACACTCAGTAGAGAGAAGACAACTTCTAATCAATGCTAAAGGATACTGCCACCTATCCTTACATAGTCAATGTTAGTATCGATTAAGCTAGTAACTAGTAAACCACACAACTGTCTGGCCATGCTTACTTTCTCAGTATTACTGTCATCACCTCTCTGCAAAGTTACAATATCAAACCTCTTTGACAAAATAAATATATAGCAACTCCAAACCAAACAACTACCAGCATAAAGAATTATTTTGAGCATAATGGTTGATGTAATATTTCAAATAAAATTAAGATGCAAGTTTTAAAGAAGACTTATCTACACTGTATTTCTTCAATTGGCTGGAGACAGCATGCTTAAATGGAACTCTACACTTGTTTACATGTAGTAGGGACATAACATGCTATCTACTCAAACATAGAGCATGCTGCTAACACAATTATACCTCCATTTCATTATCACATATTTCTATCAGATTTCCCTCTTCGTCAATCTGTTTAATCAAATACTAGAATATTATTCATATATTTTACAGAAAGTTGATTGACAGTATATTTGCAAAAAAAAACTGTTAATAAATATCAAGAGCTGAAGTTTGGAACTGTTAGAGAATCTGAGTGCTTCAAGCACATCAACAGAGAGCCTGAGTTCCGTAGGAAAGGTGAGTCCAGTAGAATTGGACTAGGCCAGCTTCTAGAGTTAATCGCCACCAGATTTTTTACTAGAAACCTAAGCTAACACATGACAATTAGAAAAGTAAGACCTCATTGTCTAGTGCTGATTTTCTATCAGACCTTCCATCACCAAGCAGAGGTGTTGCTATGAGTCTTATACACAAACATACATAAACTATATTCATAGAACTTACCTCCCAGCCTTCACTCTCTCCGGCCAGCTGGTAATGACGTTTTCTGATCTCAGCTAGTTTCTTCCTTTCTTTGACTAGTTTTGACTCCAGTTCCAGTATATAAACCTATCACATCACAATATGGTGTTTGTATCAACTCCAGGTAAACAAACATCCAAACAATACTCATAGAGCCATGCTGTGCATTACGTTGTGTAAGTTACACCTACACTGTATATGGAGAGAAACAAACCACACATACCTGAGTGTTCATCTCAACCCTCTTAGTCTGTGTTAACGAGAGATCTGAGAAATTCATTAAATCTGCAACATTATATAACAATAAATATCAGCAGATAACATAACAATAAACATCAGCACATTAAACAAATATGTTAATATAATAAAATATACATGTATTTCCATCAATCAGTTTACTGAACCAACCAGCATATTAATTTTTCACACATTTCTTCTAAAAACTAAGTTCAAGTGACTTGATAAATTCCAAATGAGTCAGAGTAATGGCTCATGCGTGAGTATTAAAGGGGTAACACTCTGGTTAAAGATGAACTACTCAAACTTGTTTCCAGCAGCAAATGAAAGGTGCATGTGTAATTAGAACTGTAGAATGGTGATTAATGTGTGTGTTATTCTAGCAGCATCAGCAGACATCTCATCTACTCACAATAATAGTACCTCTTCATTAATCAAACCATATAAAAAGTGTTTACTGTTTTTATACAACCAACAAAGGGAGAATGTATTTAGAAATACAAAAACCCCAGTGTAAAGGGTGATAATGATAACTACTGGGGCTAAAAATGTACAAGACAGTGCATGATAATAGTATAAGCACTCTGACCTCAGTTAGTCAAAGGGTTTACATTTCTATGATGGTACCAACTGGGTGCATGAATTGAATGAGTTTCAAATAACAGCATATAGTAGTAGTATTACAGATGCATTAACTAGCAGAAGAGAGGTAACTAACCTGCTTCCTCTATCCTCTCCTGACCAAAGTTAGACGAGGCGACGACATCAGCAGTGGCTGTCTTCACCCCTTTAGCTGACTGCTTCAAATCTACATGGTTTACATGTATATTATAGACAATGTTACAGAACTAGCACTAGGTTATACCAGAATCACAAGTGACGTGTTTCTGTGACACCATTACATTAAATGAGATCCAGTAGTTTGCAAAATGGTTAACGTTCCAGTCTACAGCTCCACCATCACTCACCTGTCACTACATGTAGTTCTACCTGCACTCACCTGCTAACTTCTTACTGCCTTTGTCAGCCTTGACCTGAGAGGATACAACAAGCTGCGCAGTGCTAGCCGCTATCTCATTGGAGCAAACCTTCAGCTCATTCAGTGTTCCTTTACCCTCCATTATTCTCTCTGCTTTCTCACTGATTAGTAACAATATGGAGTAACAATATGGCTGATATATACATGTAGCATATTATGGTATAAATCTACGCGATCATCAGTATTACAAGTGTGTCACTAATCATTGAGTACAGAAACACTCTATTTAGTCTTTCAACAATTCACACTAATAATCATTTATTTTACACAACAATCCTCCAAACTTGTTTCCAGCAGCAAAAGAAAGGTACACGTGTATATAAATTGGGAGACTTCAACATATGGGATATATGACTATACATGTATATGTATATTTATATAGCTAACCAAAAAGGGGCTCAGTTTAATCAATTGTGTGATACCTACACAAGTGTACTCAACAGATGGAGAGACTTACACTAGTGTGGAAGCACCCCACCCAACAGCTTTGGCAGCAGACACCAGACCCTCAGTCCACCGGTGATTCTTCTTGTAGAACTCCTTAGCTGTGGCACTACCCTGTGGGTTGGAAAGCTTACAGGTGAGGAACAGTGTTTTAGCAGAAATGTAAATATTTATAATAAATATATCAGAATTAAGTGTACCTAAACTACATATATACATGTAATACCTGCCAATACACGTTTATATAGCAGGGGAGATTACTTACTCTACCAGAGGTCACCACCTCTTCCTGTAAGACTTTAGATTTTCTAACCAGCTGCTGTATTTCAGCCATTAGTTTGGTTACCGAGTCGAGAATCTTTTCATTGACCTCTAGCTTTATGCCAGTGTCTCTCAGTCTAGCTTTCTCTAGCATTTCCTGTTAACCACACAAAACAGTCATCCATTGTAAATGCACCCTTACTATTCTGTCTCTTACGCTGTCTCTACTTTAATGGTTGCCTTTACCATATCAATAAGTTGGAAGTTGGTACTGTATGCTATCCAAACATAGACATATAAAGTGCTCTGTATACTATATACTACAACATTTAGTTTAAAAGAAATAAATATATTATGTGTACGTTTTGTAAATCACATGGACATGGAATGGATAACATAATTATACACGTACAACACCATACCAGACCCACAGCAATATGAACATCTTGATATGGGTCTGGTAGCGTAAATATTAGATTCAATCATAATGAACATTTTTTCTGATTAAAACAGTTTCCCTTTATTATATATTTTGAAAAGAGAAGATAAACTTTTACAAGAATGACTAGAACGTAGCCGACTTCAGCTATAAGCTGAATATTTTTGTTTCATCAAAGTTCTGCTCTGCTAAAAGCTTGCATACTGTCAGTTGCGGAATTAACACTACCCATCCCTAACTACCTACCTAATGGAATGTGTATACAGTATTATAGATACTTTTATAACTAGAATATATAACTGATAAACGCATAATGTCTAAGATCCTTCCTTTTACCGCTTATTAAGCAGTCAATCGCAGAGAGTGAGTAGAAAAAGATGATAACAACTGTGTGGTCAAACAAGATGATGAACCAAGCTAGACCAACATTAGAACAATTACAAGGAGATTAACATGTCTATCTGAATGTTAGTGAAGTCCATACTATGACGCGCGCGCACACAGCACCAGCATACCTGGATTTTCTTTGCTCCTTCTTGAATCGCCTGCTGCGTAGCATTGAGTTCTTCTTCCACAAGCTCCCCGATTTCCTCTGCATTTATATCATCGCTCTTTACTATGAGAGATCGAGCGACACGCTTCATTCCTTCCGCATCCTCTCTAACCTTCGCTATTTCTGCCTTCAGTATGTCTTTATTAGGCTCCGATTGGCTATACTCTGGTGAACATATGGGAATATACAGCAGCC
Source organism: Bugulina stolonifera (assembly GCA_935421135.1). Taxonomy (NCBI): domain Eukaryota; kingdom Metazoa; phylum Bryozoa; class Gymnolaemata; order Cheilostomatida; family Bugulidae; genus Bugulina; species Bugulina stolonifera. The sequence continues at coordinate 9,242,478 of OW285189.1, forward strand.
AGGTGAATATACATGGGAATATACAGTAGTCAGGTGAATATATATGGGAATATACAGTAGTCAGGTAAATGTATATGGGAATATACAGTAGTCAGGTGAATATACCTGGGAATATACAGTAGTCAGGTGAATATACCTGGGAATATACAGTAGTCAGGTGAATATACCTGGGAATATACAGTAGTCAGGTGAATATACCTGGGAATATACAGTAGTCAGGTGAATATACCTGGGAATATACAGTAGTTAGGTGAATATATGGGAATATACAGTAGTCAGGTGAATATATGGGAATATACAGTAGTCAGGTGAAAATACCTGGGAATATAGAGTAGTCAGGTGAATATACTTGGGAATATACAGTAGTCAGGTGAATATATATGGGAATATACAGTAGTCAGGTGAATATACCTGGGAATATCCTGTATTCAGGTGAATATATATGGGAATATGCAGTAGTCAGGTGAATATATATGGGAATATACAGTAGTCAGGTGAATATATATGGGAATATACATGTACAGTAGTCAGGTGAATATACCTGGGAATATACAGTAGTCAGGTGAATATACGGGAATATACAGTAGTCAGGTGAATATATGGGAATATACAGTAGTCAGGTGAATATATGGGAATATACAGTAGTCAGGTGAATATATATGGGAATATACAGTAGTCAGGTGAATATATGGGAATATACAGTAGTCAGGTGAATATACTAACCTTGTTTAATTGAGCTCAAATGTTTCACACTATCATTACCCAATATATGACACTTCTCAGCTAAATCTAAAACGATAATGTAAAATATAAAATATAATTCCAGCTCCCACACAACAATTCCATTGGGTAGCACTGGACTGCCTGTTCATACAGTGCATGTATATTATATCTACTGCTATGTGGTGTGAGTACTAATATATCCATAAATTACTGCATTATGAGCACATCTTCATATTACTTCACTAGTAAAATAATATGCTGTTATTTTATGTAAAAAGTTGAAATTAACAAACTAAAATAGACTGAGTATTTCATACCATCCCCTTGCTCTGGTGGGGCTCTGTTGCAGGCAGCCTTACAGGACTCCAGTGTACGACACAGTCTATGGGTAAATGCATGTACAAGATGAGATAACTCCAGACTATCATTGGAAGACTCTATGGCTGTGGATATCCTCGTGATTTCAGAATCCAACTTGGAAAGATCTTCTACAGCTGATTCTACAGCAACATCAACAACATCAACAACAAGCACAGCATGAAGTCGTTCGACATTAAAAGATGATGTCATTCATTTCGTCAGCTTTTTCCAATAAACCCTGATCAGTTTCAAATCATGTACACTAGTGTTACACTGCTGACCACATGGCGACAGGCGTAGCCGGTGCATGAAAGTCATAAGCTAAGACTTAGCGTAATGGTATCTGTCAATCACCAGTGCTTGTATGTTCTGGTAGTTAGGAGTTGTATAGTATGATACAGCCAAGAGACTTTCCCGTTACATATTATGTAGCAGGTGCTAGTAATAGTTAGTGGCAGCAGATTAACAGACCAAGCACCTGCAGTGCATGTCATAGTGTGTCGATATACAGACAAAGCAGTCATCACAAGCACCTGTTACACCATAGCATCGCACATTGATAGAATATGCTACTATACATCGGCACATGTAAATATGTAGAAAGCTTACACACACTCCATAGACTATTTAGGCTACAAAGACATCTAAAGATTAACTACCTGCGTTACAAGTATGTGTGATGAACTCTTCAGATGCAATGAAGTCTAAAGTATAATTCACTTCCTTGACACCTTCATCAACAGCTACAGCTAAAAAAATACACACATATAACATGTTTACGCACAGCTATATTCTCCTACATGTACTTCTCGTTCTATAACACACTGTGTACAATATCAGATACTGCATCAACTTTCTAGATATATATTACATTACAATACAATAGACATTGCTAATATCTGCAGACGACAAATTTCTGATAGTGTGGTAAAGATCGCTATTTGAGTGTGGTTCAGCCAGCATCCCTTATTCTGTACTAGTAATGACGAACCTAAACTCACCCACTAGCTAAGTGATATTCCGTGGCTGCATGACTCACCTTAGTGATACGCCGGCACAGTATGACTCACCTCAGGAGTAGTCTGCACTGTATGACTCACCTAAGGAGTAGTCTGCACTGTATGACTCACCTAAGGAGCCGTCTGCACTGTATTACTCACCTAAGGAGTTGTAGGCTTGTAATCGTCTCCTCTCCTCATCTTCTTTGGCCTTCAGCTCTAGCAGTTTTTTATATTCAGAAAGTTTTTCTTCCAACTCACGCTCAATCTTTTCTTTATCTTGTTTGGCCTTGCAAATAATGTCATAAAGTTGGCAGCTACAGCTGAGTCCAATAACAAACTACATATCACCATATATCACAGCTACAAACTATTCTGATTTCAAAACTTTTAGAAATTTCAACTCTTACAAATGTCCATGTAGGTGACCACAATAATGTAATAACCAAGTGCTATTGATAGCTAGTCTACAAAAGAGACTCCACAATACTTAGGCATAATTAGACAAAAAACAGTGAATGTACATTACAAGGCAATGTAAGTAGATAAAGTATATACATGTATATTAATGTACATAGTTTGCCCATACCTGGTCTCGCTCACTTACAAGCCCCTCAAGGTTTGATTTCAAAGTGCTTCTTTCATTTTCTGTAGCTTCTAGTTTTCCAGCAAGATCCTACAATACCAGTATATTCGGTAAATATTATCTACATATTATTGATATGATAGGTAGGACAACTCCAATACGTGTAGCCACACTACATACACATTACACAGGTAGTAACTAATACTTCTACACTAGTAACATCACTACATAACGGCTGTATAAACTGAATATCAAGAGATACCTATCTATCTATACTATGCCAGTAAGATACAGTAATAGCTAGATGAAGCTGTTACAGTTCACGGATATTAAACTGCTAGCAACAATTGAAGAGACATTTACAAAGAGCAAACCTAGCCGCTGAACTCACCTGGTTACGCAGGTCAAGGTCGGCAGCATTAGCTTGTAGCTGCGACAGTTGCTCCTGTACATCTGTGAGTTGCTGACCCAGTGTGGAAGCCGACTGCTGATTGGTCTCTTTCTCTAGCTGTAGACTCTGCTCCAGAGAGGAGGCTGTGGTTTGGTAGTCTGATACCTGGGCCCTCAATGTCTCTCTTTCACCCTCACTGGCTATCAGTTTCTCTTCATATTCCTGTAGTGCATGTAACAGTGTATGTAGTGCAGTGCATGTAGTGTAGTGCATGTAGTGCAGTGTATGTAGTGCAGTGTATGTAGTGTAGTGCATGTAGTGCAGTGTATGTAGTGCAGTGTATGTAGTGCAGTGTATGTAATGCAGTGTATGTATTGTATACATGTGTGACTGTAGGATTGCATGTACAAGTATATTGCATAATTATGTACATGTACATGAGCACATACAGTGTATATGCACATGTAGAGTGTACATGTACAGCAGTAAATGTGCATATACAGTGTCAATGCACGTATTATACAAGTATACACATGGAAGGTGATGCCATGCATATATTCACTCAATGTTATTCAGATAATATAACAATCACATGTTTCTAAACATAATATATAACAGACTAGACATAAGACAAAATCTTCGATATATTCATGACTTATGTAATAATTATAATAAAATAACAATAATCATAATCAATTTATGAACTACCCATGTAGATTTAAATATCAAATCGGTTAGTTTATTTATATCATGACTGTAAAGTTAAATTATACAACAGAAAATACCTACATACTCCATTATAGCTAATGACTATATATAGCAGTATAACTCCCTTATAACTAGATAATATTATACCGTTTAGTTACCTGTTTCCTAAATACAGCATGGCAGCACCAGAGTAGGCAGCACCTGGGCTCACCTGTCTCACCCATATCTATATTCTACACCATGATTCATTAATATACTACACACAACACTGTCATACGCTAGTAGCTCCACTGCATAACTAACACGCCTACCAAGTGCCTAGTTATCTAACACTACACACGCTAGAGCACAGCTGCCACAGTCTACCAACTACCAGCATATTTTATGGAGTACTATTTTGTCATATTTCTTTTATATGTTGCTCACAGTACAAAATATTCTGCGTGGTTAAATATTATAGTACACTATCATACACATACGTACAGCATAGTTAGCTATTGGAGAGAAATTTTGATTATTAGCGTTTTCGTTCTGATATGAAGATCAACAGGCACCCCGGTTCAACCTACTATATTTCTTTTTATAACCATAACTAAAATAAATTACTTTAGTTTTTCTAGGCCTACACGCATTTAGGGTAGTAATATCGGTCTAACAGTAAAACCATGCTATATTAGGAGTTGTCACATGTTGTCACTAAAATTCCGAAGAGAGGACAACTCTGAGATTGCCAAGAAAATAGCATGTAATGCAAAATAATCATTTTTCTGTGAACAAAATAAATTAACAATTGTCCCCAAAGTAGATCAGCCTAAATAATAAATACCACAAACTAAGATAAAATGAATTGTTCAGCCCGGAAATGACTGATAACAAGTAGTGCATTCACAAGAAAGGAGAGTTCATGCATATATAGAAATAAACTCTGGGACTGATACACTACTCACAGCCTTCTGCTTATCCAGTTCCTCAATACGCTGCTCTAACATAACTGTGTGATGATTGGATTCGTCTGCACTCTTCTGCATTGAGTCTGCCAGGACATTGTGCTCTGATTTCAGTCTCGCCACCTCCTCATTTACTTCCTAAACAGTATAACAGTCAGTCCTTTCATCTACTTGCAGAGTGATTGATGTATCATTGAGATTAAATAAATAATTCACTTTAAAAACACATGAATACAATTATGCAAGCTACCATTATGCTGCATGTACATGTATATATTAGTTTGATATAAGTCAAAAAAGCATGGAGTCGAGCATAAGCACAAATTATTACAGTATCTAAATACTATATTATATTATACGCATATTCGCATGTACGTGTCAATGCAATGCCAAGGATAGAGGAATACTTGGCACAAATAAATGTTGCTGCAGTTAAGAATCAAGTAAAACAGAACTACTGCAGCACTGGTGCCATACAGTGGCAGACAATATTAGTGAGATTATAACTACATGTAATTATTAAATAGGTCAAACCTTGTACTGTTGTTCTTTCTCTTCTTTGGCTTGTTTCTCAGCAGCCGTCTGCTTCTTGATTGCTGCATTCTAATATAATATGTAATATAATATAATATACATGTACATATAATATAGTATAATGTAATATAATATAATATAATATAATATAATATAATATAATATAATATAATATAATATAATATAATATAATATAATATAATATAATATAATATAATATAATATAATATAATATAATACAATATAATATAATATACATGTACATATAATATAATATGTAATATAATATACATGTACATATAGTTACGAGTTGGATGTACAATTTGTCTTCATTTCTGAATGGGAATTATTATATTCTTTTGGAATCCATTTATACTCACAAAATGTATATTACATAGTATAATATTGTAGGTTGTAGATAGAGGTATGCAGCCACAACGATATTAAATATAGTGGAAGGAAAGATCACTCACTCCAACGAAAAAACATGCATCCCTGCCTCAAAACGCTGTCCGGATTAAGTAAGGAGTTATGCTACCTTGTGCAACTCATGCTAATCGAAGAGGTTTTTTTACCACTGCTCCGTATAGACAATTCAGTTACATACATGATATGTCATTACACTAGTCACTATGTACAAGCGTTACCTAGCGACCAGCCATCTAGTGGATGGATGGTTGGGAAGTGAGTCGAGTAACGCCAGGACCGCCAAATTGGGCGCATTTGGATGTATAGGATATTATCATTTAGTGGACAATCTTTCCTTCCACTATCTTTGATGATAATCACATAGAATACAGGTGCATGGATATACATGGATATACTGTACACGGATATACTGTACACGGATATACTGTACACGGATATACTGTACACGGATATACTGTACACGGATATACTGTACATGGATATACATGGATATACTGTACACGGATATACTGTACACGGATATACTGTACATGGATATACTGTACACGGATATACTGTACATGGATATACTGTACACGGATATACATGGATATACTGTACATGGATATACTGTACACGGATATACTGTACATGGATATACTGTACACGGATATACATGGATATACTGTACACGGATATACTGTACACGGATATACTGTACATGGATATACTGTACATGGATATACTGTACATGGATATACTGTACACGGATATACTGTACATGGATATACTGTACACGGATATACTGTACATGGATATACTGTACATGGATATACTGTACACGGATATACTGTACATGGATATACTGTACATGGATATACTGTACATGGATATACTGTACATGGATATACCGTACATGGATATACTGTACATAGTGTATATATAAGACTTACAGTTCTGAGGAGAGCAACATGTTCTTGTTTCAATTTCTCATATAGTTCCCTCATCTTCTTGTATCTCTCATCACTTGTCTTAGCATGCTCTGAAATAATACACCGCATTACATATATTACGTATATACATGTGCATGTATTATATAAGTTAATGTCGCATATATACCACCCCACACTTCACTGCACTACTGACATATATATACATGTAAACATATATAATCACCGGCAGATTTAGACAAGGAGGCTGCCAGAGCTGCATTAGCTTCTGCTGCCGCTAGACTCTCCTTGAGCTCTTCAGTCTCTCTCTGAGACTCAGACAGTTTGTTCCTCATTGCTGCGAGACTAGAGTGTGCCACATCTGTCTCCTCTTTCTGAGCCTCTAGCTGCGTCTTAAGGCTGTTTATCTGTTCATTCAATTCACCTATCTTCTCTCTCGCCTTCATATACATACAAATATACACTGTGAGACTTAACCAATGTATAGCAACCAAAATTAGTTACCTAATATAACTAACATAATATATACATGTACATGTATGACCGTATTATTGTTTTAACTCTAACGAAATTTTACATTAAAATAAATTTAGTATAAGGATCAACTAACTACGTACATGCAGCTTTGATAAGTACAAGGTAGTCTTAAAGTAAGCATTGGACACTAGAGTAATATTGAACAGGAATTACCCTAGTTTAGGATAAGCATACAGTCATGTACTATAATAATACACATGTAATACAGCCGTTACCTTTGTTTTTACAAACTCGAGTTCATTATGTAGATGTTCTACTTGAGTTCTGAGCTGACTGATGATGGTATCTCTAGAGTCTGGTACAGGTTCTGCAGGTACAGGAGCAGCAGGCTGGATCAATGGTTCTACCTGCATATATAATACATGTATGTACAATGTATGTATGAACATAATACAGCAGTTTGACCTCTAATGTTCAGTAAAAATGAAACTACATGCACCTTCTACTCTAGAGCACAGGCTAGATAGCACGTGAAAATACAGTGTTCTAATTTCCCACAACTGACATGATAATATAAACTATTACTTTATATGGAAGTACTTCAACTACCCTCTCTCTTCGACACTCAATGGAACCCAAAAAGTTTTAAACTCTAAATACATGAACAGAATATGACCAGATTTCTTTCCTTTCTTCTCAGATCAATAATAATAGCGGCAAGTGGCCACTATTGTTTTCTCTCCAGTAAGATTGTGTTTGCTGGTAAGCTGAGGAAATATAACGAATCCATACGTAAACCAGCATAAACACAGTCATACTATTCTACCTAATAGCTACCATAAACTAAAACTAGACCAGAAATACCATATTAGGTCACAAAAAAACCACTGTGTCTGATGTCATATGAAACTTGTTATGTTGATCAATCACAGGACACTATAGTATCACATGACATGCAGACCTTCTCAGGAGGAGGAGGTGGAGTGTACTCGGGCTCCTCTTCTGGTTCCTCTCCATCTACCACTGCCACCGGTTTCTTGTGTTTAAATATCTCAGATGCTATGAGGAAGTTGGGTGGTGCATCTGGAAGAGTTGGTACCTACAGTATCACAATCACCAACTTATGCACACGTAACTTATGTGTAGCTTGTAATTCTATATACACTTCACAGACTAACATGCTTATAAATGGTTGTACCACTGTATGTAGTGTTGAGCATCTTTTAAAATACAAACATTTGATGTTACTCTCAAAGTATAGCAGTGCGATAGATGTTTTATATTTATTTTCTCCATCATCTATCATCTGTAATATGGGTATGACAAGTCTGTTAGAGCTACATGTATTTAATCCTTTAAAATACTGAAGTATTATATAAGTCTGTTAGACCTACCTGTATGATCCCTTTGAAATACTGGAGCATTTGACAGGTCTGATAGAACTGTTTGGCACTTCTATACTGTTTGTTGAATCTGTCTCTCAGGTCTCCAAGTGTGTCTGGTGGAATAGCTAAAACAATATATTTTACAGTTATGCTATAGTGGCTCGAACATCGATACAGATAGCTGTATAGTAGAGTACGTAATTAGAACCAAGTTTCTAGATGGTGTGAGCTGGAAGAAGAGAGATTTATTACGTAGATGCTGGCTCTATAGGGCTGAGCTGTGTTTTTATAAAAAGTTGCACACTCTGGTAGAAAAGGAAAAGATGCAAATATAGAAAGGACAGTCAATAGTTTACAAATGAAACTGTATAAACTAAAGTTGTCTTCTCTTTATTTATTAATACGCCAGTTTAGATGAACACTCTCAAATCACAGTCATGTCAATAATAGGCTAGATGTAAGAGAATAAGTGCTTATCAATTGTTAATATCTAAATGGTCCAGACAAGAGTATGTTATCAGAGAATACCAGTTAATTATATACATTTAGTAGTAACAGCTAGGAGATATGATATGACATGCATACCCCTATTGTACAGTATCAGCTGATCAACTATATATACATGATAATAAGGAATGTCCAAGTAGACTGAGATATCAACCCAGGGTAGGAATTGACATCTACAATACAGACAACAGTAGACTGTAACTCCTCAGCACCTTTCAAGAAATATTATGCAAATTTTTATGTTTAATAGGAGGTTAATCATTTTTGTGCATGTTAAGTTTGTAACACATATTTATATAAAGTTTTCCTTACACTAAAATATTTACTGTAGCAGCAGCTGCCAGCACTACTTTGACCTTTACATACACAAGTACATGCAAACTACACGGAGGAGGAATGTGCAATGCTTCATGGATCAATAGTACACCTACATGTATATAAATGATAGTAATACATCATGTACACTGAGTAGGCCTATATATAGGCTACATGTATAGAGGTGTTGTGAAATAATATGGCTGTGCACTCGAAGAGTAACATGTGTTATCAAGATATTCATTAACCTCTTCCAGAAGTAGGGGGTACACTCGAAGTGTTCAGTGTGCAAACGATTAAATCAAGTCCTTCAGCTTCTTGAACAGTGAGCTAACTTGCAGTGGTCTGTCTTGTCCCATACACACAGTGATCAAATCAGTAGACTTAGGGCTCGAATCATAGCCTTAGGTTCAAGACCAATAGACTCACCTTTGTGAAGTTTAAACAATATCTTTACAAGATAGTCGTATAGTTGACACGAGTCCTGTACAGCAAGTACTAGAGGGTAGAGCTTGCACTGCCCCGAAAGTGTCATGGAGTTGTCATGAGCTCGGTCTAACTGATGGAATACCATAGACTGTAGGTTCATGATGTCATCCATCAGATCCAGCAGCTCAATACAAAACTCAAAACTACAAAAAAAAAGATTACCATCAACGGTCCATTACAAAACTATTGTGAACACCCCAGAGTTAACCCCTCCTTTGGTCTAAATTAATATGCTGGTTAATTGGAATAACAACAACGATTTTCAACACTATATGATGATATGGCCTTCACTGACATTCACAGCAGTTGACATGAGCAGTTGTTTACAAAGGATCACAACCTCAACTATACCATGCTGATGCAGCATTGAGTAGATTGAGTCAGTGCAGTGGCTTAGCCTACAAGCCACATATACGTCATGATAATATAATATAATCTCTAAATAAAGAGAGTATAAATGAGTAATGTCTGATGATAGTTTTACTACTTCCACTTCCATATTATATTCCACTAACATAGACATAATATATAGACATACATATGATATATGGTACTAATTAGTTGTAAAGAATTTAATGATAAATGAAATAATTTGCAATAGATAACAATGATAGTATGCCGTTGCCATGGTAATGCAGAGCGGGTCATTTCCTGTTTACAAACTAATGAAGCTGCTAGTAGCAGTCTATTATAATAATATCAGTAGCTAGTAGCCCTTCCCGCAATTTACTAGTAGGTTCACACAGCTATACTGTATGTCTACAATGTACAATATGAAATATATGCTCACTACACAGTGTATAATTCACAATCTATATTCCTATGCTGCATATACATGTATGCCTTTTCAGACATAAATAGTACAAGTCATGGAGGTACTCCTTACCAACACAGTTAGCTTCCATTATACATGTACATGTACTTGAACGTGAATGTGAACGCTATATATAGAGAATATAGTTACATGATACTGGACTACTGTATGTCGTATCATAGCGTGCTGTAGTTGGTAAAACCAGATATAAATTGTAGGTAAACAAGTAGGTCTACTGTTATAGGACCGGCCCTATAAATAGGTCTAACTACATGTATATATGCTACTGTAATACAGTACATGTGTGACAATACAGTAGAAGAGGGAAATTAAACATACAAGTCAAATCTGTAGTAAGAATATACTGTACATATAGTAGTGACTAGAGCTGAGTCTAGTAGCCATTGTCTACTTACTATCCATTAGCCTCATGACCTGTGATTTCTGCCAGCAACTGGTCTTTAATCTCCAAGTTACCAGGTATCTTTATATGCTGTAATTATATAAAAAAATATACATGTACATCATCATTATACTGAGTTTCTGCATCTATATAATTATGTGTAACATATTATGGATATATTACTTGACAAGGTGTTACACAACATACAATTCCCATCCCATTGATAGTAAATAAATCCACAGCACATAATACAAGTCAAGTCATATGACATGGAGTTGTAACAGCACATACAATATTGATACATGTATATATTATGTATAAAACATTCAATTCCAAGGACGCATTTAAATATATGCATGTAGGTGTGCCACAAAGCAAATTATATTATTGTAATATAAACTTGGTAAGTGTACTCGGGCGCTTAGCCTAAAGTTACACCTGCTACTTGTTGGCTCAATGTTCAAGTAGGAAATATATTTTTTTGATGCCGAAAGTCCTGACAATAAAACAATAGCCCAAGTCAGAGAGAGGACTGAGAGTAAAGACCAGGTCGAAAGGTAACAGCCCTACACCAAGAATATATTGCTGGCAATGAATGTGAGGAGCAGGCTATCGTACTACATATTCTGCAGCTTCTCTACACTGCACAGATATCTGATTTCATTTCCAACATTACCTTTTTATGGAATCCGAGTCTGTTAGACAGTAACTTGAGGTAGTGAGCGTTGACTGGCCCAAAGTTCTCTGGAAGGTGGCTCTGTAATGGTATTCAATGGCGACATTACATACAGGTAGATGGTGTGCAAACAGTTTAGCTTATTCATGCAGAGTAACATAATACATGGGACCACCAGGATTTACTAAAACAGAATATTAAAGTATAATGACAGCGTTGAATATATTATATAATACAGATAGAGGTCTATATGCCATTGGTAGATCTACATGTACATTATTATTATACATGTCAATATGACAAAATTTATGGTTGAATTCAAGGAAAACTGAACAATTTGATTGATTATAAGGCATTGATGTGGTAACCAGCCAGTTTACTTGTGTGTATGCAAGTATATCCTAGTGGACAACAGTGCTATCTACTGCTGAAGTGTATGATATGCAGTTGATAATGAATTACACCTCCCAACTACTAAACAGTCTATAGACATTCACAAAGCACAGTATTTTTGAACAAGTTGTAAGTATAAATAGTGTATTACATCTAAAGTATGGTACTAAAACCATTCAATCATATTAGACTACACTGACATCTACTGCATACTAGAGGTAATGAGTGAGAGAGAGCATGACCACTACTACACAAATAAGGACTGTGTATGAGAGAACACCCAGGCAGTCAGGTGTGAGTGTGAGGGAACGTCAGAGAGGACGTGATAGCTAATCACCTGTTGCAATGCGTCACCAACTTATTATCTCTTGTGTAAAATGAGTAACACCACTAGGCATATAAATCACCAAACAATTAGCATAAGCCTACATGTACAAGTACATGAAATACAATGTAGCAATATTATAATACAATACAGCATGTATCAAGTGATTATCATTATTCATCATAAATAACTACTATTTTCTCTCAACTTCTTCACAATGCACCTTAGCATTAGGAAAACTAAAGCTAATCCAACAAGCATTATCACTCTTTGGATAAAATGACAAATATATCTGTTATAAGATGTCTATTATTTGTGAGCAACCAAAGACTTGGTTCCACAACTGTTTGTCTACTGAGCTAGTCAACTATGCGAATACCACTGTGGTTGGACTACTTTCCCAGTGTTCTGAAGATAATTTTTTGGATGCCCACAAATAGAATTCTTTCAATAAAAATAACTATAACATTATAGCTATAACAGTATGGGTAAGTCCCACATCACAGGTACACATGTACAACAGATGAAAAGGTAAAACTAGGAAACACTACATTGTAAAAGTAAATGCGCCACTGTCCGACTAGGCCTACCCATTGATTAGCAATCTCAAACTATTCAAACTCAACTACTAGAATGTGTTCAAGTAGGCCTACTATGACAAAAGAGTTCTCTGCAACTTCAACTTGACTTATCAAGATCTGGCTACCTAGTTACTTAGTTTACTACTGGTTATTAACTCACCCAAACCTTGCCCAGGTCGTCAAGCCAAGTCAAGTATCTCATTGAGTCAAATATTGAGTTCTTATGACCCTCTCTGATCACCTTGTGCAGGACATGGCAGAATTTCCAACAGAGTGGACCAGAACTCTGCAGAGGTAGTTTACAAACAGTAGCCCAGAAAGTGCTACCACCTTGCTCATGGTGAGTAGATATAATTATGCCTGACAACATGTTAAGGACATGATATACCTATAAACTATGTTTACAATAATATAATCATCTAATCTATAGTGCTGTGACAAATAGAAACAGTCTATGCTATTGGTAATATTTCAAAAGGATCAATGTTGGCTTGGATCTACCATGTTCCAAATAGTTTTAGTCTATTCTATTGGCCATTTCGTTGTCAGTAAACCCAAAGAAGCAACTAATAGCACTGCGGCCTAATAAGAACACTGTTATCACAAATATAGAGGAAAAACTGAATACTAAAACTATAGGATTACACACTACACGATTTTCTTTGATAAAGGATACTTCGAACATGTTTTATTTTAGTAGGGCTTTCTTCTTTATTGACAGCCTTCTGTATGCTCGTCACCTAGAAAGAACAAAAGTTAAAATAGTGATGCAATGAATATGATGAATATAAAAAGAGCTAAAATCGCCTACTTTACATAGATTACTGCTAGTAAAATTAATTTTTTAAAAAGCAGTTACAGAACTCCCAGTCAAAGATGAATAATTCATTTTCAGGTGTGTTTTGCAATCTGGTTGAGTTCCAAAACCTGAGGCAGAAGTGAAGTAATCTCCTGTAGAATAGAATACAGCAAACTTGACAAAAAGACTGAGGCATGAAGCAATAATCATTGGCAACACATTTATACTATGTGCCTCCTTTACAATGTTTGCTCTTTGGCCTATTCAGTGTCTGTCAGCTTTCACCACTCCTTGAACCTTAAAACTATTAACAATGCAACTAACAACTTCTCATTAAATAGGCCTAACAAGCTTATTATTATGCCTATACTAAAACACAGTGACCAGTGATAGTTATTAATCAGAAAGATAGAAAGTTGCAGTCTTTACATTGAAAATGATTAAATGAACCAACAATGATTAGATTAGTGCTGTACATTTGCTAGTCTACATAAATAATAAACATACTTGAATTAGGCCTAGTTTAGAAATAAAACAATTTCAACATTAACTATGCTATTATTATTATAATTATTACTATGTTTAATAGACCCTTATCAATGTAATCAGTGATTATGCCTCTGCTCATTACTATTAAATAAATACCTTCAATCTTATCTCTAACAGTCACAGTGGAGTCTGAGTATAGAGTTGTAAAAACCAACTAATCAACCAACTAACTAACTAATACTAATAATAATACTCAATCAAACCAACTAAACTCCAGCTGGTAACATTAAAACATAAACATTAACTAACACGTAGGCTAGCCAAAAGAAAATACACTGTGATTTTAATCCATTCCAACTAATATGAAAGTACTCAACTCGAGTGAATCCTAAATTGCATACGTATTATATATTTTTTTCAAATTCTAGCTTTGCTAGTTTAAAATTTATTAGGTTTACTCACTACTCACTTGCAGAGTCACTCACTCACCTGGTTTACATCATAATTGTTTTTTCCATCGAGAAAACCTCTTAGTTTACGCGATGCAGCCATGATAGCTTAACAAAAAATAACGTTTCCTGCTTGGTAAGAGCAGAACTGAAATTGTTGCACTGCAACCAAAATACTTTATATTAACTTATTACAACATCAGGGTCAGTGAGTAATCCCCATCTTTATCTTCTCAAAAATATTTATTTTGATGTGAGCATGTCAAGGTCGCACAACCTTAGGAGCAGCCAATCAGAACGAGTTAACCTATTGATTGGGTAAAGCAATATTCTCATCAAATACTTGCTATTGCCAGTAGTTATTCATGGGCCAACAACTCTTTAGCTTTTAGTGAATTATAGAAGTTTACATACAGTCGTGAGCAGTTTTGAGAGAACCAGTTATTTTCTTTCGAAGAGGGCAACTCATGATGCTGACAAAGGCTTATAGTTGCATAATAAATTAATTTTCTTACATCAATATTCTCAATGAACCAACATAGTACTCACTAGTACTCTCACTAAGCATAAATCATAAAACTTGCAGTGTTTGTGGTCATTTCTGTACATATACATTTACATACATAGCAAAATGTTTTCAATTTGTTCTAAGATTTACATGCACAAGCACTATATTTATTAGAAAAACTATCCCAAACATTGTATTACAAAAAGAACAAACCTCCAACACTTAATTCATTTGCACAAATTATATCTAAAAGCAATATTAAATAAAGCATCTGCCATTGCACCAACTCTGCAGTGAAATAAAAAAGTATATCACCACCTGTCTATATCCACAGTTATATTTTGGCACTGCACATCTGTAACAAGATGAATTAGAATATCCTAGTTTGGTTTAAGTGGAATGTCAACGTCCTGTAATCATAGATTTAACTCTATCTTTACTAGTTAGTAATACGTATGCAGTAGTCACTGTGAGACCAGCTATACCTCCTTTAGCGCATCCCCTCATACCAGCTACAACAAATATACAACATTTGTATAAGTAACAATTTACATTCGAGGCAGCGGTATCTACAGAAACTCATGGGCTATTGATTTTAATGTGAAGTTGTCCTCTCTCAATTAGAGAGGACAACTTCACCTCAAAATCAACAAATAATTATTAGTGCCCACAATGAACTTGTATACTTGCCTTGTACACAAAATATAGATCATAAACAAATACACTGCAGAAAATCATACTATATGAAATAAAACAGCACTGATCAATGTAAGCCTGTAAATGCACCTGTTGATTTGAATAATAGTCCAGTGAGGGTACCAGATGTCACTGTGTTTAGCTCGTCATCATGACCTCTCAGTTTTGTTAATATGGTGCCAATACCTGTAACATGCAGTTTTCAATCCAACTGATAAATAACATATGGGCATGTCCATAAATAAATGAAAAATACAGCAAAACTATATTTTCATTTCTATCCAAATACAATGCTCTGAATGTACTAACAATATCCTATATTTACCAAATTTTCATAGCCAAACATTCTATATCCTCGCAATTTTCATCTGTGGTGTGTCAAACCTTAGATAGTTTACAAGTAAAAATATGCATGTAATTTGGGTGATTATTAAATGGGTGATAGCTTGACTTCGTAAAATGACACATTTTCATACATGCATCACAACAAAAGCTACCTATGTCTTCTTGAGATTCCCCCACTTTGCAATCACCACAGCAAATAATGAGGTCTGTGTGCTCCTCATAGGTCAAGGCTGACTCAGTGTCCCACGACTAACAAAATATGTACAAAAAAGTTTCTAATGCTTTTACTACCAAACCAATTTAGACAATAATCTGTTTTTACTTGGTTCTACTTGCAACAATTGATGGTTAGAAATATTTTTTCTCAGACATGAAAATTTCTTACATTGTGCGGTTAGTCATGGGACATGTCAGTCGCGGGACACCCCTAGAGTCTACTAGGATTGTTAATGATTGCTCTAAGCATGGACAAAATATACTTCCTGTTGAACCATATCATGTTCATGACATTTTACAAATATGATGCAATGGTTTAAAGACAATTCTAGAACATCATTTCATTACATTGAGCATAACACAACAGATCACTTAGTTGCTCACAAGTAGTTCTGTTGTCAACATGGCAAGACCTAAAGCAGGAGCTGATCGACAAAGAAACTATAAAAACAGAATAAAACTAGATACAGCAAAATATGAATTGTACAAACAAACCAAACAAGAACAATCTAAGCTTTCCAGAGCAAAGAGAAAGCAAGACATGTCAGAAGACGAACTACAGCGCTATAGAGAATATGAACGTCAAAGAAAACAGAAACAGCGGGATGCAAAGTCACAAAAGCTCAAGGTTAAGGTTAAGGATCAGCAGAAGAAGCTCTAAACAAACTAATGGATCTCTGGCCTCAATACTTAGCCCATGTATATTGCAAAAATCAGCAAGCTTGTCATTTTGAAAAGAAGCGCCAAAATTTCAACAACAAAGAATGCGTTATTTAAGTCGACTTTGCTGAAAATTACCAGACAGCTTTCCAGGATGAAATTCAAGCGGCACACTTCACATACAGACAGGTTACTGTATTCACATGCTGTATTTGGGCCAAAGATTTTCACCAATCATATTGCATCACTAGCGATTATTTGCAGCATGATAAGTATGCTGTACATGCTTTTATGGACACATTATTCACTGATCTAAAGGAATGTTGCCCACATGTCAACTCGGTGTCCATTTTCTCAGATGGTGCTGCATCGCAATTTAAACAGAGATTTCTACTCTCAAACCTCAACTACTTCAAAGTGGCCCACGACTTCGAACATTTAGAGTGGAACTATTTTGCGACATCCCATGGAAAGGATGCGGTAGATGGGATTGGTGGATCGGTAAAACGTCTGGTGTGGCGCCTTGTTAGATCAAGAAAAGAGATTGTCTCAAATGCTGAAGACTTTTACAACGTAGCCCACAAGTACAGCAAGAGCACAAAGATCATCCATGTAGCTACAGCCAAGATGAATGGGAACAGGGATTTCTTGAACCAAAGGTAGGAGAATGTTCCATCTATACCCGCTCTGCAAAAGATTCATCGCGTTGCATCGCTTACTTCGGGTGCAATAGAGATCTCTGTAGTTGCAAAACTTCCAACAAAGAGGTACAGTTTTTATGATGCACCTGTAAGAACAGCCAGAGTGGCTGCAGAAGACATCTTGGAAGAGCTGCACATGTGAACTATTTCATAGACCTTAGTTCATATTTAGCCATCTACCAAAGTTTGACCGTTTACATGTTACAGCAGATTGAATCGCATAACAGCTTCGTAAGCTCTTCTATAGTTTATGTTTAGCAGTTTATGGATATTCTAACTTCTTAATGTTAATAAAAACTTTGTTTGGATTAAATAAGACCACCCGCACTAAGTTAATCTAATGATTATTCAGACACGTCCCACGACTAACATTTACACGTCCCGCGACTAACAATTCCAGATCATGAGCATGGGCCTTAATAAAGATAGCACAACTAGAAAAATAGTTCATAACATGAGGCATTCTCTTAACTCTCTGATAAGACAAAAATCAATCTAATTAAAGCAGTCAAATCAGAGAAAAATGTAACAGTATATTGTTGGGTGGAATTTTTACATTTGTGTGATGTCCCACGACTGACGCATATAGCCATATTTTTTTGCCAACTAATTGGAGTTAAACGCAAATTGGCTTTATAACATATAATAACATGCTCTGATGAAGTATTTGGGCAAATTTTGTGTCCTTAAGATGAAAACTTTTGGAGAAATCCACATATATATCCTCTGAATGTCCCACGACTAATTATGGACATGCTCATATATAGAACTATATTATATTATATATATATATATACGCATTGCAGTGTACAAACGCTCTGCTTACCACTACATGTACATACATATACAGCATTTTACCTGAATACATTAAAGAGACCACTCCACACATCTGTGCCCATGATGCACTGCGCTTAGCTATGAAGTTGATCATTCTATAATAATAGAAAACAACGGATGAAGAATATTTCTAATGTTTGCATACATCTGTAATACAAGATATATAAAAACTGTTATAATGCTAAAAGCTAGCTTTCGACTGAAATCTGATGACGGCTTTTACTCCAAACACGCGTGTACAGTCATACTCAAGTAACATTGACATCATCATGAAAACATAGAACAGAGCAGACACGTGTTGCAAATTAGTTTGTTTTACGTCACTTACTGTGTCCGCCGCGCAGATCCAGATAATGATTGTGTTGCTTGTAGACCAGCGTATGCTCCATTTATTCCACCAATAGCTCCACCTGTCAATATTTATAGTATATGTTCAACAGTAAATAAATGTACATATAAATAAAGAAAGTACAGCTACACGAAGCATGTTTTGATATCCTAAAAATAACAGCATGGTAGAGTAAAGTTCTTGTATGTGCAGATGTTCATTGGTATTCACAAAATGAAATTGGTTCATGGTATTACATGAGCTTGCATAGAAGCCTACCTGCAGCTGTAAAACCTCCAATTGTGTTAAACATGAGTTCAAATCTCCCTCTTCCAGCATCACCAGTTGAACCTTCTAGATACAGATAATCGGAATCACTCTGAAATAGAAGCAAAAAATATTTCACACTGCAATATGATTTGATAAAGTAGCATCTAAATCTACCTCGAATTTCCTGAATCAAACATAACAAGTGATGACTGTTTAATTTTGGTTTGTAGTAGTTGAGGCTTGCTTCGGGTTCACAGGTTAACTAAATATTATATTATACTTACAGGTGCAACATATGCTGGATTGAAATTAAGATAGGGCGAGGAATATCCATTTGTGTTTAAGCCAGATGCTTGTCCTGCGGCTACGCCTGCAATATGAATATGAAAAAATGGTATCTTTGACACCTCCACTAGACTATCATCTATACACAATTTCATTTGAAATTTCAATTTGATTTCTAGTGATTAAAAGTAATCTGATTCAAGTAGGCCTAACTCACTGAGTAACTGTAAGTCTATCTTATGTGTAAAAAAAGATAAATAAACATTTAATTTTATTTTACTTGAAATAACAAAACATAACATGTTTCACTATCCTTCCTATCTTAATAATTATAAGATAATACACTCATCTCGTAATACTAACTAATTATTTTTTCTAATACTTTACTGCACCAACACTAATACTCCCTCACCACGCAGTGCTACTAGACTGTCACTCACAGCGCAGTCACACTGACACTCAGTCTCACTGAAGCGATAGATTCTCACCTAAACTTTCTGCTTTGCTACTACCAGCTGCCATTGTATGTGAAAACAAGGCAACCGAGCGTTGTTCCAATAACCCGGCTAGAAGTTCATACACGTACAGAAACCGGCGGACTAAGACTAAAATACAAAAATTAGGGAATAATCTGTTTCTCCCAACTCCTAAACGTTTATCAAGTCACGTCTTACGAAAAGGCCGGTAGTTAGTTGAGCGCATGCTCGTAGCAACACGCCGCTTTAAATTATCGGCTCCTACTGTTAGATGCCCTCACTAAACAAACCATTATCTAAATCCTCCGCTATAGCAAAGCTTATTGTGTTTGAAGTTGTTTACTCCTTGTCGCAACATCGTGACTATTGGGTAGTTACTAGTTATCAGAGAAGACAACTTTGCATTCTTTTCGATACTGTTGGCATAATATATAGTACATTTTGTGTAGATGATTCCAATAATCTACTCTACCTAGGCTAAACACCATTCCTCTCCACTCACTATATACCAGAACATCCCAGGCATTGCCAACAAATATGCATTACTCTCTATCACTTTTAAAAACCCCATGCATGATAATCTGTTACTTCAGTTGTACATGTACGCTGTAAATAATGTGATGTCAGATGAAGCAATTGGAATACTACCAAAGTAGTCCATCAGTTCAAACAGAATTTTAGTGAAAGTTTCAATCTAGACTTCATAAAGTATATTGACAAGACAATGACTGCCACTTGCAAAGATCACAACATGACTTAAACTTAGAAGAGCTTTCTGGTTACAAATATCATTGCTGCCAACAAATCCATGCTGCATAATATATGCAAGGACATTAGACTAAATAAGTTCAGTTGTATAAGCCATTCTGAGTCCTTCCTCACTGTTATATTTCAAATACAATAGGCATTGGATGAGCCAAAATATTTCACACCATTTAGTTAGTTTGAGTATACAAACTGTTAGCAAAAAATTTTAATCCACAACATGGTTGTCTACAAATATGGAATACCAACAAAAGTGAACTAACTATAAAATAATCACTGACATTGTTCCTATATATTAATCTGAGGCTACACATGGTGGCCTTCATAGAAATTTGTTAGAAAGTCATCAGTCTTTTTCACTTCTGTTTGTTTAAAATAGTTCATAATATGATTCTTCTGCTTCCATATATTTGCTGTCTCAACCAATTCCATTTGACCCTGAAAGTACAAAACAAACTATATGTATATACATTGTATATACATATACTTGGTATGTGCATGGAGACTAAACAGGCAGCCCTACACCAGGCCAGCAAGGTTCACCGTTAGTTGAGTGAAAACATGAATAGTAAATATGAACAGCAAGCGGATGATAAAAAGTTCTGTATGTAGCCTACATCATAACCCCACTACACAACTTGAAAAATAAAGGAATACAGGGAAGGCTACGTCAATGCTCAGAATTATATTAAAATCAGTCATCGACTTCGTTGAGAAAATTCACTTACTACAGCACCAATTTGTCAACGGTTATAGAAATGAATCTTATGGCTTTTGGTATGAATTTATACCATAGTAGAATAGTAGTAGTAGTGAGATGAGGAGGTATGTCAGAGAACGGGCTACTTTATATATAAATACGGCCAGTTCTCCAATGCGACCATATAGGCCTAACTAAAATGTTATTATTGAATAATCTTGAATATACAGTCAATCACAGGACTAGAAGCCTACCTTGACAACTAACATGTCTATTACTCGAGTATCTGTAATATGCCTGTTCTTCTCAAATTCCGCTCTTAATTTCTCCTTCACTTCCTTTTCAGAGACTGGGATGTCATATTCCAAAACTACAACAATATTAACCTTATTTCAATAATTAGATGACAAAAACAAAGATCAGGGCAAGTATTCGGTGATTTTGATAAGAATTTAATTTTACCCCACAGACCAAACTAAATATATATGAGGCACATCACATTGACCAATTGACATTTGGATTCTTCAGTTACACACCAGGTGAGAGAGTGAAGAAAAACTCTACATGGCATCAGCATCATTTCAACCATAAGCAAAGGCCTATGCCCTATGGTATATTGCACCTGGCTCACTGTCACTGCATTGCTTCGAAATAACGGAAGGTAAAAGTCAGAGTGACTGGGAGTGCCAATAAATAATTATTCAAATCGACTATTAGAACATGCCAAGATCATGACATGATTGAACAAACATAACATTTTTTTGGTTGAAAGTAAATGTATTTCTATCATCCGTTGCACTTGCAGATGTCGATGAGTGACTCAGTGAGAATCGTATGTTTTTAATAGACCAGACACAGTTGTATTTGTCTTGCCGATACTTGAAATATTCAAAAAGTTCAAGTTTAGTCTCCAATTCGGAATTGATAATTAATTTTACTTTTAAATTCTAATTGTAAAGTAAAATAAAAATGAATGACTATTGATATGATAACGAAACGATTTTTCTGTTGTCAGTCTGTTGTCACCCTCTCAAATAGCTTTTGGAGACTAGCTCCTGAATTTATCTCTTAAGCTATTCCTCACCTACAAATGGAACCTGGCGGTACCAGGCTCTGTAAAGCTTCAGCACTCTTCGTCTAGCCTCGGCATTACTAGTTGATATTAAAGGTTTTACCACTTGTTGAGATATCCTGGCAGCAATTTTTGATGTAGACATTTTGCACACTTTTTACAGTAGATAGAATACGGTGTACTTCCGTGAAGAAAATAATATTGTGCAATTGTGCTCTGTGAAACTATTTTCAAAATTTCAACTTATTCTATTAATAAAATGTTTAAAATACAATTAAATGTCTGTGTTATCTAGGTTTATTTGTGCAAATATACTTTTATATTAAGCAGATTAAATAAAGCAAACTTGTTTATGCATTCATCCGCGTATAGCACGGAAAGCAGCATGCAGTCGACTCGCTACAATCACCGGTAGTTTTCTTAAATATTTTTCAACCACCCTAGGGTTATCTTCTCCCTTCTTTGTTTCTACTGTACAGGTATAATTTGGCAATTATTTGTGCATGTTGCATTGGCTGCACAGTACCCACTACCCACTACCCACTACCCACTACCCAATGCTTGCATTCCCACGTACATCTAGCAGAAGTATAATTACTAGGACTAAGACTGTATTATGATACAATGTAGGTTTTGCAAGTTATATAACATAATGCATAGGTTTATTGGTATACAAATACAATACAATAAAACAGCTGGAAATTTCATGGTATATTTGTAATACACACTGCAATTCTAATTTTTAACCAGTGTGTAACAATGCAACAAAAGTAAAGGTATTAGCTATGTAGTGTACATCAAAACATGTATCTGTCTACATGAATGCAAAATTATGGTTATAAAAAGAAATTACAAGAATTAGAAAAACTACGCAACAAAATATAACACAGCGTAGCATAGCATATATTTGTATCGCTGAAACATTTACAAAAAATGATGCGCACCAATATGAGTGGTATTGACTGTAAAAACTTCCTATAATAATCACTAGCCTATCAGTGATCATACTTTAACTGACTGAGAATTTACAGTTTAACTCCTGTGAACTTTGAATAGTTTCCTGGAACTACTACTACCCTCACTTCTGTACTGGAAGTGTCCACTACTTTACACGTACGCTGATGCTCCACAGCTGCATCATTAATGTCCTTTGAGCGAAAGAGCAAGCGACAATTTGTACACAGCATCGCGTACATTGTATCAGTTCCAGAGCACTTCTTGGCAACGATTAGTGCATTCTTGTCTTGTTCTACAAAAGTATGTTTCTAAAGGTATATCCATCAGCGTTTCCAGCGAGGGAACATAATTACAAAGAGATAACGTCAAATGAGAATGGTATAGTTGATGACAACGACAACATTTCATACTACATGTAGCTCACGTTCTTAGCAAAGTATCCCACACCAATTCTCCCAGTTTTAGAAAACATTGAACAGAGATATATCACGTCCTTCTAGAGCAAGACCATACAGCATGAGACCAATAAAAACCACCTAGCCACTCTCCCAACAATTAATAAAACACAATTCTACCTTGCAATTAAAATTGCCATGAATATATTAACAGGGCCTTGCTAGAGAGTGATGTATATACATTTATATGTACCATTTTATGGCGATAATACTTAAATGTAACTGCACTAAAATACATAAATAGTTTCATTACTTGGTAAGTGGTCACTAGTTAGCATCTCTGATGGCATCCTGGTTTCTTTCTGCGTAGCCTGTGAGGCTCCAGACGGTGTATCTGACTCACCACTCGAAATAGCCTGAGATTTGACAACAGCACTACTTGCTGAAGTGACTGGAATCACAACTGGAATTGATTTTAGTTGTAAACTTGATAGATATGTGATTTTGACTGGTCTCTCCTGATCACCCGAACTCGGTCTACCTGCACTTGAGGTAAGCGATTCACCAGTTTGTGAAATTTTGTCTTTTGTTGCGGAATCTGCTGAACTTGTTGCAATTGGATGATCTTGTGAAAAGCCTATTTGCTGAGGGAATAGAAAAGTGGGAGATACGTCACACAGTGGGCTTCTCTCCCTTGGCATCTGGTTATTGGATACTGCCAAAGCAGCGCTTTGGATCGAATCTGACTTGCAAACTAAAATAGGTACGCCAGACTTCCTGCTCTGCTGAAATGTGTCCTTCTTTTGGTTAGTGCTAGATGTACTTAGGTTTGTTTGTGGTGACTGTGCACATGATTTTGGTGCTGCCAGCGGTTTACTGTTTGAACGGAAGACCTGCTCATTTTCATCATTAGCATTCGAAGGCAAACTTTCCCTGTAACTACTTGCGGGTTCTTCATCATATGCATCTGATAACCCAGGGTCATAGTCAGGATCATCTGCCAGCGCATATATATGGAAATACATACATGTAACATTAGTTTAGTTATGACTGTATAGTATCATAATAATTATATTTGAAAGCTGTCGTTCTAGTACAGCCCTAAACTATTATTTATATCTCATAGGCAAAGAAAAATATTAGTTTTACTAGAGACTGTAAGATAAATCCCAAATACGACAGCATAATGGAATGTATGCAAACACCACTGCATACAGCCATTTAAAAAAATACAATCATCATTTGGGATAGAATACTTACTAGCTACATGTACAATATTCTTCTACTTTTAACCTTTGTCTACCACTACTACTAGCTACTACTACTGCTGCTACTACTACCACTACTAGTACTGCTACTGCTACCACTACTACTAGCTACTACCGCTGCTACTAACACTGCTACTATTATCACCGTAAGGGGACATTTCAAAAATGTCAGTTTGAAACAGGACGTTCCAAAAACGGTCATTTGAAAAACAACCATTTCGAAACTGTGTAGACTACATTTACAAGAACACAACAGTGTTCTACAAGTTGGTAGCAAAAACAAAAAATATAGTACTAAAAATAAAAACTAGTTGAAATCTGGGGTTGGGGTTGGGGTTTCGAAATGTCCGGTTTTAAAACGTCCTGTTTCGAACTGTCTTTTTCGAACCAGTCGCAAATTCAAGATTATTCTACCAAAGTGATGTATATGCAATATGGAAGTGTTGGATAGTATTCTACTCACTCACTGGCACTGAATGATGTGACAGATTTATACCAAACATAGAGCTACTTACCTTCTATACACGATCCACTAGCATTCACCTGATCTCCTTTACTGTCGCCAATCACCAACTGTATAAAGTAATACCAACAACTGCATATCGGGTACAGTTATGCTTCGTGACATACAACTACGAGTATAATCCATTTGTATTATAAATTGAGAAAATATTGCACCGGTTCAAACATACAATATAGATGTGGTGTGCTATAACCATGGACGCCAAAGTATACGATACCTGCCTATGGTACATATAATAAGAACAAATGATACTACGGGTTACAATGTTACTATAGACACCAACATAACACACATACGTACATGTGCCCGGTTCTCTGTATCATGTTTCATTTGTTTGCTATTCCTCTGTTTCACCTTTTCTTCCATGGTTCTTTTCCGCTTTGCCTTCTTTTCATTCTCCATATATTTAAACATGCAGCGATTACAAGAGTCAAAGAAGTGAGTACCGAGGGCCATCATCTGATAACAGGTTGGTTTATCCTTGTGTAAATCGTCTATTACATGAGTACATACAGAGTGAGAATATGACATGTGTGCTATCCATCCAGCCTTGCGGGACGCTTTGAACTGGCACAACCTACACGAGTAACACTGCACATTCTTGTGCTCTACTAATGTATGTTCGTTGATACTGTCAGCTGAACTTGTCACATAACTGCAAAAATAGCATTGGAACGGAGTTGAATCGTCTTTGATGTTAAAGAAAGCAGCCGTTATTACATCCCTGAAAACAACACTAGACTGTTTCGGTATAGTTCTAGAGTGAAGTAACTGCATATCATCAGCCTTTGCTGCTGAACTACTGGCTCTCTCTCTAGGGAGATGGGCATTTACCACTTTCAATGGAGTGAGTCTATTCATCATGGTCGGGTATTGGCCTACATTTGTCGAATCTGGGTGTGAGTATTCTATTTCCTCTGACGTGCGTAGTAGAGCTTCATGGGGGACAATAGGAATTCTCCTCACAGAAACTGGCTTACTGAATTTGGAGCTACATTCTAAATTCAATATTCCTTCCTCAAGGCTGCTGGAAAAGTAATAAGGTTGTTTATCTGAATGCACCTGACTACAATTCAAACAACGGCTGCTGTGATTGCCCAAGTGTGGTAAAATACACGTGGCCTGCTCTCCAACCATAAGTATTTCACAGAATGGACAGATGAAATAATACAAGTGTTTTCTGTTAGTGCGAGAAGCTTGGTGAACTGTCATTGTGTTCACCCCATTATTCTTTGCATTGGGCCCATGGCAAGGATATTCACATGTACATCCATCCACCATCTTATGGTTTCTCTCCAAAATCTTTCCACAACGTGTGCAAGAGTTAGTTTCATTAGTCATACTCATTTTGGAGTTGTCATCTTGTCGAGATTTATTATTGATAGTAGAAGCACGGTGAATGGGGGAGGGAGCTTGGCAGCCGTCTTTGTTTATATCCGACTCTTTGACTGCCTCTGATGAAGGATCTCTACTAGCATCCTTCCTATGGAGTAATTGAGCATTGGTGAGTACAGCAGACTTTAAGCTATAGACTGTGTTTTGAGTAAGAACTTGGGAATTATTTTCTCCTACACTGCTTCTACATTTACAGTGTACATAGTGATCATAATGTAGCAAATTGGATATCCCAGTACAAGTTCATAAACACAACAAGAACAAGAACATTGCGCCAGTCGAAACCTAAATATTGCGATTATATGCATTAGATACACTACTCATAAATTACAAGCAAAGATTTAACCAGTATAGAAAACCGTCAAACTATAACAGCTACACGTGAAATGAAACAGAACATCTCAAAATAGATGATATCAAGTCGACCATACAACCTTGGAAAAATTTGGCAAGGTGTCCACTTCCGTGGTGACCACTCTCATATTACAGTTTCTCAGTTGTTTGTGTCTAAATGCATTTGATTTCCTAATATAGGAGTATCTGAACATTTTCATTTTCATGAGTTGTTTTCTCTCCATTCAACAAATGTACTTGTCTGCAAGAGCTCATATTATATACATGACTTGTATAACATGTCATCATATGATTTAGCTAACTCGGAGTTGCCTAACCAGTGTTATATTTCCTATAAGCATAGAGCCGCTTTTCCCTTGTCATCTGGCGCATCTGTATTCTCAAATTAGATTTAAAGCCACATCTACATGATATTATTAAAATTGGTAACTAAAATAGTACAGTGGAACTTGCTTAATTCAACTTTAGATAATTCAAAAACTTGGTTAGTTCAAACTGTCAGCCTTGGTCCCTGCTGAGTAATATATACAATGTAAATGGCTTCAAATAACTCAAACTTATCATCTGCAATTCAAACTTCATGCGGCTTAGGCTCACACTATAATCAATTATAATACTATCACGGCCAGCATTAGTCACCTAATAATCGTTGCTAGTAGTTAGTAGTTATTAGTAGTTACTACTGCAATATGTATCTACTCAAAGTAAGCTGGGAAAACCCCCTAATTGCTTTACTGTTCCTTGGCTAAATGCGTTTTTATACTGTTGTCCCTTACAGGTGATGCATGTCATAATTCAAACTTGGCGTAATTCAAACCAATTATGATGATCCCTTGGAGTCTGAATTAAGCAAGTAAGCAAGTTCCACTGTATATTATTTAACCTGTGTCTCTATCATTTACTTTACATAATTAAATAGTAGTCACTGCGTTGCACTAATGGGCCCAGTGAGATGGTAACATTAGCCGGAAACGTGGAGAGAAAACACTCGAAGATTTAAATTACCTCTTTCAACTGGAAACATGTAATGATAGTGATGGCCACTTTTGTACTTTCAGCATTGGCTGATGACTTAGTTTTGTCACTTACACGTACTTAGGGCCTTGTTGAAGAGCCGAGTCTACAATCTTTGCAGTTGGTTGGGCGGAACCTTCAGCGAACTGAGCAGTAGTAGGTGTCTGAGGTCCAGTAGCAGGTGTCTGAGGTCCAGTAGCAGGTGTCTGAGGTCCAGTAGCAGGAGGCCCATCAGCAGGTGCACCATGTGCAGTACAAATCTTTGATCCAAATTGAATGCCAGCATTAGTGAAGATGGAAAAGTTCAAACCTGTTCAAATTGAGATTCAGAATAAATTCCACAAATCTTATAATTGCCAAAACACAATATCAAGACCATATACAGTGCCAGATACGTGTACAGTGGAACTTGTCTAATTCAAACTCCAAAGTACCATAATGTTTGGTTTGAACTAGGCACGAGTTTGAATTGTGTAATCACTTCATTTTGTATATTTTACACATAATAATATGGTTGTATGCCTATGCATTCATGAATTTTCATCTCCTTCAACTGTGAATATAATTGAGAGAAGGCAATCTTACACTCAAAACTGCAGATAGGCAACAAGGAATACATAAAATGTACAGGATAGCTGCTTGAAACCACATTGTTTCAGTTTGATAAAACTAATAACAGAGGATAACTCCAAATTGAGTTGAAAGTCCACAGCGTGCCACTGTACAATATGCAAATTCGGGATAATTCATAAAATCATTAAGAATGTTGCATATGAAAAAGCGCTCATGTGACTTGAGTTAGTATGGGAAGACAATCATAACCGACTGCTTTGCATAATTAATATCACACTACAAATCCAAGGACTGGATTGGAGTTACCCACACTTGGCAAACTGACTGACATTACGATGGTAACCAAGATTATCATAATAGCCAGTATATATATCTTGAAATCAAGCAAAAGACCTGATTGGCTAATGTTTTTATATATTATATTCATTACTTTATTAGCTTCAAACAAATATATTGTATGATTTCAAAATGAGTATTTTAACAAGATACAAAGGATTCATATACATGTATAAAAAAATAAAAAAGATCCATATTATTAGTGCACATACAAATCTTACTACATTAATATTCTACATGCAAGTCAATATATTAAAACTATTAGCCCACAGTCAAAC
The DNA here is from genome assembly GCA_935421135.1 of Bugulina stolonifera. Taxonomy (NCBI): domain Eukaryota; kingdom Metazoa; phylum Bryozoa; class Gymnolaemata; order Cheilostomatida; family Bugulidae; genus Bugulina; species Bugulina stolonifera. Next base: position 9,272,137 of record OW285189.1, read on the forward strand.
TGAAAGATAGTCATTACACATACTGCGGGTTCACAGTGAAAAAAGGAAGTAAGTACACAAAATACAGTCCTCGTGAATGTCTACATAGCACTGAAAAACCCCAGGGAAACGGGCATCATAAGTATTCGTGCCTCTCATATTACGAAGAGGATAGCTACACGTAGCTAGTTACCAATAGGATAGTTGCTATTCAACTATGACACTGTAAAATGATCAGTTTTAGTCTGTGTTAAAGCTTGGGCAGAAAATGTGGTGTCAATGTTATCAATATATTCCAGCAGTTTTTCAGTGTTTGGTTTAGACTTGAGAAATCGCCTGACAACATCTTGACTTTGAAAGAACTCATTGTACGAGGGAGGATTATCAGCTGACTTGTTATTAGCGCCATCATCATCAGATTTGGTAATGTCCTCCCTAGCTACTAATTTATCTACAGATTGGACAAAAACAAGAACACTTCATGTTATTTGTGCTACTGAAAAGTAATTCTGATCACGCAATATTGGCAATCAAGGAGCAAGAAGAGATGGAGTTTTGTCTTTAAAAAATGGCGGAATTGTCTGGACACTGCGATAACCATTCAGCGACTCAATTAAATCTATTTGAAAACAAAGGGGAACATTGAGGCATTAAAATTTACTAAATACGTAACAAGCGACTTTCTGTATGTTATGATGTAGCAAATACTAAGCGAATCTTCGTTGAATGAGAGTTGTCTGCTATTTATTTCGCAAGTTTTATGCTCTTATCCTAAACCACAACCTCGTTCTTTAGGACTTATTTAGTAACTGTCAATACCTGAAACATTGCACGCATGTCTATCAAAGACGAGCCTCCTACATTTCTTACTTGTGCCAATGTTTACCTTTCCTTACTTTGTTTACCGCCTTCACATGTTTAACAAAGTTTCCAAGTTTAACATAGTGCTTGGCATCATTCTATAAAACTAATAGGCCTATTGCATCCAAATTGTAGATATCAGAAGCCTTGTACTGTTCTAGTACTAATTTTAACTTGTTGGCTTTCCAGTCTGATACGACTTACGCAGATACACTGCTGGACTCACCCATCATTCTCTTATTCTTTATCCCATATCTGATTTTCCACCTATCAATCCATGATCTGCTTACAGGTTCAGCGTTCATTTCCTGAGCAAGTTGATTGGCCTTGGTGAGCAGAATTGGACCATTTACTCGCATGTTTGCATTTCTAACTTGCATAAACCACTTCATTAAAGCTTTATCAACACCCTCTTTAGTTGTAATTTTCCATCTCTTTCTATCTTTTCTACTGATCCTGGAAGCATCAGAATCTGATAGAATCTTTGCCTTGTTCTTGAGCCATGTTGAAATAGTAGACTTGGGGAGACCTTCTCTTTGAGCAATGACTTTACCTGGTGTGCCCCTTTCTAACTCAAGAACAATTTTTCTCTTGAATTCTAACGTCTTTGAAGAATAGGAATTCCGTTTGCTGCATTCTGCAATGACAACTTTTTAGTTATGAAATCCACATTTTTGTTCAGCCTCATGTTTTAGAAAAGTTCTTGCCACTGTCACAGCTTTCATTGTAATACAACCATGTTTTAACAAAGCTTTGATCTCAGGCTAATAAAACTTCACAGTGCGTTGAACTTGAACAGGTAAAAGGTTTAAAACTGGACTGCACTGACAATTCCAGAATCCCTTTCACCAAACTATGTTCGTATTACTTGATACCTCTACAAAGATATCCAAACTATTTTAGTAGTACCAAATAGGTGCCAACCTGCAAAAAGTAGCCCTAAGATTTTTAAAATACCCACAATGATGTCATCATTAGGAGTAACCTCTACCTAGTTTTGTCAATTCTCAAAACTTTTCTTCGATTATCTCAATTCTGCCACACAATGTAGCAGCACTATTGAGTTGCCACAACTGCCTTATAAGAAATAGTGTTTATTCATTCAATAAAACAGATATTGGCAATTATAGTGCTACATGCTATGGTTTAACACACCAGTCTAGTCAGTAAGCATGTTATCCATAAAATAAACAAGTAACCTATATTGACCAATCAAATCACAAACTGAAAAATCATTTGATATTTTTTGCAAAATATCTTGACTTTTATCATCTAGGAACAAAGTGGAGTGAGATAGTTGACGCCAAAGTAATGTAAATAACGCAGTGTAAATTGGTTAAAATCAAGAGAGGATAACTTCACATGTTATACGTGCCCTGCAGTCTAATGCTATCCTACCTGTTCCTAAACACTTATAAAAACACCTGCACATGCTAGTCTACCTTATGGAAAAGAATTTATTCTACAAATAAGGCAAAGCTTGGAGGTTTTACATTTAAAAAGCCAGCATAAGAAAGAGTTTTAGAATGCCATTATTTTATTTTATCTCGTCATAACACCAGTTTAGGTAAACATTCATGCATAATTAACAGTATTATGCAATAATTTAACTAGACAATAACAGCGGGCAAACTTCATAGTACTGTTTTCGGTCTTTGACCCCTGTAACGCTGCTCCGTCATGTGACTTAATGCTAACACCGAAAGCTGTCCAGGCCCTTCCAGACATGGTTAAATAAGTGGGAGAAATCTCGAAAGAAAATTCAGGCCCCAGTTACGTAACCTCAATTAACATTTGTTCCAATTTACCCATTTTGTTCATTTTGTGATATTCCTAGTATAACAGGGATAAAACTTGATTAAAATTTTCTGTTTATAATAACAATGTATGGTCTTGCGCTCACTCCTTTCAGTGATGTAATAATTCACTAGTTTGAATTGAGCTGAGACCCAACATGACAGCATGTAGTCCAGCTGGTATTGTGCTAACTGGTTCAGCTGCTACTCAAAGCTTTCTAATAGTGTATTCAACTTACAAAGTGTCTTCGCTACCTCTTGGACGGACCTGGGTCACAAATAAAAATCACAAGATGGCCGTCCGACCCAGGTCAGAAGGGCTATTGGCCTGGGATTTTGCTTGGCCTGACGAAACCATCCCTAGCTCATCGGCACACCTGATTTCTTCGCGATTTGAGGATTTCGCTTTTGGCCCAGGCCGGTGTGTTCGGGACCCTGTGACGGGAAAATATTTGTGTAAATCGACCTGGGTCTGAAGTTTAGGTCGCGAAGACACCTACTACCTCAAAATTTCAGTACAGTCCACTGATCTGCCCAAGCAAATGCTTTCGGCTATACAAATGATATATTTATTACTAATTATTACTTATTATTTTAAGTCCATGATAGAACAGAACGCTTTAGAAGTTCGAACTTGACATAGTAAATCTGAACTAGATGAAGCCATTTATAGTGCTCAGCAGGAACCAAGGTTAATACTTTGAACTAGCCAGGTATTTAAGTTAGCCGAGTTCGAATTAGGCAAGTTCCACTGTATATACTGTACTATTACAAGTCTAAAATATAAACATAACACATGGCCTTCAAACTTACCAGTCGCAGGCGCTGCTGCTCCAATCGTTTTAAACCCAATTTTGGATTTTTTATGACATTGAGATTGATGCTCCTCTAAAGCTGTTTTGCTACATGAAACATAGTTCTGAGAACAATGGTTGCCGTCTGCCAAGCAGAGGTACAGAGAGAAATCTCTATTACTGTGAAGAGTTGAACAAGAGTTGCAACAGTAGTAGATGTGACTTGAGTCTTCTTTGCTAACATCTTGAGTTTTCTGAGATGCCTATAAACAGCTGTCCAGTATCACCATCACACAACTCCTAATCGTTTAGATTCGCTAACTGAACATCAGCAGTCTTGGCATGTTTATAACAACTGTTACGTAGGGCCTACTCATACAGTATAGATCCATGAGTGTTCACTAATATCAATTCAGCTACTATCAAGTGCTAACCCGCAAAGTACAAAAATATTCAATATGGTGTTGAACAACTGTACATATAACAATGTTAGCAGCAACAGCGTAATTGAGGTTAGCAAATACATTGGATATGGGAATACAAAAGGTGAGTAGGGTATTCCCTAAATCTACCAGTACAAAAATGTAGGCAGATTCACTTTGTCTGAACAAGTATTGGGAACGGTAATCAATCGATCATTACAGTTCCTTACTTGGAGTAGTTAGAGCTCAGGCTACACAACCTATTGCTAATTCATTGATTGTCACAAAATGTAAATCTATTTAGGCTTACCTGTGGGAGTTTTTCAGGCTCTAAATTAGTTGTTTGTGGAACAATATCCAGCTCAATGTCCCAAGGAAGCCCTAAATCCTCAGTCTTAACACCTAATCAATACACAAAGAGAAATCATAATACAAACTCTATTCCTAGATTCTCTTCAAAAACTGTTAATAACTGCATCGAAATATGAGGCAGCACTCAACAGTTTTGAGCTTAGAAAGCCTACAGGAAAACTATACTAAATTGTATATTGCTAAAATTTTCATCTATTCAACTGTGCTAACTAATATTATTTTTACTGTGCTATGCCTTTAATATGCAAAATATGTAGAATCCAATGTGATAGTTTAAGACCCTTCAGTGGCAGTGTTGACTACTTACAAAGTATATAAAATAATAAATATTTATCTGATTATAATAAAATTTTAATATGCTAACAGCCTACGACCTATCCAAATGTACCTGAACTGGAGAATTCTGATGTCATATTCACCGGCTCCAGTTTGACAGGCACATTTCCGTCTGCAATATCAATAAACAAAGCCTAATGATCAGCAGGAATAATAGTGCAGAAGAAGATGTTCGTCCCTTCGACTCCGCCCACTCTCAAGCCGTAAGTAGCAAGGGTTATCCTCTCTCTGGCTTTCAGCACCATCCATCTAACTTTCCAGCAAATTTACGCTTGAAGCTGTTGTCAATCAACTTCTAATACAATGTATGGCTACGATTGGCCATTTTTTGCCAAAAACTACACAACAAAGAGAAGATAACTCAGCATGGGCCCGATTGTGAGCAGGGGAGTGACAATTTCAGTAGAAATGAATGATACATCTTTTCAGTCACCAACTCTTCCACTGATTGTTTAGAATAAACACAATTACATAATAACGCAGTAAACATTACTTATAAGGAAGTGTCTTTTATGGAACCTATAGCAACATTTGCACCAGTAAGTTTTCATTACTAAGTTTAGTAGATTTAGCAGTGAATAACGGCCCAAAATCTCAACTCAGACGACAGCCATGTTGAATTTGAGTCGCTGTCGTCATATAAGTTATTTAGGAGATTGTTTTTAATGTTAAAAATTCATTTACCATTGTATTGAGCGTGTTTAATACTTAGTTATGGTGCATCAGATCCAACCGACAGTGTCTATTTAGTCAATTTTCATTAAATTTGGGTTAAACTAGCTCCGGGAGATGTTTTCGGCAGAGCTGGGTCCAAGTCAAACTTCAAGTATACAAGCCATTTTTAAAACTTTGGAGGAAATTCAAGTCCAAGTCAAATCAGTGCCGCCTTAAATCAAGTCAAGTCAGCCGTCATGCAAATCACAAGTCAAGTAGAAATGCAAGTCAAGTGGCAGACAACTTCAAAAAATCTTACATTCTTAAAACACCACTTTTTTCCTTTTAGTAAACATTCTAACCCACGAAAAAACATGGATGTTGCACAATTATGGTAAAGAACTAGTCTATAAAAGTAGTAATGTTAGCACTACGTTCAAGACTGGTCATGTAGTATTATACATTAGTAACGATGATACCGTGCTACATAGAATATATAAACAGAACATGGTACAGTACAGAGTGGTCACTGGCCAGTCCTGCAATTCCGATCTGCATATTGTAGTAATTATTGCACTGTATATTGCATTCACTACTTACACCACACTTGCACTACACTGTTTGTAATTGTGACTATACACTATATAGTCTCATGTACACACAGCCTACATGTTACATTTGGTGTGTATCCCGATTGCCAACTTTGACATACTGAGTGCTACTTGTAGCAAAAGTAAAAATGACAAATATATGTAGGTAGACAATTGAGACCTGTTTTCTATGTTGGCTATACACTGAGTAAATTTTTTATCCGGACATTGACTTGCAGAAACCAAGTCCCAAGTCATTCATGTGTCCAAGTCAAGTAAAGTCAAATCACATTGATGTGCAAGTCAAAGTCAAGTCAACAAGTTAGCAAGTCTAGTCAAGTCGACTTGTGACTTGAAAGTCAAATCAAATCTATGACTTAGACCCAGCTCTGGTTGTCAGTGACCTCTGACCTCCACTATGGTGATCATACAGGCTTGAATGAGTAATAAACCAAAAGCATGTAACAAAAATTACCAATCTAAATATAATTCAATGGCCACAGTTCAGGAAGTTCAAGAATTTCAATTTGGAGCTGTTACCACATTTTCACACTTTTCAACAAGCTGCTGCTGGGACTATATGGTTCACATAGAGAAAACTGCTTGTTTCTCACCAATTCAAGGGTGTTCTTTTGATCTGTAATTTTTTTTAAAATCTGAGTCAGGTCAGCACGCAAATTCGATCAGTCCCCATATAATAAATATTTATCTGATTATAATAAAATTTTGATATTCTAACAGCCTACCACCTATCCAAATGTACCTGAACTGGAGAATTCTGATGTCGTCTCCACCGGCTCCAGTTTGACAGGCACATTTCTGTCTGCAATATCAATAAACAAAGCTTACTTAATTATCAGCAGCAATAACAGTGCAGAAGAAGATGTTCGTCCCTCCGACTCCGCCCACTCTCAAGCCGTAAGTTACAAGGGTTATCCTCTTTCTGGTTTTCAGCACCATTCATTTAACTTTCCAGCAAATTTTCGCTTGGCACTGTTGTAAAACAGCTCCTAATACAATGTATGGCTATGGTTGGCCATTTTTGCCAAAAACTACACAACAAAGAGGAGATAACTCAGCATAGGCTTGAATGTGAACAGGGGAATTGACAATTTCAGTCACCAACTTTTCCACCGATTGGTCAGAATAAACACAATATTACTTAATAACACAGTAAACTTAACTCATAAAGAAGTGTACTTTATGGAATAATATCATGTCAATAATCGAAAACCAAGCATTAGGTCTACATTTGAACAGAAATTTCAATTTTCAAACTCGAGTAATGGCAACTGAGAAAGTTTTGAGCAGACTATAATGGAAAGCTACAAGTACGTATTGCTCATATTACCCAAATATTTGGATTCCTGAAAATCTGTATAATGTAATAACAATACTAGCATTCTAACTCAAGACGGAAGGATGTGGGTTAATCTTAAGCCCCTTCCCCACCCACCCCACATGGTAAGAACTCAGCTAAGAAATAATGCGACAAGCACACATAGACCTACCATTCAATCCACTGTTTGTATCGATTGTATCCATCTCATCAGAAGAGTTTTCTAACTCAGACAGTGATAGGTTAGTCACACTCTCCTGCAATACACGTCTCGTTTGTTATACTACTTGTCAATACAGAATACAATATTATTAACTCAACACCCACAGCATAAGACCATATAATTTGAAGTGCTGGCTACTGTGCGGTAAACGGACATATAGAAAAAGACAGTTCAAAACAGGACCTTTCAAAACCGGACAGTTTCAAACTGTGTAGATTACATTTAAAAGAAAACAACTCACAAATAATTAATTTTTATTAATTAATTTAATTAATTAGAAAAACATAAAATTAAAAATGAAAATTAGCTGAAATCTGGGGGGTGGAATTGGGGCTTCAAACTGTCCGGTTTCAAACTGTCCAGTTTCGAAATGTCCTGTTTCGAACTGTCTTTTTCAAACAGTCGCAAAATCCTTACCTTAGATGGGACTGTGTGGGTGTGTATATATGGCCCCTTACCTTAGATGGGACTGTGTGGGTGTGTATATATGGTTCTTCAACACCCTCTGGTGAATTACCCACAGGCAGATGCTGTGCTAGTGTTTTCATAAAATCAGTTTTATAATTCCGTAAAGCAGCGGAGGTTGGCTGGCTGAAGACCTTCAACCAAAACAAGCTGGTGCTATGGATAATATGATTGTCATCGCACACCAAATTCAGGTCAATGCAGTAACCTAAACAGAGAATTAAAATATGTATTGTTTTTATTTCAATGGAAGGAATAATATAACTCCAATAACTATAAAATCATTAGGACTACACATGCACATGGATATCCACCGTAATACCATAACATATTACAGTGGAACTCGCATAATTCAACCTAATTTAACCTGATCGGCTTACTCCGCCCAGATGCTCTGATTGGTTTTAAGCCGATAAAAATTTCTCCTCAAGCAGAGAAATCCAACTAATTTGTTTACACTGTTAAGTGTTGAGTGTTCCATAGCTAAACGGCTACATGCAGTTTTATACTTGTAATGTCTGAATGGCCTTTTACATAGTGTTGTTCATAAATGGAATCACTGAGCTATTTTAGCTTACTTACAGCTGTGCTATGAGTCACCATTTTACGTGAATAATATATAGAGTGAAACTTGCTCAATTCAAACTCCAAGGGACCACCATAATGGGTTTGAATTATGCCCGAGTTTGAATTATGTGATCCCTTCATTTTGTATAACGACTTGGATGCCTCCGTGACAAATAATTATGTACATTGTAGTAGCACATGAATGTGCATTTATATGCATTAAGCTTCATCTGCTTCAACTGTTAATACAACGGAGGAAAGACAAGTTTTAACATGACAGAACTATATGCATCAATGTATATCACACTGAAAATCACAACACTGCAGATGGGCAACAAGTTATGCATCACATGTACAGGACAAAAGCACTGTAATGTAATAACAGCATTAGAAGAACGTTACTGTTTGCGTTCTTGTTTTCAACTGAAGTATTGTAGTGGCAAAATGTAACTCTAAACCCAGCCTCTCGACTACATGGTATTTGTTATGAACATTCATTGCAAAAACTTACATGTAGTAACTTGTCTCTGTAGTAAACTGTCACTTATATACATTTATAACGTGCATTACTGAGCAATATGATGTCCTTTTTATACCCATGTAAAGAGGGCCGACCTCTCAGAATTATTTGATATTCATTTTGTACATGAATTGGATGATTTTAAGCATCTTTTGTTGTATCCGACATGTTTTGGGTCGGCCTCGGGCTTCTGGCCGCCATCTTGTTGTGCAATTTCTGGACAACACTACGTCGGCCTTTTTTACCGGAACTTCTATTAAATAGGAAGCTGTCATGTTAAAACTTGTCTTTCCTCCATTGTATTCACAGTTGAAGCAATTGAAAGTTAATACATATATGCACATTCATGCGTTACTACAGATATAGGATTATTTGTCAAGTAGGCATCCAAGTCATTACACAAAATGAAGTGATCTTACAATTCATACTCAGGCCTAATTCAAACCAATTATGGCAGTCTCTTGGGGTTTGAATTAAGCAAGTTTCACTGTACACGTATGGATAAATCTATAGTTACTGTTGTTTCAAAGCTGTTTCATAGTGCACCAATCTTTAGATAGCAGCCCTAAACCTACATATGCCTAAAGGTATTGGAATTTATTCCAAAATCCTCACATAGTTCATCAAAACCTGAAATGTCATGCACACATCACGACATTCAAAATGTAGAAGTGTGAGAAAGTCAATTACAGTCACGGGCATAAGTTTAAGACCACCTTGATTTAGACATTGTGAGGAAGAAACTAAATAAACTTTTAGTCTTTTATATTTTGTTGAAGAATGAGCCTTACCAATATCATTCAAAAAGTTTTTATCTCTTAACACATGGTAAATTCTCAAAAAAATTAAAAATATGGTTGGTCCACCACCAATAGTGATGATGGCAGCAATTCATTAGGGGATGCTTCTAATTAATGTCTCACAGTGTTCTGGTGATACCTCCATCACCCACACTTTCCTAATGGTTTCTATCAGTTTAGCAAGACTAGATGTTTTATGCAATGCTACTTTATCCTTCATCAACATCCATATGCTTTCAGATCTGGTCTGTTGTCAGGCCATTCTGGTACCACAGAGAAGTGTGATTTGGTAAGATATGTAACATTTTTCGCATGATGGCAAGGAGCACCATTATGCTTGAAAATTTGGCATCCATGAATGTCCATGAACATTGTGCACTTTCAGTATTTGTTCCTCACAATGCTAATGACAGCCAAACAGTGTTAAAAATGTTTCAATGCTATAACACTGGCCATAATATATCCAAATATGCATAACATGTCAGGCGGTCTTAAACTTATATTAGTAATTATAATGTGAACATTACCTTCCAGTCTAGCAGTAACTTTATTAACAAACTCTGGCAAGTAACAGTCATCCCTGTCACCAGATTTAGCCTGTGTGAATTCTACAGGGTAAAGCTGGGTAAGATCTTCCAAACTCATGGTGTCTTCTAGGTAGAGATTCAGCACAGAGTCATCAACCGATGCTGGTGGAATTCGAGTTCCAAGTTCTAGAAATTCCTCAGCAATCTCTAAACTTTCAGATGAAGGTTTCGTCAATTGGTTCTCCTTGACTAAAAGTTATAAACAAAAATAACATACTATAATTTTTAAATAATCTGGCAAAATTTATAATGAATCATGAGTTAATAGTTAACCCCACTGTACCAGCTGTGTAAAGCATACTTTTAGCAACAAAGTAATACATAACCTGGTAAAGTGGTATTTCGAAAAAGACAGTTTGAAACAGGACGCTTCACAACCGGACAGTTAGAAACTGTGCAGATTACATTTAGAAGAGCGCAACTCACAGATAATTAATTTTAATTAATTTATCTATTTAGTTAAATCAAAAAAATGATAAAAATTAGTTGAAATCTGGGGGTTGGGGCTTGGGGTTTCGAACTGTCCGGTGTTGAACTGTCTGGTTTTGAAACAGCCTGCTTTGAACTGTCTTTTTCGAACAGTCCAAATTCACATAACCTGCCTAGGTTAGGTACCTTTACATGGCTTTTAGATGTTCAAAACAGATAGACTTGGTTGATGGGTAGCATAGTGATGTCACTTGACCAGTAAAGTAAAGATACCCAAACCTTGAACATAAATTGTAGGTTCGCATACGGATACTGCAATTACAGAATTTAATAAAAATTGCCCGTCATTTTTAGCAGGGACTACGCCAAGCCGAGGAGTCAGGCTAAGTGACAACGTACCCGGTCTGGTGAAGCAAATACAATGCATAGCCTGCCTATATATGTCCATGTATGTACATTGCAGTAGTTGACACAGTATATCTAATTTACTCAACTCCCAAAGTCGATTAGTTTTTATGTTAATTGAATTTGACTCAAAACGGTGTATGAGCTAAAACCTTGAATACTAGTTCCCCCAACTACAGTGGAACTTGCTTAATTCAAACTCCAAGGGACCACCATAATTGGCTTGAATTAGGCCCAGTTTGAATTATGTGATTCCTTCAGTTTATATTATAACTTGCATCACATGTACAGGACAATAGTATAAAAACACATTTAGCTAAGGAACAGTAAAGCAATTAGTGGGTTTTCCCAGCTTAGCTTGAGCAGAAACATATTGCAGTAGTAACTACTACCAACTACTAACTACTAGCAACTATTACTAGGTGACTAATGTTTGCTGTAATAGTATTGTCATTGATTATAGTATAAGCCTAAGCTGTGTGAAGTTTGAATTATTGGAAGTCATTTATATAGTGCTCAGCAGAGACCAAGGCTAATTATAGTCTAAGCTAACCAAGCTATTGAATTATGTGAGGTTTGAATTAAGCAAGTTCCACTATTAGGGTCTACTACAGTAGCAGGCAAGTATCATTTTACATGAACTTTAAACATCATTATGCACGGCATACTACAAAGTTCACTTCTACATGTAAGTGCAGTAGTCAGTTGTGCTTACGCTGAGTGAATTCCAGACGGTCTGCAAAGGCATTATTTTGCTTCCTTAGACGATACTGTGGGTTTTGAGCACACTTGTGGCAATTCCTAACTGTGTGTTCTATCTTTTCACTCTCTGGCAGCTCTGCCCACTTTTGGCTCTCAAATGAGGCTATATACTCTGCACGCCCTTTGGATCTATTCTTATAATTCTCTCTGAAAATGCAAGAACACCTTTAGCTCTAAAAACACCCATCAGAAAGCAAGCCAACATATTTCAGGAACATATGGTTGTAATGACATGAAAACCTGTAAAATTGAAAACTAATAGCTCTAACCACCATAATAGTTGAGCAGCAGAGCACAGGTTGTACTATGTGAATCATCACACCTAGTGGGGTAACATGACTTGGATGTATTGTGATGAGCTACTCAGCATGGGCACAACAAGCGAAATATCCACATCCTCACATTACAATGCTGAAAAGTTTTAATGCAACAAAATAAATGTGTAACGTCTAGAATTTCTCTAATTATAGTTTTGTTATAGTTATACACTGTACATACATGTACATCCTGTGTATGTAGCCTACATGTACTTACCTTTCAGCAAATGCCAGCCTCATTCTTTTTCTGTTGCTTGACCATACGTTTGCAGGGAATATCATGTTAGGATAATCTTGCATCATTGTGTTGTATGATGATAGCTCCATATTTTCCCGGAATAGTGCTACTTGGGCATAGCCACAATAAGCTATATATCCATATCCTTTCAATTTGATTGCCATGGTGGAAAGTGTTCACTGTAATGAAATTACAAGTTAGGCATCACATGTACAGGAAAACAGTATTGTAATGTAATAACAGCATTAGGAGAACTTACTGTTTGCTATCTTGTTTTCAACTGAAGTATAATACATGTACAGTGGAACTTGCTTAATTCAAACTCCAAGGGACCACCATAATTGGTTAGAATTATGCCGAGTTTGAATTATGCGTTCACTTCATTTTGTATAACGACTTGGATGCCTACTTGACAAATAATACTATGTAACTATGTACATTGTAGTAGCACATGAACATGCATGTATGCATTAATTTTCATTTGCAATGGAGGAAAGACAGAAATATATGCATCAATGTTTATTACACTCAAAACTACAATACTGCAGATGGGCAAGCCAACAAGTTCTGCATCACATGTACAAGACAAAAGTATTGTAATGCAATAACAGCATTAGAAGAACGCTACTGTTTGCTATCTTGTTTCCAACTAATATACTGGTGTCATGACGACTCATAATACAGCTGTAGGTAGCTTAAAAATAGTTCAGTGACTCTAATTATAAACTACACTATTATGTAAAAGGTCAACAGTGTAAACAAGTTAGTTAGGTTTCTCTGCTTGCAGAGAAATTGTTATTGGTTGGTGGTGTTAATTGCATTATCAGCTTACAACCAATCAGGACAGCTGGGAGGAGTTAGCTATGGAACAGTCAACAGCGGAAACCAGTCAGTTAGTGTTCTCTGATTGAGGAGAAATTGCTATTGGTTGGTGCATGTTATGGCGCGCATTATCGACTTACAACCAATCAGAGAATCTGGGCGGAGTAAGCTGATCAGGCGTGACTAATACTTGTTGTACAATACTGTATAGCCTAAGGTAAACCAGCTAAGCCAAGCCGTAACGTTTGAATTATACATAATAAATATGAACTATATGTAGCCATTTATAAAGTGCTCAGCAGGGACCAAGGCTAATAGTTTGAACTAACCAAGTTTTCGAATTGACCGAGGCCAAATTAAGCGAGTTCCACTGTATATGTACAGGTAACGTGATGACTCATAACACGGCTGTAACTAGGCTATAAATAGTTCAGTGATTCTAATTACAGTGGAACTTGCTTAATTCAAACTCCAAAGGACAACCATAATTGGTTTGAATTAGGGTGGGTTTGAATTATGTGATCCCTTCATTTTATATAATGACATGCATCACACGTACATGACAACAGTATAAAAACGCATTTAGGTAAGGAACAGTAAAGCAATCAGTGGGTTTTCCCAGCTTAGCTTGAGCAGAAACATATTGCAATAGTAACTACTAATGACTACTACCTACTAGCAATGATTATTGGGTAACTGCTGCTGGCTGTGATAGCATTATCATTGATTATAGTGTGAGCTTAAGCCATGTGAAGTTTGAATTGCAGATGGTAAGTTTGAATTATTTGAAGCTATTTATATAGTGTTCGAACTAACCAAGTTTTTTAATTATCCGAGGTTGAATTAAGCAAGTTCCACTGTATAAACAACACTATGTAAAAAGTCATTCAAACATTACAATTATGAAACTGCATTTAGCCACTTAGCTATGGAACAGCCAACGCTCAACAGTGTAAAAAATTAGTTAAGTTTCTCTGCTTGAGGAGAAATTGTTATTGGCGCATTATTGGCTTACAACCAATCAGAATATCTGGGCGGAGTAAGCTGATCAAGCTTGAGTAATACTTGTTGTTGTTGTTTATAGCATAAGGTAGACCAGCTAAGCCGTAAAGCTTCAATTACAGATAATATGTTCCAACTATTATAGTTTGATATAGTGCAGAAGGAAACCTTCAAGATGAAAGCCTCCAGATCATTGGAGAGACTGGAACTGGATGACATGTACACAGATGTAAATTTCCCTCTAACAACATAATAGGTCCTATGGCATAGTTACGTTCCTATACCAGATACCCGACTGTTTCTAATCAGCTATCAGATAATGCTCTACATAACTGTTCACTTAGCCATTACATGTATAACTGCAAAAGGTGTATTCAGCAGTCAGCACTACCTCTTTGTATTATATAATCTGAAAAAAATATCTTTGTAGCTGCCAATTACATCTTGTAAATGAACTTCCTGTAATCGGTTAGTTATGGTAAAGCATAGGCCCTACTTGTGGTTTGTGGACTACTATATAAGCAGATATTTTGTAACAGAGAAGTCAGTTCTGAATAAATTTTTGAACCATCTTCATCTCTCCTTGATTGGATTGAATTAGAAATATCTGTGGCTCATTCTGTAGAACATCTAGGAAAGGAATGCTGTTCTCTTAGATGCTAATGCTACTCTCTTGGATGTAGAGGAAGCATACTCATTGGACGCATCTGTCGTAGTGCTAGCATGGCGGAGGAGGTGATAGTGGTCCCATTATGGTCTGGTAAGGAGTCATGCCCACAGTGACCATCTCTGCAGCATCCACCCCTGTTGTGGGCAGACCTCTCCCTGCAACGAGGAATAGGAAAGGGAGTTGTCCTCTTTCCTCAATGTGTGTCTTACTGCTCTGGTTGGCCTCCACATGACACTATTGTCTAGCACCTGTTTGGCCTCGTTCTTTTTCCCTTGGTGCTCTCTAGCCTGTATGTTGTGCAGCTGCACCCTCCGCTACTCACTCGGACACAACATTATAAAAGTAGCATACAAAAGCCTCTGTCATTCCATTCCCGAGTATGTTGATGTCCTGTGGGACCCATGGAGTCTCAAAAGGACGTACTAATCTAGGACTACAAACCTTGAAAGCCTGAAGTAAAATCACCGAGTCTTTCTTTGAATGAGGAATCTCTCACAACAAGACAAGTATGAAGCCCTATCCTCTGCATATGATGATATCATAAACAGCAAAATATGTCAAGTGTCTGTATCAACAAGAGCTGCGAAAAGCAGAGAAACTACATCAATATTTGCTGCACCACATATCTAACACAACAGTTTTCTACCAAGAACCATACGAGATCCAAGGATACAACCTCCACGATCCCAATCTAAATCCTGAAAGCAGCAAAATGCTGGAAACCTGCACAACCACTGTTTTTCCTTATCTTATACATACAAGGCCTTTTAGTTATGTACAATAATGGTGTGGTGGTTTAAGAGTGACCTAAATTTATTGAGGTAAGAATTCCATACTATAAAATAGGCCTACTTATCAGGTAAGGTTGCTAATATAAATAATATATAATATTATTATTATTATTATATTAAATAATAAATATAAATATCAATAATATAAGGTGAATTATAATATAATAATAATTAATTAATTATAATAATAATAATCAATATAATATATCCTTGTTTATATTAATAAATTATAATATAATATTAAATATAATAACTTTGATAATCTATTATGAGGCCTAATCATCTTACTCCTTGTTACTCATTATTAATTACATAATTATTATTATACATTTTTATTTTTATTTTAGCTATTTAATTGTATTTTTGCTTATACCAAGGAGTCTTCTTACTCTTTGCTTAGAATTAGAATATAAATTTATATTACTATTTACTATTTTAAACTTATTTTACATTTAATAACCCAAAAATATCAAAATATGAACACCAAATAAAAAACAAACACAATTAAATTCAATTTAATAAAGATGAAGGAAGTATAGTATGAAGATCGATGAGAACCACGCTAAATTTTGTAATTGTAACATTTACAATTATAATTATTAGCTATGAAATTACATTATTATGATTGTGTCAATTTCTATATTATTAGCTATGCTACTGTAGTGCATTAACAGCAAAAAACATATGATGATTTTTTTATCGCTTATGCACTAAAAAATCATCAATCAAGAGTGAAAAGAGGCATTGGCCATGAGACCTGACCTGGGACATCCACTCATTGATTGAAGAATCTTATGTACTCTACAGAGATAGTAAAGTATCTTTGTATCCAACAAAGTTCGCTATTTTTGTGCTCTACAGCGACCACTCTCTTTGTGCTCCAAATAACCAAATACAATTATGAAAAGATGTTATTGAATTATTTTATAATCTAATCTAATGGACAATTATACACAAGCAATTTTATACAAAGTTGTCCTCCCCTCTTTTCTTGTCGCTTCCGTAGTTTCTCTTCGGTCAGTAATAGTTACCGACCATCTTTGTAATAGATGGAGAGGACAACTTCAGTTTTGCACTCTAGAGAATCTGTAGATGACTAGGCTAGTTAGATATCTTGCCTACAACCATAGTCTGCATGGTTTTTAGTGTATTCCTGCATAAAACTATTAAGATTAAATAGGAATTCGAAATACATCATTTTGATATTGTCAGGTTAGCTTTCATAACAACACAGTACTATGGTAAAAAAAATTAATTTTGCTATTTAGCCAGGATATTCCTACAGATTTACCTACACCTATCAAACATTGGCTGGGTCATAGAGTAACTCTGTGGGCCATGTTAGCTCCTGAAATGATACAACCATGATCGAACACAAAGCAGTTTCCTATTACCAATAGACGTTCACATTGTATTCCTATTTGTAATCTTAGATGTCCACTCATCATGTTTCCATATGATTGTCCTCTGTATCAGTCATTGCGTCTTCATCGCTAAGGGTGTCTGTTGCTGTGCTATACTTATTATCATTGCTGTCCTCATATAGTTCCCCTACTAAACTCATTAAACGCGCAAGTAGTTCATTATTGTCAGATGAAGCTATGACTGTAATCGGTATTTCCAACCCTCCTTGTACCATTGGAGATATTTTAGGTTCTTTTCTTGTTACAAAGGCGGTCATCCTTCCGCCATGCCTTACAAAGTAGAAGGATGCTCTCGACAACTCACGCGGAACATAACCAATTGTATTCCCGTTATACTGTAACGCCATACAATATGGATCATCTTCATCGTCTGCTTCATGTAAAATCTATAACATATTGTATCTTATTAGTACTGTGCAATATCATACCATATGAGAACTGTGTAATATAATATCGTATTAGCACTGTTAAATATCATATCATATTAGCACTGTGTAATATTATGGCGCATTAGTACTGTGCAATATCATATCGTATTAGTGCTGCGTAATGTCATATCGTATTGTAATGTTTTTGAGTGTGGTTACATACAAGTGCCGATAGGCCACTAGTATGGGAAGGGCTTGGAAGGTGGTAGAGGCCGACCAAGTAACCTTCTGCTCATTACATAAAGAGTGAACAGTATTTATATGCTCTTATTGATATGTATATCTGACGTAGGCCGATGCCGAGACTCATTAGAGAGCTCAGGACCGACGTAGGTCTTGTAGACTTTATACTCCAGAGGAGTGCAATGAAAGATCTGGTATTCTAGGAGCTTAGGCCCGACGCTAGATTTATGTAGAATCCGGGATCGACCCAAGTCGTAGAAGTGGTGTAGAGATATGCTTAAACGAGGATGGGGATGAACTCGAGCCGTATGGATCTATGGATCCGCCGGTGGAGTTACCCGCCTACAAGAAAAAGCCTCTATAGGTTTGAGTTAGGAGATGTTGCTTTATTAGAGCACAATCAACAACTGATTTAATACAGAAAATGTACTGCCTTTTATACTAATTCTATTTCCGGCCAAAAGAGGCCGATAAGGTATCGGGTCCGGAACTGATGCAACAACATGGATGGTTCCGCCCGACGTCGGCCATAAAAAGGGTCTGCCTTGGCACAAAAAGTGCTTACAATAATGTAAAACATAAAGTGTATGAATATGAGCCTTTTCTGAAGCATCGGCCCCAAGTGATACTTATAATATATGGCAAAAGACTCTATTTAATATAATCAGACAAGAGAAGGTAATTGCTAACAGTTTGTGGGGAAAAACCAAGTTGTAATTCAACTAGTCTGATTGACAAGTAATAATAGTAAGGCACACAATAGAAGTTGATTGGATATAAGTGGTACAAGCATGCATGATAATGATGGTATAAGATAAGACACGCACATGGATGGATATGAATAAGTATGAATGCATAATTACTGTCAGTACAACGTCAATGTTGTGTGGTTGGCCCAGGGAGGCCATTGCCACAGAGGCTGTTTCACCACAGTATTAGCACTGTTTAATATCATATTGTATTAGTATTATGTAATATCGTTATATACATGTATTTGTTTTACACCATTCACTACATAGCCTAAATACTAGGATAAAGGTAAATTTATCGTATCGTAGGCAGTTCATACCTCTAACACCTGTTCCAATCTGGGCTTCCACTCGGCTCTGTGTATATGGAACCCTCTGGCAGCACATGGGAACATTCTATGGATATCAATAACATAAGCCTGCAGTTATAGTCATGTATTAACAAGGACAGCTAGTACTAAGGCCCAAAAATCACAGCAATCATGAAAGGAAAGACTTTGAAAGTGTAGCCCATAAAGACAAAGGGTCAATATGGTATCTACAATGTAGCTGTACATTTTCCTGAAATTAACATACTTATATAACAACAATAACAACAATGGTCACACTCCACATGCCTTCTAGAATTCCTCAACGTTATGATAGCTAAGTGAAGACTATCCAAATAAGATTGGAAACAATACACATAATGATGATGTTAGTAATTCAATAGAGTAGACCTATTATAATAGTATCTTGTGTCATAACCTACTTAGAATTGGGGTAATAAGTAGAATCTGTAGCTTTTGGAGAATTGTGGAAACTTTCAGTGAGTTGAACAGTAGTAGGTGACCGAGATTCAGTACACCCCTTTGATGTACATGATGATGATCCACTGTTAACATGCAGCGTGGAACAGGAGTCGCAATAGTAGAACACACCATGATTGTTAACACTCTCTGGTGCCTATAAAGAATTGCCCAGGATCATACTACACGTATACCATAACGATTGCATTCACAATAATAGAGTCAATGATGACAATACGAAACCAAATCTAGGATCACTCATTATTGCTAGATTACAACACATTGGTGTCATCACAAGCTTATAAAATAGGATAAAATGACAAATTTTATCAAAGAGAAAAATTTTGGAAACTAAAATAGAATAGTACAACATGTTAGAATTTCACAAAAATAAAAGGTGAGCTTAAAAACCAGTCATTGAATTAAATGTAGAGCATTTCACTGAATCAATCACCTAATATCGAGTTGGAGGGCCTGAAGCTCCAGCGAGACTACTACCCATAAAATTAGAATCAATAAGTACAATATGAGGATAATGACTATGGTAAATCACAACAATTATTTCTACCTGCGAGAGTTGTTTCTACCTGCGATAGTCGTTCAGGTTCTAGTTCAGCTGGTTCTGGTTCGATGTCTA
This sequence comes from Bugulina stolonifera, assembly GCA_935421135.1. Lineage (NCBI taxonomy): Eukaryota > Metazoa > Bryozoa > Gymnolaemata > Cheilostomatida > Bugulidae > Bugulina > Bugulina stolonifera. Next base: position 9,292,087 of record OW285189.1, read on the forward strand.
TTTCAGTGTCCTGAGGTAATAATAGGTTCTCAGTCAATACACCTTATAAACATACAGTACATGTTAAAATGTAGTACAACATAATAAATAATATACATTGGTTATTTTAATTTTCGACTTTATATACTACATCGTATATAATAAATATGTATATATACTATAGCCAACATCAAACAAAGCAACATGAAAATAAAAGAAGTCATTCAAGATGAATACCGTCAACAAGTCTATCAAACGTTACTCGATGTGCCCATCTTACAAATTACACTAACTATGCCACTGTATGTACCTGGTTTGTAGAACGCTGAAGTCAACTCCACTGGCTCCTGTTTGATCTCCACGTCTACTATATCTGTGACATTAGAAATATTCAAGATACCAGCAATTGGTTAGAATGCAGGTTAGAGTACATAGACATTGTACTATGTAGTCAGCAATATTATTTGCAAACTTATGAAACATTTTATAAAAGGTTCCCATGTTTTAACAAAGCTTTTACAAAATAAAAATCATGTTATCTAATTAATCGAAACAGGTGGCAACATAAACAATTAGTAGTTTGAATGCCTCCACCCCTGGCAAGAGTAGTTCAGAAAGTGTGTGAACAAGTTATAAATAGGATAGGAGTAAATACTCTTACTAAACCATGTAAAATCTGTTTAGACAAGGAAATATCCGTGTCCCATTACAAAATGAAAGGTTCACATTACAACCAAAAAGACCCGTTCAAAAGACCACAAAAGCCTACCTTCCAACCTATTTGTACCAGCTGTGACTCTCCCATCAGAACAGCCATTTATTACAGACAGCGATATCGCCAAGTCTTCTTCCTGAAATAATTGTTACAGACTGTGAGTCACTAAGTACTTGCTGCCAATACAGTGCTGCGGAAATAGTAGATACAAAATATTACATTGAACTTTCATAATTGGTAGTTTTACTTCCACTGCTTTGGTGTATTACCAGTGATTCCCGGGCTCTAATATTAGCGATGACAAATATCACGCACTCTTATTGGCAATTAGCCAAGCAGATTCGCCTAAGAGCCGTCGACTAGTGCCGTTGTTTGAGATTTAAAGACTACTCACCATGTTTAATAAACATAAAATAATATTCTGTGTTTGAAAATCCAAAAGGTCGGTAAACCGTTTGTGGCCATGGCTAATGTGTTTTGAGTGGCCACTTACTACAAGAAAATAAACAGCGTTTTAAAAAACTGCATACATGGCTACCTACCTTGGATTGTACTGTGTGAGTAGGTAGATATGGTTCTCCAATTTCTTCAGGTAAAATATCCAAAGTTAGACATTGTTCAATCCTTTTCATAAAATCTGCTTTATAAGCTTTTAAGGCAGCAGAGAACGGCTGGCTAAAAACTTTCAGCCAGAACAAGGTGGTGCCACGAATGAAATTATTCTCGTCGTGTGCCACATTCAGGTCAAAGCAGTAACCTAATCCGGGAAACACAATATACAATATTATTTACATTCCACTGCACATAATATGACAAGAATAGAAGTGACATAATATCAAAATTAAAATATACATGCATATAGGATTACAAGTCAGTCCACTGCATACAGGGATGTGTGGGCACTGCCATACATGAATCTGCGACTGTTCGAAAAAGACAGTTAGAAACAAGACGTTTCGAAAGTGGAAAGTTCAACACCGGGCAGCTCGAAACGCCTAACCCCAAACCCCAACCACCAGATTTCAACTAATTTTTATTTTTAGTATTATTTTTTTTTTATTTAATTACTTAAATTAATTTACTAAAAATTAATTTTCTGCAAGTTGTGTTCTGCTAAATGCAATCTATAGTTTCGGACTGTCCTGTTTCGAACTGTACACTTTCGAAACGTCCTGTTTCGAACTGTCTTTTTCGAAGTGTCCCTTTACCACCATACATGTGTCATATTATGAACATTGGCTGAAAATTTAGAAGATCGTTATAAACCCTTAACAAAAACTATGTGCATGTATTTTATAGCAGGTCTATTCTTTTTGACCCTCTTTGACCCTCAAATTACTCCTCTTGATCAAGTATAATTCCTAACAAAATAGCAATATTATGATTCTAATATGAAAACTACCTGCCAATTTAACAGTCACTCCATTAAGAAAGTTAGACAAGTGGTTGCCATTTACGCCATCACCAGATTTAGCAAGCATGAGTTCTGTAGGGTAGAGGCGAGTAAGTACTCTCACACTCATACTCTCCTCTAGATAGAGATTCTTTGTCAAGTCATCAATTGATGTTGATTCATTGCGATGTGCATGTTCCGAGTATTGAGTGGGTTTCTTGGAATTGGCAAATGCTTGTTTCATCCCTCTATTCTCCATGACTGAAGCCCAAGCTGATAAAATTTTCAAAGTTTACAGGAGTTTAATCAATTCTGAAAACGAAAGGTAAACATTAATAATTCCATACAAATTATAAAAATTTGAAATTTCTACTCTGGAAATATTTTACGTGCGAAGCACTTCACTGGTCTGGTTTAAATTGACTATTTCGATGAAGATCTCCTTTTAAATTAAAACAGGTGTGAAATTCAGTAAAAATCAGGTGTTTTCAGCCATAGGACAGGGGAGGAATTCTCAAATTATCATAATATACATGTATGCATTCCACTGATCAATTAATATCATAAAGCGGCATTTATGTTAGCTGGTTGGAACTTTCCGAATGGAACTTTGGTGAAAAATTTGCAACTGGAACAGTGATATTGAGCAAAGAACAAATTTCCTATTATGTGGCCATGCATGTATTTTTGTAAATCAGCTTTTAATATTACTATAATCATAAAATTCAAGTACTGTAAGTGGGAGGTGCTCTCTACCTTACTAATCAGAAAGAGCTTTATTAAATAGAATATCGGTAACCGGGACTGCCATTCAAACTCCACAGTTTCAACGAAATGTTTTAGCCACACATGCTACACTTGGAGATGCCGGTCTATATCCTGTGGTTGACAACTTATATATCTCACTGTTCAACTAAATGCTGCGCCTACTTTTTGGGTTGTTGGCCCATACATTAGCTAAGCCACAAGTGTGGTGTTATCTCACCTACCAACCAGCATTTAGGCTAGGCCAAATAGGTATGTACCCCAATATACCCCTTTGGGCTAGCTAGGCTACCTAGCTGGACACAACAATGTTAGTTCGGTATTTATATTTATTAAAATTTTATAAAAGATAAAATCGAAAATGATCATTATTTTATTCTATTTCATTACATGTATATAGTAATCATTATTTAAACTAAAAAATGATAAAATTAAAGTAATTATTTTTATTTTACATCTAATATCATAACTAACTATGCTGTATAGTAATAGTATAGTTAAAATATCAGATGTAAAATAATTATTTTTATAACTATTCTTTATAATAATAATAATTATTAATTATAACAGCTTTGTAGTTACTGTATTATTATTATAAATTATAATACTAATTTCCTATTTATTAAATTAGCCTTGCCTATATATATTATATAATATTATATAACATAGTCATAATCATACTTGCCAAGGAGCAGGAGCAAAAAATCTGGACGTTTTGGTTCAAAATCCCTGGACAAGCACCAGAATCCCTGGACATAGTTTGGGTGTACATTATTTGAAGGAAATTTATCACTGAAAAGTATCTATCAAATTACAAATTTTAATGTTATTTAGTGGCTTGTAAGATATTTTCTTTAATGTAAATGACTTATTTTAAATTGTATCTTGTAGTTTATGAGGTTTGGTAACATTTTCACCATAGATGAAAAATTAGGACAGCTGGAAAATTAGTAGGGACAGGCACAAAAACCAGGGGGTGTCCTGACAAAATCTGGACACTTGGCAAGTATGGTCATAATCATAGTGATAGATAGTAGCAATTTTTATTAAATAAATATAATGATATCAAAATTTAGGCAAAGTGCATGAACTATTATATAAAATGATGATCATAGGTCGATAGAAAAAGTATAAATAATCATAATCATAAATGTCACTTGCTTTTTATTCTTAAAACAATGATTTTTTTTCTTGCAAAGAAATTTATTTGTCTTTATGCACAGCTAGTGAGCTACTAGGAACTTGTTTATTGGGATTCACATCTGTAAAAATAGCCCATTTTCGACTGGGGTTTGATTTCGAGGTTCTACGACTAGTACCATTACGATTATCGTGAATTAAGAAATTATACATAATTTTCATTTTGTAAAATTCATGAGATGATCGACTCTCTGGTGTGATTGAATCCCAATGAAAAAAAAACTACGAAGTTGTCCTTTCGCTTCTTTTATTTTCCCATAGAGCCTGGAATACCAAACTCTACGGATTTTCTGCTTTGAATTTTAATTTCGAACAATAGAGCAGACAACTCTATATTAATCCTCATCACGATTCAATGTTAGGAGTGGACAACTTCCTACCATGATCTACAGAAATGTTGCGGACTGTCATACAGTCATTGTCATGTATATACAAGCCAGTACATTCATTGTGTGCTTGATGAAGTAATACTAGACACATCTTTGCATTTTATTTTTTATTCCTAATATTTCAATGCCAGTCCTGGCATCATATCATCACAGAATAAAACTACAATGTACATACCTCTGAGCTTGGCCTTGCTCTGACATGTTACTAACTAGCACTTTACAGAAATTAATATTTGTATGTGAATCTTCCTGCATAAACCTTAATTTCATGAATTTGTAGGTGTAGTGTAGTGTAGGGTTTTGAACATAGCCATTCTGTTTGCCAAAACTAAAATTTCTCCACATGTCTAGCTTGCAATCATAAAAATGATCTAAGAGCACAATTCCAGCATGATCAAGTATGTGGTTTATTTCGTCTTGAAATAGTGATTGAACTACGCAAATTTCATTTAATTACTATGCAGTTTTCCCAATGTTATTCCCCCCATGATTTCCCTTGTTAATTAAAAAATACCAATGGCACCAAGTTCTGTAAAGTAAAGTACCTTTATCAATCACTTTTCCATTCCATTTCTAAGACACAAAACAGTGGTTATATGGTTAATCTAGTTCTTATTAAACTTTCAAACCAAATCATTCAGTGGGCGAGAAAACTTCAGTTATAAGGGGAGAGAAAAAAAAGCAGTGCAGCAGTTGAAACAATACTAAACATGTACCAATCTGCTACCAAATTTATACATCATAATCATGCACTCGACGTATATTATGTACATGTATTTTGAAAAGAAACAGCTTAATCAATTTTAGTTCATACTATGATTAAATACCAGATTTATCTCTAATAATGAAACTGTCTACTGGTATGCCATTTGCAAAAGGTCATCCATTTCACATAACTGTTGGTCGCATTGTATCTCTATGTCTGTGATGCTGCTCTAGATCTTGACAGGAAGTAAATCACATTGAGTCAAAGCCATCCCTCTTGCACACCTGACTAGTAAAAACATTTTAGTATATAAATGAAGCTATTACCAACATAGTATTAGTACGAGGCATGGGGTAACTAGTAATAGAGATCATCTCCTCCCCATCTAACAGAAGTCCATATGCAAACAGCTACATTAACTAATAGTAAACAGTACACGCATATAAACACTACACACATACCTGCTTCTCTGTGTCATGTTTCATTTGTTTGATATTTCTCTGTTGCACCTTTTCTTCTATGGTTCTTTTCCGCTTTGCCTTCTTTTCATTCTCCATATATTTAAACATACAGCGATTACAAGAGTCATAGACCTGAGTACCGAGGGCCATCATCTGATAACAGGTTGGTTTATCCTTGTGCAAATCGTCTATTACATGAGTACATACAGAGTGAGAATATGACATGTGTGCTATCCATCCAGCCTTGCGGGATGCTTTGAACTGGCACAACCTACACGAGTAACACTTCACATTCTTGTGCTCTACTAATGTATGTTCGTTGATACTGTCAGCTGAATTAGTAACATAACTGCAGAAATAGCATTGGAACGGAGTCGATACATTTCTAATACTAAAGAATGCAGCTGTCATTTCATCTCTGAAAACAACACTATATTCTTGGGACTTGGCTTGAGATAGAGTTGTATGCACGTCACCCTCTACTGTTTCTTTCATGACTCCATCTGATTCAACTGACGCTTTAGTATTGGCTTTTGCTGCTGAATAACTAACTTCCCCTATTTTTGGGATACGTGTATCTACCAGTTTCAATGCAGTGGGTGTATTATTTGCCTTGGCTCGTTGCTGACCTACATTTGTTAAATCCGGGTCCAGATGTTTTTCGCTAGTGATAACATCAAGATTGTACAGTTTTTCAGTTGCTTTGCTAGCCCTTGCATTGGGCCCATGGCAAGGATATTCACCTGTACATCCATCCACCATCTTATGGTTTCTCTCCAAAATCTTTCTACGATGTGTGTAAGAGTTAGTTTCATTAGTCATACTCATTTTGGAGTTGTCATCTTGTCGAGATTTATTATTGATAGTAGGAGCACGGTGAATGGGGGAGGGAGCTTGGCAGCCGTCTTTGTTTACATCCGACTCTTTGACTGCCTCTGATGAAGGATCTCTACTAGCATTCTTCCTATGGGGTAATGAAGTATTGGTAAGTACAGCAGACTTTGAGACATAGACTGTGTTTTGGCTAGAATTTTTCTCTCCTACATTGCTTCTAGAGTAGGTGCCTTCGCAACCTCTTGAACAGACCCGGGTCGCAAATAAAATTCAAAAGATGACCGTCTGACCTAGGCCCTAGCTCATCGGCACACCTGATTTCTTCGCACGAAAATGGGGATTTTGCTTTTGGCCCAGGCTGGTGTGTTCGAGACTCTGAGATGAATGTGTGCCGGAAAATATTCTTGCACATTGTGCCTGGGGCTGAAATTTAGGTCGCGAAGACACCTAATGTAGATTGTGATCATAAAGTAACAAACTGGATATCCCAGTTTACAAGTCATACTCCTTATATGGTCACCTTGCTATATATAGCAAGGTGACCACATGAAGAGTGTCTCTTGTGCATTTACCTCAGTACACATCTACAGCTCACCGGCAACTACTCCTTTTGAAGGTTGTTGAACTGGTGTAGTGGTAATGAGTTCTATCCACTGCTCTAGGCGACTGGGTGCCAGATATAGCTCGGGTTCGAGCCCCAGTCAGGGATGGGTATTTCCATGGATGCAAGACCGAGTCCCGATCGCTCAATGACAGATTCAAATATTCCGTATCCAAATTAACATCACATATGAAAAATGACGAAACCCCCCAACACCATAATATACTGTATATTACAATAAGACAATGATGCTAGAGTATAATGTATTGTGTAACAACATACCTATAATCCTCTACGCGAGCAAAGTCTGGAGATCCTGTAGCTATTTGGGAAGCTTTGGTTTGCTGAGCGGTACTAACTTTAGTTAACCTTGACAAGTTCATACCTGTTAAAATTCAGAAGCTTCCAATTTAAAAAAAACTTGTATATAATAATTTTCAATGCTGTTGATTATAGTCCAATTGAGAGATCACATACAGTCAGCGACATATTTAATGGTATATACATGTAGAATTTAAAGCATACCAGTTCCAGATGATGAGGGAATCTTTATACATTCAACTTTAAAATTCTGATGACATTTAGATTGATGCTTCTTTATAGATAATTGGCTACATGAAATATATTTCCGAGAACAATGGTTGCCATTCACTAAGCAGAGGTACAGGGGGAAGTCTGTGTTATTGTGAAGAGTTGAACAGGAGAAGCAATAAAATTGGCTGACATCTCGATTATTGAGATCATTCAACTTCTCCGGTGCCTATAAAAATGGTTCAATATAAATCACAAAAATATTACTTGAAATAAGCAAGTCACTGCAGGATCACGAAGAGCGTTGTATTGAAACACAGCAAGCAGAAGAATACATTAGAAGATGCTCATAGTTTGAGGAAAATAACATGTAAGATTATTATATACAAAATCTGTTAGTAGCACTAGTAGTGTGAGCACTCAGTGCGGTCTCTTACACAAACAAAAAGGAAACTCAGAAATACAGCTTGCTGGGATCAGGTTCCGTACATCAATGGCCAGGCTAGGTCTCAATTCTTATAACAAAACTAGTAGTAGAACTTGCTAGTCAATCAGACACCAGTAATACTAATACAAGCCCATCAAGTAACATAAGATCATATCCCTTGGTTATGTAAGTTAGCAAAATACAAATAGACTAACCACTGTCTGTGAAAGTTGCTCAGATTCTAGACCAGTTGTTTCCGGAGCAATGTACACTTCAGTATCTTGAGGTACGGATACACCTTATTACCATACAAACAGATACATAAGGAAATATTTATACAGAAAGTAAATACAAAACTATGGAAACAGTAGGCATATTCAAAAGTGTACGTGCACACTAAATAAATAGCGTTTTGTTAATGTATTATGAATTAATTGTATTCAGTATTACACTAGCTAGTCATGCCTGCTAATAGTAATTTATTATCGCAATGGGGACTCTTTTTATGACAAACATTAATCAGCTCTCACACTGCATCCAGTTTTATTAAGCACAACATCCGGACGCCTAGTGTCCTTCTATTTATTTGTGATAATGGCTTACATCTGTATTCTACTATTACAGACGCCAATGTTGTGAGAAGCTAGTAGAACATGAAAGGCACGCTAGAAGGATGTCAAGAGAATCTATAGAATAACGGTGTGCTCCCTCTTACTAATCACTGTACATGAATCAATAACACCTAAAATAAACTGTATTGCACTGTAACTCCGCGGTTCACTTAGGATGTACCTGAACTGTCTAATTCTGGAATCATCTCCACTGGCTCATCCTTGACTTGTATAGTTACATCTACAATATTTTCAAAATAAAACAATATTATGCTACCAGATTTAGTGAGTAAGAGCAATTAAAATTGAGAAGTCCCTGACCTTCTGATGAATCTGCCAAATCAGATCTACTTTTTAAGTTAAAACAGAAACAGAAATGTCGCTACCCAGTAACCAAAACGTCGTCAGCTCACAAAAACAGTTGGAAATCAGAATTTGAGCTAACATTAGTTGAAAGTGTTTTCTGACTTTATAAAACACCCTTTTCACGAACCTGAATTAGAAAACAAACATTAATACCAGACAGGGAATGATGGTATTACAGTTTTTGATGGTAGGGTATTAGTTCAACGCTCTCCCCCCTCTCCCTCCCCGGAGAAATTGTAAGTTCTCCACTTGGTCATAATGCAGAAAACAAACAGGCCTACCTTCCAATATTTTATCAGTATCAGCCGTGCGCATTCTTCTGTTTGCACAGTCATCTAATACAGACAGTGATATTGTAATCTCTTCTTCCTGGAACAGATGTATAAGTTAAACTATTCAATATAATTTTGCTATCATATGGCCCCTATCCTTTCAAATGTGAACCAAACTGGAAACAGATCAACACTAGGCATGCGATATCGTAGGATTCTTCTTACAGCAAAATTGAACATGTGACTTCCTCTAGCAATCCTATAGACCAACAATAGGAAAGAATCACACCACCCTACCTTATGTCCTACAGTGTGTCAGGATATGCATGCCACCTAGTTCAGATAACAGTGTGGGAATGTATACATAACTCCCTACCTTAGGCGATTCTGTGTAGGACGATTCACATGGTTCGCCTAAATATTCAGAAAAAATATCCAGTTCGACACATTGCTGAATAATTCTCATGAAACCAGCTTTATAATTCTGTAATTCAACAGAGGACGGCTGACTGAAGACCTTCAACCAGAACAAGTTGGTGCCACGAATAACATTATTCTCATCGTACACCAAATTCAGGTCAATAAAGTAACCTAAAAACAAAATTAAAACATACTGTTTATTTTTTATTCAAGGAAATAGCATACAATGAAAGAACTACGAAACTAACAGCAATGATTGCCTATATCATATCTAAATAGCATTGTGAAACTAAAAAATTTAGAGGCAAGATGTGTATCAAGTATGAGAAAAGTGCTGCAGTTTACACAACGATTCTAGGTCAAATAATGGGGGCCTTCTTTATGCTGATAATCAGAAGCAGCTTAAAAGCACGTGACATCAGAGGCTATGAGCTTTAATCAGCTGACTCCCTTGTTTGCTACCATGGTAACATACACTAATGGTAATGTCAGCTTGCCACTTCTTCACCTATTACTTAGCGAATGAAAATATACTACTTGGAGCTGGTGTCTAAAGGATTAGCCAAACAGAAAAATAACATTGAATGAAACCAAAATGTTAGTCCTTGCCTAAACAAACACACCACACATCGCTGGGTTCCCAGATCAAGGGTTTGCCGGCCTAACAGAATAAAGGGCAGGATGAGCTTTCTTATAGTAAATCACTAATTATGATGTAGAGCCCACCTGCCAGTTTTGCCTTGACTTTGTTAAGAAACTCTGACAACTGATTGGCTTCCCTTCCATCACCAGATTTAGCCAACATAAATTCTGCAGGATATAGGTGAGCAAGTACTCTAATACTGATGTTCTTTCTTAGATAAAGATTCGGCATCGAGTGATTAATATCTGTAGAGGCAGGTTCTATCCAACTACTCTCTATGGTTACTGCTGGAGCTGAGAAAATATTTCAAAGGAGAAATGACCAGAGGTTATATTGGACAAATTGACCTACTGACCCTATACATATAATATATAGCACACTTCAGTGAGTGATGGGGCTCCAAAATTTAACAGGTTGAACTTTTCAATTCTATCAGTTACTGGAGTGAGCTTGTATAGGCCTACATGTATACTAGCCACACTGTGGGCGAATTGCTGGTCACTGGCTAAACTATGTAGTACACAGGCTTTTATGTTATGTACATCAATGATATAATGTATCTACATGTACTATAAAATGAGTCTGTATGCCTGCCTCAAGGACAATGGAGTCATTCTTTTTAAGTTTGTTAGAGTCGAACTCAATACAAAAACCTTTTGTACGACCATAATAGTTTCATTAAATATGGATTGTACTGAAAATAGTTGCCAAAAAGATTAACTTCAAATATGAAAAACTGTGCAAGAGTAGGAGCATGGAAACATCCCGCAGCCACGTGCTCACTGCTAACATCTGCATAATACAGCGCTGTACACTGATAAAATAACCACTTCGGTACATACATGTATGACTGTTATTGTAACATAGAATAATTTGTACTTCGTGGGCCTCCATGGTTTCCAATAGTTCCAATCAGGAGGAGGAGAATGGCTCAGGGGGTTGGACTGGTGAACTAGTTGAAGATAAACGACAATGTCAGAGGTATGAGAAGAGGATAGCAGAATGGGTAGAAAGATTGCAACAAAGACAAGCAAGTGGAGATTGGTGCTCTTGTGAAGTTTGCTATCCGAGGCAGAATGCATCGAGCAAAGCTGACCAGCTGTCAAGAGAGCGAGGCCGCTAAAGGTTTGTGTGGCAACTTCTAGGAATTAGGGAATGTTGCTGCTTACAAATGTGTGACGCATCACCCATCTTTTTACCATCTAAGTGTATGTCTGTATGAAAGACACAAAGAACTGGTTATGACAACACTTACTGGGCAGCAAGCATTAATATACAGCTAAGGCACACTACTTACCCCCAATACACAATGTGGGCACATGGGTGCTTCGGAAAGAAGAACCGAAGGAAAATTCCACATTGGGTACTAAAAGCTATCAGGCAGAGCTGGGAATCTCTGCCTGATAGCTTTTAGTGCCCAATATGGAATCTGAAAACCCTGTAGAGTACACAGGCTATGAATCTCTCCACAGAAAGTGACTAAAATCTCATGGACCCAAAGGTCTTTTTCAAGACCACTAGTCTATTTCAAAGATATTAATTGGTGCATAACCATAGTATTTATTACTAAAACAAGCCTGTTGTGTTTAAAATCTAAAGCCAAGTAAGGCTGCAGAAAAAAATGTACTGCAATCTACCAGAACCCAGTCTTGCACTTGAGTAAGTTGTACATGTACAAAGAGGGTGCCCCAAGTTGAGAGAGAGCAGTTATCATACAAAGTAGGATAATAATATGCTACTAACAGATTACTTTAGAGTAGGTACAGCAATCGGATACAACTCTCCAGTCATCGGAATAGGAACAAAAATCCATTAACAAAACAACCTCAATGAGTTTTACGAGAATGGTAAGCCCTAAGTTTTACATACAAATGTACAATGTATTCTGGTAGCTAACCTGTGAAACTATTGCGCTGTGGGCACGCCCTGATAGCTCCTTCCAAAAGATTCCCAGCTGAAACCACAAATTTGTGTTCTTGCCCATCTTTGCTATCAGGATCACTGAAACACAAGTGACAGCTAAATGCACAAAAAAACAAAGCAAAATTATAACAATTTAAACCATTTTTTCTGCAACAAATTTGACCAATTGCTTATAACAACAGCTCCAGTCTAACATGTAGCATTTTTGAGGTCACTCAACAAAAGCAGCAGTTTAGAATTGGACTTAGGACCAGAAAGAAAGTTAGAGATATTCCACTCAATGTACAGTCAAGCTTAGAGATACCAGGCATATGATTGGCGGCTAGTATCTAATACTGGTTCCATAATAATATACTACAGCTTACAATTGTTCAGCGAAATTGCTTTCACCATACCAGGAGTAAGTTGGAACATCAGCAGATCCCTCATCATTATCCTTAGGTAGCCTAACAGGTAAACAGTTTGAATCGCTTTCCAAGTCATCCAGCTCCATCTCATCCACATCACTCTCATAGGCAGCATAGTTCTCCTCCTTGATGACTTGTGGCGTGTTATCTGCCAAAAACATAGAAAGAAAATCAGGAGCCAATCAAACTAAAATAAAATGCTACCTGGAGCAATGACCATCCCTTGAGTGAAATAAAACAAGGCCACAGGACCTTCCTTTGTTAGTTAGAATATTCCAAGGATAATGCATAGCATGCATACACAATGATGGTATTCTTAGGCTAGCTTGATGGAATCAGGTTTGATATATACCTGAATTGTACTCCTGCATAGCAAGCTGAATACATTCTTGTCTTTGACTATCCTGAATTCGCTGCTTTCTTCTTTGAACAGCAGGAGAAGGAGATGATAAGGGGAGGCGATTGGGGTGCACCCATGGCACTGATGGAACAGCAGTATCTTTCAGTCGAATTCTAAAGTCCAAAAGAGATATGTACATACATGAAAATGTCCATGAAAATAAAATCAGCAATATAAAAATGCTACAGTTTCAAAGAACCTCGACACTGCAGATGCAAGACAGATCACTGGCTTGTGAAAACTACAAAATTCAAACATGGATCCAAGGAGAAACAGTTGGCTTTGCAATTACCAATACATACTGCATTTTTAGTCCTCTGCTGGTCATCATGCAATATTGCATCTTGTTTTCATAATCATCTTCATGAAAATGCTTGCTACACACGCATGTGTGAGAAGTGGCACCAGGAAAATCCCTCAGAGTAGTCTTTATGTAAGAGACCCATTTAAGATGTCTTTTCCGGTCTCTTTTCTTATCAGGAACGCGGTGTAAAAATACACAGTCTTCCCAGACAGAGCTGTGTCTCGGTACGAGACTGCAGCCTCCAATAACACATGAGGCAGGCATGATCTACAATATGTCACAATGTATTTAGCAATTGAACTGACCTATGTGTCCTAAATAATGTTTCATACACCTGAATAAAGTTTAAGATGAAGTCTGACAAATTATAAAGTCAAAAATTCCACCCCACACCTCCACTGTCATTACAATACACAATAATATAACTTAAATATGTTCTACAGCTGCTGTTACAAATCACACATTTAGCTCAATATAAATTTCCAAGCATGGTTTTCGTTTTCCCTCAAGCAAAGAAAAGTTCAATTTTACCTAGATTTAGGTTGTTAGATACTATTATCACAACTACTATACTATTACTATTAACAAAACAGCAATAACATCATCTGATCTTATTTACTTTACATATAGTATTACAACAAATATAATATAATATATTATATTTATTTTATATTACGCCTAAACTTCATTATTTACAAATAATCATAATGATTGGGTTTACATGTGATTAATTTTAATATTAAAAATTAAATTACAAAAACCACTAACTAGAAGATCATCTTGAAGATGATATTATTATGTTATAATAATTATGCTTAAATAATACTATTAAATTTATATTTAATATAAATATTTATATTAATACAATCAAGTGCTCATTGATACAATAACATGTACAACCACACTATATGTATATTTAATTTTATATTAATCTTAATTTCTATATATTAAATTATTTTATAAATGTTATATTTATATTAATATAATATTTATATTCAATATTGTATAGAGTTTATTTATAAAATGATTTGATATAAATATTAATTTTCCCCATCACTCACTCCACGCTGTTTTAGTGTTTCCAAAGTGGTATATATACCCCTTTGAGTGTTTCGTGCAACCACTTTTGTTGGAGAAAAATAAAGCTGAGAGCAATGAATATTAGAAAGAATAGAGAGAGAATCATAGAGATAACTCTATGGAGAGAACAACTACATGTAGCTCAATTTGCTTTTAGCACAGAGATAAATAGCTCTATGGCTTTTAGTGTCTTCACGACCTATTGGGCGGACTCGAGTCGCAAATAAAACTCACAAGATGGCCTTTAGGCCTAGGCCAAAGATCGTGGAAGGACTATCTTTGGCCTAGGCCACAAGAGCTAATGCCTAATGGCCTGGGATTTTGCTTGGCCGAACAAAACAGGGGCACTAACAAGCTATTGATCATAATCAGAAGTTGTCCCCTCCCAATTGGGAGAGAACAACTTCTAATTATGATCAATAGCTTATTAGTGCCCTTGGGACGAAACCATCCTAGTCACAGAGTTCAGGCTTTAGTATACTAAATAATTATATAAATAGCAAATAAAGCCAAATATGTAATAGAAAAGAACAATGAAATGTAATAATGTAAATGTGCAAAACAATAATAGTTATACTGAATAAGTAGTCCACAGCATAGGCATGGGATTGGGCACTCATTGCTATTAATTATTTATTTAAAAGTTGTCCTCTCTCTCAGCTTTTCTTTCTTTCCTACATGAAAAGAGGACAACTTTTAACTATGATCGATAGCCCATGACTGCCAATGTGCATAACCATAGCCCATAGAGTGAGTATAAAGTCAATAATCAGAGCCAGGTCCAAGTCAGATTTCAAATCAACAAGTCAAGTCAATTCTGAAAGTTTGGAGGGAACTCAAGCCCAATTGTCCCAGTCAAGTCAGTGCTGCCTCAAGTCAAGTTAGCTGTCATGCAAGTCACAAGTCCAAGTCAATTAGAAATGCAAGTCAAGTGAGAAACAACTTCAGAAAAATTTTACAAGTCCTAAAACATCACCTTTTTAGTAGACATTCCAATCCATGAAAAACCATGCCAAGGTGTATTATAGCTGGGCATGTATGTTAAGCAATTATGGTAAAGAACACTAGTCTAGAAATGTGGTAATATTAGCCCTACGGTCAAGACTGGCCAAGTAGTATTATACATGTATATTAGTAAGGGTGATACAGTGTTACATGCATAATTATATAAACAGAACATGGTACAGTACAGTGTGGCCACTGGCCAGTCCTGCAGTTCCAATCTGCATGTTGTAGTCTGTCTACTTAGTAATTATTGCACTGTATATTGTATTCACCACTTACACCACACTTACACTGTCAGGTCAAGTCAAATCACATTGATGTCTAAGTCAAGTCAGCAAGTTGGGAAGTCTAAGTCAAGTTGACTTGCAACTTCACTTGACTTGGTAAGTCAAGTCAAATCTATGACTTGGACCTGTGAATAATGCTGTGCCCAATAACCTTGATTAGTTGTGATTTCCATTGATGGTGCATACATTTGGTATAGTATGTATGTCACACTGTGGTGAGGTGGGACATCCCTGTAGCCATTTGACATTAAAGCCTCAACCCACATCAAACGAACAGTTATTGTGTGATGAATGTATCATCCCCTAGTACTGTTTCCATGTGTACTTACCCTTGTGTATGTACATGTATATATCGTACATTGTGCATATCCATAATTATATTGTACATGTATATAATTAGCTTGTATTTGTGCATTCATCTTATACTGGTTGTAACTTGCTCAATACTCATTGTAAACCTTACCTGTATGCTTGGTTTTATAGGGCCAAGGATCTATTACATAGTTGCAATCTGATCTATTATTTATCTACATGATTATACATGTTTTTCTGTATATGATCAACCTCATTGTATTCTTTCTCAATACTTAGGGCCGAGTAGTGGTCGTACCTCACTGGAGGTTTTCACTGGAAATGTAAAAAAACCATATAAGGAGATCGCTTTTCATTTTATGATTCAGTTTTTGCTTGGACCTCAATAAAGACACATCTACTACATGAAGCATCTGGAGTTGTCTTTTCTAGAATAGCATATTTCCAGCTCTTGGTCCCATTGGACCTTAAAGCCTGAAGTGACTAAACTAGCATAAACCATGCTCATGAGAATAACCTATAATCAATAACTCAGACTTTTAGGTCGTACACGCCAGAGGCGTATATTGCTTGAAATTCAACCCACTACTTTCAAACTTATCCTACAAATGGGTAGGATGACAGGTAGAGGGCGCGAAGCGCCCGATGCGTGCGCAGCACGCTGCGGGGAGGGTCCGGGAGGGGCGCTGAAGCGCCCTCCCGGGTTCGAAAATTTTTTCGGAATTACGACGCAATAAGGTCCATCTCCAGCAATCTGGCACTAAATTTGGCAATAAATTTAATGTTGATTATGGTATCCAATGCCATCCATTTGCCATCAAATGAATCTGAAGAACCCTATTTATCTAAAAATATTCACAAAACCAATAATATATGCATGTACATGTATGTACGGTGTGTAAATATTCATATTTATTGGCAAGCAAGAAAAATCCAAGTAATGATACAAGTGCTGCATAATATATAAAGGTAGACATCCATGTAGATGGTGTATGAAATATTAGTTAAAACTCGAACATAAACACAAGTATTTTACATGTACCCCCTCTCACTCAAAAACGGTACAATAATTTTGTTTAACTCAACGTCTTTGTCTCGGTGAATCATTATTGTTGCCAGAGCATTCAACCTGTGTAATAAAATACAATAATTACGTTAGAGGGTAGAGAACATAAATACTCATCTAGAATTTCAAAACTAATAACATGACGTATTATGAGAATTCATATGGTGCATACAGAAGTCACTGAGCATGTAGCATTACAGAAGACAGCAAGTGTGATTCTGCTAAAATATATAAATATGCAAACATACCTTTCATGACCCATTGTACTCCTCAATTCATTTTTGAGAAATTTCAACCTTGAGAATGATCTCTCTGCTTCACAACTTGTTATTGGATGACAACTGACGATCTTTAGCATTTGTGTTACATTGTCCAGACCAACGCTAGATGCCCACTTGACGGAGGTAGATATGTCACAGCACTGGTGTCCATCTCCTAACTTCATGAAGCTGCAAATAATATTCAATGTTCCTAATCATCTTAGTTAAGTTACTTGATAAAATGGTTTGATATTTGGCATTTAGTTAGGTATACACTTCTATGAGATAGGAAGTCTTCTTTCGTTTGGGGAAGACTTGACTTGTTTAGGTGAAGTCTAACTAACATTACCATGACAACACCAGATAAAAACACAAAACAGTTTACCAGTAATTTCTCCATGACTTGAGCTCAGTTCTGAGAGTTATCGCAGATGGCAGGATTTCAGTGTAAATGGTGAAGCCCTTCTGCACTTCTTCAACCCATCCATCCATGTCATCTTTCCATTTGCTAGATATGATGGCATCTGGTAGTATGTTTAGAGTAGATAGAATGGAGGTATTGTTAAACCGCCTATCATACTCCGCCATAAGTAGATCTGAAATGGTAACAGTAATAATTTAGATTCAGATTACACTATTGCTGCACCACAACCAGGTTCTTTCCCAAATAAATAGGCCCATAATGTACACGCGTATATGCAATAAGTTGCATGAATGTGTTAACTGTGGAGAACTATATTAGCATCATTTTCATGTCGCATATATAGTTATGTCAAAATAATTTTAGAACTTCTATTAACGACCCCAAAGCATGATACGAACTTATACACAAAGTGATACTGTACAAAAGTTACATACCCAGAAAGGGAATGGTAATGGACCTGGCAAAGTAGTCTTCGGGGGATGTAGAAGGTATGTTGCTTCTGTGGGCTTGCTTTCCACATCGCCTTGGTATAGATGGTGCTACGTTTAGTTGTTCGGCAAGTTTGACAGCACATCCATACCAATCGCCTTCAAATGTCTTTACCTCATCTCTAAAAGATGCCAAACGTTGTCTAGTACCAGATATGAGGTTTCCAGCTGCGGCTATATCCAAACTTTTTCCTGCAACAAAAATATTATAGAAAAAATATAAACTGTGGCCAAGGGCTACACTATACTAGAGAAACTAAGCAATTCATTTTTGAAATGAGTGGTCCACATCTTCTAAAAAATAAGTATTCGCTTGACAGTATTCATTTCATGAAACTTATTAAATCTTTTTCTGTGCTTCATGCTATCAAATTTATAAAAAAAACTGTACCTTGAGTAATAGAAATGGTATTACCACATGCAATGTTGCACGTAAAAGCACATGTTGCATGCTCACAAACTTACTATCATGTTTTGATGTCTAACTTACCTTGCAGCTTAGTGCATAGCATTTTGGTAGCATCCAACACCTGACAGCAGATATAAAGGGAGTAAATAAATGAGAACGACATTATCACCCGGCACATGTGAGAACATCTGCTCCAATCACACTGGAAATCCCGATCATCCAACATTCCCTGAAGTGCTTCACCAATATATGGTAGCAGAGTCACTGTGGTCTCCAAGGCTGTATATCTACATTGCATAATAATAGACCTACTTAAGTTCCACTTTCTTTATTCACACTGCTTGTGACTATGATACCCATATCATGAAATGAGGCTGACATGCAATATATTTACCTTTCAACCCATCTCGTTTGAGACATAGAGCATAGCTTTGTTTTCTGTGGGGCTTTAACATCATCACTTGCTTTGATCACTTCCGTTAGCTTCTTTTGGCGCTTTGGGGAATCATTAAAAAAAGAACACAGTTCTTTTTGCACGCTCATCATGTTATCTGTAAATGAAAACACGATTGTTATAGCTGTTGCTAGCATAAGCAGACGATTCATGTATGAATAAACATTTCATTGAGAATACTCCGCACTTGGAAACTGCTACTTACTGATTTCTTGAATGCTGGAGCAACTTTTCACTAAAGCCAAATTCAACAAATGAGCTTTACAGTGGGTATAAATAGCACGAGGGTTCTGTTGAGTTATGAGCGTGGCTGTACCAGAAGTTTTGCCTGACATGTTCGAGGCCCCATCATATGCCTGTCCAACACAGTTTTCAATAGGTATCCCCCAATGGTTCAGTGTGCTGACAATTTCCTTAGCAAGTGCTTCTCCTATAAAAAAATCAATAACACTTGGATAACAGTCCTGGTATCGTCAGGAGAAAAGAAAATTTTCCACTGATGACAACAACAACACTGTTATCAAAATACCAGGAAAAAACCATCTGCAATGCATTATTCAGTACACTACTTTATATTGTCTAACTTTCTACCTACATAAACATCCTCAGATAGACCAAAGTATTAATTTGGAACTGTGGGCACATGCTCTACATAAAACTGCATTTTTTAGTTATTAGGAGTGCTGCTAATAACTAACACCTAATTACTAAAAGTTAAGTGTACCCACCCCTTAAAGAGTCCAGAGGAACAAACGATAGAAACTTCTCCTCTGGCTGTCGAGTGTTAGAGTCAAAGTAGCGCAATGCGATGCAGAGTTGTTCAGTGTTGCTAACGTCTCGAGTTTCATCAGCTATAATAGAATAGAATTGCGATCCCATTATGTCTCCAACCACTTTCCTTGTAATATGATTTGCTGTTCGAAGAAGTAGCTCATTTTGAATTGCCGGAGAGGTATACATCGCTTTTTTGCTACATATATTGTCAACATTCCCATCTCCAGCTTGTCTGCGGAATTCTAGTGATTGTAAAAAATTCCCACGATTGATGTCACCCAAAACCATATCAGATCGATATTCAGATGGGTCCCTGAACGGTATGCCCTCATTCCTGTGACCTCTTAACGCACAGCCCTGTCTTGCATTGTAAATCAATGCCCGCAGTACCGAATTCAGCCTTTTCTTTCGCAAAAGTAAATCTTTCTGCTGTTGATTACTGACTTGAGAAGTGATGGGGAGCTGTGTGCCATCTACCAAAGTAGATCTAAATCCGGAGGATGAGATGAATGCATCTGCATGATAGTTGGTGTTCTGGTGTTCATCTAGATCTTTGAGTCGGCTGTATGATGTCCATGGCTTAGAGAGGAACTTTCCAGGTTTTTTAGGTATGAGAGAGAAGTTAATAAATAACTTACAAACTTTACAGACACCACCTTGATCTCCAATGGTGAGCCATGCGCTATACTTTTCAAGTTTGCTAGGGTTGAGTTTAATAGTCTTAGTTCCAACCTTCTCGATTAACAACTTAGTGTTATTTTTGGGTGGTGTTGACAGTAGTTTGTTGCGTCGAGTATCTGATATGCTAGCACAAGGAAATCCTAATTCCAGTAACTCTTCGTATAGAGATGGTGAATCTATGCCTAAATAGAGAAAGTATCGAATTACATGTAAGTAACATCAAATAGAACCAGTATCAGATGAACTAAAATTTTAACAAGAGCCTCCATTTGGATCTAAATAGAGTGACACTACAAGTCACTACACTTTGATAGCATTTAGACAATTAAAATAAAATTACCTGCATCGATTTCAGATTCAGATGACTTTTTTGTAGTCAAGTTGCAGGTTGAACTGCAAGGTGCTGTTGTGAATGAGGGACTAGGGCTTGCTTTATCTGGCTCATCATCTTCGGATGAAATACATATAGTTTCTGTAAAATGTTAACGATCATCATGTTTAATCAAGCCAGTAAAATTAGTGAATCTAGGTAATAATCACAATGATACTGTTAATACAGGCTACTTTTTCATGCCTATTCCATTATTTTGACAGCATGCAGAAAGAAGTGATAGTCAGAATACTCAAAGCGATAGATAGTTTTTAGGTAAATATACTTTTTGTCTAACACATGCACATTAATTATAACAGACAACTACTTGAGCTTTTTGTACCCTTCGACACCGATGCATTTAATAGTAGTTTAATAGTAAAATGTAACTTTAGCCATTCTTTCTAGTAATAGAAATTTACAGGTTTGCTTACCAGTTTGTTTTCTGCAGAAATATAGTATATACACAGGTATAGACACGCAGAAAGATATTCCTGCATGATATTTAATTTTATATCTTTACTTCAATCAATTGAGCATAGTAAATAAAATAAAACTTATCCTCATTTAGTAATTTATAGGTACAGCTGCAGTCGAATTTTACACTTAGTAGTATTGCTACATGTAATATTAAATTATAATTAATAATTATCATAAAATATCCAAAATGCATGATGATTATGATTGTATGTTGAATAATTTATAATAACTATTATTATATTGTTATGGTTAATAATTTGATATCTTAACCAATTTTAAATTTTAACAATTAATTTTACATTTACATTTTTTACATTTTGTGGGATTATGATCTAGAGATCAATGGTGTATAACAGTGCCGCTTATTGGATCCTGAGATAAGCATTAGCCAATAGGATTAGTATACGAGACTGAGGCATAGAATACAGGAGCGAACACACGGCACTTCTATTCTTATCATAGGTGAGTCTAGTTGTACTGATAAAGTCTATCCTGTACAGACTATACCTTGACTTGACATGGTACCACGGGTGGGGTAGCTGTATTGCAAGTCGTTGGTATACTTTGTGCAGAATAGTCTTTTTCGGGGGAGAGACGACAGAGGAGGAGAAGATACACATTCACACTACAGAGGAGGAGGAGGAGGAGATACACATTCACCCTACAGAGGAGGAGGAGGAGATACACATTCATACTACAGAGGAGGAGGAGGAGATACACATTCATACTACAGAGGAGGAGGAGGAGGAGATACACATTCATACTACAGAGGAGGAGGAGGAGATACATATTCACACTACAGAGGAGGAGGAGGTTCACATTAGATCATTGTTTCATTTATAATTATTATAATTATTGTTATTATTATTACCATTATTATTATAATTATTATTATTGTTGTTGTTAAAAAAAAAAAAAAAAAAAAAAAAAAAAAGACATATTAAGACATATTATTAAGGTCCTTTGGGGAAACATCAATGGCGACTGGCTTTAGCTATTCGGGATTTCCCGAGCTTTGTATAGATCCGAAAGATGTCTCGGGTTCATGGAATAGATGGCTTATAGAATTTAAATTGTGTATCAGAATGAAAAGCTTTGAAATGGGAAGTGATAAAGTTACAGATGAACATGGTGTTGAAACTTTGGTTCCAAAATTCACTGATGAAGGTAAATTATTGGTATTATTGAAATCTATTGGCTCGGAGGGTAGAGAGACATTACTGTCCACGGGTTTGGAGTTAGAAGGGGTCAATACCACATATGATGAAGCTTTGAAGGTTTTGGTTAACCACTATCAGAGAGAAGATAGTTTGTATGTTAGAACCCAAAGTTTTGTGAAAGTGCAACAGTGTGCTAGTGAAGATCCTAGAGATTATTTAAACAGGGTCGAACGTTTAAGTAGAAGTTTAGAATTTTTTAATACTGAAATTGAAGCCGCTAAAGTACCCTTACAAACGGCGCGTAAAGAATTAACATTAGTGCTAGCAGTTGCAGGTTTGAGAGACCAAAACATGTGTAGAGAGCTTATAGCGAAGGATGATTTGACTTGGGATAAACTGAAAACTATAATGAGGTCACGGTCTTCTGCACAGGAGTCAGTGACAAAGTTGAATAGTGAGTTCGGCTCAGTAGCTATAGAAACAGAGCCAGTGGGCGAAGTTGAAATAGAAAGTAGTAGAAGAGGTAGAAGCAGGGAAAGAAGAGGTAGATACAGTTCTAGTTCTAGTTCTAGTTCTAGAGACAGTCACAGGCGTACTAGTACACCTGAAAGAAAAGATGTGGTTAGATGTTATGAATGTAATGGAAAAAATCATGTTGCCAGATATTGCCCTAAAATTATATGTTACAAATGTGAAAGGAAAGGTCACCAGGCTAGAGATTGCGAGTCAGGGTCTTGGTCCAGATGGTAGAGAGGGCAGTGTTCCAGGGAGTACATGTTGGTAATAGTTTCGGTGTATATACCATTATTTATAATGCATACTGTCCACCATGGTTACATAGACATGACATGACTTGTGTATTGTGATTTACAGGCCATGGAAGTCTCAGGCAGTGAGCGGGAGTCTATGACTCCTTCTGCTGCCCAGAATGCAGATTCTAGTATACAAGGTTCTAGAGTACAAGTTAGCCAGAACTCTAGTGAACGAGTCAGTGTGGGTATGGAAGTAAAGTCTGAAGGCGCAGAGCCTCAGATTGTTACTGTTCATGAGCCCCTCTACTCGGAGGTGACTAGAAATACTAGTTTGGGACTTTCAGAGAAAGGGCATGTTGTAGGCTATAACACATGATGAGTATTGTAGGAATCTAGGAGTGTGGGCTACTGGAGACACAGACTACCAGGGACCAACAGGAAGGCTCTTCTAAGAAAAAGGCATGTGGGATTATGATCTAGAGATCAATGGTGTATAACAGTGCCGCTTATTGGATCCTGAGATAAGCATTAGCCAATAGGATTAGTATACGAGACTGAGGCATAGAATACAGGAGCGAACACACGGCACTTCTATTCTTATCATAGGTGAGTCTAGTTGTACTGATAAAGTCTATCCTGTACAGACTATACCTTGACTTGACACATTTATTGAGGTTTGCTAAAAGTTTACAGATAATATTTTCTAAAGGTAACTTGTTGACCACAAATAAATATCTATTTTATTATTTATATACAACTTATAGTACAAAATAAATAAATAAATAAACAAAGAGAAAATTTACCGTGCCTTACGTCAACTACAAATGCAAATTTTTAGAAAACCCCAATAAATGTAAAAAATGTAAATGTAAAATAAATCATTAAATTTAAAATTAGTATAAGTATAAATACTAAATTATTAACCAAACCATAATCAAATCAAACCATAATGAATCATTGGACTAAACCTTTCTCCAATTATATTATTAATTGAAATTAATTGAAAAAAAGTTTAGTCCAATAATTCATATTTCATATTGGTAGAAAACTTTTGCGTACATGGGCAATGGCAATAACAACGTGAGCATTATCCAATAAATTACCTTTTGGACACTTTAGCAAAAGCATCCACAATAGAAAAACTTCTTTTGGTACCAGACATGGTTTACGTTTGTACACGCTGCAATAAAAAGACTTTGCGGTAGTCATAGAGATATGACGAAATATCCGGCACACCTGCTTAGCGCCACTCTAACAATAGTGTACAACATAAAACCTCCGACATTTACAGCAGCTTTGTAAAGATATCGCTCTTGTTGACGTAAGGCACGGTAAATTTTCAGCTAACGGCGGCGCTAGTGGTGACAAATAAACAATAATATAAGGTTGATATTTATTTAATTATTTTTTAAGTTTTTTTCTACCCACGACTATTTTGTATTAACACACGACTTTTTTCCAACCCACGGAAAGTCGTGGGTCGTGTATGGCAATATACGCCTCTGGTACACGCAATACAATCTCCCAGATAAATACTGCTCAGTCTATGTAATTGGAAGAAGGTCTAGTCGATCACTCTTAGACCCTTCCCACACCCGTACTATCATCGGTAGTCTTGTGTGTCGCATTACAATATTATGGTGAAGTGGACATTTCATCACTGACATGACATTGTATATAATTGTGTATAATTGCTTGCTCTTAGAGACATGTAGTTATTGTAGCTCTTTGGAAGCAGATTATTACACACCTCTTGCTTAGAATTTGTTAGTATTTTACCCTCGCTCATCTTGCTCTTGTGAGATGCCTTAATTAAATTTCTATTGTTCATATTTATATTTGCTAATTCAGGTCTGAAGATCTTGCTTAAATGTTCGAAAGTTTCAGCAATGGCTGCATGATACTTGATTGCTATTGAGCCTGTCTTAATGGTGTCCGGGCTTTTTCTGCAGCATTTGAGGAGTTATTTGCAGCATTTACTGGGTCCTTTGTAACAATTATTGGGCATTTTACATCATCTACTGGGTCACTTGCAACGGTTACTAGGTCCTTTTTAACTGCTATTGGGTCCTTTGCAATAACTACTGGACAGTGTTTGAACTGAAACAAATGAGGTGGGTACACGGTACCTTTCCCCTATCCCCTTAGGGCCTTTCCTAAAGGGTGCATGCATAAAGCTGTAGAATAGAGTAATACAGTATTATGCTATTCTTAAAACTATCGAGTCCCACCTCTGTTAGAATGACAGTCGAACACTCTACCACTTGAGCTAACAGATCAGTAAGCGGCCTCACTCGAAAATTAGCCATGAACGTTATAGGCTACTGTGAATATGTTTACTAATACGAATATTATTTTTTAACGAGTTCAATCCCCTTATTAAAACGCTAAATTAAAATCACGCGAACAAAACCCAGCGTACAGTACATTGGTACTGTGTACTAACTGTGTGTAATGAGATTGCCAACCAAGGGTACTCATTACCTATCAACCATAATTAGAAATTGTCCTCCCTTGTTTTGTCTTGCTGAAATGGGAGGGCAACTTTTAATTATGATCTGCAGCTTCTGAGTGACCAATGCACCCTTTAGGAAAGGCCCTAAGATTGCAGGTAGGTACTGTGTACCCACCTCATTTGTTTCCACTTCCATAATCTAGGGATTATTTACTGTTAGGCTCAGCAATGGTGAAGAATAATAATTAGCTCTCTTAAATCTCTCCACTTCTGCTCCCACTTATTAATTGTTATTGGTCTGTATTTAGCCACAACTTTTTCCACTGTTCTATTGTAAACAAGAATTATTACATAATGAAACCAAGCCAATCAAATTCTTATTGAAAGCTGAATATCAAAAGTATTTGTAGAACTAAGCCAATATTAAAGTCGTGTAAGGGTCAATCTACATGCCTTGTAGAAGAGAAAAAGTACTACAGTGTATAACTGTATACTCTAGTCTACTACAGTGTATAACTGTATACTCTAGTCTACTACAGTGTATAACTGTATACTCTAGTCTACTACAGTGCATACTTTATTCCAACAAAAAGAATATTATTTTACAGTATATTATTACAAGACACACTTCTACATGTACAATGTACATGTACATGACATAGCTTTTCCTAATATTAGGAAGTTTCGTCAAGCGACTGTAAATATAAATGAAGAGAAAAACCTTGATCTAGATTCTAGATATTTCATCACCAGTTTATTATAATATATACAGTATATAATTTATGTCTACATTGAGAGCTATAGGGCAACCAAAAATTATAGTTATTTAGTACTAAATAATTAGATACACTAATAATTATTGTAGATACAATAGTCTTATTTCTATATCTCATATCCGTTGAGAACGTTTGCAATCGTCTGTGATGGTTTGTATCTTTTGTGTCTCATTGACAAACTAGCAGCGGGCTTAGCTCCTGTTGGTGGCTGTGGCATCATCTCAACTGATCGTACGAGAGCCTCCGCTTTTTCGGATATCGGCTTCGACTCAAAGCGACTGGGCCCAGTTATTGTTTTAGTCGATGTTGCATTTGTTGGCTGTAGTCTCGTATTGGCTCCGGTTCTAGCTGATTCTACGCTTCTCAGCTGGGGTCTGGGCTGAGTCTTCAACTGGGGTCTTAGTTTAGGTCTGGGCTCGAGTTTTGGTTGGGTTCTGGTCTGAGGTCTTAGCTGAGATCTGTTCTCAAGTATGGCTTGGGGTCTGACCTGAGGTCTCAGTTGAGGTCTGGGCTCGGGATTTAGTTGAGTTCTGGGCTGAGGTCTCAGTTGGGGTCTGGGTACCAGTTTCGGTTGGAGTATGGCCTGTGGTCTTAGTTGAGGTCTGAGCTCGGCTTTCGCTTGGAGCCTCGGCTGAGCTTTGAGCTGAGCTTTGAGCTGAGGTCTCGGCTGAGGTCTGAGCTCGGGTTTCGGTTCAGGTCTTGGCTGAGGTCTGAGCTGGAGTTTCGGTTGGGCTCCTGTAACATCAACTGGTGTGGTTGGTAGCAATTTTTCTAATTCTTTAAGGCCAGGCACAAAAGGAAGCTTAGGTGGTGTTGGTAAAAGATACGCCCGGTAAAGCATCCTATCTTTTTCACTGGGAGTTTCAGCTACTAGTCGTTCATATAGTGCTCGCTCGAAGACGAATTCTCTTTGTTGCTTTTGTAGCGTCTTTTTCAACGTAAGTAAATGCTTGAGCCTTTTGTTTTGGTCTTCAATTAGTTCTTTTCGTATATTGCTAATAAGTGAAGTAGGGGCCATTCTCTGCTCAATAGAGGTCTTTGGTATCTGTCGAGCGTGAGGTAGTTTTCCTTTACCCTAAAAGCAGAATTTATTTGTATAAGGAACTTTTGCAGTCTACTAATACTAGAGCATATTGCCATGGAAATTTTAATTTTCACCAAGCACTATTCACCCACAATTAGAAGCATAGCTCAGCAAACTGTATGGTTTACGTTACAGCGTTTGGGGTTTGTTCTAAAATTATTGATTACATAGAATGTCTCTGACGCAGAATCATTGACTTAAACGTTTGGGAACAGTATATGCTTTTAGGGTATACATGTTGGTTCCACACTCTTCACTTACCTGCTTCAAATAGTCTCTTGCTCTTAGATAGTTATTGTAGCTCTTCGGAAGCAGATTATTACACACCTCTCGCTTAGAATTTGTTAGTATTTTACCCTCGCTCATCTTTTGCACAATGGGGATCTTGCTCTTGTGAGATGCCTTAATCAAATTTCTATTGTTCATATTTATGTTTGCTAATTCAGGTCTCAGGATCTTTCTTAACGGTTCGACAGTTTCAGCAATGGCTGCATGACACTTGATTGCTATTGAGCCTGTTTCAATGGTGTCTGGGTCCTTTGCCACAATTACCGGGTCTTTTGCAGCAGTTCTTAGGTCTTTTGCAACATTTACTAGGCTTTTTGTAACTGCTACCGGGTCCTTTGTAACAGTAATTGGGTCTTTTGCAATGGTTGCTGTGTCATCTGCGATAATTGCCGTAGCTGGGTCCTTCGCACAAGTTACTGGATTATTTGCAATAATAGCTGGGTCCTTTGCAGCAGTTACTGGGCTCGTCTTTACAGTTACTAAGCCCTTCTCACCAGTTTCCTCAACAGCTATGGGGTCTGTCTCATCTGCTACTTTACTATTCTCTATGGCAATGCTGGTGTCCTCTATATCTGTCTTCTTTCTTAACCTGTTCTCATTAACTTCTACACCCAAGGCTTGGCAAGCTCTTGTTAAGATGGTCATCTCCACTTTTAGACCTTCTAGCTCTCTGAGGACCTTGTTTAAAATTTGACTACTAGAGAAATCTGTAAGGGCACCAGAGTCTGTAACTGATGTCCTTTGTGGCATCGAAGACCTAGAAGATAGTGAACATGTAGAAGCAAGTCTAGAACTATAAAATAAAAAATATGGTGAATTACATCATGGCCCGAATACAATGGAGCAAGAAAAAACACCCAGGATAAAGCCGGATGAAAGCAGGAGCAAACAACTGCCAGATAGTTAGGTCAGCTACCACACAGATACTTAGGTAACCTATCGCACAGGCACGTAGACTAGCTAATACTGTGATGGTACAGGACATTTGTATACGACCCCAACTCCCGGACGAAGCTCCACCGCACCCTAAGTGCCTAGTAGTTGTTACAGCGCTACTCACCTGACACTAACATTCTCACAATTAGTGCTCGTATACTTACCTTTAACTACATTGCATGTTCAAAGTACTTAATTACCGTCTATATATATGTCTCCATGTGTTTATGCTCACTCCTTATTCATGTATCTTACTATATGTTGTTGTACATAGTCACATGAATGTTACTAAGTCCTCTTTTATGCCTTTTATACCCATGTACAGAGGCCCGACCTCTCAGAATCCATTGATATTCATTTTGTACATGAATTGGACCATTATAAGCAACTTTTGTAGAACCCGACCTATTTTGGGTCGGCCGTCGGGCTTCCGGCGGCCATCTTGTTGCGCAACTTCCGGACGACCACACGTCGTCTTTTCCCGACGTCACGTCGGCCGGAAGTCCTTATATTATATAAAGGGCACTGTTTTACTGTTCATTGTCTCAGTCTACACTTGGCTTTCAATAAAGACACATCTATACTTGATACAGGGACTTTCTCTTCCTTTTACTAGGTCATTCGCTTTGCGAACCGCCTACTAGGTTGAACTACTCTCTTTCACTGTATAGTCTGAAGGTCGGACTTGAGATCAGATGGGTCGTCTTTGGTAGTATTTGGGCTACTGAGACCGCTCGATCTTTCATGTAATGCGAAGTCCTATTACCACTCATAGGCACTTCATTTCTGGGTCGATAGTCGTCCAAGGACGACCGCACCAAATCACAGAAACCATTACAATACACATGTACTTAGCTCAGTGAATATACAGGTACCCTTGCACATCCCAGTGTCTATACTGTTAACATATACATAGAACAACACTCACCTCTCCTTATTAGTTACGTCCATCGTAGTATCGGCTAGACTCACGGAGCACTCTCTCTTGGACTCTGGGCTCCAGGTTATTGGAGGATTATACGACATCGTGTAGTGTAGTCTACACTTCACACTGAATCACCAACTCCACCTCTCTGTAGCTAAAATCATGTTGATATTCATGCAGTAAACGTTAAACCACTATTCCTTGTCACATTTGGAACAGGATGATGACCATGCACAGGGCATTTAATAAAACTGAACCAGTTCCTTTCAATTTATTATTCTGTTAAAACCTACATTGTACATGTAAAAACAAACAAGTTTATTGATAATGGATTACAACACTTACCAGGTATGGAGTCTGTACACAGATATATGGTTAATATAATATACACAGATATGTTTTATATTATATTATAGTAGAAACAAGGTTGTATTATCGGGAATATCTCACAAGAACGATATGAATATCGTGTTGCGCATGAGAACAACTAGAATACAATGTATAACACTAGTAGGCATTCCAAAACAATCCTATTTGGATTGTTTGATTGTTTGCAATGTTCCTAAATATTTTCATAAAATAACAATGGTTCAAATTATTTTTCCATAAATCTCAGAAATTAAAGTCATTGTTAAGAACAATTACTAGGGTAGGAGCTTCATCTTGCAAAAGTTACTGGGTTTTTTGCAACAGTTATTGGGTCCTTCGCAACAGTTACTGGGTTCTCTGGAACAGTTTCTTCAGTTGCTAGGCTCCTCTCAACAGTTATATCAACAGACATGGGGCGCGTCTCAACTGGGGCTTTACTATTCCCTATGACGACGTTAGTGTCCTCCATATCTATCTTTTCTCTTAACCTGTTTCCATTAACTCCTACACACAAGGCTTGGCACGCTCTTCTTCAGATAGTCACATACTCACATCTCCACTTAGCGATCTTCTAACTCTTTGAGGACAATTCCTACACTTTGCCTGCAAGAAACTCCGTGAGGACGCAGGGGTCTGCTGTGCTCACCCTAGACACTTTCTTGTTCTTTGTACCTGTGAATAGTATTTGCATCGTAAAGCTGGCTGCACCTGTAATTCCTGTTCGTCATGGTATCGGTGACCTAGAGGATCGTGGACACGTAGAAACAAGTCTAGAACTAAAACATAATAAATATGGTGAATTAAATTATGGTCTTAATACAATGATGCAGGAAGACAATCCCAGTACAGTACAAGAGTGGACAAATCTCTCACATATCATACAGTGGTGTATTCCTTGAACTGCACTACTCGTCTTATGTGATCGTCAGCTGATGATGAAGACTTCAATAGCAGACTATGCAATATATTGTTATATAGTTAGAACTTCTACAGGCTAATATAATTATATCTGTGTATTGTACTACTACTCTTTATTTCCATCTACAACCAGTGCTACGAAGTTTCTTAAAGGTACGCTGCTTCCCAGCAGAGTCAGCAATCTCATGTACTTTACATATATATAATATATTATAATATACACAAAACATGCATGCACTATATGGAACAAAGGCCAATAAAATACTATCTCACAAATATTAGGTCTCTTTGATGAGCAAGTTTGCCTCACTTAGTCCATGCAGCTGAGGGAGTGCCAATAATTTTAGTCCATGTCAAAGATCAAGGATGTTAACTGCTGTTACACTCATTGAAATCCATTTTTTTTTTTCACTTAAATTTACAACTATGTGCACCACTTGAGTATCTTGATTTGACAACGACTACTTTGGTCATCTCGGGTGCTACATATAGAAACCTAGTCCTGCCATGTTGGTGAAAAGAGGTAACATTCGATGGGAAAATGTTACAGGTAATACAGATTACTACTGAGACAATCATAGACTTATACACAATATATAACCTACTGCATAACATTCAAACTTCAATTCGGATGGCTGTACAAGAGTGGTAGTGTGAGGGGCTACCTTATCACTAATAAAAATTTTGACATAGCAAGTAATGCAGTGTAGGTATAGTATTGTGTTACAGAATATTGCATATACTCTGTTAGAAGTGAACCACGTATATCTATTGAAGGTTGTACCAGGCTGAGTGCCTACTTAGCTGTGAATCTTTTATATGGTACATGTATGCATTGGCAATATTTTATAATGTTTTTGATTCATGCTCAACCTCTGAGGTCCGACCCTGGGTCGACCTCTTCCTTTTTGTTGTTATTACTCAATGCCATAAGACCGAGTGCCAGTAGTCCCTTTTGCTCTCATAGTTCAAGCAAATTGTGATAAATTGCTAATAGTTCTTTTTAGCTCTCACCCTTTATACATTTTTACTATCATGCCTTGTTTTACAGGTATAAAGACTAAAGACTCTTGGTATAAATGCTGAGACCCAGGTTCAAACCCTGAATTATCAAGGTTGGCTAGGATAGGTATAAAAGCACAAGATCTCGATGAACTTTTGTGGTACAAATATAGCTATAAATGTGGGGAATGATCAGTGTCTAGTAATCTATTATTATCTGGTTGCTTTATGAAGCTCTTTGGAGCTTTCTTTGTGTGACAGTGACTGTTGATGTTTGATTTACATGTAGCTATGGCTGAAACTAGCTACATGATTGGAATATAGAAATATTTTAGAATCTGGACTTCAAAGTTTCTGCGTTTGTATCATAACAAATAATAAAGTGCTGAATTTTCAAAAATATTCTTTTTATATGTGATCTCTTTTTTTCTTGTTTCAAGGAATCTATCATTTAGTAGCCATGCAGGGACTTGGTTCTACATGTACATCTGTGAAAATAGTGCCATCTTTGTCAAGGGTTTGAACCCAAGACTCTATGGCATCTAATTGCCTAGCATAGTAGAGAGTACACATTACCACAATACCAGCTTGGCATCTTGAACAAGGAAGTTACCAAAGAGTAGACTGTGCACTGAGCCATCTGCACACAAGACACCCCTCTATGGTCATCTTGCAAATACTGTTTTAAGAATCTTGAGCTGGTTTAGTAGTAATGCGTTCTGTCCACTGTGTAAGGCTATTCACGTCAGTTGAGGATAGGTTATTTTCATAGATGTAGAACCAAGTCTCCAACTGCTCAATGATATATTCCTTGCAAAAAGAAAAATCACATAATAAAAAGATCTCTTTGCTATACTTTAACATTAATTATATTATAATAAATACAAAATGCTGTTTTGTTCTAAAAGATTGTATAACTACATGTATATGATATACAGTATATGCACATGTATACATGTGTACAATGTATGTATTGAGGTAATGATGTGGAAGCAGTAGGTAAGTTAGTAGGTCTAGTCAGGTGAGGAAAAGGTTGAACGTGCACAAAATTTTACAAAAAGAACAAGGTTTGGGCCATATTGGCTTGCCTATGAGTGTAAATGTAACCTATTTAGTTTGTAGAGGTCTCTGCCCTCCCTGGTAGATCTACAAAATACACTAGGACTAGGAGACTAACAACATTGCACTATGTATTGTTTAAATTGGAGTTGTGTTCTCTGTACACAAATATACAATTTCCTAAAGTAACTAGGTCATGCAT
This sequence comes from Bugulina stolonifera, assembly GCA_935421135.1. Taxonomy (NCBI): domain Eukaryota; kingdom Metazoa; phylum Bryozoa; class Gymnolaemata; order Cheilostomatida; family Bugulidae; genus Bugulina; species Bugulina stolonifera. The sequence continues at coordinate 9,325,450 of OW285189.1, forward strand.
GATAAGCCAATAGGGTGCAAGCATTACTGAAATAGCTTGCATAGCCAATGGAGCTTGAAAGGGGCATAACTGACATAGCGGTTGTGGTAACTCAGCTGATAGCTGTGGTTTTGCTGAGAGTGAATAAAATTGAAGTAATAATAATTTGCTAACAGCCTTGGATTGCTGCACTCTGAAGCTCTACGTTAAACAGGTGGCTTGTTGTGACTATAAAATATAGCTTACAACATCGGGTGACTGACTCAAAACACTGCTGGTAATTAAATTTTATTTTTATTTTAATTTATTTTCTTTAAACTAAAAAAATTATTTAAAATTAATTGGAAAAATAAAATAAGACTTCTACTTTTACCAATTTTAACTAATACTCTACTGTACTAACAAGCTAGTTGTACAATAGCTTACTCTTCTGTACTTATACAGCTATTCTATTTTTTTAGTTTAGTGAAGTAAAAGTTAAAAGTAATCGTGATCTTCAGTGATAGTCATAATAAATCTGATTGTGATAGTCGGTGTAGTACGAGTCTAGGTTAGTCCATCATTGATATGCATGCCTTCAGGATCAAGGTAGGTTGTAGTTCTGGTTAGAATTGTAACTTGGGGGGGGGGGGATAGGTGGAGTGAGTGGAACCGGATGAGATTTTGGTTTCAATTTAGAATCTCTTACACATAGTTATAGTAATAGTGGTAGAATAGTTACAGAACAGTGACTTTATCTATACTTGTGGCCACTAGTAAAATGAAAGTAAGATGTATGCATCGTCATAGTGTAGTTATTCTAGCTTTAATTTTGTTACATCCTTTGGATCCTTCATTAGGGAAAATCAAGGACATCTGTTAATACTAAAACTTTGTGATTTTTGCTGCTGCTTAAATTTGACTACTTATTGCTTCCCTCTTTTACTCTAACTAGCGCTTGCTTTAGGTCTTCACCTAATCACTAGACTAGGGCTGGACCAAAACTAACAGTTAAAAGCTCACCAAGTTATTGTGATGACTATTAAAATGTGGAAAGTATTATTGAAGCGATAGTCTGCAGTCATGGGACAATCACTCAATATCAGGCTTACCAAGTTTTCCTGAATTCGCAAGAGACTCCCCGATTTTCAACTTAATTTGTGGCACCCCACCCAAATACCGAATCTCCCTGATTTCCATCAGTGGAACTTAGCAAGCCTGCTCAATATGGTTCAGTCTCATGCTCAGTAAGATAGTTGAATTCCTTTCTGCAATAATAAAATATGTATTGTAATACTATTTCAATTTTTGCTTTTAACTTTACGATGATATAGGCTACTTTTAACCACAAATAGAAAGATTTAACATAGGCCTATATGGCACTACATTGTACAACTGTAATTGCTACTACATGCAAGTTTTTCTTATAAAATCACATTGTAGGCTAATTATTACTACTCAAACTAAAATAAATTAGTGTTAGCCTAGTGCAGTTAATGAGGTTGAACATTCAGCCATAGCATTTGCTTTTCTCAACTTGCTGTGTTTGATTTTGATTCTGATAATTTGTTTCAATGCTGTTATTTAAATTTGAAATTCAGCGTTTTCAGCAGACTTGCATATCTGTAGCCTAGAAAGTTTGTGCTCGCTGATCATATTGAGTAATAAAATTGGCGTAGGCCGAACAATATCAAAATGGTTTTAGGTTAAGTTTTCATTGGGCACATGTTTTCATCACATCACGTTGCATGTCTCTGGTTTAATACCAATTTAACATGGATTAGTCTGCGAATCCATTTGCGTTTATCGTTGGTTCACATTCATTTTTTTAACTGTAGTAGTTCGAATAAACAGTAAGTTTCTAACTTCTCTTGCAATCAAAGATTGAGGAGTAGGAAACAGGAAGGATGAAATGATATAATATACATATAGGCCTATATTTTCGTTTTGGTATGTTGGGTGTTCAGCGAAATATAATCTCATATAAAATATAATCCTGTGATCACTACTGCCATTTTGATTGATCTGTTGACTGTCATCTACTCATCTTTGTGCTCTGTCTGATACAAATAAAATCTCATTGCCATAACAACAGAACTGGATGTACACAAAATGGATGGGCGCTCATTTCTTGTGGAATTTCAAGATCATCTTTTTGACATGTTGACCTAATAGAATCTGTCTGTCATTTCAGCAGCGCAACTTCTATTTGCTGCCAGTCGGCTGCTAAAGCTAACTGATAAGACTTAGTCTTGCAATAGCACAGCAAAGTTGGAATTATGACTTTTGCTGTATTTCGTTGCAATAGCTCTCAATCAGGTATTCAACTAGCAAGGTCATACATGTAGCATTCATTGTTTCACTTTCAGCATTAATGTAATTGCCTTTTGGTAAATGTGTATTAAGCATTCCAATTCCTCTTTGGTTTATGTATGGATTCCAAGAAAACAGGTTACATTAATGGATGTGGCTTCGTTTATGTGCCATAATAGTTGCCATCATTAATTTTTCTGCTGCCAGGAGGCTAGATTCGTTGCTTGCGCTTGCTGCTAGTTTAATTTTGGTTCATTACTTTCGGGTTATTTTCTTGAGCGATGTCTTGGCAAGTTTTCTGTCATTTTGAGCCTATAATGCCTTGAATACAGGTGATAGTGATAACAAGTGCATACTAGACGAATTGTTTTGGGAATTGAAACGCCCCTGACTTAAGCTAGTAGTTTGGTGTTGTTCAGTGACTGCGTGGCTGGCTGCCTAAAATGATTTGATAAGAGCTGGTTTATCCGTTGCGGTTTTTGCTCTACTAGTCAAGTGTATATCACCTTATCTACCTTTACCACATAGTGCTACTTATATCCCACTCGCATACAGTATTGCAGCCCTTCTCCATAACTTGTTTGCTCACCATCTGGCTTTTTCTAATGGAGGCAAAAGATATTTCACTCCACTGAAGAAATTGCTACAGTCTAGGTCTCCTGTTCTATCAGTGCATAATACAAGCTCAGTAACAAATAGCTAGTAACATTCAGTGCTTTGATAATGTGATACGGGTTTCATTTTACTAACTTGTATTAGTTACATGCACATCAGCAACTAAATTGGCTGGTATAATGCATAGAGGTTATTATAGCATCTTCTTCATATGGGGCCTGGCTTGAGTTGTCAGTGTGCAATAACTATCCTCATAATCAATAGAATGCTGTGTGTTGCCGAGCACAGCTTTAGGTAATTATAACCCAATACAGGCCAGCAAAAGGGGCTGCACATTCTTGTGGTTAGCATCCATTTTCTTTGTATTATACAATGAGACTGGCTATGGCATTTTACAATACATAGTCTGCAGGCTATTTCCATAAGAAGATGCCTCATTGTATTGAATTGAATGCTATACTTCAGGGGCTGTGTAATCACAAAATGGCTTGTTATACATGTATATATCCAAACTGATCACTGAAAGTTCAGCCGTGAGCAATCAAGCTGTCGCTATCCGTGTTTGCAGTAATGCAAGCGACCTAAAACATTACAACAAAGTCTAGCCTTTGTTAAAAATTACAGTTCATATTTCTGATTAATATTTATTGTATAAATATGTAAATTAATCATCTCATATAAACGCTTTCCTTGAACAATAAGATGAAGCGCAGCTTTAATTTCATGTCTACTTGACAGAAAAATTGACAGCATAAAAGCCAATATTACACAATAGGTTTATGTAACATGAGGAAAGTCTAATATTTGGGTCTAAGATCGACAGTGACTCCATCTATGGTTGTGAGCTCGTATCAGTTGTAAGATCAATAATTAATCAAGAGCTGACAGAGTTACTTGTCTCTTAAATAATCGATTACCTTTTCAGTTTATCCAACTGGGACAAAACCCGAACAGAAAATCAACTTTCTTATTGGTGCCAAATGGGCTGTAGGATTTCTAATAAAGCTAGCATCCTGAATTTGAAATGCGAACCTGGGTAATTGGCGATGCCAGGTAATATACACAGTCCGGATATGCAGCAACAATATATTGAATTGTCAAAGGCTTTCAATTGAAGGAAATGATGCAGGCTACTTGGCCCTGCTCACATTTTAGTAATCTCAACTCCTTATACAGGGTTGGTTTGCAAAGCTATATTGCAATGTAACTGCAAGGAGAAGCTGTTGACTTAACTTTGCTTTAGAATTCTTTGCACCCTTGAAAGGTATAAAACAGCCAATTGTAATACCCATTGTGTATAGACACAGTCGGTTGAGCAAACACTTATCACATCTCCAAGTCTTATATCAGCTGAACTTATTTCTATTATATATCTACATTACTTTGTTGCACTACATTAGCCTTTTTACTCAGCTGTACAGCTCATATATCCATGATACATGGCTGCACTAGATTGATTGTCATAACAGGTTGACAGCTAAGCTAAAGTGCACAACCCTGCTCATTGGAATCTAGGTATCGTTGACAGCTAAACCTGTACCTGACTAGCTTGTATTAGCCAGAGCTAATAAAGTTTTGTTCTGCTTTCATTAGATTTCTAGTAATGTCAAGAGTTAAAGTGACTAGTAACAGCATCAACAGTGATTCATAAAGTTCTAGAGCTCGGCTAGTGTGAGCGATGAGGTGATGAGTTTTCTATGGGGGATGAGGACCTCTGTGTACCTTTCGACTGCTGTGTTAATTATTTGAGCTAGACAGGAGGAGAATTGGGCTCTGTATCTCAACAGCAGCCATTTCCCACATCTTTGGAGACGGTCATTTTTCGTGAAATGCAGCTTAGGTAGCCTAATGCCAACTTTACGCAACATTGTATAGAAATGATAATGTTTTTATCGATGAATCATAATCATACTCGTATTTGTATCAAGTCGTAAATTTGAACTGAGGAATTCTACAGAGTTGTTCATCCCAGTGATGTGTTGAATTGGCAGCAGACTTTCATTCTCTGTGATTCTATGTGTGGAATGTGAAGTATTGCATAGCCTGTTTAGTTTGCCTGTTTGAAATAGGAGAGTCTGATGAGTACTGCCAAATCGTGTTACGTTACAACATGTAGGATATATTGATTCCAAGTTTACATACAGCCATTTATTGATAAATGACTTTGGTACAAGTTGGTCAAATCCCAGTGGGGTAATTCAGGGGAGGTTTAGCAGAGTATAATAATCAAAGCTTGCATATTGTAATACATATTATTATATATATGCAGCCAGCTAATGTAATTGTGCATCAGCAGTTGAAATTTATAAAGCCCAAACAGAACCCATTCAGAAATGACCAGTTACATTTAATATTTTTATCTAGCTACTACCCATGTCATTGTACGCATGTTATCTAACAATTTTATTTTGACTAAAATTTTTCTAGAATATAGGTATACCCATTAATCACAACTAATATTCTAGTCAAGTGTTCTATAATCTACTTTTAATTAAAGCATTTACTAGTATAGTGTCAGTATGTAACATTTGAAAATTAATTATTTCAAGGAGTCATGGTACTTTATTAAATAATTTTATTTTATATCATTATTAATACATCTGATGGATGGATTGACTTCTGGCCCATTAGTTAGAAATTATGAACACTACTGGCAAGACCTTTATTGAAACGTATCTAATAGGCTACACTGTTCAGCAGTTGAAGCCGCCAGGGTAGTTAGTTGGAGGACAGAAATGATCTAACATGATGATTCAATTACATCTAAGTCGGTAACTAACTGATAACATAATTTCTTACTGATAAAATGCAGTATGGCTCTCACATGGGGAACAATAAGTGCTATGAACTTTGCCTGACATGGCCAACATTTGCCTGCGATTGACCTGCATTCACTTGTAGTACATAGTAGTCAGCCTGGGCTAGGGAATAAGTAGGTAGTAAAATAAGATGCTTGAGTAGCAGAAAGCAGCAAGTAGACTAGCTGACTGATGGAATACCTGCCTAGTATTTCATGCATCTACTTAATGAGGCTGATCAGTGAATAGGTTTATAATCTGCTTACAGCATATTACTGTATATTACTGTACATTTACAATGCTCTAGACTAGATTCCAACTCTCATTATACTTAGCTTGATCTAGTATAGCCGCTCTATATCTTCGATCAAGGACTTGGCTCATTGCCCAGGGAAGTGAATTTAATGCTCCAGCTCCCTATTAGCTTGGCTACCATTTCACATTCATATGTCATTTGACAAGTGAAATGATGATATAAACCTTACATTTATGAGTAACCCTTGCCCCTTGAATGCTGGCTGAGCTGTTGAAATATTACACTGAAGATATGTCACTCCAGTTTATAGTCTCTGATCAAATAGATAAGCTGAAAGATGAAAAAACCATAAAGATTATTTTCGAACAATTCACAATAAAGCCCACAAATGATATTTAACATTTTGCTGGAAATATAGTGTGTATTCTGATAATGGCTTGGTCTGATGTGTACTAATAGTCTCATAAATCATGCATTGACTTTTCAGGTTGGTTGGTAACAAGAGGATTGATATAATAGATTTCTGGCATCCACAAGTCTTTCAGGAGTTGACTCAGATCTGAACTGTTGTGATTGCATTACTCAGAAATATATAAAGTAAGTTATTTAATTGTGAATAGATGCAATATTTGTTTCAAATCAGTTAATTAATATTCGGATATTTGTGTACGAAGTTATACTATTTGTGATTATGTGTCACCTGGAGAGATGATTGGGGAAAGGGAAAGAGGGTTTTGCTGCTTATACTTTGGAATTAAGAGTGTAATTAGGATTTCGGCCTGTTCAACAGAATTAGCTGAGAAACTTATTTGAAATATGGTTATTACCATATTATACTATTTAATAGGATGCAGTGTCACAGATCTGTCGGAGGTATAATCGAGTAAAACTGTTTTTCTAGGATTACATCCTTCATTTTGTGAGCTATCACCTGATAAGACAATTGAGTATCGTGCCAATAACCTAGATATGTTGACTAATGCCGTGACAGTGGAGATAGATGGGGGTTACGTGTCCTTAGATTCAACTATATAGAGATTGTAAGTTTATGATACGATCCTCTCTTACAGTTTGCTCGGTGCTGGTAATGCAAGCAGTTGACAGATCACGACTCTAGTCTTCTCTTTATCCTCATAACAGTGTAAAATGAGCATCAGACATGAAGTTTGAAGGTATGTTAGCAGAAAGCTATTACATTATATAGTATTGTCAATGGTAAACTTTTACATTACATGTATATAGTATTGTTAGTAGGCTTACACGATGCATATTCCGGTCAATTTGCTATCAGAACTTTACATCGTATTATATAGGGTAGGATATGTGCATTTGGTTGGTCACGTATCCATCTTATCGACTATTGTAATCTGCCCTGGCCACTCTTAAGTCAATACTGTTATATAATATAAGTATACTCTTGAGTTATCATTGCATGCTGACTTGGTTTGAATCCAGGGTAGTCGTATTTGACCAATTCAAACTGATTATAAGCTGTAGGACAGCTGTAGTTGCCCTGTAGTAGCTGTGATGTAAAGGTATTTCAGTACTGGGAGCGTATAATGTATGACATGGGATTTTGGGATATGATTGTACTTCTACTACACTGTTAAGTTAATTGTCCGAGATGTCGACAACTCCGGAAAAACGATTAAGCAATGCTACCGATACTTTACCTACTACTTTACCTACTTTAACTTATAAGACTGTCGTGAGTGGCATCTACTTATGCAATTGGGAATTACATCATAGGATGGAGCCAGTTGGTTGTCATAGCCTACTGATGAATGAGGCTGGCCGACAGCACTACTTCCACATGTTGTAGGGCCCACATGACTTCCATCTCTGGTATAGGCCTACTCTACTTATTGGGTTTGACTTCACTTGGCCACATTTCAATTACGTAAAAGTTTAATTCCTATCTTGATTGAAAGATTTCTCTAGGGTAGGCTACTTGAAATGTTAGATTTTTTATAATAAAGGTAGTATTGCATGAGATGTCAATTATGTAGGCTTTAAATTTGAAGTTGGAAGTTTGAATCAGTGAGAATATTATGTTAATTGATAGTATTCTATTGCATGCCTAGTTAACACAGTGAGGAAAACGGATATATATGAATCAGATCAACAGTATAATAGCACCATCGACTCGGAATCAAAACTTAGCGATCAACCAGTTGGGGAACTGGAAACAGCTCTGATCGAGCAGCAAATGGCTGGTGTAGACACGCTGCCTCCTCTCTGTTTGTCTGGAGGACAGTTCAATTCTAAAGGCACCGTTAAACCCAAGGTAGGACTTAGTTGTGCTAACCTGTAAAATGTGTATTTGAAAATAGAGAGATACTAACTATGTTTATGAGACTGGTGTTAGATACGAAAACACATCATTATGTTATTGGCATTAAATATCAGATAAAAGCAGTTGCTTAATCTAATAACCATGTTGCCAAAAAGAGAATTTAAGAGTGAAGCGCTATTTGAATGGAGCATAGTGGCTATATTGTAGATATAACCGAGTGTGGAAATTTCCAGTGTTGCGTAATTGAAGAATATTTTAAAAACAATTTGCTAGCAGACAGAAATCTGATACTGCTAGTTGATTATCATAGTATAATAGTTAACAGACTTCAGTGCTGACACATTACAGTCACTCATCCAGTGTGAGATTGGCGCTAGCACTGGAAGAGTAACACAATATAATATCTGTTTTCCCAACTTCGGGTGAAATTGAATGTAATTTTAGTGCTTTGGGCCTACAAATATAAAGTTTAGTATATGACACTGTATGTAAAGCCACGGTTAGGGAAAAACCTGCTGCCTAGTGACTGTATCTCTTAACCAACGCACTTTAATAACATAACTGTATGTCATTGGTTTAGAACAAAAAACATTTCCTTTACTTTATTTCTTACTGGGTAGTAGAAAGCCTCACCCAGTTGAATGATTTTAGACAATAGTCATACTTGAATTCAAGTTATTTTTACATTATCCATTTTCTCTGGGATCATTATGCTTGCTCCATCACCAGAACACTATTGGATTGATAAATGCTCAGTGTGACTGCCTTTGTGGGTCAATATAATTGTTACACAGTGACTGAGTGCTCATCCAGCCTTGTATAGATTTTTTAGTAAGATGTGAATGTGAATACATACACCAGCTGATTGATTAGCTAAGTTTGAACTGCCTTGGTCCTACGTTATAATATGACATGGACCAACGGACTGTTGGAGATATACAACACCGTATTGTATACACTGTAGTACAGATTCCTGTGCATTGTAAAATTCTGTAGGGCTACTCTTCGGTTCCATTCAAATAAATGGATCTTCCCATGTTGTTTTATTACATCTATACGACTAATGCTGGGGAAGACTTTTAGATTGGATGTCATTAACTTTACAACTTCAAGTCATAGACACTAGCTGCTCAGTTACTGTAATTTAAGTTGATAATCTGTAGAATTTCCTCTTTCAGTCTCTCTCAAGGGTTATGGTAACCAAGGGGATAATTATTCGTGAATTTAATGGGGCACAAAATCTTAATGAACTAAATCCTGGATATGAAGAGCTCAGACTTGTAATTAAGTTTTAAAAGGCTTCCCATACTCGCTAATCATGGGGCTAGTTGATAAAATTTAAAATTGAAATTTATTCATCACTGAACCTGGTGTTGGAGTTCTAGCTGTGTTTACTCATTCTTGTATTCTATTCTCTAGCTGGTCACCGAATGGGCAGTCAGCGATGTCACCGATTGGCTGAATTCAAAGAACTTCTACAGTTTGGTAGACCGGTTCACTTCTCAATCTATCAATGGCGCGGAACTATCTCAGATGACGGATAAAGTATTACAGGTAATGGTGGCAACTTCTTACACTAACACAGGGGTTCCCAACCTGGGGTGCATGTACCCCTAGTAGGGCTGGAACGAATCCAAAAATTTTCGAATCTGACGATTCCGATTCCTGCCACCATGCAGATTCTCGATTCGGATTCCTAAACGATTCCGCGTGGAATTACTCGTTTTAACTTTTGTCACCAAATAAACCATGTAATCAAACTGTATAAGCATATTTCATTTGCTATTCACTGTTAGTTTGTAGATGAGGACATTTTGTTCAACATTTTTTATTAATAATTAAATAATTTTATAAATAATTGCTACAAAAAATAACAAAAACTTTACAATGTTGGATTCGAACCTGAGCATTTTGGAACCGAGATTCGGAACCGTGCCTAAGGATTCGGAATCGGATCCGGATTCGTGGATTTGTCACAGCCTTAGGGGTACATTTCAGAAATCTAGGGGGTATAAAACAAGTTATCAACTTAATATATTTTTGGCAGTGATTTTCTGTTACAGACTATCAAATTGGGAGTTATCAATATCTATTACTGAACGGAACATTAAATGGCTCACTGATGCGAATTAAGTTTAGCTAAACCAGTGTGAAAGCCATGAAATACTACAATCTATGAAATTTATACTACATAGTAACCATTACGTAATTAATAAATAAAGATTTTATACCATTTGTTTACCTAATAAATGACGCATTTTGATGTATACATGTAATATTAATCAAATAAAACCGAATAAATCCTTGATTAAACACAGTTTTACAAAGGGGTACGTTGTTTGCTACATGACCGCTAAGGGGTACCGAGGCTAAAAAAGGTTGGGAACTCCTGCACTAACAGCTGGCGATATAAGTTATACCCACAAGCTTGGGTTCGACTTTATACTTTCCTTGTTCAGTCTCACCAGTTGGCTGGTGATGTTTATATAGCCAGCCAGCAAAGTTCCACACTTTGCAAGTGTGGAACTTAGTATTGCATGAGAGCAGATGTATTTGAGTATGAGCCAACTGGTGGCTGGATAGAGATAGCAGTATTGTTACTAGATAGTATGGGTGAGACTCATGTAATGCCAAGACTTGCAGTGCGAAGTGCAGTATTCCAAAGGTTACCAGGTTACAGTAACTAAAATAGTCGGTGAGAGATCTCTAGTACCGCTACAGGCTTATCCCGTCCAGTTACTGACTTCAGTATGCCTATAATAGCGAATAGCGCCTGCTGTAAATGGTATACCGTATGGCATGGAAAGATCTGGAATACATTAGCTGAGTTCGTTAGTTTGAAATTTTATCTTTTTCAGTTTTCAACATTTTTAAAGTTGGTTAGTTGGTTAGCTAAGCTCTCCCTCTGCATTTGGTCAGCTCTGAGCAGCCATTATAATTGCAAATTTATCATCTTTGCCTACAAAAACCCAGCCCATAAGACTACTACCTGCTATCTCTACATTGTACAAGAGTTGGATCTAGGTATCCATAGTGAAATGTCAAGTGTTACTATTACTAGCAGCTATCAATATAATACTATATAGTTGACCATCTGCTGCTAATCCTTTAGTCACCATTCACCAATAGGAAACCAATCTCCTTCCCCACTTGATCTTCCAAGAATCTCTATCTATGTATTTCTATTTCCAAGGCTATTGTTTCACATGAGCATTGGTGATATTAGTGCAATACGCTAAAGGCTACATTGACTGAAAATCAATAACCATTCTCCCCTAAAGTACTCTTGCAAACTTAACTAATGTTTCTCAGAAACTTCTGCATGCTTTTAAACATACCATGAGCTACGCTGATGTGTTCCTAGATACAGTATTTCAGCTACACATTTTGTATTATTGTAGGAGAGGATGGGCATTGTTGATGTGTACCAGAGGAAGGCACTCATGCTATGTTTAGATGAATTATGTGGAAGACAGGCTACTGAGGTAATTTGTACCAGTTGAACCTATTGGCTGATGGTTTCTCTCTGGTTTGAGATGAGAGATTTCCCATTTCTGTAAAATATCCACTTTATGTGAACCTTATAAGGGTCACTGGTTGGAAGTGGTTGAGAAGGTGAAGTGAGGGAAGACAAAGGACTGTTGAGAGGTCACACAGTACAGTTTAACCAACTGTTGGCTGGAATGACTTCTATATGTAACCAAAAGCCCCACTGGCATAACCATGCTTTCTAATATGTGGTCCCCTTATAACAATGTAATTCACCAAACTGATATGACACAATTAATACCCACATGTGCTACAGTATAATACAATACAATATATACCATGCATAGTAGTACTACAGGGTGTGTATATCTTATGGTATACCCCTGCACTAATCAGGGGTGGTTGCCCATCCACACTATCAAGTGGTTGAATTGGACTTTTTAACTTTGAAATTGATTATAGTAATGCTTGCTTAGGGGTCTCGTATCCTCTCAGTAGTGGTTGTATCTCAGTATATAGATCCACTTAGATAGCCAGGTGTGCTGGTAGTTGAGTATTCTTGGAGACATCATTGTATATTGTATTCTATCTACTCTAGATGTCATTGTATTTCCAGGAGGATTCCGAAGGCTCCTCCACTGAATCGTCTGACGAATGCACGAGTGACTCGAGTGAACATGACCTACTGGATCACCTATTCTCCGTACCTACAAAGTGCCACAAATGTGGTAAATACATAACTAGCAGTTCCACAGGCTTTCAGTGTGCAGGTACACTAACTAACCTACATGTATAATGGGGTCTAGTAAATATCCCTCATGTATTGCATAATGTTTCTATTTTAGGCCCTTTATCTTGAGAGAGAAAAATGCATGACTATTTTATGGCCTTGTGCTCATACTACTAATACATTGATAGTAGTAGTAAATCATAGCAGGCACCTACTTTTATATTAGTTTCTCTGAAATACTAGTAGCAATACTATAACATAACCATTAACTAACAATGTAACTTGATATCCAGCTAATACACACAACACGTGAACAACTGATGTTATCATATAACTCTATTCTCTTCTTCAATAAGCCATGACAAAGGTTTTACAATGTGTACATTAATACTCCCACTTGGCTGCTTATAACTCCACTATTGCCAACCTGAGTTGATAAGGCTGTTGATGGGAGTTGGCTCATTATAACTATCACATTCCATGAAAATATTATGCATTATTCTCATAGTGGATTTCCAGTTACAACTGAAAGACATGAAATAAATTTTAATTTGACATGCATTATTAATTTCCAGCTATGGATTTGCACTGCCAACTGGTGTTGCCCAAATTCATCTGCCTGTTACCAAATGTTCATATAATATACAATACAGTGTTTATATATGTGTACGTAACTACTGGTACGCATTGTAGCCTGTGGACTGTGTCTACATGGTGAGTGTGTGACGGGGAAGATCCAACCTTGTAACAGAGAGAAACTAGAGGCTAGAAAGAAATCACACCAGCATGCCCATAGTTTGAGTGAGTTGAGCTACACTATAATTAACATTAGATCTAACGTCTGGCCTGTGTACCATGGTTCTACTTCCATGCTTCAACCCTATATATATTTGTACATGGTCTACTATTATAGGCTATATGCATGCTTTGCACGTGTAACTCACCAGTGTGCACAGGCATGGATGTCACCACTTATGTGGATAAATAACTGAGTACACAGCATGTAGCCAGGTCATTCACTATCTGTGTCATACACGGCAGCAATAAACACAGAGAGAAAGAGAGACCTGTTTGTATTTACATTGTATACAGTATACAGCAGATAATAATAATGTTATGTCATAGGGTTTGACGTCTGGGCTATAACAGGTCACAGGCATCTTACCCCTTTTCACTTATTTCACTTATTTCATTCACTTTGCCATCCTCTGGTATAGAGCTGAAACCATATAATATTAATTTTATTTCCAACTGTAGTACATGTATGTAGCCTATATATTATATCAGTATACTATAATTATTATATCAATATATATTTTATTATATTATATTAGTATATTATATTATATCAGTATATTATAATTATTATATCAATATATTATATTATATTAGTATATTGTATTATATCAGTATATGATAATATTACTTTGGGAAATGGGAAGTGCAATGTTCACCACCAAGTACACTCATTATGCCCTGTCAACTACTGTCATTGTCCTGCTAGAATAAATCCCATCACACCTACATGTACATGTACGTAAAATGGAATTCCCCCAACGATGAGCTTAACTGTAATTATTAAACCTTTTCTAAGAAATTATTGGTGATAGAGTATAAATGATTGCCTGGTGCCTTGCTGGTAGGAAGGATGTTATGAGGTGAATGCCCTTCCTTACCTCACCATGTCCGTACTGGTCAGTCCTTCAGCTACATACATGATTACCTAACCAGTCAAGCTACATTACCGCAGGCAGTGGTCAATTCAAACCCTTGTCTATTAATATCATTCTCCGCATATATAATATTATATTATAATTGTACAGTAATATGAAAATAGTCGTGATACATTGTATATTACAATAATATATGCTTGCTGGATTACATAAAATAGTTACAGTAATATATTGATATACAATATAACAATATTTACATGTATATAGGGTACAGTCCTGTACATTATACATGTATATAATATGGTAGACTGCTAGAGTAATATAGGTTACAACATCCTATATAATGATAATGTACTAGGAGTAACTATGCTTTCATAGAACGTAATATGGAGCATAAAAGAGTATGTTCAATAGATTTATATTGACATTAGCGATAGAAATGCTTACATTATACACTATCACTATAGTATTGTGCCAGCATATACAAACATAGCCTTGGTCAATCTATGATCCATAGATTTAATGTCCCTCTTCTAACAATACTCTGGATACTTTAATCTATATGATATACTTTCAACTCCATTATCAATACCTACTAGCTATTAGCTATTAGCTAACATCAAGGGTTGGGTTACATGTTCTTGAGTATTCAGTGGGCCCACTGCAGACTTACCTGCATACTTACAGCTATCATATGGTACTTTTTTCATATTTCCTTGATTTCTATTAGAGGGACCAAATTGCAAACTTGTAGCTGTGTACTTGTTGTACTCTGTACAATATACATTGTGTAAGTTGCATGTATAATTGTTGTAATATTGCTAATATGTTACTGTAATACAATATACAGTACTTATCGCTGCAGTTATCAACTATATTATAGGCAGCTCCCAGGTGTATTCCATAACTGCACATACTCTTCAGAGATGTACGACCATGATACATGTAGTACACACAATGCACTACATACACAGTATCTATGCACGTTTCATTGGCACGTTTTCAACATACACACAGACTAGTTTTGATAGTTATGTTTAAAGTCTGTATATTTCTCTTGTAGGTTTATCATTCGGTTCAGATTTGTGCAAAGACGTGCCACAGAGCAGAGACAGGATAGCGCCAGATGTAGTGGTTGTATGTACCCAAGAGATCCAGCGGCAATCCAGTTTAAATCCAGGTAGTTAGTAGTTAGTAGCGGACTGTGAAGGGCCTAACCCTGGATGTTACTGGTGTTACATCATCAATTCTTATCTATTCTTAGCCCGGTCTGCCTTCAGCATACAATAGCTTATCTCTATTGGTAGCTAATTACTGCTGTGTCCTAGCCTATACCTTTGATAGTAGGAGAGCAGTGCCACCTCCACTGTGCTTGTTGCGATATAAATATAAAATATACTCTGGGCGATCCGATTATAGCAAGGCAATTGTATTGGTGGTGTATAGACTGATGAGCTAGATACCTGCTGCTGTTGCTGTCAGCATGTCTAGCTGTTAATACCTTGAGACTACTTGAGGTCTATAAATACACCTACGCAGTTATACACTATACTTGACTCCATATATATATATATATATGTATACGTGTGTATTATGATGTCTATGTAACTCACATGGCGATACAGCACGTTGTATAGCTAATGGAAGGTAGTTGTGCTCATGGTGTGGTGTATTGTAGAGTGGTAGTATGTCTAAATGTTGACAACCTCACGACGGCAGCATGGGTGGCAGACAGTGTTATATGTAATAACGATATATATATATCACTCGGTGTCTGCGGACAGTGCTCTAGTAGTAGTGAAGTTTGTCGATGACATCTAATAATAAATTCTGATGTCAATATTCTCGGCGTCCGTCTATGTCAAAATATCTCACTCGACGTGGCACCTTGGATAGAGAAATTGTTTCTAATCGAGTGTGACGCAATGGACTGTAGGTGTTAATCTCCTTCATTCATATATATCCATTAACTGGTCAGGTATAGCTGCCCTTAGACTACGGTGGTCGCCTAGTTGGCTAGTGGTTGCTCTCAGTACTCATGTCTTATCTTTCCTTTTCTTACATTGTAGAGCTCAATGTTGTTCAAGCTTACAAGACACAGAAACCAGGTGAAGAAGTCAGTGCCTTAAAGCGATTATTTGATGCTTCGTGTAAGTAAACTGTTTCTCAGTCATTTATTATGAGACTTGAATCTATTGACCTCCAAGCAGTTCCTGGTGATACTCTTTAGTCTATATAGTTGTTTATAAAGCTGGTATCAAAAATCATAATTATATACGTACATGTAATAGGACTCCATTACTACCATGATAACACATTCCTATGTGGTGTCAGCTTTATCTTCATTTCATTCTTTGTTGTGATGTACATTGTGCTGCATGTACATGTATTATTATGTTTTAATACGTAAGTTGTGTTGTTACAGCCGATGCTTATACTGTACCAGTGACAGATGTGGATATATCCACCCTTTGTGGTGTAGTAAAGAAGTACCTGTGTGAATTAACTAACCCCCTTATACCTACAGAGTGGTACACAGAGTTTATTGATGCTGCCAGTAAGTGTTCACTTATGAAACGGTCAACCAGTGTTGACGCTGAGTGATTTCACTAGCTAATAAATGCAAAAGTGATCTTAAAATAGTTGAACGATTTTAATTTTAAAACCATTAGCTAATTGAACTGCTATATGCATGTGTGTGGAGAGGGCTCGTGAGGATGGGGCACGTGAGGATGGGGCACGTGAGGATGGGGCACGTGAGGATGAGGCACGTGGGACAGCGCAGAGTTACATCAGCAGCGTTTAGATGACTTTCTTACCTCTACATCTAGGCTACATCTAGATGCATATATTGCATTTCTTATATACAAATTTATGCATTATTTCATTACAATGTCAACTGAATACTTGAGATGTTAAGTGTCTTGTTATTTAACTTTGTCTTAAATTAAATCCATCTTTTCAAAGTTGTTAGGATAGGTATTTGTTTTGGTTCTAGTCAAATATAGATAGCCATCTGACCATGTGCAGGAAACTAACAGACCTGTTGTAATAGTTTTCTTATCTTTATTATTGCTGAGAGTATTAAGTGAGGTTACAAGCATTCTACAACCCTGTTATTCCGTATGTATGCGCTAGAATAAGACAGATCGGTATGTTAAATGAACGTGCCATGTTATATGAACGTGCCGTTACGTTGTTTACAGAATTATCTGACAACGAAGGTGTCTCCGCCCTCGGATCGCTCATTAACCAGCTGCCAAAGTACCACAACTCCACTTTACAGTTTCTGTTCAACCATTTCTACAAGGTAGTGGAGAGCAGTGGAAGTACGTGTAAGGACAAGGGTGCTTACCTCTCCCTTGCTCAGATTTTCTGCCATATTATACTCCGACCTGAGTGGTCAGAAATCAGGTATGAATATTCATTCATCATCTCTTCGATAGGTAAAAATAGTAAATTATGATACATTGTAGATATTATCTCTGGTGGTTGGTAACTTCTAGGTTTAATTGATGGACTGGCCACCTGGCTGCTATTTTAAGACTGCTATAATTCACCAGTTGAAATTGCGATGAACTAGATGTAGGACAATGCTGATCTTTGCCAATATTGTATATAGTTCAGTATGCCAATAGGATGTGTAGTCTACACCATATGTAGAATATGTAGGCTATCCCGTATGTAGAATATGTAGGCTATACCGTATGTAGGATGTGTAGGCTATACTCTGTGCTTTATTCACAGTCTAGTACAACTATACAGATGATTGGCGCCATTGTTATTAAATTTGTAGTTCTTTTCAATAAACTAACTCTTTACCCGCCAAGTTACAAATTGAATTTAATATTATCCTTCAATGAATGGTGACCAACTTGTATCCCGAGGCATCGTATGTCCTCAACTGCTATTCATTCAATCTATCACAGTTATGTGCTCACAGCTAATTGAATAATCATTTCATTCTATTCAAGTTTTCTGATGCAAACCTGATTAAACATTTATTTTTTCAAAATTCACATCATTAATATTTGTTTTGTGATTGATCACATCTCTATTGTATGCTTTTATTTTGAAATACTAATCACTTGTGGAAAGGGTTCTTTGTCGCTGCTCTAGTTTGTTATGTAAGTAATGTAACTCTTGTTGGATTTTTAGGGCCTTTGTTGACAATACGCAGTACCACCTGATTGTGCTACGCAGGCTCTTCGCTCTC
The DNA here is from genome assembly GCA_935421135.1 of Bugulina stolonifera. Taxonomy (NCBI): domain Eukaryota; kingdom Metazoa; phylum Bryozoa; class Gymnolaemata; order Cheilostomatida; family Bugulidae; genus Bugulina; species Bugulina stolonifera. The sequence continues at coordinate 9,343,794 of OW285189.1, forward strand.
TATGATAATAACAATACAGAATGCGATAAGCACACGAGCTTACAAGGTGAGACCCTTTGTATACACTATAAAGTCAGTCCCTGGGTATACATCTGCACTATCAAACATTAGACGACTTGCCAGAAATCAGCTATTCTTAGAATAATTTAAATTATTTGGCTCGTTCTCCTGGCAAGGATATTTTATTTTGAATTTAATCGATGGCACTTGATAGCTCTTCTGAGTTTGCAAGTGGACAGTGACGTTAAACATATTCAGTGACCAACTGGCAATGGCCAGCTAGTTAGCTGCACAGATTTTATCTAGTGCAATACTGCGAATTTACAGGTCAATTTTGGCAAGCCAGAGCTTCAAAAGTTTTGTAATAATTTTTATAGAAGTCTACCGAGCAAAGCGCTGGTGGTTCTACTACTGTTGTAGATAAACACCTGTAGAACCTGCTAGCACCTTGCTAGATCTGTCTATGTTATGTTATGCTACCATCCAATGATGCATAGTGCAGAAGGTCAAATGTATCCCTAGATTTCTATCAACTCAAACTTAAATTTGATTTGAGAAAATACTTTGAAGATTTACTGAAGTTGTTCAAATCACACAGCACAGGTTGATACAATAACAAACCTGCTATTTTTGGTGCTCAGTAAATCAGTTGCCAACTATTTAACTTCAAGGTATTCTGCTAGGTATTAGATGAGTCTGAGTATATACCTTACTTTACCTGCATGTCTCCCTTTTTATATATTTGATGTCCTTGAATGAAGGTCACGCTGCTGCCGTATCAGCTGCTATTACATGACGTCTTGAGCCTGGAAGGTTGTAAGCAGAGGGCAGGGTGTATCAGGTGTGTTATACAATCCATGTGTTTGTAGGTGACGCAGCTAGCTGGAGCACATCTGGTAGCCACGCTGCTGCTGCAAGCCACTCTACCAGGTCGGAAGGTCAGCATAGCTACCCGACTTCTACTCAGTACGAGGAGTGCCTGCTGCCCCTCGATCAGTACCAGTGGTACTGGGGTGAGGTTTCCAGGTCAGTCACCTTTACACTAAGTCAGCAATCAGCTGGGTGCACCCATACTGTGTAACAGTGCATCAGTGTATCAGTAAAACTGTGTGCTGCACTCTGCATTTCTATCAATTATATAATATGTACAATCAATGTTAATTAGCGCCATAGCAACTTTTTAGCTCTGCAGAAGGTTCATTTAGTCCATACCATTACAGCTGCTCCAGCAGTTATGGTTGAACTGGAGTTTGTTTATATACCGTGTATTCAGTTCACATACGAGCTTGACATTTGGAGTTGAAATATTTGTTAGTTCTGCTGTAAACAGAGTAACAGTCAAGTCAAACAGTTATATATACATCAAATTATATACAAGTTTCCAAATATAGCTTTTATTGGTTATGCTTAGACAAGCAGTTACTCTGCATATGTAGTTTTTATAGGTTGATTGTTATTACCTTCTAGTTTATAGTTATGGATTATGTGCATAAAATGAGTTAATATAGGTTAAATGTAAGTCGATGTCTGTGTTGGATAACTTGTTTTTCTATAATATGATTCACCTGTGTGTACCTACTGTACATGTCCTTGGACTAGATGCTATGTACACAGTACTTACTATACAATGTACATAACCTATCATGCGCTGTGCCTGTACCTACTATGTACATCGTTGGGCTATTATGTACTGGATGATATTTTCCACCAGCCGGGTACTAATGATGTATACTTATTGTACAGATATATTCACAATGATGTTATATAATAAAATTATGTCTGAACTTTTAGAGAGGAGGTTCATGAAGCTATAAATGATCTCGATGACGGGTCGTTTCTCGTACGGAATGCTACCTCCCACCGTACGCATGGAGATTACACACTGGTCCTAAGGTAATAGACTACTTGATCAAATTTCCTCTTTCTCAGTCAGATAGTCATAGGGAACAGTGAATTGTACTTTACTCCCTCTCTTCTCACTTTCAGTATATTGCAATCTAATAGTAACACATCCAGACAGAGTTTCTTGAGACAATGTTTGTAAAGTCAAGCTGTTTTATTATCTCCCTGTTTATATAACCAACAGAATTCTTACACTAAATGAAGTATGTTATTCAGTGTTGGTGTAGTTTCAATTTGACTGTGTGTTTGACTCACAGGAAAGCTGGCAGCAACCTATTGATTAAGATTTACCACCGACAAGGACTCTATGGATTCTGTCCCGAATCATGTTCATTCGACTCTGTGCCAGCCTTAATCAGCTACTTCCAACACAACTCCCTAGCTGAGTACAACCCCACACTTAATATCAGACTACGGAGGGGCATCGCTAGACATTCACAGGTAGGCTAGGTTCTTATGCTACGTTCTAGAGACTACATACATCAGTATATTATGTATGTCATTAAACTTTTCTGTCCTTCAGTATGCTTGTTGCACTTTGAGGAAAGCATTACGTCTGCAAAGTTGCGTTCATCTTTTCTTATAGGTGAGAGTTTGATTCCATTTATTTATATTTCCAGTTTGAGTCACTCCGATCTACTGACCCGCACTCTTTGATTGTCCAGTTGGAGAGGAATCATGGTGAGCTGTTGCTCCTGACAAAAGACTGCGAGGTTCTACAGGAGAAGCAGGTGAAATTGTTCCATGATATGGAGATGTTACACCAGGCCCAGGAGTCGTTCAAGGAACTTAGTAAGATATTCGAGGAACAGATCGATCAGTATTCACACCAAAAGTCAAATGGAGAGACTGAGTAAGTTGTAACAAATTATTTAACTCTCTAAATGTACTTTTAGTGTGAAATTCCTTGAATTCTACTTTTATAACACTTATACAAACATATGAAGTGAGCACAAACGTTGACACCTGGCAGTCTGACTAGTGTAAAGTGATTTAGAAACACTCAATGTTATCCTTTCTACTGTCCTTGGACCTGGACTATTTTCTTTTCTAATAATTATAGGGTTCACAAAATCCTTTCTACTGTCCTTGGACCTGGACTATTTTCTTTTCTAATAATTGTAGGGTTCACAAAAACGCCGAGATTCTAAGGGAACGTCTGCAGAGTATTAATATCAACAAAGATATTCTAGGTCGTACGATTCAGGAAAAGAGTGGAGTAAACTCGAAGTTAGCTTTCGATCTCAACTCCATTCAACCGAGCTTGAAAGATTTATCTAGAAGGCAGGAGCATATAGTCAGGTAATTCCATTACTCTTGCTGTCCCTGGTGATTAATGGTGTATTTATTACATGTAAGATTTCACTCAGTTACAGCTGAGAGATTAATAGAGTAATTAATAAAAGAGTGAGTAGAAATCCAATTGTAAAGCTGTCAGAATATATTATAAATGGTTTTTGCTGTTAGGATTTGGACTATCCTTAAACATTTGATATCAGAGAGACCTGTTCACAAGAGACTAATCCCCAACAGGTCCTACAGAAGACTAATCCCCAACAGGTTCTACAGGAGACTAGTCCCTAACAGGTCCTACAATGGAAACTAGTCCCCAACAGGTCCTACAATGGAAACTAGTCCCCAACAGGTCCTACAATAGAAACTAGTCCCCAACAGGTCCTACAATGGAAACTAGTCCCCAACAGGTCCTACAGGAAACTAGTCCCCAACAGGTCTTACAGTGGAAAGTTTCCACTAGGCCACCATCTGTTTCCTTGGCACAGTAGCCTAATGGGCTAATGTTGAATTTGCCAATCTTTGAGTGTCGAAATTTTGAGTCGTTCCAACAAACTTTTCAAGCGTTCATTTAGCATACATTTTACATAATTTAAAGTAGAGTTTGAATATTTTGTTATACTGCGTACTATTCTAAGAATCGGCCATCTTAAGCACTGTATTGGATGAATGCGTGCTATCAGGAGGAAGTACAGTCTCTATCAATGACTATAGGGAAAGCTGTCGAACCTACCAGGAACTTAATTTGTAGTGATGCCAATTATTCTGGTTTCACACAGGAAATAGTAACATTAATTTCCATTTCATGAATAACAGGCATTTATACTTCAGTCACCAGTCGGCATGGTAGCAAGAGAATTATTATTTTGTGTGAATATTTTAGAGCGCTGTTGAGCCATGGATATCCGCAATACCAGCTGGACGCATTGTTGAAAACTGGTGCTCATTCCCACCAATCACACGGCACTGCTAACGGCTCCCACCAATCACACGGTACTTCCAATTCGCATATGCCTAGCCGATATGACCAAGGGTCGCTCTCATCTCACAGCTATAACACTAACCGATATGACAGTCACTCAGCAGCAGGCAAAGCTGCCTGTGGGTTTGGTATGTCAACAACCCACCGTAACAGAGTGGATATACCTCATATGCACAAACCTAACTGGTACATAACCTGCACAAGAGAAGAGGCTGTTGAAAGACTAAAAGATTGTCCAGATGGAACGTTTTTAATGAGGCCGGGGAGGCAGGACTACCCCCACTCCTTGTCCATAGCGTGAGTACTCTATGCTAGCACTCTCACAGTTCTATAGCTTCTTCAGGCTGCAAAATCAAAACCCTGCATATTATGGTTGCTGATCTTTTTGTTTGGCATCTGTTTTACCGCTGAGTGTCAGATTGAAATAGAAGAGAAATATGCTGCCAACATGGTGGTACGCTCTGGCAACTTGTGGAATATGTTGCCTAGTATCTGTAGTGGATATATATTTAGTCACGCAAGGGATGTCATGTTCGAAGTTTTTGGTGCCAACTGAATTGATTAAGTCATTGTATGATGCCATATATTTTCACTGCATGCATGCAAAATGTATCTTTTATTACTATAGTATAGCCAAGAATGTGATGACAATTCGTAACGTTTTATTACTGTCAGAACAGTTTTGGCAGCGCTTACTGTAAAATGAGATATTGATTTCGCAATAGTAAAACAAAATTGGCATTGTTTCAAGGCAAACTTGGCGTCCAGTAGAACTATGACTCGAGGAGCTACAGCTTCTATTTGAGCAATTCCTTACATGTCTGTCATCCAGTTATAGTTTGGTTGTTCTTTGTAGTATCAACGGAACTGTTGGCCATTGTAAAGTGCTGTACCAAGATGGACATTATGGTTTCGCAGAGCCTTATATAACTTATGAAAGCCTTGTAGACCTAGTCATGTACTACAAGGACCATAGTCTAGCTCACCATAATGCACAGTTGACTACTAAGTTATTATATCCAGTCAATCAGCCGGGCGTATAGTACATGCCCGTCCCAACCAACAGTCACCTACATAAAGAGACTTTGGCTAAGTACCATTCAGATTCATATCTTATCATCTTGATAGTTATAGATATTTAAATAGACTTTAGAGTTTAGAATATGTGGTACATGCTCTTTTGTACTTTTGAGCGAAGGGTTATCAACAGAGCGTGTATCTCATAAGGATTAATATGTACATAATAGTTAATATATAAATCAGAAGTGTACATTTTGTGACAGAATTTTATTTGTATATGAATTGATGTTCAGATTGTTTATAAAACCGCTGCTATTCCTTTTTCAGCACAGGTATCTATTATAGCTTAGAATATAGTAAGACGATCTAATCGCTTGTAAATATAATTTTTAGACTTAGAATCTTCAGAGATATATTTGATAATAAGAAATAGAAAGATAATATTTATCATTTTTAATCATCAACTTTTGAAGAAAATTTTTTGAAGGCCACTGCAGCGCTGTCACTGTCTGTAGTTTTGCCACGATGGTAGTGATGATATTGGTTTGTATTTTGATACAAGGGCACATTTAAACAAGGCCCTGGTTTGGTTCAACTAATGGTGAAAATTTGAAGCAATATTTTGCATCCAACTTGTTATGCAGCAGTGCTGACAGACGTGACCCAGTGTTTGATGTAGTAAGAGTTAATATTATTTTAATCCCCATGATCACCTTTAAGGTGATGTCCACATTAATCTGAGAAATATATCACCTACTGAGACATTGCAAGCTGTTCAAAGACCAGCTTTGTGATATAAATCATGTCTATTATAATTTTAACATTTTATTATTATATATTATTGATTTATATTTTACTTAACCTACAAAATGTTTAATATATTCTGTATCAAAAATGATTTTTGGTTAATTCAAAGGCCATAAATAAGCTTAGATGACCTGTTATATTTTGACATTTGGATTTTGTATGCTAGAATCAATCATCAAATTGATAATTTTGTTAGAAAACTTCAAAAATAAAAATTAATATAACTAAGACTTGCTTGTCTTATTTTATAAAGTTTATTTAAATGTAGGGCTGAGGAGTAAAATGAGATTTTCTAGATATTTATTTTATGAGAAAAGCATAGTTACAATGGAAAGAGATGAACATGATTAATACTCAATTATAAAACTGTACAAAGAAGTAATTTAAGTCATAGTTGTAGTACACGGTGATGTCACAGTTGTAGTACACAGTGATGTCACAGTTGTTGTACACAGTGATGTCACAGTTGTCTTCCAATTATCCAGTACTCTTAATCATCAGCATTATGAGGAAGCTTAACTCCCATACTTTCCAACAAGTTTGAGGTGGGTCCTGGGAGCCCCATCTGTTGGTTATATGATTCCAGAAGATTCTTCACTGTATTGAGATCTACATCTACAGGGTCTAGCTCATCATCCGAATCTGTGAAATCCTCTTCGACTGCCAGTGTAGGTTGCCTCTGCTTGCCTGTGTCTGAAGGCTGCAATAAGATCAGTTGCTATTCATAATATAACTAGGCAGGTAGTACCTGAGTAGTAGGATGTTTAGGGATGTAAAGGTAACTAACCTTCAAAGTGCCTATCTACATAAGCATATCAAGTTCTCAAATAGAAATATATTATAGTTATTATGACATATATGATGATACCTTCAAACTCGACAACATAATTATATTCATGACAAATTATTAATAATCTAGAGAAATGTGGAATAAAAGGATTACTTTGGCATATTTCCAAACATACCATAGTTTTAGCAGCCGCATGTTTCTCAAAACTTTTTCCTATGTGGGTTCTAGACAACTCTCTATCCATCATTTCCATGAAATCCTCTATTTTTGGCTCATCATTTTTAACTGCAGTTTTCCCTACAACATAAATAGTAAATTGTAATAAAACTTGTACAGATGGTCAACAGATTTATGTACCACTACACACCATTAATTATGAATTGCATTTTAGTCATTTTCACCAAAGTTTCAACATTGGGTGTAAATGGGAAAATTGTTAATAGTAGCTACATGGAGATCTCTTGACTGATGCACTTGAATAAAAACCTTCATAACTGGAATTGTCTTTTCACTGCAACAGTATCAAAGAGAAGACAAATCTAAAGATTGCTGCAAACTGCTACACGCATTTTCTCATGAGTCATGACTGTACACTACATGTACATGTATATTGCAAAATAGTGTTGTGTGAGCTAATATTTTTATTATGAATAGTAAAACAAGATGCATTTTTATTTTATGATTCGTTCTTTATATTTCAACGCTCATCCGAGCATCATCATTTTATCTTCTGGTTATGATGCTCCGATGAGCATTGAAATATAAGGATCAAATCAAAATATAAAACTGCGTTTTGCTCTAGTATACTAAATTACAGTACATGTACCAAAGAGAGCTATCACCAAGACCAAACTTACTTACCTTTAGATTGAGCAGGTTGCTGTGAAGCTGAAGGCTTTGACCTTGCATTAGAATGCCTGAGTTTAGGTGGAGGTACCTTGGCTATCTTCGGTAGCTGTGAGCTCTTGACCTCTGACCTCTGCTGTCCTGTTCCTCCTGAGAGCAAGTGAGTACTCTCAGGGGTTTCAGTGAGGGAATCATCTGACTCGTATTCATCTAAGCTAGAGTCATCAGAGTCTAGAGTATGGTCATCCCCACCATCTGTTAGAACAGGTCAAGGCTATGGTTTTATTTACAAATCTAACAACATGTTGTCACTGTATAAATATAATATAAATAGATTATAATATAGAAGTACAAGTACAAGTAGGTGTGGTTAACGTTGACCTATATTTACAGAGGTGAGATCAGTACGCCATAACACGTATTTAGATAGGGAAACTGAAGTTGTCAATTTTTAGTGTCAACACACCTGGAACTTCTGAGAACTCCGCAGAGAAAGCAAGAATTAATTATCTCTACATGAATGCTGAGTGTTCTGATGGATACAGTAATACACTGTGAGCATGGCTGATTAGCAGATACAAGTTTCTTTCCGGGTTCCCTTTTTACATTGCTTCCTTCATTATTAGTAAAACCAGCGACTTTTACTTACACTTTAGCATAATATAATGAGTTTCTAATAATCTCTATTATAATAGTAATAGAAAACTAAATGTATAAGCTACATATCTGTCTATACATACTCATTAACTTTTCTACAGCTGCCAGGAAACCTTTGTCATCAAATTTGATCTCCTCACTAAACAGAAAATAGATACAAAGATTAGGTAATGAAATACATATATTATACAAACATATTAGATATTAATGTAGATGATGTAATACGTCACTAGACACGTATAGGCTATAGTTAATATGTCCATCCGTAATCAGTTGAGTATGATCTTTGTTCTGTCAGGTTGTTACATAAATTTCTTAACGTCTGCGTTTCTACCTGGTAAACCCTACAAATGATCTTCTACATAATATCACACCTCAAAATCACTACATCTGGTTCTAGTTTTAAAACTTATCAAGTCAGAAAATCTGTATTCATGCTCTCAGAGAGAATAGTAAGTAATGAGGAAAGAACTCTGTACTAATATCTAATACCCTATCAGTCAGGCCTGGGTCAATACTTGAAAATTTATTCAATTCCGTACTGAAATTTTCAGAATCCAATGCTAATGCTAATACTGAGATATAAAAACTCAAATATCCAATACCAATATACAACATTTTATATTTAATACTGACGTCAAATAGTATTTGACCCCAAGCCTGCTATCGATGCACATGGTGTAATGTCCTCATAATATTCATACGTCACGAACCTATTAGGAAGTTTGGCTCCAGACAGGATATTTGACTGTTTATTTATGAAGGCACTCATGCTGTCTGTTACGAGAGATGGGTCAAAGGTTTGTGAAGTTTTATCTTCCCCTGCACCACCGTAGTCTTGTAACATCTGATCTAATTCTTCGTATGTCATATACAACCAGCTATCATCTGAAATACATACATGTATGAACCATAATATACAACCAGCTATCATCTGAAATATACATAACAATATGTACTATAACTATACGGTACACCCAACATCTACACATACACTGTGGTTGTATGTGGAATAGAAGGATCATCTATTCATCATTCTGAAATACAGCATAATACTGTTGATCTTAACGCAGATCACATGCCTATGTGCTATTAGCCTACTATGGCCATCATTGTTGGTGTAAATATAGATCCCCCTCTCTCTACTAATACTGTTAAATATTAATATTTGTAACCACTACTTTGGCCTCACCACATCCAATATCAACAATTAGACCTCTGAATTATATGTAATATTGAGCCCAAAGACTGCATGCTAAATACTACTAAATAAATCATGAGACAGATGAAAAGATTATAACCATACCTATTACTACCAGTACCAACCAACCTGCTATAACTTGTTTAATAGCCAGTAGTGCACTTAAGACCAGCATAGCTGCACTTAGAAACTGCATGCACCAGCATGTTCAGTGTGCTGGGTATGAACCATGCCAATTCTCCATAATCATTATAGAACATGTTCCTTCCTATACAATGCTGTATCTACTTTGGCATCTACTACTAATGTTATAGCTGGCACATCCTTTGTTAGTGTGCACCGATAATGTACCAGCATACATGACCCATATCCAAGTACAGTATGGCAAGAGCTTATCAGCTCGTTTTCTATTACTATCTACTCTAAAACTAGTAGAAAGAAAAGGTTTGCAAGAATCTTTAGACTTGTCTTCCCTTGATTATTGTTGTAGCGAACTGACAACTCTGGGTAGGATTGATTTTCAAGGGTTGTTATAAATTAGCTGTTTTTCCAACACCTTCCGATACACTATGAGTAAAGGATCAATTCTACTCGCCCCATACTAACTACTCCGATGGACTAACATTAGATGTATGAGAGAGAGGGAGGGGTAAGAGAGAGGGAGAGTACAACATCTACAGACTTACCATCATCTGGTGTAAGATTCTTCTCAGATTCTCTAAGCTGCTCCTCTGTAACGCCGACTTTTTGGAGTTGTTGTAAAACAGTTGTGCCTTTCCTTACAGAGTTGCTGTAATATAGGCACAGTGCTTAGAGATAGAGGGCATGTATATACTGAATTATATTGATATTCAGTTTTGTTTACATGTACACATTTTATATTCATGACTCTAATGGTGATTGACACAGTCTCTATGTAAAGCATGTAATATACTATAATTGTAGTTGGTACATGACTTGTACTGACAATAAACACTCAAACTAGAGTTATCATCTCGTGCAATAGAATATCGCAAAGAGGGCAACTCCAAATTGCTAAAAGAATTATTGTTAGTTAGGGAACCACAACTTCTGAAAAATAAAATAACAATAGCCAGTTTTATACAATACTTGAGGCAGTAGGCTATCATATTATATTATATTACATAATACTGGTTATTGAATATGATGCTTACCTATTCTCTTGGTCAGTAGAGGACAGCTCCTGATTGGCTATAAAATACTCCCTGGCTTGTATGAACAGCTCTTTATACTTTATTGAGCCTTCTATCTCCCCCTGAAAAAGAGTAACCAAAGGTGAACCATGTATAATTTACCAAACAGTGCCTTTGTACCTCTAGATACGTGTGCCATGGTGGTGATAGTATAATAATCATTGTTATTACCATTATTTACTGGTTGTTACCAGTCAGTACTTGTATTATCAAAAAGAATTCTCTTGTTTCATAAATGAGTGACTGGCTTGTGAACCTGGGACTGAGTTTATTACTTTGCAACTACAGAGACATAAAAAGGTATTTCAATATTTAGCATGAAGAAAGTAAAATTCACCTAAGACTGAAGTCTCAGTGCAATACTCAATATGAACGTATTGAATATACATAACGTATGTAATATGTATACGCAAGCCTATGCGCATGTTATATCATAACATACGCACACTCACAACATTGCACCACAGATGTACACCACAGATGTACTAAGAAATTACAGCTCACTACTACATGTTGTATGTATGACTTACCTGTGGCAGCACACTACTAGTATATATGACTTACTGATGACAGCACACTGTATCAAATGAGGCAGGATACATACTCGTAGCTACCGATAGTATAAATTAATTGGACATTAGAATAATGGTATATGTGACATATGTTTGTATCATCTCCCCTGGGCATTACACATCATAATATGAATCATAATTATATAGTATATAGTCGGGTCTAGCATATCATTAATATTGATAGAATGATTAGGGAGATTGTTATAGACTGGCGGATTCTATGCATAATTTGTGCTTGTGTTTATAGTTTAAAATGTTGGTAGGCAAAGTGGTCCTCTTTAGAAAGCCCAGTGTGACTCCTTTAAAATAAAAAACTTTCTGTGAGCTGATTAACTCGTAGTCCCAGAATTAACATGATGTAAAATTGTTGCAAGAAAAAACACACCTTGGCTCTCCGACTTTTCTTGTATATATCAAATTCACATAATTATGAAATAGACTTAGTGCAATGATTTCAGGGAGATTTAGATCAACATATATTGTACAACTCTGAAAGATGGTACATATTTCATCCCGAAACTTTGTCCATTCCTGGTGTAAAACTTCACAACTACAAGCAGTAATACATGTATGTTATCTCGGTGGCCTGTTTATATTGTGCCAATGTAACCAATTGTAACTATGTCATAGTATGACCATGTCGCAAGGATTTCTTTATAAATATTCATTAAACTTATATTTCAAATAGAAGTAAACACTTAAGGGGTTTGGCCATCCTTATTATACTTGGATCTGTCTTTTTGCAAGGAATTTTTAGAATTTCTCAGTGAGCAGTCAGGGACTCGATGGGGACGGGTATTTTCATGGATATAAAATAGAGTCCCTAATTGCTCAGAGACAAATTCTAAAAATTCCTTGCAGAAAGACAGATTAGAAATGCAAAAGTTTGAAATAAAATCACTAAACCATTACAACAAATGAACCGCTGTGAATATACAATGTATTTTTCAAATTATTTTCTTGGCAGGCATTGGTGCTTCATACCAATTTTGGTCTAGCAAGATCAGTTTGACTGGGTACAGCTAACTAAAAACGGTCTGGATGGGGCAATGTTATGATTGATGGGGCAATGATATGATCGTGTCTTTAGTGCAGCAGTATTGGAATTGGTAATGACTCAGATCATACTCATTACCATTATGTCGTACAGCCCAAGTGCAACTAGCCTACAGTCATACTGCTGAGAGATGTTATACCACAAGTTATCATCTAGGTATATGAATATCCATGTAATACATTATAGTACTTCCATTAGCATAACATAAACATGGGCAGAGAGTAGCAGAGTTAATGGGTGCTAAATGCCTGAGGCAATAGTCATACAGTAACTGCACTCAATAGCTCACATCAATACGCTCAAGTTGGTCACTGCTGTAGCTAATAGCTGCTGTTATACTAGTGTTATGTTTATTGTATTATTAAATATACTCTGCGGGTATAGCTACACAAATTAACAGTGATAGGTCAGATCAAGGTTACACAAATGAACTATTGACCGTAGTAAGAAGTTGTGCTCCCCTACATGTTCCCTTTTTAGGAAGGATAACTTCTTATTATGACCATCAGCTTAGGATTCTTTAAGCTAATACCTGATGGGTATATTTATTGAAAACTGGACACCTCATTTGTTGTGTACACCATGATATAAGCTGCCCTACATGTATATTCATAGAATAAATTTATCTAAACATTATCCATTGTATAAACACGCACACAAAACACAAAAGCTCTGTTGATTTCTAAATAACATACAGTACTAGGGCATTTTAAAATCTATAAGTCCAATGAAACCCCAATAACCTGCTCTGTTGAGTAGACTTATTTTTATTTCCTTTAATTTACACTATAAAGACTTTATACAAGTATGAAGCTGGTTTAGTATTATCGTGGAGAAATGCAGCTTTCCAATGGTAAAACATTTGCAGTAATAGCCATTGAAAAGCTGTTGGAATTTCCCATTGGACTTGATATTTGAAGTCCCTGAAATGCCAAAGCAAATGCACTTGTACAAATTTGAAGTGTCCAGTGTTTACCTTCTAATGATAATCCACAAAATTTATTTCTCTACATTATTTAGTCAGAGTAGATATTTGTTGTCTAGAATATTATATTGCATGGAGAATATGGAGAAGTATAAATGAATTGTGAGATGCTCGCAGTTGCCCATACAGTGTACACAATAAACAATACATACACATATAAGAGAAGACTATTCCAAAACCCACATACCTGAAAGTAGTTATATTTGTGAAGGGAGGCTAAGTAGTTGTCCCACCTCAGCTCGTCTATATCCTGTGTACTCTGGCTAGACGCTGTAGAACTAGAGGCCGCACCTGCACATAATATCTCAAGACCAAATGCCTGAAACAGCAATTAATGGTGTACAATTACATAACATAACATATACAACACATTGCAGTAATAACATACAAGACACTGTACTGAGCTGTAGGCCCCAACTCTTCCTGAATGTTTGAGTACAAGTATAATAGATCAACCAACTAACGAAGTCGTCAAGTCAAGCGAATTTCTCATTTGAGATGTTCATAAAGCACTTAATGATGCACTGAGTCTGTAGAATAAGTACATATCTGATACACTTCCCTATCGAACAATCGCTATATTTCATGTGCACCTGTGGCACCTATCATCATAGAGGGCACAACTTCTCAATAGATCCCCTCCAGTCCTGTACAATCTCATGTGAATTATGACTCATTTTGTATCAGAAATTTTACTCACTATTTTCATGCCAAGATCATGGGATTTATGAAGAGGATTATTAGCAGAAGGTATATTCCAAGTTGATCTCTTTGGAGGGAAGAACTTCTGTTGTATAAGCTGAGCATAGAGACATCGTGTAAGCTTCACCTAAGCATAAAGTAGTTGTTCAGTAGGCCCATGTGTAAGGAAACCACACTACAGTAATTTACATGTGCACTCATAGAATTATAAATTCACACATGGTAAAAGGCCCGCCCTACTACTGGCTATTACTGTAAACCATTTCATGCTGTCCATATGATATGCGCTAGTGGGAGATTAGTACAGGCTATGTAATACCACCTTCATATTAACTCTGTTGTTGGGAGGGAAGTGTTTCATAGTTTGACAGGCCTTCAGATCTAGTGGATCGCGGAGGTAGAATCCACCAGTTGCTGCTGATATCAGCTGTGGGTTCTCTGTGAGTATTTGAGCTGCTGGGACGGGCAGGTAACACGTTGTGCTGTGTATTTCTTTAAACGCTTGCTCAGGATATCTACAACATTTACAATCCTTCATTGGAAAGAACAGAACAAATGAACATTGTGTTTGTCTTTATATCAATATAGCTGAGCTGTATTGTTGATAGTAATCATTGAACATAGCTGTGACATTGGATGGGAACACCTAGGTGGAAGCACTGCAACAGCTAACAGGAAATCAATTCATGAATGTAAAAAATTTAAAAATCTAATATACCAAGCCCCGATATGTCCTACCTTTTGAGTCGTTTGTTTATAGCAGTCTGTATTTGCTGACTAGCTCTGGTGACTTCTGAATATGAGCGAACATAGTCTACAGCAGTACTTATACTTGGTACTCCAGAAGGTAGTTCAGGTACAGATGTATTGTCCTTAGGGACTATGTGCACTTCTCCATTGTATAAGTAAATCTACATGTACAGGTAACAGCCATGTGTTCACCATATAGCCCAAGTGTAATAATCCACAGCAAAAATTAAATTCTGCAGCAATCTTTTTTAGGCTATCAGGATAAAACATAATTATCTAATTTATCTACTAAAAAGAAACACAGAGACATATAACTAGGGTAAAGTATGAGTCATACAACTAGTAGTAAACGGTACTAATTGGCGTTGAGAGTATAAGAAGGAGACTGGACCGGCTAGAAACATATATTCTGAATTCTGTTCTCACGAATTCCGACCCAACAAGAAAAAAACATAGAACATAATAGCGGCATACTCTGTTGTGTGAGCTTTCAGGATTCAACCACTTTGGAAGATAGTCTGCAGCTTCAATGAGAAGGAACTCGCCGTCGGAGTCATGGATTCTAAAAAAGCAGTTGAACGAGCTTTATGCCACATGCACTTGTACACGCAGAGAGTATTGCACTGTGTTTTATGGGGTAAATACTTACTTGACAACTAGACCCTCGACTATCTGCGTAAGTGATCTGAGAAGGTATGTGATAAACCAGAGGTCACCCACATTGTCACCATAATTGGTTGTACCATATATATGGGGTGAGGGGATTTCATCTGTGCCTATAGAATTATGAATAACAATATAACATAGACAACCTCTTTGGCGCATAACCGATTGCCACATTAGGTTGAGGTATTCTAAGTCAATTGAGTGCAAGAAGATTGAATCAAATTTCAGATTGCTCAGCTGTGATCGAATGTGAATGTCACAAGTTTTAGTTTCGGTTCAGTTGCTATTCACTGTGAAAGCTTTTCTACACTCACACTGGCCATTGCTCTACTTTAATAGTCGCGTAAGTTGGTGATCGAGACGATTAGACGTGTTTTCCGCGGCGCTCTTGAATTGCAACTCACATGATAATATTTTGCATGCTATTCTTCTATAAATTTATTCTCTTTCAATACTCTAACTACTAATAACTGACAGAACGACTATACTGTCTGCTACAGAATCACTACTACTAAATTATTGACTCATGACTGTAACTAAACGTTGCAGTACATCAAGATCAATTTGAGCTTCACTTGACGGTTAATTTGATTTTTCATATTCATATTCATAAACTTTTTGCCATTAAGAGAACAGTAGGTAAGAGACAGGTAGCATTACAAGTAGCTACTTATAGTTTTGTTTTTCTTCTCTTTTTTTTTTCTTTGACAAAGCTTAATAACTATAAGAACAATGTCAAATGGCAAAGACAAATGTGGCGGGTGCAAAAGAAATATTAAAGGTGATTGCATTCAATGCAATATTTGTAACCAGTGGTTTGAAACCAAATGTTCTGGAGCTGATCAATATGCTGTGAATTTTCTCCAATCAAAAGCTGGTAAAAGTAGTATAATTCATTGGTTTTGTCCAAGCTGTGAGATAAGTTCAAAAAAAATTCTGCAGCAAATGACTGTAATGGAATCGAAGATTAGAGAAATAGATGCAGAAGTGAAAAGCTTGAAGGAGGTAGTATTAGATATTTCTACAAAAACTTCTCAGTTATTGGACCTACAAAGTTCTAATTCCCAGTGTAGTCAGAGTGAAAATCGAAATGATAGTAAGCTCACCGTCAATACTGTTGTAGAGGAACTCAGAGAGAGAGAAAAAAGAGCCAAGAATGTTGTCTTCTCGAGTGACGCTTCTCAAGAGAAAGTTGTGGCCTTCTTGGCTAAAGTACCAGTTGATTGCGCAGGTATAAAAAAAATTGGACCAAATACTAAACAAATTTTCTTAGTTTCTTTTCAAAACGAGGCAGATAAATGGAAACTGATTAGTAAAGCGAATGCACTATGCACATCTATAGCAGAGTTTAAAGGAATGTATGTCAATCCAGATCTGACAAGAACTGAACGAGATGAGCAGTATAAGTTGAGACAAGAATGTAGGGAAAGAAAGTCAAAAGGAGAAAATGTGAAAATCAAAAGGGGAGCTATTGTAAGGGTCCAATAGGCTATAAATAATGGGAAAAGTCAACAGGACATAAACCTAAAAAAATGGAAATGTTTTATGTAAATATTAGATCACTAAGAAACAAAGTCACGGATATTCACTGGGAATTAGCTTCTAACCCTAACATAAAGATTATCTGTTTGACTGAAACTATGCTAGACAACCATATTCAAAGTGGTGAATTGAAAATACCAGGATTTTCGTTGTATAGGAATGACAGAAATATAAAAGGAGGAGGGGTTGCTGTGTATGTGCATAATTCCTTAATATCTACCATAATACAAGTAGAATCCATGGCTGAAGCCCTTTGTCTCAATATTACTTTAAAAAATGCTCAATTTATACTACTGAATGTATATAGGCCTCCAGGTAATCATGACTCTGCTTTGATCCCCGATTTGTTACAGGAGGTGTGCAACATCTCCTTGAAAACAAACTCTTCACTAGTGGTCTGTGGTGATTTCAATTTCCCTGCAATATTGTGGGAGGATAACACACATTCTGGAAATAAATCACTGTATGACCCATTCATTGCTAAAATTTGCTCTCTAGACTTGCAACAACATATATTTGAACCTACTCATATAAAAGGTAACATTCTAGATCTAGTATTCAGTAGTACTTCTATCATTGACCAGATTGTTGTGCAGCCACCTACTTTAAGTGATCATTCACATATTACTATATCTCTAAATCTTTCCATCAAATCAAGTGAAAAACCTACAAAACTTATGTACATTTATGAAAATGCGGACTTAAATAGCGCTACTCAAATTTTTGAACCTTTCCAAACAGAAATCAACCGCCTAATAAACGATCAGATGCCCATTGATGTGGTATATGACCAATTTCAAGAAGGTGTTTTACTGTTAAGAGATGCATGTGTTCCAACTAGATTGATTTGTACCAACCAACAGAATCCTCCTTGGATGAATAATACATTAGAGAAAGCTTTAAAAAAACAAAAGCATCTTTACAACCAAATGAAGACTTGTCCATCCACTTATATTTAGTCCAGATATAGCAAACTCCGGCGAGCAAACAAAAAAGCCGTCAAGTCTGCTAAAAAGAGCTATTTAAATAAACTCTTATATAAACCCCTATACACAGGCAATTCTAAACTCTTCTACAAATATCTGCGGCAATGTAGAAGCAATGACTCTAACTTGATTCCTAAGCTGAAACATAATAATGTCATGGCAGAAACATCAGAGCAAAAAGCAACTGTATTTAATGAGTTTTTTTAATCAGTCTTTACAATAGACGACAATAG